>OY728121.1:1707574061-1708824061 GCA_963277665.1 Viscum album
GATTTTGGATATTTTGTCTGATGTTTGATCATTGAGTTTATTGTTTTGTCATGGAATGTTCTATTGGTTGAGTTTTTTCATGATTTGGTTGAGTTTTTCTTTGATTCTGGATTGGATTATGTTAATTTTTTACTGAGTATGCTGCTGGTAAAAGTATCAGAGGATTTATGTGAAGCTTCCACTCATTTGACCTTCCGATACTCCTAGTGGAGTACTATAGTCAGGTATGTTTCATCCATATTTAGTATTTCATGTTGACTGTGTGTTTTTATAAATTTTGGAGTTTTATTTATGTAGTCAAAGGTAGTTTTTTCTAATTGGTGACTCTCTAAAATGTGAGAGTGTGTGCTATTTTGATTTCATTCTAATGGAAAAATTTAGATTATTGGGGGATGATTTCCCCACCGTCATTACAATATGGGATGTATTGAGAATTTATTAACAACATTTTCATATGATGTTTTATGTCGAACGAGGTGAAGGTGAGGAGTGTGGAGGCACTATTGTGTGTTCAAATACATAAATAGATGATGATGGATTATGTTGACTACTTTATAGAGTTAGTTCTTTTCTCTTAAGAGATAGTGTTCGTGGATAAGATGAAAGCTCCTCTCTTTAGTTGGGGGGTTTATCCTAATGTTTGGGATAATGTTCTCTTATCCAGGAAAGTTTAGTTTTGGATGTTGGTGGATGAAGGATTTAAAATTATGTTGGTTCCATTGTAGTAGTCATTAGAAGTTGTTTATCATGATGGTTCCCGATATGGTGTTGACTATATTCTAGAGGAACCTTTTTTAGGAGTTTCCTTTATTGGTTGTGACTTCTAGTGTGTCAAATAATTTGGCTATGTATTTCCAGTGTGTTATGTTTTTGAATTTAAATCCATATTTTCATAATCCCGTGATATTTTGATGATGATGTGGCCATTTGGGTATATTGGACAAGTACTATAGGAATCATTTCTAGATAAAAAAGATGTTTTGGATATTGATTGTTTTCTTCTTAATGTTGTGTAGTATATGCTTAAAGATATTAGTGTTGCAACCATAGGAACAGAGGTTAATCTTTCAAGTAGCAAGAAATCTATAGGTTATATGGAACCATGATTCGACTTATGACTATAATGTATAATTGTAAATAGTTTAGGTTTCCACATTGAGGTATCCTTTTTTTCTCCATTATAGTCCTCTTTGTTTCTAAAATGTTCTTTCTTGTCAAATTTTATCCTTTCTATGATAAGAATCATGAATTGTTTTTCATGTAGTTCAGGTTGTTATTCCTTGTGGATGTATACCTTTAAAATGGTGTTCTTTTGGGGACTGTGTTTTTTTTTCATTGTGATTGTTTTATAGATGTTTATGTCATGAGTAATGTATGGATTGAGATTTTAATGACTATTATTTATGAACTTATTCTCTAGGATTCATCAATGGTTTCTATTTTGGGGTGGGATCTCTTGATTGTTTTTCTGGTTTATTTGTGTTGGATGTTCCCATTGGTTCAATTCATTAGGTTTATATGGGAAGTCTGGCATTATGTCAGTGGTGTTACTTGGTTCCATTTTGTGTGGAGAAACCTTCTCAATTTTTCATGGCTCTCCATCCTACTATTATATTTATAGCCGGTCATTTGTGACTTGTGGAGAGAATGGTAACACTCAGGTTTGTCAGCTCATTTAGTTTCGCTCAGTTTGGGTTTCGAATATAAATTCTTTTTCAACTAGGTTATTTTAAATGGGTTGAAATTTTTATTATTAGAGGGAATTTTCAGAATATAACATTTTATTTTCCATTATTTCATTCTTTTAATGGTATTGGATATTTTGGTTGAGGTTGAGGTACAGTTTACAAAATAATGTTTCCAGTTTTGGATTTTTCGGGTAAGTTATGGCCCCATTCATGGTTGTAAGCCCAATTGTGAGGTTAACTACATGAAATGTGTATGTTGAGGGTGTTTCTAGTTGGTTTCTTCTTAAATATCCAATACTTCATGACATTCGTGTGGTTTGGGACAAACCATATGAGTCCAAGCTATGATGTTGTGACTTATTTGGTATCATGGGAATGGCGTATGACTTTTGGATGATTAGATGAAGCCATGTGAAAAGTGTGTGAGGTGTTCTGTAATTTTTTACATAATAGTGTAAGAGTCCATTCTATCTATTATGGTTGGAATGGTTGTCACACGTTTTACCAAACATTGTGGAGAATTCATGAGGGATTCCCTTCTCTCTTGTTGGGTGTACATGATCGGCACACAAATTTTCAAACTATGCATCCAAACTATGCAATTATTTCTAGGTCATTAAAAAGTTGGAAGTTCTCCTTTTCACCTCCATGATTTTAAACCATTTGAGTTTTCCTATTTATTGGGATTATTTAACGAAAGGGGCTCCCAAAACTATCTCCCTTGGATCCTATTCCTCCATTCCCTTAATCTTTATAATTGAGTTGCTTTGCGTTTTTGGAAAATTGCTTCCTCTTATTATTCCCATATATTACTTTAATGGTCATTATTTGGTGTGTTATATCTTGGAGGGACCCTATAATCTTGGTTTTAAGTTTAAATTAGGTTAATTTGATTCCTGGGTATAAATATAATCACTCGAGCCTCATTCTTCATCCACCTGGTGTTTCGTTGCATCCCCACAACATTGAGGTTTGTGATTCCATCCATTTCCTCTCTCAAGATTTCCTATAAATGATTGAGATTTCCAAAATTAATTTTATAATGTTTTCCTGATTCTTTTATTGTTCTTATTTATTTATTGTGGTGTTGATAGGTTTAAATTTCTATGAAAATGAGTTTTCAAAGTTTTCCATTAAGAAAACCTATATCTATATGCATATAAAATGTTTGATAAAATTATACATCGCCATTAGAGATGAAATTGGACTTTTTTAGTTTATTTTTATTGTGTATGGTTTGATTATTTATTTTCATTATTATTTGGGTCTTGTAAATGATCTCAATGCCTCATTGTAGTTTAGTTATTATGTATGACATGATTATTTGGTGGAAAAGTCAGTGGTGGATTCCTTTGAAATGGTTTTGGTTACTTCATTTTTTATAAGGATATTACATTATATTTGGTCATATCCATAGGTTCAAGGGGTGAATATATGGACAATCACAAAATTAATATTTAATTCTAATGAAATTTTAATTTTAATCATTAGATTTTTAAAACACTCTCTCATCTTCTTATTATTCTCCCCTAGTTCTATGTATGCTTCATATGGTTCTTTGAAAACCCATTGTTTTCTCAAATTGGTTTCTAATTCCCAAATGATTTTGAATAACGGTTCAAAGGTTCTTTCTAATGAAAGGCCCATTTGTAATCTCAATGTGTGGTTTGAGTATCTAAGAAGTATAAAGGACCATTTCAACCATATTTAAAATATTGTATAAATGCTACTTTGTATTCAGAATAGGTTCGAAATAGATTTTGATTTAAATGGTTTTGGTCCAGTGGGTTCATTGATATTTTTTTAGAAATTTTTTTGAAACTCATTTGATGTGACATCCTATTTCTCACATGTACATGACATGATGTGGTATGAGGACCTCCATGGTTGGCCCTACGAGGATAGTTTCATCACATATGTGGTTTCAGTGTTTGGGCTAGGCATTCCTGATGGATTTGGGTTGTTGGGTTGATCCATGCATATGATGAAATTTCCATTAACTATATACTATTATCATTGGATTCATGGGAATCATCAATATGGTCGATTGATAGTTGGTTATCATCCATGATTGGACGGGATGGTACACCATTGATTTACTTTGAGGCTTTGTGAGACGTGCCTCTATATTGTTTAGTTTATATTTTCTAGTTGGTTATGGACTATAGATATACACCATTCACAGACAAGTGATTATAATATGATTACATCCATGGATTTCTTCTATAAATTTTTGGGAATTTCCCATGACTGTGTTTTTGTGTGTTCTATTTAATTTTTTCACTAGGAAGATTTACTTATTGGTGGTTTATACTTGTATCTTCACGGTTACTCTTATTTGTATCGAATCCAGTTAGTCTGCTGGTTCCGTTTCACAGGTTTCGGTTCTACAAACTGGATTGTTGGAAATGAAAAATGGTTATAAAAAAAGAAGTGTGTGTTGTTTCAAAGAGGGAATGTTGTGTTTGGTTATTTGTTGAAATAACCTATTTTCTATATTTATTTTACAAATAGTGATTGTAGACTATTTTTGGATAAGAAATATATAGACAATGTGGCACATTCCTACCAGGATGTTTATGCACAACACCTTAATTGTGACACTCTACATTAGTAGACCCGAGATGTTTTGTAGCTTTAGGATTCTAGTTCAAGTTTTCCTTTGGAGGTGGTTTGTCATATGGTTTGTTGTGTCTATGAGGTCACATTGAGATCATCCTAGTTGCGGTTTGGTTTTTGTTCATATATTTAGTTTCAATTTTTTTATTATATTTGGATGTATTAATTAATTTATTTGAATCGAGCTGGGTATGTTGTGTTCCCCATTTGTTTACTTGAATATTACTTATTATTTTGATAAATCATTCACACTATTATATTTTCAATACCCGACACTAGTTGCCAGCCTAGGAGGCTTGGGAATGCCTCTGAGGCCATATCATGGGCTATATCAGGTGTCGGGTCAGATGACTACCCATTTTAGTCCATGACTGAATAAATAAGTCAACATGTGACAATAAACAATTAAGTACTTGTATGAATAAAAACACACCGATATAAATGTGATGAAATAATATTAAAACTCATCAATAATAGAAAAATATTCACACAATATAAATCACATATAATAAAACAATAAGGAAAAAAATTAAAAGTTGCTATATAACTCAACTAAAAACAAATCCCATTATCCATAATAATAGGTAGGCATCTTTTTCAATGAATAATCCTAATACATGGATCAAAAAATACATAAAATAATTGAGAGAACTCAGGAACCCAAGTTCTATGGATGAAAGAGAAGATTATGAGTAAAAATCTTTAGGGCACCGCCAATGTGGTTCAGAACCCAACTAGTAATACAATGTTTTTGTGCATATGAAACTCCTCGCTGAATTTAAACCATCAATGCATTACTATGAAACATAGAATAATAGAACAATGAAAATGCATGAAATAAACAACCATGTTTCAATTATTAATATTCGTAAACATTTTCCACAAACCCCAGATCATAGCCTCTCTAGAACTATGTTGGTATATTATAATAATTGATGTTAGAAGTAATATAGAGGAATTCATAAGGATGAGAGTAAAAGGCTAGGATAATGTTGGACATAATTCCATGTATCTCTATGTTATCTACAGTACATTACCCGAGTCTCTAGGTTAGACCTCAATAGGAAATCATATACCATCTCATTCTATAGTCATACAAGACCTAGGATTATAGGTCAAACCATAGATGGAAATCATTACCTGTTTTTGTTTAATTTTTTAAATCACATAGAACATCATTCCTCTTTATCACATGTTAGGTTAGATCACACATGACAATTATTCCCCTAGATTAAGACAAACAAGGCCATTATTCCTCATCATCTAGGTCAATCTCTTTTTTATGTCACAAGAAGCATCTGAACATGATCCCCCTCTAGGGATACTGATCCATGATGGGTCCACCTATCTCTTAGGTACCACGTAGAAAACAAAAATATCACAACATATTCCATATAATATCATAGTGAAATAATAATATCTTTTCAGTCACACATATATAGTGTCATAGCCCAGAAAACATGGTTATCACACATACGCCCACTATATCATATAGTGGGTCACTATACTACCTTTACACACACACATTTATCACAAATCAATCTTGGAAAAAAGGATATGTGAACTGAGGTACCATATATAGGTAACACATGTATATATCTAAATATGGTGTGGAATATCATCAAGGGTCATTGATGATACACATGTGACCAAACATCAAACAAGGTCTTAGGGGACATAGGTCTCATGTAGCACAAAAAGGAACTGAAAAGTGTCTATGTATATAAAGGAAAACATTAGTGATCATGCCTAATATATTGGGATCTATCAACAATCTATTGAACAAGGGTCCAACATGGCCCTTTCCTACTTTTCAAATTACATTATCCAAGTTTCATTTGTGAATTAATTCTTAAGGAACACTAATTAATCAATAATTATTAGTTATCCTCAACACAATATAAAATATTATTCATTAATCTATAGTGGGGAATGTTCTATCACATACCAAAAAACATTAATAAGATGAAATGGTTTAGCCTACAGAACCACTGACCTTTAATCAAGTCAACATCCATATAAGAAAATCCCATGATATTTTTTCAATCCATAAAATTCTATTTGTCCTCCATCGATTAACATAGGTTTCTAAAAAGTGCCCAAGAATTCCAAATAATTAATTTTAACTAAATTATATTTAATTTATTAAATATGAAAAAATATACTACTGAGTATGAAATGAATACTTGTACAAATAATTACCATATGTCACCACATAGATAGGAAAATGACCTACAACTCATAACTTCAAAGACAATGCCAAACCAGCAGTCAGCCAACCCACTAACCATATTCATCATGAATGTGCCAACATGGTTATAATATACCATGTACAACATCATGCATGAATGCTATTTGGACGTTCTTTGGTCAACCATACCTGAAACTCTAAGTCACACAACTAAAATTCTCTGAAAGGAACACCCACATACAACTCAAAATTCTACTTACAACCCCACACATATGTTACCAGTTGTTCGATGAACCACAATAATAATTTACAGTGGTTTTAATGAATTTTTTACCCTAAAGGAACCTTCAAAAAATTTCATGGATCGGTTCAAACCATTAGACATGTGTTGAAATTATGTTTCACCCTCAAAAACATTTTAGTATAAACATGGTTTAAATTTCCTTTCAATCACCTCATTCTTATTACAAATAATTTAATGAGTCTCACTAAATTATATAAAATTAAGATTCTCGGCCATTGATAAAATGGATAAATTAGTTCCAAACACCTCATTCATACCTGACATGATGATTTTTATGTGGTTCTAACCCACTATGAGTACGTTCAAAGGAAAACAAAAGTTTTAACTTCCCAACGGTCTACATAAAGAGGTCACTGATCTAAACGACTGAAGATTAATGAAACCACCGATCAATATTCTTTAATCTATAAATAAATTGTCAAAACAGTCCAATATCATAATAAAAATCTAAATTTCTTCGAAGGATTTCCCTTGGTAGGTCTATTTAACACTAGTAATAGAAAGAAGGCTCACAAATATGCATTAATGAATCCACGATACAACTAATTTTTATTACACATCAATTTTAGTCCATGTACAAATCCAAAATTTCATCTCCACATGAAAATATCTGTGAATGAAAAATTTTTCATTTATTATGTAACTAGATACTCTTCGGTATAATACACAATGGTCTTATGGGGTTTTCCTGATCTTTCATGTAAAATTCAATTGTAAGGCTATGATTGTACCTATAAGAGGGTTCATTTCACATGTTTTATACCACTAATCTCCACCATTGGAATATTCTTATTATTACCTACCCAAATGGACATTGGGTTTCCCAATCTACTTTTATTCATCACATAAAAGGATGAATAAACATGTCCATCTAAACAAACCCAATTTTCATGAAATTGACCAATCATGGAACCAATATAGATTTTTTATAATTTATTCCACTATATTCATGAATCCATTCTCAATATTCATTGTGTTATCTAATATCCTAGGTGTAAGTTATGATCATAGACACAAATGTTGTCATCACCTTACCAAAGATTCCATTTCAAACCATGAAATATTTATCAATAAAAATCATCATTTAACCAAAAAATGGTACCCTAATCCATTACAATTATTATCTCTATATGTAGAGATATTTCAATATAATAATCTTATGGGTACCAATCCCAACAATCTTCACACCAATCACATCAATTTAACTTTTCAAGGGTTAACTTAAATCAAATTCATTTGTTTCATACCTTTAAATACCTTATCATAGTTAATCCATAAAACATGGATTATTCTCAATGGTAATCTCACCACCATTCTCCACAAATTTTTCCTACGTCACACATGTCTATTGGTATAAACACTCATGAATTAATTTCCTGAATATATGTTTAAAAAAAAATTCCCATTACTCCATACTGAGTGATTATATCAAAAATCAAAAACATTAAAAAATGACTTAGACTCATTACAAGCTTTCTTCACAGTATAAGGAACTAGAACCACAATGTTAGGGAATCATGGTTATCTTATTTAAAATAACAACACCTTTATTCCTGGATTGACTACAGAACACCTGTAAAGTGGGTGTCCATTTGATTCACATCATTTTCATCCATGCTCTGGCCCTCCCAGGCCCGACATCCTAGGAACATATTTTAGAAACCAACACGGGGTTCTTTACGCTCTATTTTTTTAAGGTAACTTGAAATACCAAACTCTAAAGTTTATAGAGGTTACATACATAAATAAGGAACTATATTCAATATAAAACACCATCTTGAGTTTCATTGAATAATCTTCCACAATGAATATTCTCACTGAAGTAAGTTATAAGAAGTATGAGGTACTAACTTTCCAAAAACAAGAGTCACATTTAAGACCGCAGGGTTATCCAAACAATTATATATAACTATAAAATATGAGTTAAGTAACATGTAAAATAATATAGGTGAATCTTCAATACATGTCATAAGTAATTTTCCATTATAATTATTGTGTAGTGATGTATTGAACTCCTAGTTCAATTAAACAGGAATACACTACGTATTATGGGGAAAATTTTTATAGAATACAGTTTGATCATTACTAAATCTAATGTATTACTTTTCTTCCCACACCATTTTATGAATATGGTAGGTAAAGTTTGATATCCCAAAACTGGGTGTCGCCCAATGGTTCCCTGAACCCAGTTGGTCAGAAAACATCAATTGCATTTCCCCAAATTCCAGAGGCTATCAAATATAAGCGAGGGCCAAGGTGTGATAATGAGGAATATATGACCACATTGGTTGAGTATACATAGTGGAAAAAGGAAACAATATCGGAAGCAGTAATACCGT
This sequence comes from Viscum album, assembly GCA_963277665.1. Taxonomy (NCBI): domain Eukaryota; kingdom Viridiplantae; phylum Streptophyta; class Magnoliopsida; order Santalales; family Viscaceae; genus Viscum; species Viscum album. The sequence continues at coordinate 1,707,583,203 of OY728121.1, forward strand.
ACAACCGAAATAAACAACAGAAGATAGAATGTAAATCCTAAAGAATCCACAATATATATATATATATATATTTATATTTGATTCATGGAATATGTATCTAATGAAAATATCCAAACAAGTCATAATGATTGAATCAATATAGAAACCCTTGTTCAAAATAAACAAGTATACTCTAGTAGCATTGCAAGCCTCATCTTGCGCCCCTGCTCTGCATATCCAACAATAATCAAGTACTTGATGATGAAGGGAGATTTCCCTTATATATACATGCAATCATATGATCTGTTTGGGTCCAAACGCCTGACCCAAACTGGGTGTGAGACAAATCCCAATAGGAAACCACTAAAATATTGGTGGATAACTATTATTTAATATAAATATATATAATAGGTAATATCAAAAAGTGATGAAATTAAATAAAAAGTCTGAAAAAATAATAAATGATACCATTTCAATTATATTCATTTAACATTCGTTATTAATAGGTTGAATCATGTAACCCTGATATCTAATCTAAGCTCTGTATCCCCTATGAAGGTAGAAAATTAGATGTCTCAGAAGACTGTCTTAACAATCAAGTAATACTGAGTCAAAGCATCTCCTCATGCATGGCAGACTCATAACAATCATTCAATTATTCACAAATGAACCTTTGTGAAAGATCTCACAATCTATCCCATTTTGAACTAAAATAGAAATAATTAATCAAATAACATCCCTCTGATAATATCTCACGGTCTAAACCCATTGGTTCCACCTATTATAGATCAATTAAAAATGACAACATTTGAAGCTCTCAGGGTTAATACCTCATTCTCCACATACAATCAATCAATTATAAATGACCACCATGGAAGCTCTCATGTTCAATACCTTGGTTAAACATAGAATAATCAATTATAAATGACCACATGGTCAGTCATCTTCACCAAGGCTCTCTTAGTCCATGGAAAATAAGCTAGATGTCCCATCCGTATTCCTGGTCCAAGGCTCTCACAGTCCATTGGAAAAATAGCACGCATATTATATCAATGTAGCTTGTGTAATCTGTAACTACTACACGACTATGCATTTCCAAATATTATCACATGAATTATATATATTTATCAACTCTATCCTAACAAGATAATGAATTGAAAACAAGGAATGTCTAATAGGAATCTTAGACCAAACATCTGTAAATAATCAAACAAGAGAAACACACAATGGGGTGTCCCATAAACGAGGTATCCAACCTTACACATAAGATAAAACTCTTTTATCAATCAATCAATACATTAGAAGATAATAAACAAGGGTAAATTCTAAATCAATCAATACCCCAAATGTGGGTATGTGTCACTTTTAGCATATATAATCCAAAGACGAACAATGAAAGGAACAAACCACAAACCTTGATGTCATACGATCAATATACGTGGGAGTCAGTCCTTGAATCGGCCTAGATCAACATAGATCAACAAAAAGGTGAAAGAGTCCCAACCTTTAATAACTTAGATGAGAGTATTAATCAAGAATAAGGGAAGTAGGTGTCTCAAGAAATCACCAGTTGTATTCTAGTGCACCAGACTATGTCTCAATTGGTGCTTAGAAGGTTAATCATGAGGGGTTTGGAGTTCTTCAATTGCTCCGCCGTGCTCCTATAAGATCCACACTAAGAAGAAGGTATTTCTGGATATGACATGTGACGCTTCTCCAATATATCAAATAAATAGTAATGTAAATGGAGTTTTCATCAACAATACTTTCCATGTCTTAGCCTCAACAGGCCCCCAACAAAAGTGGACCTGCCAGGGCCTCACATGGCCATGTACTCTACCATCACAAAGTTAGTACGCGACTATGCACAACTACTAGGTACATGGTGTGTACATGGAATTACATTTTGTATACTTAGAAAATTATTATTTGTTCCATTTTTATTCAAAACAAACCAAAACAATATTCATATATAAAATGAATATTCGGGATCTTAAGACATCCTTTTTAAAGAAATTCATCCCTAAATTACCCTTACAAGGGTGGTGAAGAGAATTCTGTGAACAATTTTGGCCACTGTAATCATATGTTATCCTTCATCTCCCATGTCTCATCCTACACACGGTTGTGCTAACATACTGCACATATCAGAGGAAGATACCGACCATGGAGATACATCATATTGTTTTCCACAATCCTAAGTGGGTTTTTTTCTAAAAGGATTCATCCACCTCAAACTCAACTTCCTCAGGTTGAAAAATGAGAGACAAGTCTTAAATGTAATATCGTAGTTGAGAAACATGAATGAATTAATTCATATCCCTGTACCTATGAGGTAACTGCAAGAAAATGGAATTTGTCACAACTCCCTCCAAAACAAAAAATAACCTAACGTGTCTCGTTTAATGATTCCCATGTCTTCTAATCCTTATTCTTCTTATCTTCCGTGTGACTCAAAAGAAAATATAATCTCCAACCTTGAACTCAAGAGGTATTCTCCGTCGATCTGCATAATATTTCTACTGAGATTATGCAGTAGCCATGCTCTTCTGAATCCACTCCATCAACATAGTGGTCTATTGAACGTGATGAGGTCCCTGCATAGCTTCTTCTCTAGCCTCTAGCCGTCATAATGTCAATCAGCTTGGCCTACCATACAAATCCTGATATGTTTTCTTCTAAATAATTTCCTGAAAACTATTTTTGTAGGAAAATCCACCATGCGTTTTGGTCTCTCCCAAGAGCCCCCAAAATCCTTGACGCATGCTCAAAGCATATACTCTAATACCAAAATAGTGTGTTCGGACTAACCCTATATCTGGGGATGGTAAGCTATACTCAGAAGTACTTGTGTACCCAAAAACCTATATAGTCCCTTCCAAACATGAGAAGTAAACCAATAATCCCTTTATGAAATGATAGAGTGCAGAACCTCGGGTAAACGTACTATCTATCGGATGTACAACATTTTGAGATCATCAACACTGAAGGTTTACCTGATCTAAAGAAAATGTGAAACATTTATGTTCTTGTAGGTAAAAACCCAAAAAACATTATTCCATCGAGGAAAACTTGGTAAAACTATCACAACATCATTATAATACCACTCAGTAATGGGTTACTACTATAACAACCCTATCGTTTACATATGATCTACCATCACTTGATGACTGGTGGAACATTTCAAAAAAAATTGGCTATATCCCTCATTATTCCTTTTTACCAATACTAACAATGTATATCCATATAAATATTGGTGACACATGGATGAAATTCCCATACAGAGTCTTGAAAATATCACAACAGCTCTTTTTGTATCTCTGCTGACACCCATACATTCCCATGAAAATGAAAAACCTCATCCTCACCTATGGTCCACCCTGGTGTAGGGTCCTCTCCTAACCCACTCTCTTATATGACTCGGCCTTCAGAATCTGATATTTTTATCATTGAAACATGATCTAGTAGAGTAGATGTAACAACCATAGAAGAAATAAGCTTTTCCCCTTGTTTTTTGTGCACCTCCAAATGAAACTCAAAGAATAGTGCCATTTGGTTCCACTCACTACTGGCCTCTTGAACTACCTGTATCTGAGTCCTCCTACTTAAAGCATCACCCGTTTTGTTTATATTCCATGACATGTAGGAAAGGTCAACGAAAAAGGACTGAAGGAACACAACCCACCTTTTCTTTCAATAATTCAGATCATGTTGTGTGAAGATATACTTGAGGATTTTGAGGTCAGTGTATACCATAGAATTATCTCCAAAAAGATAATGTCTCCAAAATCATAAATCATGTACAACTATAGCCAACTCAATATCCTATGTCAGGTAATTCCACTCAGGTAGCCTCAACTACTGAGACCTGTATGCAATGACCTTTTCCCCTACATAAGAACGTATCCCAGGATGATACCTGAAGCCTTTCAGTAAATACATTAACCTTTTTTCGGCTCTAAGAAAATAATTATCGGTGCTAAATTCAATCTCCCTTTCATATCCTAAATGGATGAATTACAAGAATCTATCAATAAGTACTTTACTCCCCTCTAAATCAGGCTCTTCAATGGTGCTGGTAATTGTGAAAAGTATTGAGTAATGTCTCATTAGTAACAAGAAAACCCCATAAAATCCTGTAACTCAAATATGTTCTTCTTATGATCACATTGAAACTACTTCTCTCACAATCTATGGTTCTAATAATACTATTGTGTTCGAGATAACGTGATCTAGGAAATGAATATGGTCCATCAAAAAGTGGCATATTGAGAGCTTATCATATAACTGATTCTCTCTTAGTGTACTCAATAAGATCTCAATATAGATTTCATGGTCATGTTGAGTATGAGAGTACAACAACATATCGTCAACAAAGTCTTCCACAAAAGAATCCAATAAAGGATGGAACCCTCGGTTCATCAGTTCCATGACTTCTAACGACACATTTGTGAGACCAAACAACATAACCAAATACTCATATAGACCATACTAGCTCTGAAAGGTAGAAAGAGGTATAACTGATGGCCTAATGTACAACAGAAGATAAATGAATCTTAAGTCAATCTTTAAGAACACTCAGGCACCTCGAAGCTGATCAAAGAGATTGTCAATCCTATGTAAGGGATATCCGTTCATGACCATCAACTGGTTCAGATTCTGATCATCAACCCAAATTATGAGGGTATCATCCATCTTATTTGCAAAAATAATATGTGAAAAATGTGGAGAAGTTAAAGGTTGGATGAAACCATTTTCCGGCAACTCCTCTAACTATTTCTAGTGCTCATATAACACAGGTGTAACCATAATATACGATGTAATGGAAATCGGTGCTCCTTCTTGAACAAGCTCAATAGAGAAATCAACCTCTTGATCCGAAGATAACCCTAAAAAGAATTTTTGAATAAAATCTCTGAAACAATCCATCACAATCAGAAATTAAATATATGAGGTCCCCTATTCATCTCGATATTAACTAGAAATATGTGCTGTAATTTCTCTCAATCCCTAATGCTCAGGTCTAGCTATGCATGCCTGAACATCCAATTTACCCTTATGTAGAAAACGATCAACCCTCTTGTAATTTGTAACTCACCCTGAGGTGATAACAGTCTTCATAAGCATGAAGAGAGGCCAACCAATCCATTCTAAGTACAAAATATATGGATTTCATCTCTAAGACTTAGAGGTCCCCTATGAAGTGACACCAACCAACATCAAGAGGGAACTCCTTGCACAAATGTACACTAGACGTCTTAATCCCCAATAGAGTTTATAGAATAATAAAATCATCATAAGTAATGATACAAAGCCCAAGGCTCTCTACAATGGAAATAGATATGAAACTAAGGGAAGGCCCAACATCATAAAGAGAAGAATCTGAAACTAAGGAAACTGGAATCATACCTCTTACCATATAGGGTCTGGGATCCTGTGCATACTGGGTCTATTCTGTCGTAAATTTATAATCTGTACTGCGTCCCTGTGACCCTTCCACACTACCGAAAGCTGACAACCCTGATATCGCTGAAAACTTTTCATCTCTCTACCACGACCAGGAGCACATTCTCATCCTGAATATCATGACGAACTCCAATCCCCTGACTAATGAGTAACCCATGTCCATTCTCATGTACATGGAGTCGTAACAAATCCCCTCTCACAAGCTGATGGTGATAACTTCAGGTTAAAATTCTAAAGATGACTCATCTTGCTACAAGATAGACACTCGAATAGTTCTCTCAGGCATTGAGGTCTCATGTTCCCACTCTTCCAGCACTGGTAGCACCTCACCCAACTACCTGAAGAGGCATCCTGTTTTCTGGATGAACCACCATGTGTAAGCCCAATGGGGCACTTCGTGCTTTTTGGTGAAGGAGTATCAACCCTGGATGCTGAAACTCCATACCTCGTAGCTCAAGACTCCCTCAAATTGTTCTAGGTAATCAGTTCCATGTTTACTATAGTATACCCTAGAGTAATGCTAAAAACATTCACCTGCGTTCAGATGTCGTAGCTGAGGCCATCCTAAAATTTCATTTCCAGTCTTGACTCATCACCGTCCCAGAAACGTGGAACATGTTGATGCTTTGTAAAAGGAGAAGAGTAATCCATTATTAAAAAGATCACCCTACTCCAAATGAATGAACACCTTGGCTCGGTCGACACTCAACTTCTTGGAGTAAAAATAATCATAGAATGTCTTCCAAAACTCACCCAAAGCCATATCCCGATTATTTCCTTCCAATCAGATAACATCCTACCATCCATTGGTGGAATCACATAGCTTGTATGTGACAAGCTTTACCGTCCACATAGTAGGTGTATCTAGATGCATGATGATTGAAATCATAGACTTCTACCATGAATCTTTAGCCAGTTGTCCTCCATCCATGGAAAAAGTTGGAGGATGCATCTGGTGGATCACCCGTGTCAACTCTTCCATCATTGGGGAAACATGTGGTGTTCACTAAAAGGTCTTCATCATCCTCATAAATCTTTCATATAATGGTTAATCAACACCTAAATGTAGTATAATAGCTGATTCCAATATGTACATGATAAGGGGATCTGATGGTGGTCCCTGATCAACCATTTCCAGTGTCTGTTCATCCCCCTGTACCTGGAATATCACTGGAGGATGTCCTCGTGGCGTGACTCTGCAAGGACACGTGAACACCTCAATTAGAGCTTAATGGAACTACAACACATATGTGAAAGTACATAACAGGTGAAGGAAATAATTCTTGTTTTCAAAAATAGGTCTACATGGCGTGTAGAAACACTACACAACATGTCCCCTTAACCTTTAACATGGGAGTGTAGCCCTAAAACATAGTGGTGTAACACCACATACACACAATGTGTTCCTACTAAACATGGAGTGTGTATGAATATTCCTTCCTTCTCAGGTACATCTATAAGGATAAGACTACATAGTATTTTTGGGGTAACACAACACGAATTGTTATTCCTAGATATGGAATGTGCTCAAAAGTTCTATCCACCCGTGTTGTTAGTCACACGGCCGGATACACAGTCGACTGTAGCATGGGGTGTACTCACAGTACACGTTGTGCTCTACCAAAATTTTACTAAACCAGTGTTTCTGCAAACACATTTTGTCACATGGTAAAAAACTACACAACATGTACATACAGTATACAGTGTGTATATATGAAAAATCATTTCTTCTATAATATAAGAACACATAACATGTTTTCATGACATCACACATTGTGTTCACTAGTTTTTACATATTTTAAAACTATAAAACGTTTCTAGAACCCCAAAAAACTTTACATATATCCAATTCATGGAATGTTATGATATGTGAGATTACATAGTCCATGAAAATCATTGTTTGGAATCTTTATTCTTTTCTTATTTTATTTAAATTAAGTTACAGATCAAACATGATTAACCAAATTACGATCCATGAGGGCTCAAAACACCCCAAGGACTGATGTTTGGCATCCATCCAAATGAAACGTTACATATACAAACACCCTATCAATGTAATATGTATTTATATCATGGAATAAATCACAACATTATTCATATCTAGCACAAAATCATTCACGACATTATTTAATTAGTAATCCACCCTAAATGGCATGACAAGAATACATGGAATGCGATGCATGAGATGGAATACCCACATCTCATCAATTTTCAATAGAAATAGAACCAAAATTAAATCAATCATAACATCACTAAGCAAGTGAATAACCCAATAGTGAAGTCAAATCAATTGTAATAGTTTCAAAACAAAGATAATTTGGAATATTCAAGGTTAATTTGGCCTTTCCTTGTATACAAGTTAGCTATTCCTAAGCACAACATACTACCAACTAAAAATTACATCTTATCCCAGTCTATTGGATTTAAATAGTAAGGTAGTACAAAAAATAAATCCTCTAATACTACTTTGTAATGTCCTGGCTCTAGGTGCCACCTAAAGGATTCCCAAACCTGGTTGGTCACATAACTTTAAGCACATTTCCCCAAATTCTAGAGGATTCCATCTAGAAGTGAGGGTAAAGGTGTGATAATGGGGAATATATTCCCTCATTGGTAGAGTATATATAGTGGAAATTGTTTTGTAAAAAATAGGAGAAGAAGTAATACCATACAACAAAAATAAACAGAGGAAGACTAAAAGTAATTCCAATAGAATCAATTATGTATATATATATATGATGCATGACTAATTTATATATGAAAAATAACTAAAAAAGTAAAAATTATGGAAAGAAATACCGAAACCAAATGAAAAAAATTATCTATTAAACATTAGCATCATCACAAACCTCTACTTGGTCCAATGATCTCCATCTCCAAGAACAATCAAGTGCCTAATAAAGAAGGGAATTTTACCTTATCTATACCAGTAATCACATAATATGTTTGGGTCCAAAATCATGACCGAAACAAGGTGTTTGATGAATATCAATAGGTTTCCAAAAAAATATTTGTTTCTAACTATCAACAAATGTATATATATAACAATTAATAAGAAACATTGAAGCAATAGACTAGGAAGAACTAAAAAGAAAAAAATCCTACCATTTCAACTAAATTCATTTGAAATTATTTATAAATACATTGAATTATGTAAACCTAGGATCTGGACTAATCTCTATATCCAGGGGTACATAAAAAAATAGATATCTCAGACGAATATAAAAATAATCAAAAAACGACATACTCTGATCTTGATCTTTGGATTGGAAGACTTATCACAATCATTCAATTATTCACAAATGAACCTCTAGGAATGATCTCACAATGTTACACCTTTTGGTCTAACAGAACACAAATTCATTAAATAATGACCTTTTGGAATGATCCTATGGTCCAAACCATTTGGTTCCATAGAGTATATATCTATTACAAATGACCAACTTGGAAGCTCTCACAATTAATAACCCTTGGTCAACATAGCTTCAATAAATTATAAATGACAACCTGAGAAGCTCTCATGGTGAATACCCCTAGATCAACATAGAATCATCAATTATAAATGAACCCCAATCTTAATCATATATAGAAAGGCACTCACAGTCCTGTGTAAATAATCTGGATATCCCCTCAGTCTTCATGGTCCAAGGCTCTCACGGATCATTGGAAAATCGCATGCATACCATTTCAATGCCGCTCATGTAATCGATAAATAAAAGATATATGTGCATTAGAAAATAATATCACATAAATTTTATATAAACAAAAACACCATCCTAACAAGACAAGGTATGAAAAGCAAGGAATGACTAACAGGCATCCTAGTCCAAATGACCATAAAAAATAAGATAAGGGAAGGAAACCCATGGGGTATCCCATAAACAAGGTATCTAACCTTATCCAAAAGAAACATACCTTTTATCAATTAATAAAACTATAAAAGTTAATAAAAAGTGTTAAATTAAAAATCAATAAATACCCTAAACATGGGTATGCAACATAATTAGCATATATAATCCAAAGACGAACAATGAAAGGCACAAACCGCCTACCTCAATGTTATATGATCGATATACTTGAACGTCGATACTTGAATCTGCATAGACCTACCAAATGTTGAAAACATCCCAATAATTATTAACAAATAAGAGAGGATGAATTAGGAATAAAGGCTCTAGGGGTTTTGAGAATACACCGGTGAGATTCCAACACACCCGACAATGTCTCAATCAATGCTCTAATGGAAAATCCAGAGGGGTTTGGAGTTCATCAATCACTCTGTCAAACCCCTGTATGAACAACACCAAGTAGAAGTTACTTCTAGAAATGAGACATGAACCCTCTTTGATATATCAAATAAAAATAAACATAGACAGTGTTCTCATTAAGAGTACAGACAATGTATTAGCCTCAACTATCCCCCAACATAAGCTGAAATGCCAGGTCATCACACAAAAATGTACTCCGTCGTTATAAGGTCAGTACACAAATATGTGTGACTACTAGGTACACTATGTGTACATGGAAGTACATGGATTGGACTCATAAAATCCATATTTCATCATTTTTCATAAAAAACAACCAAAATATTATCCATACCTGAAATGATGATCTGGTATCTTATATAAATCAAGAAAATAAATTCATATTAGACACTAAACTACCTTCTTATAGAGGGGATGTATCGTAATAGTCATAATCATTATTTTATTCACTACTATTGTCACATAGTATTACAATACTTTAGAGTAAAATGATATTCTATTAGATGTTGACAAACATGTTAGTGTAAGAAGATGAATTTCATCAATAACACATATGTGATACATATTAATAGTTTTTTTTAAAAGTAGGAAGGTGAGCGCTTTTTTTGTACAATCACACACTAGCATACATTCCATATAAAAACTACATGGTGAGTATGATTTATCCAATGCATCTATCCAATAAAACCAAGATTAAAATCCAAATGAAAGAAGGATCCTAAAAAATACATGTTTACCACATGAGGTGAAATAAAATAAAACCATAATAGCATAAACAAATAATATCAATCCAATTACTTGGAAACCTATACTAACCACAGATATGGGGTTTGTGACACACCAATATGATTTTCTTCAAATGATCAGATACATTCTTATGTCTTATATATACAGACCATTCTAACTAGAATATAAGATAACATTTACAATGATTCCATTTTGTAACACCCTAACCCAGATCACCGGGTTAGAGCCATAACATGATATGGCCTCCAACATGCTTCCTCATATGCAAGGGGCTATATAATAGAAATAAGAGTCTATATAGTGTTGTGGGTGGGACTACACTCTCTATCAGATTACACAAAAACAATATATTTATCCAAACATGTTACAATATACAATAGAGAATGTGAAATAATAACAAGAAACCTATATAAATGAAATGTAATGGGTTACTGAAGCAATAATAAAAAAAAGATAATCTCCCACTGGGATGATCATATAAGGAATTAACTGAAGGACAAAAGTACATGAGGCTTTTTAAATCCCACCTCACCTCATCACAATCCCATGACTCATATCATTATATCATACTCAATGATCATACATGTACCTTAGTCTAATATGCACCTTGAACATGTGAGGGTTTTTCAAGTACCCATGTACCATAACCGCTTAATAATTTTATGTGTATAAATTAGTAGGACACCACCAAAATAGTCTAGAACCAATAAACTAATATGCTGTGTATTTTCAATTGAAAATATAAAAATAATGTAAATATTAATTATAGAACTACATAATATAGAATAATATCAAAATGAACACATAGGAAATAAATTCCATTTTTTCAAGAATTTGCACATTAACCAAGACACCATGAACCCTCATCCATACCTACTAATGGTATGTCGTAGATACTATCATAAAAGAAGTCAGAATTAAATAGGATAATGTCACATGGATAAGAGTCACATTCTAGAAAAACTAGTCCATCATTCCTCATATCATTATCTCTCTATCATCGCCAGTATGAGCCCTAAACCTCCAGGTCAAACCTCACTAGGCCACAATACCACATATCATTATATAAATATGCAAGACCTAGAAAAATAAGTTAGAAAACAATACTACCTAATTGATTATTTCTATCTCTCGAGTAGGATCGCATAGAGAATCGTGCCCCACTCAAGCCTCTGTAGTCTGATCACACTTGAATGTGATGACCCCATGTTTGGCCAGACAAAGAAATCATTCCTTTTCATCTATCTTGGTCTCATCCTCACATCACATGATGAATCTAAAAATTCAGCCCCTTTAGGGTTGCCGATCTACGGTGGGTATTCATGCCTCTTATGTACCATGAAAAAAGAAACAACATAATAGATATCAGACATATCTCAAGGCCACAATTGCATCATACTAGTAACACATATCCAATGTTATAACACAAAAACATGATTCTCACACATAAGAATACCCCATTATAAATTGGGATTTAATATTATTTTTACACACATGAATGTGATCATTATAAAAAACCATATAACAAGTTGTGCTAATATAGGTACAACATATACGGAAAAAGTGTATGAATTCAAAAAGTTTAGGACAGATCATCAAGAATAACTAATGTTGCGCATGAGAGGAAATATAGAATAGAGTATTACAAACTACATGTTTCGTATAAAATAAGGACACAACCAAAGGTGTCTAGCTAGTCAATGAACCAATTACTGATCATGGATTAACCATCAACACCTGAAAATAAGCAATTGTATGAGTGTCCAATATGGTCCTTGGAACATTAACAAATTAGATTTGCAATGATACATACTTAATTATTACATAAGAATCTATAATTTAAAATGAATCATTAGTTATCCAGAACATAATATGAATTACTATTCAGTCACCAAAATTAGAGAACCAAATATCACATACCAATTAACAAACATAATACGACAAGGTAGAATATATGATACCTCCTAACTAAAAAAGATTCCAATCTCAGCCCTCAAAATTACTAATTTTTTTCCAATTCATCTATGTCTATTCAGTCTCTATAAATAACCAATGGTATGTAACTCGTACAAAAGAATTACAAATAATTAATTACAACAAAACTATAAATAATTGAATGAATATAAGAAATACCCACAACTAGGAATGAATGAAAAATATACCGAAAGACTTAATAATTGTCATCGCCTAGCTAGAACCATGGACACACTCTCACGGAAGGTCAATTATCCATATTCATCACCAAAATGGATAAACGATCAATCATAGGACAACATAACAACATCAAACATGATATTACAAAATTTGTAAATTATAATAACACAATAGGTGATTCACCTTGTCCAAAATTCCTAACAATAATACATGTTCATCCCAACATTACAACATCTTTATTTTCTATTATACAACCTTCTCATTAGCATACCATTCCATTATGATCTAGTAGAATAGAAATCTAATTTAACTATTTAGAATCAACCCGTGAGCTATAAATAAATAGAAGATGATATAGAAAACAAGTTATTTTGAGGTATGAGAAATTACGTGTGGGATCTGTCCCAATAAACTAATCTTCTATTAGTGTAGGATCGAGGTTTCATGAATATTTGAAGTCCAAATCACTAAATTAAAATCCAAAACATCATAATAAATCCAGAAGAATGATGAATGAGGGTTCGAGATGAATCTCATCACATAAAAACCCCTTATATACTATCAAATATAAGTATTTTTGTGTAAAAAATGGTTTGAAATCAATATAATTCTATACATAGACTCAATAAAGAATAGATGTTATGGTTCAAGGTGTGTAAGATAGTGTCACACCATGAATACATCATGAACTAATCAATTTCTGTAAGAACCCCTATTGATTAACCTAATCCTATTCTAGTACACCTGACACATCAAAACTTTTTGAATCATACCCTTTATTGAAATTGCAACCCAAAAATTAGAGACCCATGATCTGATTCTGAAATGTAACCACAAAAAATAAATATAAAATTTCATAAGAAATTTCAACTCAAAACAATACTGTTAGTTTCAATTCCCATGAAAAAGTGAATGTGTTGGCAAATGTGTAATCTCACATCTGGCATCTCTATATATAATTCTCAATTCTAGGAAAAAAGAATAATCAAACCTAAGAGGCTCACATGTAGTTCTAAAAATAATTATATATATAAAATGATTAATTTTATTTAATAATATAATTATTGATTATAATTTAATATAAAAAATTATAGATATACCATAGTAAAAGATCCTTTACATACATGTCCAACATGTAAATTGATAAAATATAATGAACTTTTATATATCTACATATATTTAGTTTAAAAATATTATTAGAAATAAACATTTAAATGGTTAATAAGGTTTAAAAAAACTATATCTATTTTATAAATAATAAAAGTTATTAAAAGTTTATATTTATGTATAATTAATTCAAAAACACGGATGTAAAAAAATAGCTCAATGAAATGTGTATGTTTCCTTAAAAAATAACGATGAAAGGATTTTATCTAAAAATCATATAACTAAAAAATATAAATAGAAAAAACTAATTTATAAATAGATGATTTGAGTTACCTTGTAAATTACTGAGTATTTTAAAATGGTAATCCGGATCACATCTTGAAAAGACCGTTTGAATTTTTACCCTATTTTATTTTTAGGGTTTAAAATTTCATTGTCATATATTTTTTCAGTCAATTTATAAATGAAATATATATTATTTAGATTTTTTGAATGAATTTTTGTTTCATTAATTGTCTAGGGTGAATTTTGGAAATAGTGACAATTTTTGAGTTAAATTATATTTTAGTGATATTAAATATGGTCATGTGATTTAGAGGTTTTTTTGATTGCAATTAAAAAAAACCTTGACATTGGGTGATACGTATTAATATGAAAATAATTTCTTCTAATTTATCATTAAATGAACCTTTTCCCTTAAAAAATATTTAACACATGATCATTATACTTATTATTAAAGTGGAAATATTATTCACATGCATCACCATGATAAATGGTTCAACATTGAAACAAAATAATTTTAAATTGGTAATGGAAAATCAATTATCATCTTGTTTCACACGGCTGTTATTGTCAATCTAATTACTCAAAATCACAGGTAATCAAAATTTAGTATAATTAATCTTGTAGAAATCCCCAATAAGACCAAATGTCCCGTTGATATGAAAATTGGTCTTTTTTCTTTAAACCATAAAAAATACAGCTCATTAGTGATGATCATTACTCCATTATATTTAATGGTGCTCTTATAATCCTGTTTTTCAATTAAAAAATTTCCATCCATTAATATCAAAGGTATACCATGTAATAAAATTTTCACCCAGTCCACTTTGATGAATTTCCTTGATTTTGATTTAGATAAATCAATCTATAGATTCTACTTAAACTGTAAAACATAACTATTTTTATATTCATTTATTAACCAATATTCATTCATTATTAAATAGTAAACCTTCTATACAATTATATGTGATGATATATTGGGTTTAATCTCTCCTATGATGTCATAAATCAATAAGTTTTTACACATCATTCCAATGTATGGAATTAACTGGATCCTTAATAAACATATCATTATATATTCTCTAATGATTATCAAATTTCGAGGTATAATGAGAAAAAATATTATAATTAATAAAAAAATCATTTTAGAACATAATAAACTCTTCTAAAATATATTTTCATACAATAGAGGCCCACTTTTGATTTTACTGTTTATCATAAACCTTTTAAATTATCATGTATCATTCAAAAGTATAGATATTAAGTATATAAACATATAGATATATTCTAATATATCAGACCAAAGGAGTCATATGATAAACAGTTATATCATAAAATGAGTGTGTAAAATATATTTTTATATGACAATGTATGAGGAAAACATCATTATGCAACACATCTTGCAAATTTTGGTGATTGAACCTTTTTCACATGAAATTTAAAAAGTTAGACATTTTGATGATAGAATTCCCATAAGGTATTTAAAATAAATCGCACTATGAAACTAGTTGTACTTTTTTCCTCAATACATAATTTTCTATGATTTTATACCATTTATATTTAAATCCATTGATGAAACAAAATTGATCACATTTTAATAACAATAATTCGGTATATTAATATAATGAAAATGCTAAAAAATTATCTTCTAACTCTTACTTAGTATGTGATAATATGGTTTTAAATAGGTTTTATTTATTTTCATAGAGGGACCAAACTCTAATCATATT
Organism: Viscum album; assembly: GCA_963277665.1. Lineage (NCBI taxonomy): Eukaryota > Viridiplantae > Streptophyta > Magnoliopsida > Santalales > Viscaceae > Viscum > Viscum album. The sequence goes on from OY728121.1 coordinate 1,707,598,933, forward strand.
CCCATTGATATTAATACCAATATTGCATGAAATCCATATTCTGACTTTTATATTGGGTGTCATAATGTCTTAATAAAACCGACAGAAATCTTTTTTTTACTGGAATAAAATTTATTATTATTTTTACCTTAAAAATATATAATAATATTTCTCAAATTAAATAGAATGTTTCTTCCAAGTATTTTGTTACAATTAAAGCCTCCATTCATTATATATTTAACATTAATGTGACTTACCTTTTCAATATGTTGTTCAAATGGAATTAGATTTGGGAAAATTTCCTAATCTCATATTAATTGTATGATCCTTTAAATTAGTTTTTTTTATATTTTTTAATTATGGTCATTTAATAATAGTCACGTTTTTTTATGTACAATATTTATCTTATATTATTTAATATATGAAGTTATTACTTCAAAATTGGGATGTGTTTTATCTCCCTTAACACTGAATCCAAATATTTTTCGAAATACATGAAATTAATTTATATTTGACATTATTATAGAATGAAAACTAAAATTATCATTTTTATATGAATAAAAAAATCTAAAAATAGTCACACAAAATCATTTAAAATTATCATTTAATAATTTAATATAATTATAAATACCAAATAATAGATTTTTTGTTAAAAAATATTCAATCTTATAACCTGAAATTTTATCTTCATACATATATGTATAGAAAATTTGAAAAAAATAAAATAACATAACAAAAAATAAATTAGATATTTAGGATCTTGTATGAATTCACTACATTTGGGAATATTCTCAGTATATATCTCTATCATCTATTAAAAAATAAGATATTTTTTGAAAAAATATCTTTTATTGTTTTGAATTAGAAGTGTGATGTAGGTTTATATCATATAAGTGCTCTTATATATTCTATATTTTCATAATTTCATAATCTGAATTTGAAAATAGATGCATCAAATAATGAATTTTAGAATGAGACTACATTTTTGTAGTTGGTTCTTTGGTTCCTATTCTTAGAAAGGAATCATGGTAAAATATATTATCGAATTTAAACTTTTATATCCACATTTAGGACATTATTATCAAAATTAATATTCGTTATTATATAGAACATAAATTTTGGGTAAATTATATTTATTTTTAGACCCCCATCCTATTAGGTATAATATTTTTTTGAAAATTTGTAATAAAAAATCACATTTTCTTCTCAAATTAGTCATTTTAAAATTTTAATAGATTCTATTATACATTTATCAATATAATCAATTATTTAATTTATATTAACTAGTATCAGTATCACTGATAACATTGTAACATTAGTGTAACTTAGGAATGGTGGTCTCATAGTATCTTCATTCAATTATTAAACATTTTATTTTATTTTCAATGGTCTTAACATCTATGTCTTAAATTAATTCATCAATATAATCATGTATCAAAGTCGAATAATCTTCATCATCATCAGATTAGGGATTGTTTTTTCTTTCCTTATATTAGATATGTTGTGTTTAATTTTGATTAAAAACATGGAAAATTAGATATTCATTTAATTATTATACCTTAACCTTTTCAAGTTAAACTAATTTATTCAATGATAATAAAAATGATATCCTTGTTTTCATGATTTAGTTTAGAAAATTTTAATAAATCTCATAAATATTTCTTATATCTATCGTTGGATCATCCTAAATTAAACCAATTATGATCCATTAAATGTAACAAATAAATATATGAAAATAAATAAAAATTTAATCATATAAATAATGAGTTACTTAGAAAATATATAATCTAATAAATGTATGAACATATTTATATTTTAAAAATAGAGATTAAAATTATATATAATAAAAAATGATATAGAAACAAAAAATTTTATTATTATAGATATTCTATGAAAATATATAGAAATTTTTTTATTATATATTAAATCTATAACATATAATGATGAAACTATAAATAAATATGTCACTAGAGAAAATTGATATTTTTTAAAACATAAAAACATTATAGAAAATTCATTTAAATAATCAAAAAATTAATCCCTACAAAACATTTTCACCTGGAATTAAGGAATAAAAGAACAATTATATACCAAAACAATGTCATATAATAAAAATTAAGACAAAAAAATATTATTTCCTCAATTTATAAGCACCAAAAATTTATAATCACTAATAAAATTTAACCAAAAATAAATTATAACTATAAAAATTTGTCACTGAAAATGATATTGATATAAATAAAAAATAATTTGATATGATTTTTAAATAGTAAATATTTAATAAATATTTTGATAAAAAAATATAAACATATAAAATACAGATATTATGGGAGATCATCAATCCAGAAGAGGACCAAAATATGGATTTGGTGGACATCAGATTACAAAAAAATGATGGTGAAGTCTAGATGAAATAATAATACAGATGATAATGATGGTGGAAATCAAATGAGTTGAGTGGAACACAACTAAAGTAAGTGAAAGGTTGGAGAATTCTAAAATTAATGTAAATATGGTTGAAAAATAAAATAAAATTGAAAACAATATAAAAAATGAAAAAGAAATTGGTTGAATGATGATGATGTGGGGAGGGAAGTAGAAATAAAGCCCAGGGATCCAAAAATTTTGGATTCAATGAATGAAGAAAATATTTAAAACCTGAGTGATATAACATTTATATTAGATGTTTTCATCAAATCATTGGGCACCATCATTTAAAAAAAACTTGTAATACCACTTCTCAAATAAAATACATCAAATGAAAACTTCTTACATTAGTGTTTTTGGGATTAACATTAACTATTGGTCAGAAAAACATTTTATTGAGAACAAACACTAAAACCGTAATTGGTTATCTTGTAATGTTTTTTATTTTAAAAAACCATTTTTAAAATACACGTAGTGTGCGTTTCAGTATTACTTATTAACAATAAAAATTAAAACTATTATATTTAATCTAAAATTACTTGTTGTGTTATAAAAAAATATATTATTAGATCATATAACTCATGTATATTATCTCAAATTTCATTGTTATATCAAAGATCATATTTTGAAAAAAAATCACATATATAAATAGGGGATGATGAAAAATCCTCATCATGTTACTCAATCAGAATTGATTTGTTTAGTTTTTTTACTCACATAAATATAACCGTATTTTCTATCTCTCTAATATCCTTTTTACCATCATAGTATATCCCCACACATTTATTAATATCATGGATGATCTATAAAAATAGATATGTTATATCTCCATGTCTTTGTCAAATGTTTTGATCAATACATGTAGGAGGATGGGCCTCATCTACATATATTTGTAATTTCTAGTATATATTATGTTAAATTCAACCAAATAATTCTAAAATTTGGTATTTACATTATTTATTCGTCTCAAAAGTGATAAAATAATCAAAACTAGAAAAATTCTGGTATCGACCAAATCACTGTTTAATAAACATTATTATTAAATTTCTCTAATCGAACATATATCCTAAAATCACAAAACAGTTTGTTTCAAAGAATCCATAAAATAACTTTGTATATATAAGAATTTTATCACTAATATTGAATGTTTTATGTCATGAAAAATTAAACCATGGAATATACACTTTATTTTTCTGTTAACATTGAAGAATTAATATTGATTTTTTATTGCCTAAAAAATAATGATTATATAATGAAATTTTGGTTTATAAATTTTTAATTAATTTTTTGGACATCATAGATTTCTATGAAATATTCAATAACATTGTGATATTCAAGATAATATGGTATGATAAATTATTTCACTAATTAAACTCTTTTATTCTATAGAATCTCTAGAATGAAATTTTTGTGTAATGTATCTTTTGAGATTGAACATCAATATCTAAATTGTTTAATCTCAAATATATTATGATCTAGTCAGTGTGTTTCTACAATATCTTGTGATATAATATGTTTTCCCATGAGAAATATCATAATCCTTGTAATGTATTTTTACTTTATTTTTGATGTGATACATATGTGAGAATACATTTCAAATTTTCTCTATGAGAAATCCACACTATAAAATGGAAATGTTTCACAATTATTTTATCATACTTTAAATTTAATTGATTCCATTAAAATATATTATTTTTTACAATATAATTTCATCTTAATCACATATAAAACATTAAAAGATTCATCTTATTTTATTTGAACTAGGTCATTCTCAAAATCTACCTTTTATAGTCAATTAGCCCTTCAATTGTTTATACATATGATTGACATATGATGCAACAATAATCATGTTAATAGAAATTTTACGTTCTCATTGTTTACTAATTGAAATTTTTCCATCACATATGTATTCTAAATATTTTATAGTGAATTGAAAAAATAATAGATAGATAAATACATAGCCAAATCCCTTAAATGTTTCATACAATCGCAACCTTGGTTACAATAGTGTAGATAAATCATCTGAACACCTTAATAAAAATGTAATATTTTAGATAATAGGAAGACATTCAATGATTTTTTATCATTTATGAGTCCACATTGATTATGATAATCATGAAAATATTATTTTATGTCCATATAAGATACAAAAAATCCATTAATAGTAATAATTTATAACATATAAGAATTAAATTAAATTTCATATTATGATACTTCCAATGTTCACAATTCATTATAATGTTCTCCGTCATGATATATATTAAATAAATAATACTATTTTTTTCCATATAAAATGTTTCTCAAATTTTCTGTTCAACATCATAGAGTTATTTCAAATACAATGTGACTGATTTTTTAAAATTTATTAACCTTGAATAAAAGTACAATATAAAATAATATGATTTATTCATCATGAAATTCATAGTCACATGAGGTAGGGCTGTGAATTTACATCGATAAATAGAAAATTCATTAATATAGAAAACTGATTTCATGGGTTACAATTTAAATATTTTGAATTCGTAAATCATTAGTTGGGAAACCTTCCAACCATAAAATATCTACTCCACAAACATGTCGAATAAAATTTGTAAAAAACATGAAGGAGTGAATTACTTAAATAGAGTCCCTAAAAGAACCCTAATATTTGACGGATGTTAATACCATTCCTTATAATACATTAATATAATTCTATGTGGTTTTATGAGGTAACCATATAGTTAAGCACCTCATTTACTTTAGAATTAATTTTCAGAAGAATAATACGATTTTTTTTCTAATAAATAGTAAATTTATAATAGAAATATTTTGAAAATCATAATAAATTTAAAATAAATTATAATTGATCTCATTTAATTAATATTATTCATTTTCCAAAATCGTATCTCCCTTAAAAATGACGGGTAAGGGTAGAACCATGAAATAATATTTTGGGTCATAAATTATTTTTTGTTTAGGGATATTTTTTCATATATATATTCCAGTCCATGTTATATGTGTATCAATGATAATAGAGGTAGATAAAAAATTGCAATTAGTTAAAAGATAAACCTATCAAAAAAATTATAATATGTTTTATTGAAATATATCATTGTTAATTGTTGTGATGGGTGAATTAATTGAAATGTTAATGAATTAATGGATATGGGGATGATATATATTTTCTTAAAGCATGAAATATATAACATGTCATTTTTATATTGATCATTTATTTGTTTGTGAGAAAACACCTTTGTTTATAGGGTTTACTAGAAGATTTGTTTTGATGCTACTAGAAATTGATGATGTCTAATACATAGTGATGTTATTTTAAATAAATTATGTGTGACTTATTATCAGACTATGAGAATTTATTTAGTAAAAATTTTGAGAATAAGGATTTCATGATTTATTATAGTGGTTTTCATAATGTTCATAAAACACTTCAGGATTTTATTAACATGGAATTATGAGAATTAGTTTTATAGAGTTTTTAATGTCACTATTCTTTTCAATTTTATTATATAAATTAAAAAACACTACTATTTTTTGGTAATATGATGATCGATGAAACTAATCCATAATTTTTGGAGGTAATTGACTGGTTATAAAAAAACATAAAAAAATGGAAAACACATCATTAATCATTTTAATTTCACCTAATTTATCAATTATTGTGATATAAGATAGCGGGATAATTGTTTGATATTTTCAGGGACATATAATATCAATTATTAGATGTTTTTATTATATTAATATGAATAATTCTGGGATTAATGAAATTTATCAATTTAAACAATGGTACTGAAAAAATATCGATGAAAATTTAAATATTACACAAGGTAGGGTAATATAACATCTCTTTTATGTGTGTTTTTAGATATATATATATATATATATATTGTTTAATAAGGGGGTGGGTAGTGTATATGATTCATGAACAATAAATAAAAGATATATTAAATTTATTGGACTTGTATTGAAGTAAGTATTGAATCAAAAAGGAATATTAAATTTAATATAAATATGGAAAAGAAGGTATGCAAGGATAATTAGACACCTTGATTATACTATTAATAATAATACATGAATCTAGGTTTTCAAAATGGTTAGTAGTGAAGGTTGAGTGCCTATTGTGAAATAATTTGATGACCAGATATGAGTATATGAACCTTTATATTATTATTTCAATGCAATTTTCAAAGTAAATGTTTTGTGAGAAAATATTTAAAATTAAGAGAATTTAAGGTGTTTTATGTGCATATTTTGTGATGAATTGGAAGGGATGGAATATATCATATATATTGATAAATTTTCAGATTACCAATTGACATATGTATTTTGTGGTATATGTAAGAAAAGTCAATGCATCACAAAAGTAGTTTCACTAGATAATTCATTTTGATTCATAATTGTATGTGAAATATTGTTATACATAGTGTCCAGTGTAATGGAATTATATGTGAGCTAAATTTTATTATGAGGTTTTTATTGTTATTTTCAAATTAAATTGATTTATTCCTTGATTAATAAAACACTTTTAGGGGGATGCATTATTCTCATTTAATATTGTGATTTGAATAATGTTGTATTCTATGAAGTTGATATAGTGTGGTATTTTTTGTTTCTACTTTAAAAAGTTTATTATTAAGGTTATAATTTTATTTCTCATTGGTTTTAGTTTTTATAGCAATTTAATTATATTTATGATGATATTTAATTATTATTATTGTTGCTAAATAAATTTACTTGATAAAATTTAATATTTAGATTTTATTGTATTTAATGTTGTGTTGTGGTGTAAGTGTAGTGGAAGATATAAGAGATTCCTTATGTTGGAGGTTGATTGTTTTATTATTTTTCTCTTAATTTTTATAATTAATTGATTAATATATATATATATATATATATATCATTTAGTGAATATTTACTTAGAATATTTACTTTATAATAGAGAGGCTAGAGGAAGTAACCGTGTTATTTATTATTCATACCTATATAATCATGTAGGTGTGTTATCAAGAGATGTTAGTTAAATATTGAGGAGATATACATTGGAGTAGGACGTGTAATGTTTTGGTATTTACTTTGTTAATTAATTTATTTTGTTTTTCTGTGTCATAATTAAACATGCATGTATTCATTTTTTTTATTCAATATTTTTTATTTGGTTTTTTTTGGTGTGTTTTTTCTATAAAATAGGTAAATGATTTCCTAAATTTATATTTCATAAACTATGTTGTAGTTTCAATCCTATGGTCTCTTGATGGAGAACATCAGCGGTAACTCTCAACCATGTTATTAACAATTTTTATGACTTTATTTTTTCACGAGATGTGAAAAATATATGGATCGATGTTTTCTAGTATAGTGTCTAAATTAATAACTTTTAAGATTTTATTTGGTGGTAAGGATTTCATATTAATTTATCATATAGTGTCATGTAGACTATATAAACATCAATTTGACATAGAGGACTTCTAAGAATCAGAATATGTAATCAGATTATTTAAATTCATTATACAAGGAGTTTTGTTTTCTTTTTTGCGTAGTTAGATAAATGTGGGTTCATGTTTCAATTATAATCTATTCATAAAAGTTGTTCATTAATGCATATAATTTTTTTGTGATTGAACTCATGTTATTATATATGGATAAATATATATTATTCCTATCATAGTATTTTCCTTTCTTATAGTCATATAAAATATTAATAATGTAATGATTATGGGGAATAGTGGTTACTTTTGGAAACGATGCTTTTACATGAGAGTGTAAATCCTAAAGTAATGGAGGTTTATAGAGTCACCTTATAGGTTTCCATAGGTTGAACTGATTGATGTTTAGTTATTTAGTTTTTTGAAAATGATGTATATAGATTAATAGTGGGAGAGGAGATTACAGTTTTTAATATCATTCTAGTCAATGATTACATTAGTCTATTTGAAGTGAGATTATTTTTTAACAAAAAATCATAGTGTTAGTCATTTTTATTGGTTATATAGATGTTTCAATAATCGAGTTGTGTTTCCAATTTTATTTTTTATAATAAGTGTTTTTTATTATTAGTCTTTCATCATAGGTAAAGTAGGGTATATAGTCTATTGTTCATGGGAGAACTAGATTCTTTGATTATGGGGTAAATTTAATGATATCTATGTAATTTAGTAATATCATTAATATATTTGGTGTGAAGATATCTCTAAATTTAGGGTGTATGTTGACTTGAGGACTAGTGGTGGGTTAGTCGTATTTTCAAGATGATATATAATGAGGTAAGAGAATGGAAATATTAATACATGGGAACAAAGTTAGGACTATTTCTATCCATAAATGAGAATAATATATCTTTATTCATGATATAAATGGATATATTAATATGATATTTGGTGTAAGCCCCCATCATTGGGAAAACTAGAGTATATAGTCAATTTCCCTTAGATATTAGTATTGGTGTGGTCTATTATTGTAATTATGTTTGAGTATATGAAATGATTTCATTCTCTCTATAAAAATGAGACTAGCATATAACCAGACATAGTTTAATGGGGGATAAGAATCTATATCTACCGTATTATCATCCATTAAAATTTTATAAGTAGTGGTACAAACTGGTAGATATGGAATTGCTAAATGGTAGTGGATTCATGGGTCAAAACCTAAAAATTACCACTCTTGAAAAACTTGGTTATGATTATAGGTGTGGTAATGTAAATTAGTAATGTCATAGTTTAATATGAATCCTTTATATATTTTTCATTTTATAGATATTGATGTGTTAATAGGACCCCATGTTATGTGAGGTACGGTATGAGTCATTGTGACTCATGAAAATATTAAATAAATTATACAATATTTTATTTATTTATTACATGGTGACTTGTAATATGAGTAAATTTGAACAATGATTAAATTTTTAATCCAATCCAGTCAATTAAACCTCATGGGGAAAGGTCAATGATTATAGAGGTTTTTAGTGTGTGATAAATGCTAATATGTGTTGAGATTGTGAAGTGGGATCTTGTTTTTAAAATTTTACACTATGTGTTGTTATATATATAAATGATTATGAGATTCCTATAAGTCAATAAATTATATGAATAATTTCAATTGAAAATATGAATACACTTTGTACGAAAAAATTTAAACTATAAAATTATTCTTGCTTTGGTTTGTCCATACAGTGGATTTTGAGTAACAAAAATTTTGGAGAACATAAATATGGATTGTGAAAATCCAAAAACCTGAACATTCAAGTTATATTTTTATTAAGATTATTTATAATAAAAAATATTTGTGTTGAAATATTCCATGCGAGATGTTTCCATAAACTAATTTCATTTGTAGACGATGAAGTAGTGATTGATGTAGCTATAATCGACTCTAATGATTATAGATATATGAAAATTCGTGATTCTTACAATATTTTATAAAAATAAAGTTCTAAGATCATACATTGGATGAATAACTGTAGCTATGAGTTGTGATAGTCATTAGTCCTTCTGATTTTTAAAATAGATTGTTTTTAGGAGTGCATTCAATCAGTGTAATTATTCTATTTTGTGTGTTTTTATTAAGAGAAACATTTTATAATATTATATTATATATCCCGTTGAATTAATATTTCTAAAAATCCTACATGATTAAGGGATTATAAGTATTGGAAAATACATTGTTGATGTCTTGAAGAGTTTATCAAAAAATAGGATATGTTTTGTTCTTTTAGGGAAGACAATATAGAGATTTTGGGGATTGAACACTCTACATACTGATATTTCAATTCGATAGCTTCTGATGATATGAATATATATTAACAATGAATAGTTTGTGTCATGGGATCCATGGTATTGGAATTTATAGATAACGTGGGTATGGTCTAAGGATCCACTGTACACATTGGTTTAATATGTGGTTTTTATACCATTTAATGAATAATTTCATTTTCTAACTAATACTACATGTTTTGTTTTAATATTTTCGTTAAATAATTTCAGAATTTGCACTAGGTTTATACTTTTAATGGGTTTTCATTTAAAAAATGATATTATAATTTATTCTATAATAACATACTTATTGGTTTCTATTAAAATAATGGTGTTTTTATATTCAATATATGGGAAAATTTTAAATTTTAAATTTATTGACATATCCAAAATTTATATTTCTTATTTTTTTCAATAAGTAAAGAGGTATAAATTTTATGATTTACTAATATAAAATTCACCCTCACCCTTTCTTTCTTTTAAACATCCACTAATTTAGAGGGATATGGTATTAGATCATATTAATATTTTTTTCTCTGTTTGACTGATATTACATTAGTATATTGGAATGTTATCTCATTTTTGTTAAATTAACTATGATGGTAGAAGATATTTTTTTAAAAAACATTATATGAAATATTGGAGGAATATTTGAAAATATAAATCCATGGAGACCACCTATTTTGGAGGGATCATATTATTATAATTGTTTGATGGCTTGAATTTTTTTAATTAATACTATAGTTGATAATTTTTTCTTATTTAAATTAAATTATAGTCGTCCAAAGAGAGAACTTGTATAATTTTATTTAAATTAAAATTAATAAAATTAAGTAAATTAAAAATAAAAAAATACATTATTGTGTTATTTTACTAATTAAAATAATAATATGATATCTTCTTTTGAAAGAGTGAATATATTCGTATGAGGAATGAGATTACTCATTCAGGAACCTCTATGGGTTTGGAAATACATAAAGAAATGTTAAAAGTGTACCCTCATAATTTTTATTTTCTTCATGGTGATGTAGTGTCACAAATCATCAAGGTTAAATGACTATTACAAATATTTTATAATCATTTGGTGAATAATGTTGTTATAAGATCACGTAATTGAAGTGGTTATTAATAATATATTGAATGATTTGAATTACATAGGAAAATTGTAAAAGGAAATAAATATGTGAAAAATAAAACCATCAAAGAATTAATAAAAAATTTAATGAAATATGAATATAAATAAAATATAATACTAATAAAGATAAAAGAAATAATATAGTATAATTTTTTTATACGTATTATAAGCCTTATTTTTTAAATTGTAAATCTTGTGTAAATGTTCATAAATATAAGTTTTCAATGAAGAAAAGAAAAAATTCTATTTTAATAAATTTAGATGATACTCACAATTAGTATACAAAAATTTCATAAAGGATGAATAAAATATTCATCAGTAAAAGAAAAAAAAATTATCTTTTGGAGGAGATAAAAAATATTCATGATAAAAAGGAATTCATTTGATGTTATTGCATAAGAATGTAAGAACACATTCCATTGTAAATTAAGGGATGATAGAAATTTAAAGAGATATTATAACAGTAAATGGAAAAAAGAGTCCTAAATCTCTATAAACTAATAGTGTATGTAATTATTATACAAATTTTGACAGTTTTTTAGAAGAGTTTCATAGTAAACGATATAAAATCAATGATTTTCAGACATATACTACAACTGATGATAAATACTACATGGATAAGGTACCTACGGAATCATTTATGAATTAGTCTCAAGATTGTAAATATAATTTGTCCTCTAAGGATGATTATTAATCATTATCAGTTGATAAAAAACTAAATTCATCTGATGATGAATATAATATAACTACTTTTTATGAGATGACAATGAATGTATGTGTTATGGAAAAGGGGAATAATTTTTTTTTAATTTAACTATGGTTGTGTTAAAGAAAAACTATTTAATGTTAATAATAGAATATCAAAATTAATTACTAAAATATATAATAATTAAATGGATTTAAATTAAAAAAATTCTTCATGTTTATGATTACATTTTAATAATTTTAATGAACATAATTTGATTGTACAAAATAAATTGCATGCATTATATTTAAATAATATTGAAACCTACATCACATCCGCTAAAAAAAATTATAGATAAAATTTAAAAATAGATAAGATTATCTAGAGAATATAATGTAATATGATTTATATTCTATCAAATAAATATTAAATAAAATTATTTTTTAAATAAAATAGATAATTTTTTTATAAACGGTAGGTAGGTTATTTGAAATGATTTATCATTTTTAAAGCATGTTCTATATTTGAATTTCCACTAAGTTATTATTTTTGAAGAACCAGAATATGTACAAAACAATAAAGATGGGTAGATTTCTGTGTTAATATACTATTTTCTAACATATGTATATCCACGAATGTAAGTGTACAATGAATTTATGTTTTCTAAATTCAATTAAATATTATGAGTACGAGAGGTTTAATGAATGGTATATGGACAATAATATTTCTTGGCACATTATATGAGAGAAATATAACTCCCAAAATTTATGAATGTAGAATAGTGGATGAATCACCTTTGGAGACAATGTATAGTTTGAAAATATTATAATTATTGACGTTTTTTCCCAAAAAATATATTAATTTTAAAAAATTTATATGTTTTATGGAATAACCACAAGATAATCAGAATTTAATAACTACGTTATGATGGATACATTATGAACATAAAAATCGATAAATGTATTGTTCAATTTCCCTATGTTACATTCATTATATATTATGACAGGTAAGATAATGATAACACAATTGAAATAGAATTCATAATAAATCATAGTTTAACTTTATTTTGAATAAATGAATATTTATATTGTTTTTGGTATAGCGAACTTTTTCACTGCATATTTCCATCATTAACTAAAATTTATAGAAATTGATATATTAGATAAATTTAGAATAATATGATTAAATCAACTTCAGTCTATGGTTCATATCAATTTCTCATGGTACATAATTCTATTTATAAATAAAAGAGTGAATTTTAAACATTTAAAGATTTATAGTTTGTGAAAATGGATTTATTTTAACATAAAAATAGGAATTGTCAGGGTAATATACTATATTTTTATTTTGGATGACGATTACATTAGAGTTAAGTGATTTAATATCTTCTCATTAAAATCACAAGATGTTACACATTTCTATATTTTCATTTATTTCATTAAAAATGATAAAAACTTTACGTTGATTAATATAATATTAGATCAACATGGCTAGTTAGTAAAAAATATTTTTATATTTTTATATTAATAAAATTAATCTTATTTTCCCATCACATAGTGTAACACATTAATATTGTGTAGTTGAATTGAGAAATATATTTTTTTTAAAAAATTAATCAATCTTTTCACTATGAGTATTATATTTCTAGAGATATTTGAACACTGGCTGTGATTAATGCCTGGTATAAAATTAATCAAATTTTACATAAATCATTTATTTAAAGAAACTATTTATTAGTTTGGAAATAGATGATAGAAAACAAATTATCACATCATCAAATTTGGATATATCATATATATTTTTAATTCTAAAGATAAAATTTGTATATTTAATTCTATGGAAAATTTGTAATGGTCCAGACCTAGTATCTGAGATCCGGTTACATAAATTATTACTTTGGCATAGATGCCGATATCTAATACCTATTTATTGAATAGTTTAGCAATTTTGGATGCCAAATTATATACATTAACCTTATTTTAAAACATAAAATGTATAATAAAACACAAAAAATCATTTCAGAGTGTCATTATTATCCTAGAATAACCATGCTTATCAGTCATAAAACAGATCTAGGTATCATGAAGGAAATAAAACATAATAAAGGGGTGATATAATATGATCAATAAGGGTATACATATATTGTAATTTATTAAAAAAGTATAAACAATTATGGTAGGTTTATTAATTGAATAAATTTCCATTTTATCAATAACCTGAGAATATAATAGACTGAAATAAAGATTATAAAATAATGATATATAAATAACCACATAAGAATGAATTTTAAACATGGATATTTTACTAGTAGAATAATCACATGGAGAATCAATAACTAATCTAATAATGAGGGAATGCATAAAATCGAAAAACATAAAAATTTCGTCAATGCTTTCGCGAAGACATCATACATTGATAGGTAAATTCCCAAACCAGTGTGTTTCATGATACCTATCAATATGTTGAGGGGATATAGTATGACCCACTCATAACATTCTAATTACAATGAATTACTCAAATGAAAGTCTTGTTAAAACATAATCAATATTTAAAATCGTATTAAAACTAGAATATAAAGTGTGAATACATAAACCATAAACCATTAACAGTATCAAAATAAAAGATCCATAGTCAAAATAAATCATAATCAATTAAAAAATATATGCTAAATGATATCATAATAGACCAGTGTCAATCAAGCATAATATCCAATGAATGATGTTCGCATAGTAAAAAAGACTCTAATAAAATCATCAAAATATCCATTTAGATAAATACCTTTTTTTTATTTTGAAATAATTTATTTAAGGTCCAATAATTATAAAAGGAAAAATTTCATTTGAAAATATCCTCGTATGACTATAAGAGAAGCTTCAAAATTTTATGGTGTCATGATGGAAGGAAAATCCACTCACACCGCATAAGTTAAAAAAAACATTTCTTTTATTGAATTAGACTCAAACTACATCATTGGGAAATTAAAAAAATATTCCATTCAAACCATTTTATAAAATTCTTTACATGGGTAAAATACATAAAACATTGGTAGGATAATAGTAAAAATATTTTGGAAAATACTTTAATGAATCAAGGACAAGGATGATAAATGTTCCCCATTAGATATTTACATATAAACAACCCCAAATAATAAAAAGACTGTGATATTAATCCTTTAACAAATTATAATTAAAAGAATATTATATATTATGAAATAAATAAAATTATATGGATACTAAAATAACATAATATTCGGAATAATAATCATAAAAAGAATTCATGGGTAGTACATACACCATACAAAACAAACAAGATGTGATTAAGGAATGTAACTCCCAAAAATAAAAAGTGAGATGAATTTCCCTTACCAAGTACATTACATCACCGTGACATAAATTCATGTATAATAGTTAAATAATGTTACTAAATTATAATAAAACAATATCCAAATTTATGATATCATATATGATACACCAATATCTTTTTTTAATAATATTTCATTATTACCATTGTATTAGGTGTTAAATGTTTCATTTTCCTAAGCTTGTTTTGTCCTGTAAGTACTATTTATTTTGAATAGGATATATTTCTTTCATATCTAGAATTATAAAATGTTCTTTAATAATATATTTATTCATCATTTAAATTTTAATAATGATTCATAAATGGTTATCGTGGTGGATGAATCTCATTATGTTGTGGAGATGGTAGGTCATATGTCTGTACAAGCGACAATATCATCCTGTAATGGTAAAGTGGCAAGGAATTGGAAGGAATATTAATTATAGATCATTAATATATGGTCATATTTACAATTTCTGTACATTATATATAAGGCTCCGACCTTAAACATTACTAAATATTGAATTAAATGAATAATTCAGATTGAGGATCTTTTTAGGTTTAGAGTTTTAGAGAATTAGGACATAACTATTACATCTCAAAAGATTAAAAAGTAGTCACTTATACTAAGTTTCCATGAAATATAATCTCTTAAAAAAACATGTATAGTTCCTTGTTTTAGATAGAATGTGTTTCCTTGATCCCATCCTTGACCATATTCATCTTTATGTACTGTGGAAAACATTTCAAAAAAACTTGGGATAAGCATAAAAATCTCAGTAAGGGATATAAAAAAATATGGAAAGAAAACATTATTCCAAGTATACATAAAGATCAATGAAATCATACTTTACCCTTAAAACATAAGCACTTTAACATACCTCTTTAAATCATAAGATTAACGAATAACTCATAGAAATCATAAGACATAAAGGTAACTTGTGTCATTCGTAACATTCTTACGCAGGGATTAACCCTCCTGGGAACATTTGGAATACCCATCACAATATATTCCCTAAATCTATTTGGAGAAATATTAACGTTTAACCCCTTCGCTTTACCCAATGCATTGGCGAGATATCTCAGGCTCACCCGCCCTTACTTTATCATAGGACCACCCGATTTCATAAACATTTCCCAAGAACCATAACACAATAACACTTAAAACTTGCATAAAAGAAACATAAAATTTCCACATTTCAATCACAAGAGATCACATCATGATATTATCATAAATAAAAACATCTAATAAAATCATTAAAACTCTATGAGAGAAATTTTTTTTTATACTTGGAAAATTTTAAAATAATAAATTTAAAAGAGATTTTAGAATCAACGTGTCTTATACCACTTCGAAACTTTTGAAAGGGTTTTAAAACATTCATGTCCCTATGAATATGACCTTAAAAACTATTTTTAAAACATGGACATTTATGATAAATGTTTAAAAGATTAAATCATTAAAACCATTTAAAACAATGTTATAATAAAAGAGTCATTTTCCATTTTGAACATTTAAATTATAACCCAAATGAAAGTAGAACATTTTCAAAACATCTAAATGACTTTATTATAGACATAATATGGATATGGAATGTCAAAGTGGCTGTATATACACTTTATAAAATAATAAAAGTTCATATCGTTAGGAAATGTCTCAATGAGAAGAAATTGAGATGTAATCCCAATCAAGGATCATGCCATTAGAGCAAGGATAAATAAATGACATAATTATGTGTGAAAAATATAAATACATCAAATATAAGTGGATAATCAGTGTAAAACAATCAGATGTAATCCACACACATTCATAGCACGAGATAATCAAGAAGTAGAGGTTTAACCCAAAGAATTGAAATTGGGTTAAGAAGTTCCCTTACAAAAATTCGACAGCCTAAGGGCTTCAATGTAAAAATTCAGAAAATGAGTTAATGAGAGAGAAAATGGTATCGCATCAAATTAACATAAAATTTACATCAATAAGGATATATAATAACATATACCAACATAATAATATGTAAATTAAAAGGCATAACAAAAGAATTGTTTTAAAAAGAGGAGGGTGAAAGGTTCCTTTACCGACATGGGTAACTTTCGAAACATACACCCCATGAAAGAAGAACTATACATAATTGACGTAAACAATCATAAAAAATTTATATTACACAAAGAATATAATAATGGGAAATACATACACCACTCGAAGGAAAGGGATGAAAATGTAGCATAAATCTCATGGGAATAAAAGTGAGATAAAAAATCCCTTACGAAAACTCGGCAGCCTAACCGCGCCACTTAAAAATTCCAAAAATGGATTTATGAGATCAAATAGGGTCTCTCATAATATTAAAATAAAATTTACAGAATGTGTAATATAAAAGAATATCCCCAAACATAAGAAAGATGAGCTTAAAAGAAATGACATAAAAGAGAGTACTTAAAAAGAAAGAGAGAGGTTGGATCCCTTACCTCAAGTCCGACTTCTGTTGTTCATTTCCTTATATTCCTGAATGATAAAATAGAGTTAATTTCTACTTGATAAAGAAAATTTTTCAAGTTCACAATTCCTTTTATATCACTTATTACCATGTTATGAATACTATGTAATTATTTAAGATAATAACAGTCGTTTTGTCGATCATTGGTACTTGAGTCAAAAATAATCTTCTTATAATTACAGGTTTATCGTGTGGTAAAATATCCATTATATCCAGAATTATATTCATGATTTAGATATCATATATATCATACATATCCATTAAATACTTAAATTTATCGTATTACATAACATTTATAGGTAATAAAGGAAATGTACCGCTCATGGAGACGGTAAGTCGTACGTACGCAAGAACTCTACTTTCACTCCTATTTCATATTTAATTGAATTAAAACTAAATGAGATATATATATATTATAATTCCAGTATAATATATATGTTATATACGTCACATAAGTTCCTTAATTATATTCTTTATACATTCCTTGTATTTCATGAACAAGTCACATTACTTGAGGGGGCGGTAGTCCACACTTCCTCAAATGAAATTATCGCATTTGCGCAACATGCAAAAAATAATGGTGTGTTTTAAATGTTAAATACCGAAGCATAGAGAGGAAATAAATATAATATATATAATAAATAAATATAGTTCCATCATAATGGCCACCATTAGAGGTGGTAGGAGAAGATAGAACAATAATCATTTCATGAGGCAGTAATTCGCCATCCACGGAAACAGTATGTTCTTTAACCATTAGACGAAGGTGTGTGTAAGTGTAGATAGAATAAATTTCATAACAGCATACAAGTATATTTAAAATACTGGTGTTGTTACAAAATAAAGGAATAAAAAGAGTTTATGGGGTTGGGAAAGAAAAATAAAACAAAAGAACATAAGAGAGGACATTACCTTTAAATCGGGTAACTCACTTTGGTTTGAACCAATAGGGTCTCTTGAAGAGCTTTCTACCTAAGGTAAGGCTTATTGGATGAATAAAAGGATGTAGATAGATAAAATGAGAAGATTTGGGTCGATCCAAATGCTTGAGTGGTGTGGGTAAGGGGGTAGAGGTGGGGGTCTTTTATAAGAGGGAGGAGGGGTACTCTTGGAATGTCTTGGAAAGTTACTTTATTATAAAATGATTTTCAGATATTAAAGGTCCCACAATTATATATCTCGAGGATAAGGTGATAAGGGTTCTAAATCCACCCATCCAGTACTTTTTTGACCAGTATAAGTATTTTATTTTACCTTATCTTCTCATTTTATTCAAATCGTTAATTAATGAGGTAATCACTGCATCATCATGGAGTCATTAATAAATTTATTTATTTAATGTCTAATAATTATTAAAAAAATATCATGTTGTAGTAAATAGTTTTAGATTTCTAATGAATATTTATAGTAAAAAATATAACTTCTATAACCCCATGTAAAAATATTTTAGTAAAAAATAAATGTTTGTGACATTTTTATTTTAAATTTAAATAAAAAGTTATTAATGTCATTTTCCTACCAAAGTTGCTCCATGGGGTCCCAAAGTTGACCTATGGATTTTCATGGACGTCCATGACTCATAAAATAATGGTAGGACATGTGTTAAGGTCATTTCATATTATTATAACATTATCTTTACCTCAAATTACACTAATTACCTTTAATCCCGATTAATAAAACTTAAAAGTTACTATTCACCAAAAAAATTATTTTAATCCCATTGAACCAAATTTTACATAATAATGACAACCATGTATGTAGGATTTTTGAAATTAAAATAACACAAGTGGTAAAGTGTCATTTAAACGAAAAATCAGTTTTTTAACTACCACTTAGTAGTTTCACTATTCATCAAAAATTGAAGTTTATTAGAAAAATACCAAAAATTCATCCTCATCTATATTTGATATTCCGAATTCAAAAATGATGTCTATCTAACAAAATTTGAAACATATAAGTTGCATTAATTAATTTTATAATTAATTCCCTCTATCAAAAAATAGCGTGTTTTTAAGAAACAATATCTATTAAAATATTGACACTAGTTTAAGTCAAATTTCAATGTGAAATTAATTCCAATGACTAGCATTGGATTAAATGGTAAAAATATATTATAATTGAACTTTAAATCCAATTCGAAATATTATCTAATCATATAAATAAATTATATTAAAAAGAGTTTTTGAATTAAAATACAACATTTTTCACTTATTCAATAAAAATGAACTTTATAAAAAATAATAATAACAAAAACATACACAAAGTAAATTTTGATATCCCAATTCTAAATAAGGATTTTATTTTGTCCAATATAACATATAAAATTATAAACAAGTGGATTTAAAAAAAGGGTTCACCATCAAAAAGAGGTTAATAGACCCTTTAAATATTATTAGAATATTTACATGTAAAATTAGATTCATTCGCGTTTTAAGCCTCTAACATTTATTGGATAAAAGTAAAAGTATTTGAAAAACATATATAATAATTTTTTAGTTAGTTCTGTTCACTCCCGCCATTACAACAGCTAGGAATTAACTATTTAAAATAATATTATTATATTATTAGTGTGCAACGTAAAATTTCAAAGAAACACATTATTGTGTATTGGGTACGCCATCGAGCATAGAATTCCCTCTAAAGTAATATTAACATTTTATTCACAAATATTAATAAAAATGAGAATGTAATATTATTTATTTACCTGGGATGTTACATCCTTCTCCCCTTTGGGAAATTTCGTCCTTGCAATTTTAATATTGGGGTTGGGAACTTAACTGAAAGCCCCACATCGGAAAAATATATAAATTTAACTATCACTTTAAAAGAAAGAAAGAGAAGTACAAGGGTCACACTAGTTAACACATAAAATGATTCCATGAAAACATGGATATGGAGGAGAAGAAAAAGGGTCATGTTCGGATGGAGAGTGATAGAAAACATGATTAATAGAAAGTTAACCCCAACAAAATCAAAAAATTATGATGGGTTCAACTTTATTTGATTAACCATTATGAAAAACTTAACAGACAAATTTTTTTAAGTTACCTTTCAAAGGGGAATTTATTTATGAGCTTAACTAAATCATAAGAAAACATACTCACTTGTCATGTAGAATTCCTTCTTTTACTAGATTTCTAACACGAACTCATATTTTCTCAAAACGATTAGTATTTCATGATGACTTATTCATATTAATAGTTCTATAATCAGCTTCTAGGGAATCTCCTAATCCACAAAAGAGAACTATACATTTTCCATGTCTTCATACCTTTACAAAATCCAAAATTGTTAGAATAAGATCAGATAATCCACAAAAGGATAATCCTTTATAAATAGAAAATCTATTCTTAATCTCAAAAATTTGTCCAACAAAACCCAAACTTCAAAGAATACCATTCGATAAACAATTTGTACATAAAAATTTTCAATGTAAACCAAACCAAGATTAAAACCCAAATCTCTAAAGGATTTGATCACTTAGTCTTCCAAGTTGAATATTAGAATTTATCTCTAAATAACATCAGTTTCTCTTAAAATCTCATATTGAAATGTAATCAACCTAATCCCATATTCTCCATGATAGGTTAATCATTTCCATAGATAACCAAAAAATGAACTTATTCTAGATTCATAAGATCATCTAACTAAAAAGAATTTTTCTTACAAACCAGGGACTTCACGTAGTCTAGTGGTAGGCGATAAATACCAGTCGCACTTCGGTTGTGGGTTTGATTCCCGTAGCTTGTTCCCACGTGATGGGTTTTTACACGGTCTTCGTGTTGTACATTTTTCAAAAACTATATAATTCTTAAAACATTCCCCAAAAGAGATAAAATCTTCAAAAATAAACATAACGTAATTTAACCTCACGTTTATCTCATGTCATTCATATTCCATCATAACATATAGTAACCCATAATTAGCTCAAGAGTAAGGATCATATAAACCCTAATGGTTACATTTTTTATTATTAACTGAACATACACATCGAGTTGGTTCTCTCGTACATGATGCATTAGAGAACTCAGCAAGGTTCAAGTGGTTGATCATGACTCCTTGATTGTTGGTTTAGAATAACCACGAGATTCCTCATTGAATCCCCCATTTCATCCAGTCTCTTAATTAGTGAACAACCACAGTTTCCTTCAAACCCATTTTCACTTTGGTTGCTGTTAGATCCATCCATTTATTAAAACCAAAAATGTCAGTGTGATTATATCAAAAAAACCATCATGTACTAATGAGGAAGATAAACATTAAGTTATACTTACTCATTCACTTTATCTAAAAACTATGAATTTTTCTAAAATCCTTTCTATTATGGTAATGTCCCTTATTCTTAAAGAATACCATAACCTCTAAAGTAATCTAAACCGACCTTTGATACCAACTGTATGGCCCCGACCTTGAACATTACTTAATATTGAATTAAATGAATAATTCACATTGAGGATCTTTTCAGGTTTAGAGTTTTAGAGAATTAGGACATAACTATTACATCTCAAAATATTACAAAGTAGACACTTCTAATAAGTTTCCATGAAATAAAAACTCTTAAAAAGAAACATGTCTAGATTCATGTTTTATATAGCATGTCTTTCCTTGATCTCATCATTGACTCTATTTATATTTAAGTACTGTGGAAAAAATTTCAAAAAAACTTGGGATAAGCATAAAAAGATCAGTAAGGGATATAAAAAAATATGGAAAGAAAACATTAGTCCATGTATACATAAGAATCAATGAAATCATACATTACCATTAAAACACAAGAACTTTAACATACCTCTTGAAATCATTAGATTAATGAATAACTCATAGAAATCATAATACGTAAAGGTAACTTGAGGAATTCACAACATTCTTA
The DNA here is from genome assembly GCA_963277665.1 of Viscum album. Taxonomy (NCBI): domain Eukaryota; kingdom Viridiplantae; phylum Streptophyta; class Magnoliopsida; order Santalales; family Viscaceae; genus Viscum; species Viscum album. The sequence continues at coordinate 1,707,621,608 of OY728121.1, forward strand.
TGTAGGGAGTAACCCTCATGGTCAAGTTTGGAATACCCATCACAGTATATTCCCTAAATCACTTCAGAGAAACCATAGCATTTAACCCCTTCGCGTTAAACAATTCATTAAAGAGCTATCTCGGGCTCACCCGCCATTAGTTTATAATGGAACCACCCAATTTCATAAACATTTCTAAAAAACCATAACATAATCATAACACTTAAAACATGCATAAAAGAAACATAAAATTTCCATATTTCAATCACATGATATCACATCATGATATTATCATAAATAAAAACATCTTATAAAATCATTAAAACTCGGTGAGAGAAAAACCCCTTTATACTTGAAAAATATTAAAAGAAGACATTTAAAAGAGAATTTATAATCAAAGTGTCAAATACCACTTCGAAACTTTTGAAAGGGTTTTAAAAAATTCATGTCCCTACGAATAAATCCTTAAAATACATTTTTTAAAACATGGACATGGATGATAAATGTTTAAAAGAATAAATCTTTACAAACATTTAAAACAATGTTTAAATAAAAGAGTCCTTTTCCATTTTGAACATTTAAATTATAACCCACAAGAATGTAGAACATTTTCAAAACATCTGAATGACATTAGTATAGATATAATATGGATATGGAATGTCAAAGGGGCTGAATATACATATTATAAAATAATAAAAGTGCATATCATTATGAAATGTCTCAATGAGAAGAAATTGAGATGTAATCCCAATCAAGGATCATTCCATTAGAGCAAGGATAAATAAATGACATAATTATGTGTGGAAAATATAAATACACCAAATATAAGTGTATAATCAGTGTAAAACAATAAGATTTAATCCACACCTATTCATAGCATGACATAATCAAGAAGCAGAGGTTTAACCCAAAGAATTGAAATTGGGTTAAGAAGTTCCCTTACAAAAATTCGACATCCTAACGACGTCACTTTAAAATTCAATAAATGAGTTGATGAGAGAGAAAATGGTATCTCATCACTTGGACATAAAATTTACATAAATAAGGATATAGAAGAACGTATCCCAACATAATAATATGTAAATTAAAAGGCATAACAAAAGAAGTCTTTTAAAAAGAGGAGGGTGAAAGGTTCCCTTACCGACTTGGGTAACATTCGAAACGTACACCCCATGAATGAAGAACTATAACAAATTTATGTAAATACTCATAAACAAAATTATATTACACAAAGAGTAGAATAATGGGCAGTACATACAACACTCAAAGGAAATGGTGGAAAATGTAGCATAAATCTCCTGGGAATAAAAGTGAGATGAAAAATCCCTTACGAAAAATCGGCAGCCAAACGACGCCACTTAAAACTTCAAGAAATGGATTTATGAGATCAAATAGGGTCTCTCATAATATGAACATAAAAATTACAGAATTAGTAATATAAAATAATATCACCAAAAATAAGAAAGATGAGCATAAAAGAAATGACATAAAAGAGAGTACTTAAAAAGAAAGAGAGAGGTGGGATCCCTTACCTCAAGTCCGACTTGACTTGCTCGTTTTGTTATATTCCTGAATAATGAAATAGAGTTAATTTATAAATGCTTAAGAACCTTTTTCAAGTTCATAATTCCTTTTATATCACTTATTACCATGTTATGAACATTACGTAATTATTTTTGTTAATAACAGTCGTTTTGTCCATCATTGGTACTTGAGTCAAAATAAAACTTCTTATAATTACAAGTTGTTCATGTGGTAAAATATCCATATATAAAGAATTAGATTCATGATTTAGATATCATATATATAATACATATCCAGTAAATACTTGCATTTATAATTTATATAACATTTAGAGGTAATAAAGGAAATGTACCGTTCATGGAGACGGTAAGTCGTACGTACGCAGGAACACTACTTTCATTTCTATTTCGTATTTAATTGAAATAAAAATAAATGATATATATAGATATAATATAATTATAGTATAATATATGTGTTATATTTTTCACATAAGTTCATTAATTTCATTCTTTATACAATCCATGTATTGCATGAACAAGTCACATCACTTGAGGGGTAGTAGTCCACACTTCCTCAAATGAAATTATCTCATTTGCGCAACATGCAAAGAATAATGGTATTTTTTTAATGTAAAATACATAAAAATAGAGAGTAAATAAATATAAAATATATCATAAATAAATATAGTGCCATAATAATGGACACCATGAGATTTGGTAGGCGAAGATAGAATAATCATCGTTTTGTGAGGCAGTAATCCGCCATCCACGGAAACAGTATGTTCTGTAACCATTTGACGAAGTTGTGTGTAAGTGTAGCTAGTATACTTCTCATAAAAACATCCTAGTATATTGAATATACTTGTTTTGTAACAAAATAATGGAATAAAAAGAGTTTATGCGGGTGGGGATGAAAAATAAAACATAAGAACATAAGAGAGAACATTACCTTTAAATCAGGTAACTCCCATTGGTTTGAAACAATAGGGTTTCTTGAAGATCTTTCTGCCTAAGGTAAGGCTCCAAGATGAAGAGAGGGATGTGGAGAGATAAAATGAGAATATATTGGTTGAGAAAAATTCTTGAGAGGTGTGGGTAAGGGGGTAGAGGTGGGGGCCTTTTATAAGAGGGAGGAGGGGCAGTCTTGGAATGTCTGGAAAAGTTACTTTATTATAAAATTATTTCCAGATATTAATGGTCCCAAAATTATATATTTAGATGATAAGGTGTGAAAGGGTTCTAAATACACCCATACAGATGTTTTTTGAGATGTTTAAGTCTTATATTTTACATTATCTTCTCATTTTATTTAAATCGTTCATTAATGATGTAATCACTGCATCATCATGGTGTCATAAATAAATTTATTTATATAATGTCTAAAAATTATAAAAAAATATATCATGATTTAGTAAATCGTTTTATCTTTATAATTAATATTTATAGTCAGAAATATGACTTGTATATCCCCATGTAAAAATTGTTTTAGTAAAACAATACATGTTGGTGACATTTTTATTTTAACTTTAAATAAAAAGTTATTAATGTCATTTTCCTAACAAAGTGGCTTCATGGGGTCCCCAAGTTGACCCATGGATTTTATTGGTCGTCCATGACTCATCTAATATGGGTAGGACATATATCAAGGTCATTTCATATTATTATAATATTATCTTTACCTTATATTACACTAATTACCTTTATTCGCGATTAATAAAAATTAAAATATACTATTCACCCAAAAAAAAATTTTAATCCCATTGAACCACATTTTACATCCTAATGACAATCATGTATTTCGGATTTTTGAAATTCAAATCACAAAATTTGTAAAGATTCATTTAAATGAAAAATCAGTTTTTGAACTACCACTTAGTGGCTTCACTATTCATAAAAAATTAATGTTTATGAAAAAAATACAAAAAAATCATCCTAAGATATATTTGTTATTCAAAATTCTAAAATGATGTCTATTTTAAAAAATTAAAAACATATAAGTTGCATTAATTAATTTAATAATTAATTCCCGCTGTCAAAACAAATTGCGTGTTTTTGAGAAACCATATCTATTTAAAGATTGACACTAGTTTAAGTCCAATTTCAATGTGAAATTAATTCCAATGACCACCATTGGATTAAAGGGTAAAAATATATTCTAATTTAACTTTAAAAAGAATTAAAAATATTATCTAATTATATAAATAAATTAGATTAAAATTAAGTTTTGAATTAAAATACAACATTTTTCCCTTATTCATTAAAAATGAACTTTTTCAAAAAAATAATAACAAAAACATACACAAAGTAAATTTTGATTTCCCAATTCTAAAGAAGGATTTTATTTGGTCCAATATAACATATAAAATTATCAACAAGTGGAATTAAAAAAAAGCGATCGCCATCAAAACGCGGTTAATCGACCTTTTAAAGAATATTAGAATATTTACGCTTAAAATTGGATTGATTCGCATTTTAAGCCTATAACATTTATTGGATAAAAGTAAAAATATTTGACAAACACATATAATCATTTTTTAGTTAGTTCTATTCATTATGGCCATTAAAATGACTAGGCATTACCTATTTAAAATAATATTATTATATTATTAGTGTGCAACATAAGATTTCAAAGAAACTCGTTGTTGCGTATTGGGTACGCCATCGACCATAGCATTCCCATTTAAGTAATATAAGCATTTTATTCACAAATATTGATAGACATGAGAATGTAATATTATTTATTTACCTAAGTTGTTACATTATATCCCAAATTGTACCCATACAAATAAAGTTTGGATGGACTGAATAATGACACCACATCATGGAGACGATAATATGTACGTACACATGCATAGTGATATTATTTTTCATAGGATGGATAAAAGGAGGAATATGGTTATACAATAATAATAATAACATCACCTAAAATATATGATAATGTATTTATTTTATTAATATGTAAGAGAAATTTAAATAGGATGTATAAGATTAAATGAACTCAAACGAATTGGTAATTCCATTACATCTTTTTCGGTGGACTTTCGTTGGATCTCCTCTTAGGGACAATAGGTTGGATATTTTTTGAAGACCATGACCTTCAGAACATAGCTAATTATTTTTTTAATAGAAATGGTATGGGTATTGTAAAGATATAAGGATCAATGTGGGGTAATTTTGTGAGGGAGGATGATCCTCTTTATAAGATAGGGGAAGGGCAATCATGGAATCCTTTAAAATATTAGATTTATAAAAATTAATTTTTGATTTAAAAGAACTTAAATGTGAGTTATATAGAATATAAGACATTAATGGGTCTAAATATCATCAAAAAATTATTTGTATATATGTTTTGGTCACAATATTAAACATATCTTATATCTTTAACCCTTAGTTAAGACCTTTAACTCATTCAATGACAACTTTTATGTTTTACACTTTATGGTTAATATAGTAATAGTAAATTGCAAAATAGAACCCCAAATGGACCACTGATGAAATATTTTACCTTATTATAATTATTTTTAAGAATAGTAAATATTTTTAGTTTTATATCATTTAATACAATATTATTTATTTTAAAGTATTATTTGTGTAAATTTTGATACAATTCATTTTTTATCTTTTAAAAAAATCATAACCACATGATAAATTATAACCAAAATACTAATATGTCACCAAAATTCATAATATATCTATAAAATTTAGGTATGTATTTAATTTTTTCAAATTATATTTATTTTAATATTCTTATTTTCATTTATTTTATATTTCCATTAATTAAACAATAACTGCATCATTATTATGAAAGTCTTTAATTAAATTACTTATTATACAAAAATTTAAAATAAATTTAAATTATGAAGATAAATTTGTATTATTTCAAATGAATATTTATAATTTAATATATATTTTGTATAACTCTACATTAAAATTGGGTTATTTATTAAAATATTAGTAAAATATCTAAACATTTATTTAAATAAAAACAATAAATGTATTATTCTTATCCAGTTTTCTTTAAAAGGGTATAATTTAAGGACAAGGATGATTCGGTTATAAAATCAATCATATAATGAAAATTGGTTGAGGTTAGTGTAATTTAAAATTATTTATAATATTATTTTTACCCTTAATTACACGATTTAACCTTAAATATGGTAATTAAAATATTACTAAATTTACTATTCATATTCAAAAAAAGAAAACTATTAAAATAATTTGGACCCACTGATTCCAAATATTGAATAATTTTTTCAAAATTCAAAAACTATAATATTTAGTGATTAATTTGAGATTAATCCCATTGATATGGTGAGTAAACAAGTTATGAATCTTTAAATATGAAAAAGGTTGAAGCATTTTTATATATGAATTCAATGTAAAATTAATGAAAATGACCCACATTGGAGTAAATGATAAAATATATTATATTTGTACTTTTAAACCATTAAACAATATGATTTACCATCATAAATTATTTTTTGACGAACAAATAAGTTTTCAAATTAAAATTAGTATTTTTCACTATTCATCAAAACATTAAACTTATTAGAAAAATAACAAATAGTTATCGACATAAAATTTTTATATTCCCCTTTAGAAGTATTTTTTTACTTTTTTATATATAATATATAGTAATGTTAAATTTTTTATTTAAAATATGTTCTCCATTAAAATACAGCAAAAATGTTTTTATTAAGAATATATGTTTTGTGTAATATTTGGATTATTTTAATCTTATGCCCATAAAATCTATTATATTAACATTAAAAATATTTTATTTAATATATATCATATATACTTCATTAATATAATTCTCTAATTGTAATTAGTAAAATTATTACGAGAATATGAATTTGTAGGCATAAAAATATGTCTTTATAAAAATGTTTTCAATATATTTTTTTGGTTAATATATTCATTACTAATTAATTTATAACCAATGAATTTTCCCTTATATTTTTATAAGTTAGTTAATATATTTCAATACTACCAACTTATGGACTTGTTTATATGATGTTAAATAATTATATTTTCATAATATATTGTTGTTAGGAAACACACAGTCTTACGTGTAACACATGACAACTCCCTGTTGTGTACAACAAAACATATCATCATGTGGTGTAAAATGTATAATATGAATTAAATTTCAATTATTTTTTAAGACACATAATATAAAATATTGGGTTGTTTCATTCTTCAACCCTCTTCTGAATTGCAACCTCGCAATTTTAACTCGAGATTAAAACGAGGTTTTTGAATTTTCAAAATATCATTGTTGAGATCCCAAATAAGAAAATTAATTAATGGGACCTCAAATTTAAAATAAATGATGTGAAGTATGTAGGTCACTAGAGATAACCCATACTAGGGTTCCATATAAGAATATATGGACATTGAAGACAAATAGAACCACTAATTTCTTGATGTATAGTGATAGAGAACATAGTCAAGAAGAAGTTATTAATTACAGTGCTATAATTATACGATTATTTAAGAGACCATTTAATTCATCAGAAATGATGGTTCTAAGAAAAAAATGGTTTTAAGAAATTTTCCATATATTTGAAGAATGAAATTACGTCATTGAATAAGAATATATTGAAACATACTTATTTGGCAAGTAGAGTTTCGTCATTTAATCATTTTCCACCACTAACTCATCCTTTTCTCCTAATGATGAATAATTAAAATAAATTTTTGACACTTAAATCACTAGAATAATATTCTAGAAAATCACATAATCCATAAAAGATTTAATGTATATTTCTCCGATATTTAAAAATTAATCAAAACTAATATGGTTCAGATAATATAAGATATTTATATTGATATAATAAAATATTACCCAAATAAAATTTACATTAATGTTCAAAACTCAATAGTAATACAAAATGTTAAACACAGAGCATTCATAAAATAAATATCCTTCATAAATAGTTTTCTATACTATGATTAAAACCAAATAACTAGAAGTATTTGATCACTATCATGAAAATAACATAAAAATATCTTAATTAATCATAACAAAAATTAATTTTCTAAATCACATAATCTCAAAGATATGATAATAATTTTCATAAATATAAAGAATCAACAGATGTGCAAAATGAAAATAATGTTCAAATCAAAAATAAAATTCATCCATTATTCATCAAATTATTATGTTTACCATAATCAAAGAGGAACTAAAAATAAAGAGCTTATTATGAAAATAAATTAATCATATAATCAACAAATAATTTTCTAATCCAGAGGTTATCTATTTGAAAAAACAACCATCCTTAAAATTTAAATAAACTACATTAATAAGATATTTTTGAAAAAAAATAAAATTCATCCAGAACATCTCTTACGTAGGCTTGTGTAAGGCATTGGACAATTGTCACCCATTAGTTTTGGGATCAAGATTAAGTTATTTCAAGATGAAATCGGTTTTAACTTTACTAGTGGGATGTCCATTTTCTAAAACGATATTAATATAACATCAAAAATAAAAAAATAATGGACATCCTTGAAATAATGATAAACTTAGAACAATATTTAAACTAAATATTTATATAAAACCCCAATAAATTAATAATTCATATATTAATTGTTTCCCAGGACTTTCCTTGGTCTAGAGAATATCCTTTAGAAGAGGTAATTGACTAGGGTAATTACCAATTTCCCCATTTTAATGAAAATGATCTAAAAATGGATTCTTAATATGAGCTTTACTTCTCTCCATAATACCCTTAATTTTTCCTCAAATATTCATTATTTTATGTACTTCATTCCCACACATAAATAATTTCTTTACACTCTTTAGAGACATTCATGGGTTTTTCCTTCCTCATTTCCTAAAAGATAGAAATCATGCCTTCTTTTCTCCCTGGTATCCACTACCAAAGCACTTAGAAAGTTATGTCCTACTCTTATTTGGTGACTTTGGGAGTTATATATGGTATTCATTATTAAACATATTTGGGGAAAAGTGATTAGGGATAAACATGAAATCATTCACTTCTATCAAAATTCTATTTGGTTGACTATAAAAACCAGCTTTTACATCATTCTCAATGTTAAAATGAATTGCTGAGGTTATATACATTGACAAAAAACCCAATGCATAGTGTGACTAACAACAATTACAGTGAAAAAATGTATAATACATTATAGAATATCACAACACATTATTTTTATTATAAACCACCTTAGATTAAACCTAGGTTATTCTTTTTCATCATATATTAAAATCCATGATAATGGATTGAAAATAAAATGTTAATTACCCTAAGAGTATCTCATGTAATTTCCAAATTAGGTGCACAATAAGTAATGTGGTAGTTTACCAGGTTACACTGAGTCATACCCAACACACCTTCTCAGAGTTGTTTCCCCAAGGAATATCTTTTCCAGAAACATGTACACTTATAAAATCTTGATAGGGTTTTATTTCTAAGAATACCCATATAATCACTACAATATAATAATTATAGAATGTTATTCTATACTAATCCTAAAAGAATATATTAGGGTTATGTTCCCTAATCAATGTTTGTGACATACAGTTTCCATGTTTTCTATTAAATTTACTATGATAGAAACATTAATGACCTCAACAAGAGTATCTTAGAGTTAGTACCTTAATTTACTACATTGGAATATATACAAGACTAGATTCCCAAAGGACTAACCAATTTAGCTGTTTTCTAAGCTAGATTATATACACAAACATTACATTACAACTTAAAAAACAATATAAAACATATAAAATAATTTTAGAACATTATCATTTTACAATAATAACCCTACACATCAGTCATAAAAGACTTTTTTTTATCTTGGAAAAAGTAAAACGTAAGAATGGGTTGAGCTCAGATGCTCAGTAATTGTATACATATAAAAGAAGAAATCAAAACCATGTATAATAAATTATGTCAAGATGATTAATATATACACTTTCAATTTTATCAATAACCTGTGCATAATATTGAAAAAAATGAAAGATTATCAAAAAATGAAATATAAATAACCAAATTAGAATAAAACATTACTATGGATATTCTACTAGACAAGTAATCACATGAGAAATAAATAACTAATTTCATAATGAGGGAATGTATAATACCAGAAATCAAAATCCCACTATCAAGGCTTCAACAAAGAATCAATACATAAATAGGTAAATACCCAAACTATTCTTTTCACATGAGACCTAACGATGTATAAAGACGCTATAGAGGGCCCCATCAAACACTTACTATATCCAGTGAATTATTCATTTGAAATAGGTGATGAAACAAAATCAACATAAACAATCATGTTAAAAAAATCATATAATATGTTAATACTTAAACAATAAACCATGAATGGTATCAAAACTGCACTTCTATAGTCAATCTGAATAATGAAACATTCAGAAAAATATGGTTAATGATATCATAAGGGATCAACCTCATGAAATAAAATAATATAACAATGGATGTTGACATAGATGAGAATATACTAATAAAATAATTCAAAAATCTCTTCAGATAAGTACCCCTTTTATAAATTGAAATGATTTATTTAAAATAAATTATATAATAAAATAAAACATTTCAGTTGAAAATAACATTTTAATATTGTAATAGAAGATTCAAAATGTTAAAGAATCTCGATTGCAGAAAAAGCTTCTCACACCACAAAAGTTAAAAAAAATTCCTTCCGTCAAAAAAGCTATAAAGTACATATTTTGGAAAATGATAAAAAGAATAAATTAAACGCATTTTATACAATGTATAACATGGGTAAAATGAATATTTTTTTCAGAAAAATTATAAAAATATCTCGTAATATATATGTATAAAACATGGACATGGATGAAAAATATTCCACTGGAGATACTTATAAACAATCCCGAATAATATCTAGATTGTGAAATTAATCCCTGAAAACAACATAATCAGTAGAATCGTATATCCCAGGAATGAATGAAAATTATATCAATATTAAAATACTATAATATTTATAATAATATCCATAAATAGAATTCATGGGTACTATTTACACCTTATAAAAGGAAAATGTGGTGAATATGACATGTATCTCATGGAAATAGAAAGTGAGATGAATTTACCTTACCTCATATATTCAATTAGATGAGGGTGACTTAAACACCTGTATAATAGTTAAGGAATTTTATTAAGTTATTCCATAACTATATTAATATTGATGATACCATATATGATATTCATATGTCGTTTTGTTAATAATATTTCATTATTACCATTATTTCATGTTTTAATTGTTTCATTTTCCTATGAAAGGTTTGTCGTGTTAGTATTATTTGTTATGCATATAATATATTTTATTCATATAAAGAATTATATTGTGTTTGTAAATATTATATTTATTGATCTCATAAATTTAGTATTCCTTCTTAAATGGTTATCCTGGTGGATGAATCTCATCGCATCGTGGAGATAGTAGGAAATACATACACATGAGCAACAATATCCCCATGTAATGGTAATGTGGTATGTAATTGGATGGTATATTAATTATAAATAAAAAATATATTTTCATATTTATTGTTTATAACTATTATATTCATAATTATAACCATCCAAATTAGGTGGTGATGAAAAGAAAAATTACACCACAATATGGAGATTGTAAGCTGTACGTACGCTCACATATTGATATTGTTTTTCATAGGATGGATAAAAGAAGGAATTTGGTTGTACTATAATTAAAATTAAATATCATAATATAGAATACAATATATATTTTACCTTATTAATTTTAAAAAAATGTATAATTTGTAGAATAAATGAACATAAATGAACGGGTAAAACAATTGCATCTTCTTCGGTGGTCTTACTATGTATATTCTATTAGGATGATTAGCATTAGAGTTTTTAGTAGATCAGTACCTCAAAAAATAAACTAAGACTGTTTGGAGGAGAAGTGGGTGGGGTATGGTCATGCTATAAGGCTCAGTGTTGTGTGAGGAAGGGGGGGGACACTATTCTTTTTTTACTAGAAAGGTGTAGAACTCTTGGAATCCTTTGAAATATGAAATTAATATGAATTGAGTTTCTATTTCTAGTTGCTTAAAATCGAGTTATTTATAATATTAGATTATTATGGTTCTAGATAACATCTAAAAATTAGTTCTACCATGAAATTCCTAATATTTTAGTTGGTTAATGAAGAATGAAAGTTATAACCAAAGGGGACACATTAATCTTTTCTAGTTCTATAGTGGAAATGGGAAAATATAAACATGAGATTCATAGTGAAATTTCCATATAATTTGAGTGGTATCAATGTGATTTTTATTATTATTGATACACTAACTATTTATAAAAACTTCCTTTATTTCAAAAATACAATTTCTTTAAATCAAATTTATTGCCTTTATGATAAATATAACATTATATTTCATTATGTCCCAATATCTATTATAACTAATTATTTTCCCAGATTCAATTTCAATTTCCAAAAAATAATACATACATATTTTGGAATTGAATTACATTTTAGAAATTATTTTCTCTCATAATATGATGGAATGTCCATGAGTATAATTTATACATTAGAGAATATTATTCAAGATTTTTAAATGCATTATAAGGGATGTTGGGATCATAAAATTTATTTTGTTGAGATTTCGTAAAATAATAGTTTTCAGTCCAATATACAAATGAAACCTTTTGATAAATTATATAGAATGTGGTGTCATACCACTAATTTTTGGGATGAAGTAGGAGAATTTAATTTCAAGGAAACCTAGTTAGTAGTGGAAATTAATTATAAGGTGAAGATGACCCAACATCATATAAAGATAACTTAATAAAGATTTAAAAATTTTCTACATAGTATGAGAACAAACCATTCATTTTTGGTAAGTGATCATGTTCTTCATACACTTTTTCCATGGAAAAGTATTATATATTCACGTAAGAAGGTAAAGATTTGTCCCTGATTCAATATATCCTAAGAAATCTTTGATAAATTTGGATCAATTTCCAGCCAACTGGATTTTCCTTAGTTTTTATCCTAGGTACAAAATGTTTTCTTATTTTAATGTTATGAAAGAATTTTCCTGATTCATTTAATGATTTGGGCCCGAATTTAGTTCATTTGAGAGTGATGATTTCTTATGAGGAAAATTCAATTGAATATTTTTTCTTTATAGGTTAAGTATTTGAGAAAATGTAATTCCAATTGTTTTGGTTTTGTAGAGAATCCATATGGTTGGGGAAGTAACCTGGGAATCTGAAAATAATATGAAGGAAAAGAATTACAAATTATTTATTATGTGAATAAAAATTTGTAGGACTCAATTTTGAAAACTATTGGGAGATTATAATAACCGATATAATGATATAATAAATTATTGTATTATTTTTCAAATATTATTTAATTATATAGTGATGTTTTTCTAATATTTTATTTAAATGTTTAATTTTCAGGTTATATAATTTTATTTGTATTTTTTAAAAATTCATCATTTTAAAATTAATTAAAGATTAATTTTTGAGAATTTTCTGAAATTATTTATTTCTCAATGAATAGTAAAAATATTGTTTTTTATTGAAAACTGTATTATATTTACATGGTAATATTATGTTTTTAATTACTTTTAAAAGTTCATTTGTTTAATTTTATTTATATTATTCCAATTTATTTTTCCTAAATGGATTTTATACTTGACCTTATTATAATATAATTTTACATTTAAATGGAATTTTTCAGAAACATAGTTTTCATTACGTTTTACCTATTTAATTTTATGTCAAATTCAAAGAAAACTGGATTTTGAATTTTCAAAAATTTATTCCATATTTGGAATTAATAATTGCAAAAATAGAAAATAGGTACATTTTTAACTTATAAAATAAGAAGAGGAACCCTGAAATGTTTTGATGACATGATAAAGGGTATATTAAGTAATTAAATGTAAAAATAACATGACGAGGACAAGAATATTACCCAAACACATGATAAAATATAATTTTACAAATAATATTAATCCCTTTTCCATTGATTTTTTGTAACATGACCATTTATGGACACTTTTATTATGCAATGACCATTATAATATTTTATTTTAAGAAAAATCAAACATGTGACACTCCTATTTTTAATAAGTATAAAATTTTTCATATGGTGTTATACAAGATATATGTTCCACTATAAATGGTATTTTAAAATATAATATGTTTATCATCAACATGGTAATTTATTATTATTATTTAGTTAATAAATAATATTCTAAAATTCTTTTAAATCACTAATGGAAGGATTATATAATTAATGAAAAAAATCAAGAAAATGATATTAAAATTAAAAAAAATATAAAATGAGAAAATTAATGAAGTAAAGGAATTTAATAGATTCATTTTACATGTTAGGTATGTATCCTTTTTTTTGAATTTATCTTGTTGTATTGATATATGTAATAGTCAAAGTAATGAATAGAGTCAAAATTGAAATTAATGATATTTTTAAATAAATAATATTTTTTAAAATAATATGATATTAAATAAAAGATAAATTTCATAAAATATACTAAAATAAGTCTTAAAATATCAGTCATGATCCATTAATGGGTTTTTAGTTATTTTATATCAACGATATTGACCCATGAAGAGTAAAAATCAATGTTGTCATAGTATGAGTTATATGGTTTAAATAATTGTTAAGACAAAATGATAAGGGTAATAATGAGACATAAACTTCTCAAACGATTATTTTATGACATTATTTCTACCCATAATCATCTAATACTATAAATAACCCACTTTGGCATGATTTTGAATTGAAAATAAATAGATATTAATGTAAACTTTTTTGAAATTTAAAGAGTTCACATCCCCTCTCTTATAAAATATTACCAATTATTATAAATTATTTACATTTGAAAACCTTTTTACACACATTTTACAACCAAATATCTTCCTAAAATACATCCAAAAACTCTATATCCCTGACTTGAGGCATAAAAAAAACATTATTGTTAATAATGTGTAAAGAAAATGAGGTTATTTGAAGAAGAGGTACCATTTTTCTTCAAGTGTTTCTATTTTATATCATATTCCACATCCCCCAAATATTATTTAACCATTTATAAGTAATAAATACATAGTAATATATATTATTAGATGAAATTATTTTTGCTTCATGACTTATATCACTCTCCACTTGTATCTAATGGGGAAAATCCATCATTCACTTGTAAAGTGGACTACCGCCTAACTAACAGATGTAACTTGTTTTAAATTACCCTATCTTAAGATGAGTTATAATGATGGAATTAATACTTTAATATTTTATTATTGAAATATTTATAATTATTATAAGATAATATAAAACTTTATTTTCTTACCTTTCCATGCATAGGAAATGATAAAGTCATTTGTGCGTAAATGTAGAATAGCACCTCAATAAAGCAATGTGATTCATTTTTCATCACAAAATAAATTGAATGTTATATACAAGTATATTTATAAGAATTAATATTATATTTATGATATTCTTATTATTTTAGAAAGGAAAAAAATTATAATTAAATTCTTTCGTAAATGATCGATGAAAAATGTAAACATTAATCATGTGTATGTATGGCTTACCGCCTCTATGATTATAATGTAGTTCATTTGTCACAGTAATATATAATGGATTCATTTATAATTATAATTAATTTTTAAAAAGAGAAATTTTTAAATTATTATTATTCTAGATAATATGGAATAATACCCACATTGACGGTAGTCAACACATTGAAATAATTTTTAGTCATATAAATTGAATATCATCAAAACATACAATGTGAACTTAAATTATTTAGAACCAGAATATAACATAATAATAAGGGAAAAAAGTCATAATAAACATGAATATTATTTATAAGTAAGTATCAATAAGCGAAATTTTATTATTTTGGAATGTAATTATTGTATGTGACTATTAGGACTCAAGGAAAAGAAAAATATTCTAAAAACTCTTAATTTAATTTTTTTTAAAGCTAAAAGAATTCTTTAACTTATATGATAGGGATAATTTTCACACAATATTTAAAATTAAATAGGTTTAATAATAATCTACAATTAGATAATTTTATTCCAAATAGATTTTTTCATTTTTAATTAGAAAATTTTTTAAGTAGAAAAGTGATTTCTTAATATAATGGTGATTTTACACAATATTATTTATGGGTACTTTATGTGTTATGATTATGTTTTGGTTTAGGGTAATTATTTATCTGTATGGATGGTTAAATTATTAACAAATTATAAGTGGTCATGTTATAGATATTAAATGCATTGGGTAAAGGTATAGTGATGACCACCTCTGTTTCTCCTTAGTGATTATTAGAATATACTGTTATATTTTTTCAAAATGTAAATGGGATGGTCAATCTGTGTGTATCCATGATATCTATAGTATATTTAAGAATTATTTTAAAATGAATCTATAAGATATTTTTATTATTCAATCTCTCTCTGGATTTTATAGGAAACATATGTTTTTTTAAGACAATGTAAATAGAATATGATTTATAGATGAAATTTAAAACATTGGGGAAATGATTCATGAAATCCTTATGAGTTTTTTATTTTAATGTTTAGAAATGTTATAATTTTTTATTGTAAAACTATTTTAAAATTTGATTTCTTGTTTGGTAATATTTTTATTATATGCATATTTTTTATATTTGAAAAAGGAATTTTATTTTATGTATTTACAAAATAATGAAATATTTATTTATTTTTATGTCCCTTATATAGATTTTTGTTGATCATTCAATGTTTCATTATGTATTTCACTAGGATTGATGAATGGTAATGAAAATTTTGATTTTACATTGAAATAGTTGATGATCTTTCATGAGGAAAACAAGGTTTATATTAAATGGGTTTCCCATGGTGGGAAAATAGATACTGATTACAAGTGTCAACTTTTATTGTTCGGTTTTACTATGTAATATTATTTTACTAATACAATAAAACATTAAATCCAAAAGAAAATTTGGAAAATAAATTGATTTATAATGGTTATAAAAATAATTTATATATTTTAAGGCTAGTTCCTTATAGAAACCAATCGTTTTATTTTACTTTTATCCACAATTTTTTATACTTTGTAAATATACAAGAAATTAATATTTTTGATATATCCTTATGGGTGAGCTGGAAAAATTTGTTGTTTATTTTTAATCTATAAACCAACATGATTTTTTATTATTTCATCCATCCATATCATGGGATACAAATTATATGTTTAAATTTTTTAATTATTATAGGAGTGTGATCTTTCTAATATGAGTTGATATTAAGTTGAAATGTAAAATGATACAGTTATAAGGAATGAATTTTGATGCACAATATTAGAACCTGGTTTTAATGATTGAATATTTAAATTTATAAAATATATGTGAATAATTTTCCATTGAAAGTTTTTTTATTGTCTCCATATAATAGCTTCTAGTTTACCTTTTTTTTTGTGAAATTGAGTTTAGAATACGAATAAATAAAAGACCATATTCAATATCATAACCAATTTGATAGACTAATCCTACTCAATATTAATATTTTTATATTTAGATTGATGATATATTATAATATATTTTCAATTACTATAGTGTATATTCTATTGGATCCTTGGTGTAATTTTCAATGAACATATATGATAATGTGATGTTTTGTTTTAGTTACCAAAACAAAAACGTCATGGTTGTAAAGCATTTGTGTCCCCTATCAAGAATTAATAAAAAACCAAATATTAGCGATATTTTATCATTGAAAAAAATTTAATATTAAACTAATTCATTTATCAATGTTTAGTAGAAATGTTGGAATTTTAGGTATCAATAATTAGCAATGTTTATAAATGATCTTAATTAGTAAAACCTCATTTAGATACAATTATAAAAACATCAATAATTAAGATATAAATGGTGACCATTTTTTTGGAATTGATTATATTTTTTTGTCTTTTTTAAATGTATCTAATTAGAGATTCCTCATATACCGAAGTTTGGATGAAATGTCACAAAATGAGACCTATTATACTGATATTATTAGAAATTCCATTAACAAACATGACTCCATTGAATCACCTATCACCGGAACTCAGGTCTCTGAGATTCTAGTATAACATAAATGATACACAATATTGTGTAACCCATTTTCAAAACCGACTCTGACTCTTGTGAGTCACCACATGTGAAAAATCAGCTCATAATCCTTATACACACAAACATGAGCTCCTCCAGTGCTCTAGATCATGTTGAAAACCACCAAGCACAATCATCCTACATAACTATTACCTGTGATAGGAAGTGAACAAACCTACCTATCTCGAAACAACCCACAATGCTAAGACAAAAGAACATAAATTCTCCAAAAAAATGAAAGATTTAAAAAAATCATAACCATCAATCCCAACTAAACACTTTACACACTATTTTCAACAGTCCTAATCATCCACATGAAACTCAAACACCTAAAATAAATTTTAACTCTATTGAACCTTCTCACCAGACAATACATAAATTATAAAAAAAATAACTCCCTGATATGGATTCATGATGAAAAGTTCATTTAGCTCTTCCATGTTTCCCTACATATCAAAACTCACTTTTAATACCAAGTTACCACCACATAGGTCTACAAGAACTCATTGAAGTCTAAAACTCATGGGATTCCAATCATAATCCAAACATTACAGAAAATAAACATACCAAAAACAAATCTCTGGGGTCTGACATTCCAAATAGGCCACACATCAAACAAATCGCCCATATATTGGTCACAAATCCTCTATAAAAATATGAACATTAGGCCACTCCCTTGAAGACATGACCACATAACCATCCTAATGAAAAACCACCCACACAGTTCTAACTATTATATATGCAAACCATGATGACCAACCCTATTAAATGAACATATGATGTGTAAGGACCTCATCAATATTTTCACTATTCACCATCTCACCATAGATCCATATGACCTTCCATCTACAAGGAATACATAAAATCACACAATGAAGGCCTATAAAATGTGGATCCTACCTTCCAAACATGAACAATGATACACCTCTTACCTCTATATTCCCTGAGTCAAAACCCAATCACTGACCTCGTGAAAGTGAGATGAGATCATAAAATCCCACATAAAAGAATCTAAAAAACATGCATCAACCTAGGTGAAATAATATAATATTGTAGAATTGAAAAATAATAACCTCAATCCCATTCTCTAGTATACATAACATCCTACTAGAACATTTTTTCGTCATGACCCAACCGATATCCACTAGTAGATCTAACACACTCTTATTTAGACTTCATACCAAATCAAAAACTAGTAAAATAATAGAAAATTCAATACCTCTAATACCTGTTTTTGACAATCCATCCCAGATGCTAGTAAACCGATGCACCGAGATACTTCTCCATAAGACCTTATGCTTCCGTCCACATATTCTAGGGGATTCTGACTAGTAGTGGGGGTATAAGATAAAACTATAAGGATAATATAACCCCACATAATATTTAACAACTTAATGTAAACAACCAAACATAATAAACATAATAGAATGTGGAAGAATAATTATATCAGAAAGAAAAACATGATCTAATAAAATGAAATAATGTAAAGGAGTCAACAACTATTCCACACTTACAACTTTTACCCCCATTTTTCCAATCACATATAAAAATTAAAAAAATAAAAAATAAATACCTAAAGACCTATTATAAAGAACAAGACATATCCCATACCCAATATCAAGTACCATATTAAGCAGCTCCAAACCCACTGGACGACTCTACAAGAGCTACCTAGTCAATAATTTATCCCTAGAATTTCTCTCTATCCATTGGGGATCCATGACCAACCTATAATAATTCATAATATCTATACCTAAAAAAGGATCGCATATATGGGGTGTCAAATAAATCTCAAATTTCTAACCCATTTTTGGACCTATAAAATATTTCCATGCATGCATGCTCATGTAATATTGTTATCCTAGCTGAGACATAACTAAAAATAAATACAAATGAAACCAACACTGATCCTCAAATCCAAGACCTTAGTAGAATATACCTGATTCAACCAATTTCACGGTGTCTCTTATCATGTATCAATTACTCTGCATCCCAAATAACACGTGAACTTAATATATATGGTATCCAAAACCAATCATGACATTTATGAGGACCAGTCCTTTGACAGTCCCATCATCATAGATTCTAATCTATGACATCCCATAATATTTACTCATAACTAAAACAATATGTCATACAAAACACCTCAAAAAATCTATAATAGATACCATTAAAAAGCACTAATAATCCCAGACCAATAGTCTGACACCTAACTTATATACCATACCCAAAAAATTACTTGAGCATCAGTCAAATAGGTACCATATATCCAAACAATCATGACTGGTTGATTAGTCATGTGCCTAAACATCCAAATCAGTCATGCCTATAGTTGTAGTCCATATCCAAAACCATTTTTGTTTAGAATTAGTCTACATCCATTCTAGTTGGTATACCATCATTGAATGGAGTATCTTCTTGTCACCTAAAAAATGTATAATATATATTTCTATAGCCTCATTCTAACACATAATTCATATAGTATACTATCCCATCATGAAACATTTTCAAGAGTATAACCAAATATACATGGAATCACAAATAATATACTCAATAGAAAAAAATGTACTCATAAACACATTTTAGCTCTAAAAACAATGAAAACTAACTATGAGTCCCTATAAGAAGGGTCATGTCCTATATTCATAGTTACAGATATCAAGAACCATCCATATATTTTAATTCTAAATCTCAAAACTGTCACAAACATTAATAAAAAATTGTGGTCCAAAATTTTAAGACCTAACCATATCACAATATACTTATAGGAATAGACCAAGTGTTAACATCCAAAACAAAGAAAAATAATATAATGTGTTGGTTAGACACCCATACCCCAATTAAAAGATCATAAAACATACCAAAGGCTATAACAAGAAGAAGACACACTATGAGGGGTTACCCTATCTCATATAAGGACTCGAGCAAAGAAAATCATAGGAAACAACCCCAAGAGGCCCTTAGTGGCATCCAATTGACTAGTTATCAAAAAACACACTAACAATGGTACACAAAATTATGATTGTTTAAAACATTAATTATCAATAGGAAACTATGATATCCCATGATTAAATAATTTCAAATTATCCCACAATGGTTTTTATGAAGATTCCCTATGACTCAACTCAATACCACAATTTGACCTGACAATAACCGCCATTCTATGATGTTAACCAAGCCTGAAATCTATAACCACTCTGATCCTCAAGCATTGTATCTAAACACAAATTGATCAAACCTTGCGAAATTGGACCTAATTCCCTAGGTTAATCTAAGATATACCTATAGATAATACAAGATTAAAACATATAGGATTCATCAGTGGAACCAATAATAAATCACTATGACAAACTAAAGCTAGGTTGATCACCAAGCTCACAACCCTCACCCAGGACTCATAGCCCACAATGCAAAAAACAGTATGATTATGAATTTTAACCTATAGTAAATACTCTTACTAAACAATCATGGTCTAAAACAGCATCCGCTCTACCTATATATACCAAAAATATTCTACCTTCATGGTCTATATGGAAAATGATCAGAATAGACTACTCACATGACCAATTCTAACTCTAGAGAAAAATACACTCAAATCAACCATTCTATAAAAATTTAATATACTGTAATTCTGGGAACATGGTTAGTACATATAATTTCATGGAATTTCCTGTCAAATCTAAACCTGGAAATGTTATTCTATAAGGCTAGAGTTAACAAGGGGTCTACCAATGTACTAATTCCTTGCTCGAGCATGCATGGGGTCTTCATGTGTACAACTAAATGATCAAATACAATTTACATGGGGTGTCTGCCTAAGTACACGGATACTTGGGAATGTACCAATAAATTAAATTTACCATAGTACATGGTGTGTACATTCCAGCCTTATCTTCCCATGTGTTGTGGCACATGTCTAGGTATGTGGACATGTACTAATAAATAGTGGGTACTAAAATTAAATGGTGTTTTCTTTTAAAAATACAATATTCTTTTAATGGTATGAACACCTGGGATGTCTTCTAAAACATAAATTCCATTTAGGCAGAGTTTCTAAATAGTAAACCCATGAGAACCATCGAGAACACATGTTTTCTATAATTTCTCATAGATCGAAACATCTAATGTCCATGTAAATCATATAATAATGAAAAACACAAAAAAACCAATCTATGGAGATAGGGTAATAAGAATAAATAAATGAGTTACCATATGGCCGAAACACTAATTCTTCGGGCCCGAATTCACTCTCGGATGTTTTTATACCCCCCCTCTAGTCCTATTATCCATCATGGATAATGTACATAAGCATCTATTCCTCCAATCCTCTCAATATGACTATTGTGTAAAAGGAGAATCCCCTCCCCCTTTCTTCCAATTTTTGTGAACCCTGAAATGAGTGGAGGGGGCTATTTTAGATAATTTAATTAATTAATTGCTGAATTAAATTCCCATTTAAACCCCATCAAGAGTCTCATAACCTTATGTGGGTTTATAAAATTCCTAGGAAACACCCCATTCAATAATCAACCATGGAGTTATAATCTAAATATGATTCTCCATTAGAAAGATACTAACATCTGAAATAGAATGAATAAGTTAATATTTAATATCTGAAATATTAAATATTTTACCAAAAATTGAATACCTCATAATTCCTCCAAACTTTTATACAAGGGTAAATACAAATTCTCGAGACCAATATAGGGGTCATAAAAATTATCTATGATCATATTATTGGTTGAATAATGTTATTTTAACCATAATTTGATCCACAATGAAAAAATTATTATTTCTACCAAAAATCAGTATTCGAGGAAATTCTGGAAATTAAAATCATAATCATAAATCATCTAGATAATGAATAATTTTGGAATAATTATACCATAAACCCAATAAATCTTATGCAAAATCAGCTTATGTTATCTTAGAATGAAAATGAGTTTGAAATATTTCTTGTATTATTTCTTGTTTAAGATAACATTTCCATGTTAAAAAAGTATCATAAAATCCAAAATTCTCCAAATATTAATGAAAACATTTTCATTTAAAAAAATGGAAACATGTAATTGAAAATTTCCATCATTTTTAGGTTATGAAAGTGGAGAATACCATTCATGCTATATAATTTAACATTAACACTTCTTTTTTTATTTCCCTGTAAAAAGTATAATGTGAATCTTTCGAAAAACAACAAGAAGATTACTTTTATCTAATTTTTTAAAAAGGAAATAATGGGTAAAAAAATATTTGATAAATTATTATATAATTTTATAGTATTTCATTAAATAATTTTTATAAAACAAGGGAAATAAATAAAAAGGATGTTTGATCAAATAGAGAATGAAATTCGGTTTTCATTAAAATAATTTTACTAGACCCTTGATTACATAAAGAAGGGAAAATTATTGTAAAACCATTTTTATCCAATAACCATAAGAGAAGAAAATTTCATTGTTTATTGAGAGATAAACCATTAGATTAAATTATAGAATAATATTCATTTTGAATAAAGATAAAAAAATTAATTTAATGTTCAAACCATACCAATTTTGAAAATATTGAATCCCAAACCTAATGGATGAGAGGATATGATATGAATATTTTCAAGAAACTATAATGGAACTATAACATTTATGTAGTGATTATAACTAATCATATTTATTATATATTGTGCTATATATTTTATCCATTTGTCCACTATCATCCTTCAGACAACATGGCCTTTGGGTAATGGTCTTTTAGTCCATAGAAGCATTCAGGCCAGATTCCAAAGATGTAGACCAAATATGAGGAATTAATGAAAGTAGTATCCAGGATCATATAGCTAACCAAATTTAAATTATGATAGGGTATGATAATTAAAACCATAATCAGGCACCATATATCTCAATTTAGGGAAATTATAACAAACAGTCCAGGAAATTTGGAGATAAATTCATTAAATAACATAGATTATATGGATAAGATGTCCTCGTGTAGTATGGGATTTGGGGCCTTTGGGTCATGTATCAGGTCCTTTCCCTATGAGCCTTCAGATCATATACTGACCATTTTCCCAATTTTCCTATGTTTCATTTATGGATTCTCTATTAACCCATTATAATTATTATTATTCAATAAATAAATAAAATTAATAGGGATTCAGGCCTCTAAGGAAGTATATGGAACGTGTCTTAGAAAAAAAAATGTGGTGAAAATACATTACCATGAGTCTCGACTTTATTTGAACATAATGTAAATAGATGAATAATAAATATAGTTTCATTATTTATAGAACTATACTCTTATATAACAGACCATATTATATTTACCTATGAATTTGTTTCTACCATTATTAACGAATCCATTGGAAAATTACTTTCTGGGAAAAAAATGCCATGATTTTGATGAATGTTTTTTTTGGTATTTTTGGAATTTTACATTGATCATCATTTTATAAAATCTATAATTTTATCCATGATATAAATATTATATATATTCTATAAATATGTATTTATATAAATCAATTAATTTTAGGGATAGAAAATGAATTACAATGTTGATAGAGATGATAGGCTGTATGTATGCATAAACATTGTTTCCATTTTCTATAAGAAGGGGAAAACAAAAGTTAAACAATATTTAAACTTTTAAGAATCATTTTTTTTTCATAAATATCATACTTATTCATTAAATCTACCATTATAAACAACTAACACAATATTCAATGAAAAATGAATAAAAATATATGTGGATTGAAACACTTTCATTGATTTTCTAATTAACCTATCCTGAAATGTTATTTAATCATTTAAAGAAAGTTATTTTGGTTTGATTTGGGCTTAGTATCATTTATAGGTGGTTAAAAATTTATTAAATTTATATTTTTTGAATAATTTATTTTAATGAGTATGAGGAAATCAGTAGAGGACGAATTCTATTATATCTGGAGGGGGAGGACATTTTAAATCGAATATTGATTTAATTAATATTTATTCTCAATAATTTAAATAAAATGATTATTTTGGTTAAATATATTATAAAATACAGTTCATTTAGAATCAATATTTTCATACAACATTTTTGTTGAAATTAATTTTCAATTTATCATATAATAAAAATACCACAATTTATCAAATTTAACAATTCACCTTACTTATCACATTTAATAAGAACTAAAAAAACATATACTAATCCCATTTTAATGTAAAAAGTAAAAAAATGAAAACATTTTCATAAAAAAAATCTTGAAATTATTATATTTAATTCCACTATAATAAATATTTTTCTATTACATTAATTTAAAAAATTCTTTACTAGAAATATATATAGAAATTTACAATATGTTACATAGATAAAATAAATATATATGGTTTTTGTACAATGATATTTAATTATATAATTTATGGGAAAAAATTATAAAAATATATCACCTTAATAGACGGTTTTTTATTCCAAAAGGCAAGTATTTTTTCTAATTATGAAGTAAATATTCTATCTTGATGGTTTCAATTCTATGGGTAATTTTACTATTTCAATGGTAATAATATCTTTATAAATAAAACAATTCAAGATATTTTACTTAAATATTTATCCAATTTTTTTCAATGTTCTTTATAGTTCACTTATAAAAATTCAGTATTATTACTAATGTTTTTATATATAATAGTGTCTGTCCTGATTCTTGGATTTTTAGGAGACCTATATCCAATATAATATGAATTTTATTTTATTTTATTTTTCTTTTTAGGTGGATATAATATTTTCATATTTATAGAATATATTTACGAATATTTTTTATTATTTGATATTAAAGAAATTATATATGAATTATCCATATATGTGTTATTTTCTATTTATTTATATAATTTTATGATACATGATTTCATATTTTATACACATAATGATAAGAGTGATTTTTTGAATCCATATAGAATATGTTTTATTTTTCTATGATATATTATAGTTCACACCCTATGGTTAATCATTCAAGGATATTTCTCACACAATATCAATTTTCTGTAATCCATATTCAACCTAAAATACCCTTCATAATGTACTCATAATATGATGTGGGGGAGGGGTGGGGTTTATAATACATATGTTAAAAATTTAGAAAAAAGAAAAACATAGAAAGTACCTATGGAATTTAGTGAAGAAAAATGAATTCATTGTTCTTAATAGTTCATGGAGATGTTATAATTTTTGTTAAAAAAATATTATATCTCTATATTCTACTCAGTTTTGTAAAAAATACTATCAATAAAAATTTCAAATTTCAAATTTAATTTCCCAAAAATGACCCTTTGAATATGGTATATTATCCCTTATTCCATCATTGGAATGATACATTGATCCACTATAAATTTCATTATGAAGACATGGGAGAGGAAAATATTTAAATAGATGAAGAACACAACATTAGAGAATGTGGGGAGACCAATGACTATAACTGATTTATACAATAGTATCATTTTTATAATTTTACAAAGGGAATATACTTATGTGCATGATCTTTATCATAACACCACTATAATATTTAAAGTCGATATGCGGTTACTTCTTATATTTTATGGAGTATTGAATGGGTATTGTGGGGGAAACATATTGTAAAAAAAATAGAAATGAAATAGGGATTTTTTATATAATAATAATATATATTGAAAATATATAAGGATACTAAATAATAGTAACCACTAATTATCTATAAAAAATTTAAATCTCAATTTTCAAGTATTGAAAGTATGTGGAGATAACTTTTTTAAAGTTAATATGGATATAGAATATTTCATTCAAGTAATTAAATTCGAATAATTGTGTGTGAATAGAGAATTTATAATCTATAACTAAGGAAGATATCATAGAAAATATTATTACCTAATTTATTGGTAATACTCCAAAAAAATATGATCTCTATTATCCATATGGTTCTATGGTTTTGATTGGAATACTGATGTAAATTTTTCTACCAGGGCAGACACTTTGAATTTAGTTTTTTTAATTTACCATGATTTTACCACCATTAAATAGGATTAGTCTTGATAATCCATATTTAATTAATTTATTCTTTTGTTTCTTCTCAAACATCTATGAAAGAATCATCTCCATAAGTTTTTTCCATTTGTGAGATATAGTCCTATTGCTAATATTCATAAAATCCATGTAATGATTTTGATGCCTAAATTCAATTTTTGTTTTAGGTAAAAAAAATATTTGATGAAACTCTCGGTCTAGTTTAATGAAATATATCCCATGAATTAAATAAAACTAAAGACATATTTTCCAATGTTTCTCATTTTATGAAATCATATGGTTAAAATAAAAAATGGATTTAAAATATATAAAAATCAATATATTGAGAATGTTCAACTTTATTCTCAAATTATTATTAAATAATAAAAAATTTAAAATCACTGTTTCGATATGAAATTATTGGAATCAAAAAAGTAATTTTTTAATAAAATATATATAAAAATGATCTTTATCATTCCCCACCACATAAGCATTAACGACCAATCATCCAGTACCAAAGTCAAAACAAACATAACACGATATAATTAGAAGTATTATAAATTATGAAACAGAAAAGTAAATACCATTTCACATACATGAGAAAAAAATTACATAAATCCTCCAAAATCATAAATTTTAATTCAATATCACGATAATCCAAATTTTTATTACAAACCAACATCCCAGTAAATTAGTTGATATCTAGAAAGAGGATTTTTGATGTGGATTATTTCTTATTCATGAACATATATGTCATATCTATATTCTTGGTAAAACAATGATCTCACTATAACATGATAATTTAGAAATGTTTCTAGTCATTGGGATCTTATCAAGGTTATTTCAATGCCTAAGGGTTATTGAAAAAATTTATTTTCAAAATTAATGGCTCAAAAGAGGAGGATAAACTCTTAAATAAAATTCATTAATAATTATATGAAAAATACATACCTCACTCATGTTATATTATATTAAATTAATCACAACACCGATAATTGAACTAAATGATAAATATCTCATGAAATTAATTCAATGAATGAATTCAAGAAAATTATATTTTTTTAAATTTTTTTAAATTTTTTCAATGGATGATGATAGTAAAATATAATATAATTAATGGATGATAATACATTCAATATATTTTCTATATTTGAATGAATAAAAAAATCACAATATGAAATTTAATAAAATAACCCGTTTGTGTTTTTACTTATTTTTTCTTTTTTATTGAACATGATGACATTAATAAAGTACAACGAATAAAATTAACTCAAGAACATTTTTCCTAGTCCTAAAATATTGATAAACCCCCACACACCATAAGATGAGCTAAATCATTGAGGATATAAATAAATATCCATTACCATAAAATAAATCATGAAATATAAATTCCATAATAATAAAGAAAAAGAAGGCCTGGGAAGATAAACTTGTAATGTGTATTTAACCAATATGGAAGTCCATGGTTTCTATGGGGTAAAATATTATAGATCGAAAGGGTAGGTCCCAGGAAAAAAATATTTGTATACAATGAAATCAATCAATCTTTTGTAATCATTATATAAACTATAATGATTTAAAAGATGATGATCACATATTTTGGAAATGCAATATGGCTTAAGACTCTCATAAATAAAATAAAGGTAATGAATATGTAAAGTGGTAAGGAAAACAATGATGTTTTATAGAATTATAATTTTGGACAGTACTAATGCACGTGAGTTTTACAATCAAACTAACATCCATAAATAAAATGATTGTAAATAATGGAGGAAAATACATTTATCAATCAATTAAATCATTCTATGATGAAATAATGTAATTATCCATAAATAATAATATGGTTTCAATATTCAAATATATTCAATTAAGAACATTATAATTGAAATATAAAAATTGTGTGGTTAATAAAACATAAATAAATACATATTTTCAATCATAAAAAAATTTGGCACACATAAATTCCTAAAAATATCCAATGGCCCCTAAAAAATAGTACATAACATGACCCTTATTTACTATCAAGTATAATATAAAAGTTGGAAGATAAATCATATAAAAGTAGAGATAAAATATTTTTTACATTGGTAGTGGTGGAAGTCAGTTGATCTCCAATCTGTTGCGACATTGAAACATTAGGAATGTAAGAAAAAAATAAGAAATTTTTTGCAAGAAACAAATCATTTCAAAGGATATAAAAGGTAAATAAAGATATATTTTGGTAGTAACCCCCAAGAGTTTATATTTTATTACTTACCTTGTGAAGTAATTTGCGGTTGTTAATCCCAATTATTTATGCGAATATGAATTTAATTTTGTGATCCTCCATATGAAATTTATCTGATTATCAATAAGTTCTCAATAAGAGTGAAAATACAATGAATAAAATAAAATTCCCAACCCTAATGAAAGAATATATAGATAATTGAAATTTCAGTTTGGGATGGAAGAGAAGGTATAGGGGATCCATATTTACTATTGTGGTGTCGTAATCTATTTGATATGGACGTTGGTGTAGAGGTTAAATTCCCTAACCATGGGCAAATACAGTTATATTCTTTCTTAATAAATTTCTATCAAACACTTCTCTTTTTTGGTGGTCACATATTCCAAATAAAAATAATTTTCATGAAAAAATAGTGCGGTTTTTTCTTATAATAAAATAGGTTAGTTAATTTTCATTAATAACAGTGTGAAATTAAAATGAATAGAATCATGTTTTATGCACATTCCCTTCAACAGATATGATTCAAGTATTTTTTCTTGTCATAATGAATCAAAGAGGATTGTTTAATTTCAAGGTATATTTTCGTTTTCTAGTTCAATTTCAACCTCCATGATATATTATTCCAATGTAGTAATGATAATATTTTTTTGTGGAACAAAAAAAACATGATATAATCTCAAAAAGTAAATAAATAATTCGTTGTACTATATAAACAAGGATTCAAAAAATACAGTATTCAATAACTTTATCAATCTATTATATAAAATCTTTAAATGCCTCATTATTACAATTTGACAAAAACCCCCATGTACTGTTCTTGAAAAATTCCAATTATTTCATTAAAATATGTGGTTACTTCATTATCAATGAATTTTAGTTTTTTGAAAATTTAAAATTTAGCATATTAATATATTAATAAAAAAAATTCAGTTGAAGTGATTACCTCCCTATAATGGGAACCAAATTTATAAGAGGGATTTTTATTTAATCCCACACCAATAAATTATTATTACATATTCATGAAAAATAATTCACACCCAGGGTCAAACTCATGAGTAGGATACTCAAAATAATTGTATTCCTATTGAATCTTTTTATTAAAAAACTATTATACTTTAATATTTACTACTCATATAGTGGGGGGAATATGTATTATAAAAATAAATTAAAATGAAACAACATAGACAAAAATAAAAAAAAATATTTTTGTGTTAAAAATGAATCTATAATTAATAACTGTAAAAAATGATGTAATCATTTTTCAATAAAATATACTAATTCTCAATATTATACTCGTGGATGAGATAAAACCTATC
The DNA here is from genome assembly GCA_963277665.1 of Viscum album. Classification (NCBI taxonomy): domain Eukaryota; kingdom Viridiplantae; phylum Streptophyta; class Magnoliopsida; order Santalales; family Viscaceae; genus Viscum; species Viscum album. The sequence continues at coordinate 1,707,651,803 of OY728121.1, forward strand.
TATCAACATGGTTCTATTTGAAAAATTATTTAACCACACTATCCTACTAAGTAGAGGATAATAACTATTCAATAATCACCATAGTGGTAGATAGACCCTCTCTATGAAGCATTATAATTATAGAGAGGGAAAAACTTTCACAAGAAAAGAACACTACAATACATATTGTGGGGTTGTCTCACACCATAATTGATATATCCAATAACAAATAATTAAGAATAAAATAATGTGAGAACATCAATGTGAATAACTCATGCTTAACAAATTTGAATACCTTAACCAATGAACATGGTTTGTTATCAATTTTCGTGGATTTGAAAAGGGGCACAATTATAGTGAAAAAATTAGAGAAAAAATATGATATGATTATTGGAATAAAAGTAAAGAATAATATATTTTGAGAATATAAAAGACAATTAAAACATTATAACACCTTCATAGAAACTAAAAAAATGTATGAGTCTAGGGATAATCATTGAAATAATGTAGATACATATATTTATATGAAAGAGTGCAGTGTTAGTATTCCCACTTAATTTTTACATCCAAAATATTTCTTGTGATTAGAAAAATAAATGTAAATATATGGGGATGTGTTCTTCAATAATTTCTTCCATTATGCCTTGGTCATACATAGAATACATTTATGCTCTATTAGCAAAGTGTTGGTGGGGTTATGACACAAACACTAATGTATGTATTTATAGTCTTACAGAGTATTAAAATTAACATCCTATTATTTATCATGAATTTATGAAGATGATGGAGTATTAGGATAGGTATTCTTATACTAAGTATGATCTTAATAAGATTCATCTCTATATAGTAACAAAATTTCATCTACCATTGTTTAGAAACTGGTGATATATTGTCCCATTGTAAAAATTCATCAATTTGTTTCAAAGATTATGAGGTCTTAGTCAGGATTTTTGTTTCATCTACAAAACATTTGATTCAGCTCTTGGTCTGGTTGAATGAAATATAACTGATCAGGCCTATAAACCAAAAACGTGGATTTGAATTTTTTTTTACCAATTTATATGGAACAAAAATTAATTTAAAAATACTAATTAATAAAAAATTAGACCACTTTCAAAATTTATATAATTTTTTTAATAAAACCAAATAACATAAAACATATCCTTGAAATAGGTATTTTTAGGGTTTAAAATCATTGAATTACAAAATAAAATGTATATAAATATGAGCGTCAAAAATGAAATATTATTGAGAAAAAATCTGTCAAGGTATCATTGTTGAATATTTATGGTGATTGTGTTTGTTGGCATAGTTGGAGCTCAATGTATGGAAGATCCCGAGGTGGTACAAAAATAATAGATACACGATGGCATTGGTTTTTAGTGTTTTCTAAATTTATGGGGTCCAACATTTGGATGTGGTTAAGATTCACAATAAGTGTATTTGAATGAAGATCTATTCAAAATATGGAAAATAATTTAATTTTTCACAGATGGGCTTCCTTGAGAGTAAAAATCAGGCAATAAAATATTTCAGATGGTGAGATCTGTGACTACAATGAGCATCACACAATTAAAGAGTTGAATAGTAGTTTGAGTGAGCTTTGCAGCGGTGCCAAGGAAATGAGTTTTGCGGAAGAGCATTGCGGTAGAGAATGTGATTTGCGGCATCACAGAGGAACGAAGCATTGGGAAGAGAATTGTGGTGGCGTAAAAGGAAATGAGATCTATATGTGAGAATTTCAGTGGAGGATGTGCATCATGGGGGTGAAAAAAGATTGACGGAATGCTCCATGACAGATCATTGCAATTCTGAAAATTTTTTGTTGTGCTTTGCGAAGCAGATTAAATAACGTCTGAAATTTCCGTGCACTGTGGTTTGGGATGACTTAGCACTAAAATTCAACCAATGGAACAAGTGTTGGTATAATATCCTATATATTTACCTCTACCTCATCGAGAAAAGTAGAGAGTTCAAATAAAAAACCTTATGCTCTGGAATTTTGAAAGAGATTTGTGGAGGAGGGAGCACTGTGATAGAAAAGTGAATTCACAGAGGTAGTTGATCTCTATGAATGTAAGGTGCATTGTGAAGGCTAGTTCGACTTTGCAGACGATGTACTCTTCACAAAATCTTGTTTACCATTACGACACTGCAAAGACTATTATGAGATCTATGATCTAGAGAGGTCTGCGATCTAGTGATCTTGGTGAACCTGTGAGCTCTGCAAACCTATGAGCTTCATGAAGAGTTTGGATAATTGCGACGAATTATTTGAGCTTTTCAAATTTGGGGGCATTTCAAAGGCAGTGTGCTTTGAAAAAGAGTATCAAAAGGGAATTCTTAGTGTTCAGTGGAAAAGTGGTATTCATCTATTGATGAATGTGGAAATTCAACCGATCATTTATCTATAATTGAGGATGAAGGTATTCATGAAAATGAAAGGACCTACAACTCATTAAACTATGAGTAGATATTCTCAAGAATATGTGACAACCATTCATTTGATAGAGTAGTTAGATTTCATATTGTGATTGGTTGTAATCTAGGAGGGATAGAGAGTCCTCCTCGAACTTGTAAATAGTTGTGATTTATATTGGATTTGGTACATCAGCACATCGTCTGTGTATCTTCACTAGGCATAGCCCAGGGAGTGTGAGGAATGTAAAATTGTGTTGTCATGTCGAAGATTTATGATTTTTTAATACTCTTAACCATAAATGAGAGAGAATAGAGTTTTTTCAAACAATGAAATTTGATCAAAAGGGCAGTTGTTTTAATCTATCGTACCCTGATTCACCCCTCCTCTCAGGGTCTCTATCCTAGTGGACAGAACGATTAGTATTAATGGGAAATATCGATATCAATGTTTCCCTCTCAATGTAGGTCACCAATCCAAAAAATATTTTGATCTTCAAAGGGAATAATTTTTAGTTATGGATGAATCAGATGCAACACCACATCTAATCTGTGGGAATGGATGTGTTTACAATAGCGATGCATGGTATCACAACTGACATCAATAATGGTGCATTATCAGTAGCTGAGTGAAGGTAATTGGATGATGATGCCATGAGTGTACACACATTATGGGGACACCTATAAAATTCTACATATACGAAGGTGATTTCATGAAAAAAAAATATTCTATATGGGAGAACCTACAAATCATCTTTGAATGAGAATCAAAGATCAGAGATACAATGCTGCATATTCTTTTGATCAAATATAAGGACATAAGAATGATCCCGAATCAGTTTATTAATACAATCATTGGAAGGGTAAATTTTGTAGTGTAAGACATGTGAGGTCTTGGGGAAGTCATTGAAGACAAAAAGATCATGAAGCGCATCTTGAGGAAACTTCTACCATAGTTCAATTCGAAAGTCTCAGTACTAAAAGATAATGATTCAAAAGAGCTGACACTGGATAAATTGCACAACACCCTTTTAGCAAATGAATAGGGAAATGATGATATTGACGATGTGGATAAGGGGAAATCTAAAGAGGTAGAATTTAAGGTCATGGATAATACCAAAATTGAATATTCTCAGAAATAAGAAGAGACAGACCGGGTGATGTCCTTCATTTACTTGAATCATCATAGTGGAAATAGAAGTTCAAGGGGAAACATCCAGTTTCTTTCTTTATATGTGGAATGGTTGGAAATCTTGCATCTTGGTACCCATAAGAAGTTCCAATAAGTTTATGAGGATGAAATTTAAATTCAAAAGAATAATTATGTAGTCTATGGGAAAAGAAAGAAATAGTTCAAGAGAAATTTTTAAAATTAAAATAATATTCTTCCAAAAGAATGAAATAGTTCAGATGAATTCGATGTTGAAGAGAATGATGAAATTGATAAGTCTAAAGACCATGGAGAATATTATATGGTTGCAGGTTTTGATAGTTCTTAGGAGAAGGAGATATCATACATTGAAGAAGAAAAAGATGAATTTTAAGGAAGGGTTGATATTGAATCTAAATTAGAAGCAGATCTTCAGGAGATAGATGTTTGGAGAGTGAAAAAGGAAGAAATCCAAAAAAGTTGTTCATGATTCCAAAATCTACATGAAACAACAGGATGAAGAGAAGGATAAGTTATTGAATGAGATTGAGAATCTCAATTCTTCTTTGAAAAAGGACTTAGAAATAGTTAGTGAGAAAATACTCAAGGATGAAGAACAGAAATGGGAGATAGAGGGCATGAATAAAAAAATGGATGATCAATTCAAGCATATCAAATAACATGAAGAATAAGTTGTCAGTATATGATTAAATGTAACAAATTAAGAAAATATCAGGATTCCAAATACAGTACTAGAAAACTAGATTATTCAGAAGACCACAAATTTGAATGTGAAGCATAGTGACCACGGAGAAAAGATGAAAAAATCATGTTCAGATGTTTAATTGATGTGGGGCCTGACAAAATCAGAAACTTGTGAATGATGATGTGAGACTACAAGAACCCAGTTTGAAATTGAAAATTGAGTTTGGTACAAAGAAAAATCAGAATATTCATAAAACCCAAGGAAAAATGTCAATGGTGACGTGAAATACAGGAATGTATCCAATATCGGGTATTATTTCTAGAGAAATATGGGACATTCATAATATGTGTGTTACATAGAGAAGCGATATCAAAGGTCACAAGAACAATAGTGGAAGCCAAATAGAGATCAATATTCTAGAATATTTATTTGAGGATATTTTTTATGTGAGGAGGATTTGGAAACATGCCTATGTATTGTACATCAACCATGTAGAGGAATATACCAAAGTGGTACCCAATTGATCGCAAGATGCAAATAAGAAAATAAACAGGTGGGATGAAAACAAAAAAATCTATTTTCTTGTATTCATGATGAAGTTGGTATTCCATACTCCTAGTAATATCATAATTCTCAATCTACACCGAGTGTGAATTCAAAAACATTGAATAAAAATAAACGGGTAGAGAAAAAAGTGTTTGCAGTAATTTCCCTTAAATCATTAGATTATTTAGCTGTATGGATCCTATATATTGGTTTTACACCCAACATGATATGTAATAAGGATCTTGTGACAAGAATAAAAAATGAAAATGAAGGATTTTTCGTGTTTTTAAACGGTGAAGACCTAAAGATTATTGGCTTGGGAAATGCTAGGTTTTTAGGCAATGAAATGGGACATGTTGATACCTTGGTTGTAGAAGACCTTAGTCACAATTGGCTTAGCTGTTGGATCGAATAGTAGATATATTTGTCTATTAGATAGAACAATACAAGAGGGGGGGTGAATTGTAGATTTAAAAACCATTGAGTTTTAGCAACAAAGAGATTAGTTTAAATGATCTTAAACTAATACAAATACAAACACCCACAATTGTATTGAATATAAAAGGTATGAAGTATTGTTATACTAATGTAATGTAAAACAATTGTATTCAAGGTGAACACAATGATCAGAGTAATATAAAGATGAATGATTCTATCTTAAAGCGTATAGAATCAATCAATACAAAAAGTAATAGAATGATTTTAATTGAAACAATTACAATTGAATATGTGAAGAAGAAAGGAAACAATTCAAATCCCTTTCTAATACAAGTAACAGCGGAAATGTAAAAGTATTACAATTCTTTTAACCCAAAGAGAAGGGTTATCCTTTCACCTAGGATAAAAGGTCTGTCTCACCAACACCTTGGTGAGTCCTCGATACGATGATCGGCACGTCTGTCTGCCTATCCCTGGTAGCCCTCGATACGATGATCGGCACGTCTGTCTACCTATCCCCGGCAGCCCTCGATACGATGATCGGCACGTCTGTCTGCCTATCCCCGGATGCCCTCGATACGATGATCGGCATGTCTGTCTGCCTATCCCCGGCAGCCCTCGATACGATGATTGGCACGTCTATCTGCCTATTCCCGGCAGCCCTCGATTTTGTAGGTAATCGGCACCTCTGTCTTTCAATTACTTGAAAGCCCTCAATACGATGATCGGACGCACAAGGCAGATGAGAGAAGTCACAATGTCTCTCTCTAGAATCTTGGTAGTTCACAGAGTCTCTTCATTCGTTCTCTTCATTCATCGTTGTTCTCTTAGCTTCAAATGACCTCCTATTTATAGGCCTTAGGTTCCAACGGTCATATTGCCTCCAACGGTCATATTGAAACAGAAAGCACGACATCGTTTTCATTAGTTTGTAACTAACTCAACGAAATCGTTTTGTAAGGACAAGAGATATATAGAAATGAAAAACATAAGTACGATTCATATGTAGTGAGTGTTTTTGACCAAGTACCAAAACAAATAATGAACATCTGAATAGCAGAGTCAGTACGATACGATTGACAGAGTCAGTATGGTACGATTGACAGAGTCAGTATGATACGATTGACAGAGTCAGTATGGTATGATTGAAAGAGTCAGTACGATACGATATGGTCGGTACGATCAACATTGTACAATACGATAAACATGATAAAAGACAATTTGTAATTTACAAACATATGATAGAATACATTTGTGATTTCCAAAACATGATATAGAAGTCAAAAGAAGACTTTTGACGTAACAAACTCCCCCTTTTTGGAAAGCACAACACACAAAGTAAATGTAACAAGAAATACTTATCTCCCCCTGAGTTATTGAAAACTCTTCTGAATAAGAAATTGAATACAACTAACTCACCCTTAGGTATGGACTTTCCTAAGGATTGTATTCGTAGATTTTCCTTAAGAGCATTGTAAAGCATTCTCCCCCTTTGTAAAACATTCTCCCCTTTGTAAACATTCTCCCCCTCTGTGATTTACAAAAATAAAGGAGTAATCTTTAATTGTCTGAAAGAGTTAGTAAAGCAATACAAGACAATGGATAATAGAAAAGGAACATAAGAGTCATTACAGAACAAAGACAAGTTCCAAAAGAAAACAAATACAACAATCATTTGTTTTCTCTTTCCTTCTCCTTCTTTATAAGCTCATGAAGAACAGATTTCATCTTCTTGATCTCCTTCTTGTCTTCAGAAATTGATTCTCCCTGAGTTTTGAGAATCTCTTGTTGGTCCGCAAAAATCTGGTCTTGATTTCTGATAGTCTCCTCCTGGACTCTGATTATTTCTTCAAGGGTATCAATTCTGTTTTGCAAGTTCTTGTTTTCTTTGGATAACATAGAATTTTGATTCTTCAGCAAGACCATTTCATCCTTGAAAGATGAAACCTTTGAGAATTCAGATTGAAAAACATTAATTCTATCTTGCAAATCTTTTACTGAAGGAACATTGGCTCTTTGAGAAGACAAAAGGTTCAACCTTTCAACAATTTCTTTGGCAAGCTTGTTGAAAGAAATTTCAAGCTCATTTGATAACATTCTTATATCTTCAATATCAATCTCATGATCATTGATTGAGCTCTCTGTTTTGTACGACCAATTGGTCATCTTATTGCAAGTCTTCTTATGAAAAACTGAGCATTCTGAAAGAACTTTCAAATCGGCTTCTAATGACAAAACTTTCTTCCACAATTCTTTCACAGATCCAAAATTCTTCTTTTGATTGTCAGTGATAAAATCAATCCTCCCTTCCAGCCTCGGGAAATAAGGAATAGTCTTCTCAACTCTTCTCAAAACATGAACAATGTAGTCACTCTTCTTGAGAGAGATTTTATGCTCTGAATCGATATCTTCATCGTACGATGCTAGTTCATACGATCTGCTTGAATCAACAACTGGTTGTTTCCCTTTTTCTTTTTATTTCTGCTTTCTTTCTTCTTCCACCTTGTCACTAATGACAACAACTTTATCAGAATGAGAGGATTGTGTACCTTGCTTTTCTTGAGATGACATTCTGTCCGGATATCGTTCCTGATCGGCATGAGGAGTTTGTTGAAAACCTTAACTCAGCTTTTGAACCGATTCCTCTCTACTCTTCTTTAAACTTTGAAGAAATTCTAAAATAAAGTCTCCTTTTTCTTCTTCCACTTCTTCTATCTCTTCCATCACTTGTTTTTTTTCCTTCCTCAGGGAGACTCTCTACGATGGGCTCTTGATACACTTCTTCTGTTAGTTGGGCACTGGCATCCTCAACCGCTTTCAAGATTTTAGAGACATCAAAGTCCTAAGCCTTTCTTTTTAAAAGAACCATCTTCTTATTTTCAGCCTGAAGGGTTTCTTCTACCCTTATTCTTTCTGCAAAGGCCTCAGCAGGGTCAAGACCAAACTTCGGATCACCTTCCTTTCTCTGTTCCTTATCCTTTCTCCATTTTTCTACAACCTCCTTACTGTACCTTGGCTTCTTCTTCGGCTTTGAACTGGTTTGTGGATCAGACTTTTGAGTAACACCGGTGGATTGAATGTCTTTGGACGGCATAGGTGCCGATTGATTCTGAGCCAATTCAGCTTCTACATCTCTGAAAAAAAAAATTTGAATTCTGATCAAAACAAACATTCAGCTTTTTCATCGTACTCTTACTGATCCATGATGGTATCAAATCCATGGGTTTTCTATTCAAAGGAATGTTACAAAACTTCATACTCTCAAGAATGAATTTCGTAAGGATAGCTGGATATATAATCATCTGGGACTTAATCCCTCCTGTCTTGACATTCCTAATTGTTTCAAAAACATATCCCATGAGATTTACTTTCCTCATATTTACAAGATAGTCGAGCATAAAGATATCAGAAACTTTCAGAGTTTCTCTATCCCCTTTCCTTCCGATAAGAAAACCTTACATCCATAAGGTTACAAAACGATTGTCCGGAGAAAGATGAGACACTTTTCTCTTTCCTTCATTAATAACAAACAAAGTCTTTTCAGCATTTTCTCTATTGAACGTACCAACATACTCTGGTAGTTTGTGAGATGGACAGAAAGAATCCCCTTCTATAGAAACATTGAGAAAATGTGCCGCTTGTTTCATAGACATAGACAATTTTCTATCATACACAGCAAAGTTTATAGTCATGTCTTTGTCGAAAGAAACAATTTTATAAAACTGACAAACTTCATAAAAAAGAACCGGATCTTGAGAATCAGGCTTTTCAACACACATATGTTCCCATCCTTGAAACAAAATGATCCTCCTGATTGTAGAATCGTACGTATCGAAAAAATCCCGAGATATTAACCTTTCTCTGTTAAAGTCTTTCTCTGTAAAAGTCTTTGAAGACATTTCGGCGGGAGTATTAGCAGAGGATTGAGACATAAAGGTTCTGCCGGTGAGAAGATCGTACGATGATTTATAGCTGGTGGAGCAGAGCTTCGCCTTAATTCCTGAAAAATTAATGTGGGTTTGGGGAGGGGAGAGGGGTATTTATAGGCGATAAAGAGGTGACCGTTGATCTTCTACGGTCGAAAAAGGGTGACCATTGATCTTCTACGGTCATGATTTAGAGAAAACCAGATCAATGGTTAGGATTAAAACAAAGGAAAAAAAATTTAAAAACAATGGGAAAAAAAACCGGTCGGAGAATGTAAGGTAATTGTTGGTTTTGATATCAATCAAAAGAAAATACAATCGTAAGGAAACAAAAAAAAACATCATCATGCTGATGGAAAACAAAGTCATTACTATGAACAGACCGTACGATAGAAAACAGTCTTGTTACCATGAACTGATAATACGATGGAAAACAAACTCGTTACCATGAACTGACAGTACGATGGAAAACAATCTCAATACCATCATCGGTCGATTCGATAGAAAAGAAAATCATTACCATCATTGGTCGATACAAAACTATTGATACGATGGAAAAGAAATTCAATACCATCATCGGTCAATTCAATACTATTGATTGATTGGTATGATGGAAAAGAAATTCAATACCATCATCGGTCGATACAAAACTATTGATACGATGGAAAAGAAATTCAATACCATCATCGGTCGATTCAATACTATTGATTGATTGGTACGATGGAAAAGAAATTCAATACCATCATCGGTCGATACGATGGAAAAGAATTTGATTACCATCATCGGTCGATAATAAATGATACTATGAAACTGTCAATACAATAAACAGGAAAAATGAACGAAACAATAAAACTGTCAATACGATAAACAGAATGGAAAAAATGAATGAAACAATAAAACTGCCAATACGATAAACAGAATGGAAAAAAGGAATGAAACAATAAAACTGTCAATACGATAAACAGAAAAATATACACATATTGAGAGAGTAATAGTTAAAGATCATAAGATAAGAGAAAACATAAAGACATAGAAAGAAATGTCCTCCCCCTTTCTACGAGGAGTTTCTTACTATTAGGAGAGATGTAAAACAGGAAGTAGATATGAATGACTATTTTAACGTAATCATTCCTAGCTTCTGTTTTATATATTCAAATCTATCAGAAGGTAATGGTTTTGTAAAAATGTCAGCAAGTTGTTATTGAATTCCGATGAATTGTAAAACAATATCTCCTTTTTGTGTGTGATCCCTAAGAAAGTGATGCCTAACATCTATGTGTTTTGCACGTGAGTGATGTGCTGGGTTTTTACTAAGAGCTATGGCACTTGTATTATCACAAAGAATTTGAGTTTTGGAGAAACTCAAACCATAGTCAGTGAGTGTGTGCTGCATCCACAATACTTGAGCACAACTACTTCCAGCTGCTACATATTCAGCTTCAGCAGTGGAGAGTGCTACTAAGTGTTGTTTCTTGCAGGACCAGGAAACCAAAGAATCTCCTAAGAAATGACATGTTCCAGATGTACTTTTTCTATCCATTCTACTACCACCAAAGTCAGCATCTGAAAAACTTTTTAAAACAAAATCATTTCCAGAAGAGTAGAAAAGACCTAAATCCATAGTGTCTTTTAAATACCGAAAGATTCTCTTTACGGCTTTTAAGTGAGACTCTTTTGGATTAGATTGATATCTTGCACATAAGCATACAGAAAACATCAAGTCGGGTCGACTAGCTGTCAAGTATTGCAAACTCCCTATCATACCTCTAAAATTTGTTTGATCTACTGGTTTCCCAGTTTCATCAAGATCAAGAGTATTTGAGGTACCAATTGGGGTGCTAATACTTTTAGTTTTTTCAAATCCATACTTTTTGAGTAAGTATTTAATATACTTATGTTGAGATATATAAGTTCCTTCTGGTTTTTGAGAAATTTGAAAACCTAGAAAGAATGTTAACTCACCCATCATACTCATTTCAAACTCAGATTTCATTAATTTTGCAAAAGAATCAGTTAAAGATTTCTGAGTTGATCCAAATATGATGTCATCAACATAGATTTGGACAATCAAAACATTTTTTTTCCATTTTGATAAAAAGAGTTGGATCTGCTGTACCTTTTATATAATTGTTTTGTAAAAGAAATCATGTAAGTTTATCATACTATGCTCTAGGGGCTTGTTTAAGACCATATAAAGCCTTGGTAAGTTTAAAAACATGATCAGGATGTTTTGGGTCTTGAAAACAAGGAGGTTGTTCTACAAAAACTTCTTCTTGAACAAAACCATTTAGAAAAGCACATTTGACATCCATTTGAAATAGTTTGAAATTGAAATATGCTGCGAAGGCTAATAGAATACGAATAGATTCAAGTCTAGCTACAGGAGCATATGTTTCTTCATAGTCTATTCCCTCTTGTTGATTATAGCCTTTAGCATCAATTCTTGCTTTATTTCTTACAATGATTCCATTTTCATCATACTTGTTTCTGAAAACCCATTTTACACCAATCACGGTTGTTTCTTTAGGTCTTTCAACTAAAGTCCAGACTTGATTCCTTTCAAATTCATTTAGTTCATCTTGCATTGCTTTGATCCAATCATCATCACCTAAGGCCTCACTTGGACTTTTAGGTTCAAGTTGGGAAAGAAAAGCAAGATGTTCTATTTCATTTCATAAGGAATTTCTGGTCCTTACAGGTTGATTTATATCACCAATGATGTTATCACTGGGATGACTCCTAAGAAACAATTGATTCGGGTTTTGTAAAACCTGTTCATCAACATATGGTAGAAAATCATCTGTGGTAAATGTCTCAGGAATACTTTCTTGAACATTTTCCTTATCAGAATGCTCTTCTAATAAAGGTTGATAAACATTTTTAGAAAACACATCCGAGAATGTAGGATTGTGTTGGTTGAAAACAAAAGGATCAGTTTCATCGAATTTTACATGTACTGTTTCCTCAACAGTACAAGTGTTTTTATTGAAAACTCTATAAGCCTTAAGGGTTGTAGAATAGCCTAGAAAGATTCCTTCATCAGATTTTGGGGCAAATTTGTGGAGATTATCTTTTGTATTCAGAATGAAAAATTTGCATCCAAAAACTTTGAAGTATGAAATTTTAGGTTTTCGGCCAGTCCATAACTCATAAGGGGTTTTATTAAGAAATGGTCTAGTTAAAACACGATTTATAGTATAACAGGCAGTACTAACAGCTTCAGCCCAAAAGTACTTAGCAATTGAGTATTCACTCAACATGGTTCGAGTCATTTCCTGAAGAATATGATTTCTTCTTTCAACAACACCATTTTGCTGAGGAGTTCTTGGAGCTGAGAAATTGTGAGTAATACCTTTCTTACTACAAAAAGTTTCAAAATCTGAGTTTTGAAATTCACAACCATGATCACTATGAATAGTTATCAATGGTAGGTTTTTCTCATTTTTAACTTGGGCTCTATAAGTTTTGAAATAGGAAAAGGCTTCAGATTTCTTTGTGAGAAAATAGACCCATGTAAATCTAGTAAAGTCATTAACTAGAACAAATACATAGTATTTGCCTCCAATGCTTCCAGATTGTGAAGGACCAAACAGATCCATATGCACAAGCTGTAATGCATTAGAAGTTGAAACATCATTAATTGGTTTAAAGCTAGTTTTATGTTTCTTGCCAAATTGACAAGGATCACAGACTTTTGAAGAATCATATCTAAGGTCTAGTAACCCTTTTACAAGTCCTTTCTTTGAGAGTTTTCTTAGGTTTCTCATATTACAGTGTCCCAGTCTCCTATGCCATAGCCACGATTGGTCTTCTATTACACTTAAACAAGGTATGTTTTGGTTCCTAATGTCTTCTAAGTTAATAGTGTAAACATTCTCTTGCCTATGGGCAGATAGAATGAACTCATCCTTGGAATTGTGAACTAGACACTTATCATATCTAAAATTCACAAGGTAACCTTCATCACACAATTGAATTATGCTAATGAGATTGTGCCTAAGACCTTTAACAAACAAAACATTTGAAATAAGAACTTTTCCAAGAAAAACAATATTACCTATACCAACAATCTTTCCTTGAGAATTATCTCCGAAGGTAACTTTTCCACCTTTTGTTTTGATAACCTTTTGAAAAAGATTTTTGTTTCCAGTCATATGTCGAGAACAAACACTATCCATGTACCAAATGTTCTTATTGGTACACTTCTCGTTTTCCTGAAAAAGAAACAATTAGATTTTCAGAATCCGAACTTGTTTGGATCCAGAAGGGTTAGATAAAAGAATTTTAGGAATCCACATTTGTTTTGAAAAATGAGTCTTATGAAATCCTAAAGATGGAGTTTTGTTAAGAGAAAAATCTCTTCTCCAGTGTCCACCACATTGACACTTAGAACATAAAATGTCTTTTTGAGGGACAAAATAGATATTGCTAAAAACAGGTTTGGAATAAGTATAACCAAGACTAGAACGATTTCTCAAAGGTCAAATTTGAGAATACATCCTGTCAAAGTTTTCTTTTCCATGGGTAAAGTTTGACAAACATTTCCTCAAAGATAAAATCTCTGACTTTAGTTTTAAAACCAAATTCTTGTTTTCTAAAACATTTGAATTTGAACAAGAGTTAGATTCTAAAATATTTTTCTTTGAAATTACAGATTCAAGATCCTTAGAAAGTTTATCCTTATCAGATTTAACTTTCTCAAGGGTTTTCAAAATACTTTCAAAATCAGAATTTTTCACATCAAGATCTTTAGAAAGATCTGATACTTCTTTAGTCAAAATTGAAATTCTAGAATTTGCTTTTTCAAATCTATTTTTGAGTTTAGAATTTTCATTTTCAAGTAATTTAGCAAATCTAGAGACCTCTTCAAAAGAAGGTAATGTATCATCCTCTGATGATGAGGATTCATCATTTGAAGATTCATAATATCTATTATCAATACAATTTGCATTCAAAGAGACATTTGTAATAGCTTCAGCATTATGTACCTTGGCCATGAGACAATGATCTTCAATTGGTAATCTGGCTAGAAGTCCAATATTTCTTTGTCCTGATGTCTCATATTCTGAAGAACCATCTGAGGAATCACTACCACTTGCGCTCCACGTATCATTTGCTTTCAAGACTTTATTTGTCTTATAAAACCTTTTCTTTTTTTCTTTCAGAGTGCTTCTCTTTTCTATCTTTCCTCTTCAGTAAAGGACAATCAGGCCTTATATGTCCTGCTTTCTTGCATTAATAAAAAGTTACCTCTGAATCTTTCCTATCTTTCCTGTCTTTATTTTGAATCTATATTGAAAATCTTTCATTCCCACAATCTTGTTCATCCTTCAAGCAAGATTGGCTAACTCATTATCTGAAAGATTACAATCACTTGAATCAGATACAACAACTTTCTTGAATTTAGACCTTGTAAGCCTTTCAGGTGTTTTATCTTTATATGCAAAGGCTACACTTCCATTCCCATTCTTCTTCTTATTGAAATCAGCATCTCCCTTCATTCTTGTCTCATGCTGTAGTAGAGTTCCAAAAAGTTCATCAAGGGTAATCTGGGAAACTTTTCTATTTTCATCAATAGCTGTCCTTTTTGACTCCCATTCATTTGGCATAATATCTATAATCTTATCAACAAGAGCTTCATCATCAAGACCTTTTTCTCCCATAGATTGTAAGCTGTTTACAATCGTCATAAACCTTTGTTGTACTTTACATACTGGATCTCCATAAGGAAAGACAAATCCATGATACTCTGCTCGAAGCATTGCTCTCCTTGTTTCTATAACCTTGGATGTACCAAAATGAGTAACTTCTAATTTCATCCAAATATAGTTGGCTGCTTCACATGAAGATATCTGACTATATATATTCTTGGTCATAGAGAATAAGAAAGTATTTGATACCTTGTAAGTCAGTTGATATTCTTGCTTCTCTTGGTTGGTGAACGTGCTAACTTCTTTGTCAGGAATTTTGTAACCCCCAGTAAGCATAATAAAATTGTCTACACCAGTATTGATAACGAAAGTCTTCATATGATCTCTCCAATACTCATAATCATTCCCATCAAAGATTGGTGGTCTAGAAGGATTCAGATTATCTATTGACCCGATATTCATTCCTGCCATCTAATAAAACAAAAACAACTTTTCCACTCCACACGTTAGTGTAGTAAGTATTCAAGATAGTTATAAGAAATAAAGCTAGTAATACAAATCAGTGGAAAACCTGCTCTGATACCAATTGTTGGATCGAATAGTAGATATATTTGTCTATTAGATGGAACAATACAAGAGGGGGGTGAATTGTAGATTTAAAAATCTTTGAGTTTTAGCAATAAAGAGATTAGTTTAAATGATCTTAAACTAATACAAATACAAACACCCACAATTGTGTTGAATATAAAAGGTATGAAGTATTTTAATACTAATGTAATGTAAAACAATTGTATTCAAGGTGAACACAATGATCAGAGTAATATAAAGATAAATGATTCTACCTTAAAGCGTATAGAATCAATCAATACAAAAAGTAATAGAATGATTGTAATTGAAACAATTACAATTGAATATGTGAAGAAGAAAGGAAACAATTCAAATTCCTTTCTAATACAAGTAACAGCGGAAATGTAAAAGTATTACAATTATTTTAACCCAAAGAGAAGGGTTATCCTTTCACCTAGGATAAAAGGTCTGTCTCACCGACACCTTGGTGAGACCTCAATACGATGATCGGCACGTCTGTCTGTCTATCCCTGACAGCCCTCGATACGATGATCGGCACGTCTGTCTGCCTATCCTCGGCATCCCTCGATACGATGGTCGACACGTCTGTCTGCCTATCCCCGGCAGCCCTCGATACGATGATCGGCACGTCTGTCTGCCTATCCCCGGCAGCCCTCGATACGATGATCGGCACTTCTGTCTGCCTATCCCCGGCAGCCCTCAATTTTGTAGGTAATCGGCACCTCTGTCTTTAAATTACCTGAAAGCCCTCAATACGATGATCGGACGCACAAGGTAGATGAGAGAAGTCACAGTGTCTCTCTCTAGAATCTTGGTAGTTCACAGAGTCTCTTCATTCGTTCTCTTCATTCATCGTTGTTCTCTTAGCTTCAAATGACCTCCTATTTATGGGCCTCGGGTTCCAACAGTCATATTGCCTCCAACGGTCATATTGAAACAGAAAGCACGACATCGTTTTGATTAGTTTGTAACTAACTCAACGACATCGTTTTGTAAGGACAAGAGATATATAGAAATGAAAAACATAAGTACGATTCATATGTAGTGAGTGTTTTTGACCAAGTACCAAAACAAATAATGAACATCTGAATAGCAGAGTCAGTACGAAACGATTGACAGAGTCAGTATAGTACAATTGACAGAGTCAGTATGATACGATTGATAGAGTCAGTATGGTACGATTGACAGAGTTAGTACGATACGATATGGTCGATACGATCAGCATTGTACGATACGATAAACATGATAAAAGACAATTTGTAATTTACAAACATATGATAGAATACATTTGTGATTTCCAAAACATGATATAGAAGTCAAAAGAAGACTTTTGACTTAACATTAGCTTCATCCAACGATGTGACTCATGGAATTATATAAGTATTATGAAGAATATAGTTATCTTCAATGGAAAATATAGTTCAATGGTTATAAATGGAAAAAGGAAAAATGGAAATCTCTTCCTCTTAGCTAGAGAGAATGATATGTGCTTCTTGTCCAGAGTGGACGGATACAAGATGTGGCATATATGACTGGATCATCTATAAAAACTATTCCTAGAAGATATGGAGAAGTGTGATGTAGCTAGAGACCTCCCTATGCTATCACAAGATCTTACTCGTACGTTTGATTCATGTTAGAAAGGGAAAATCATTAGAAAAACGTACAAGGATATGGAGAAGAAGTAAATAAGAGTGCCTGAGTTGGTGAATCCTGATGTTTATGGCCCTTTGTCACCAAGATTCATTGAGGGGAAGAGATATTATGTTCTTTTCATTGATTATTATAGTTGAATGGTGTGGGTATTTTCCATTTCCCATAAGTCTGATGTGTTCAGCTACATAAAATTGTATCAGAGAGAATTAGAAAGGAGGATTGGGAAAAAATTATGATGTTTTGTACAGATAATGGTATGGAATTGAAAAACAGTTGGTGGAAGACTATTTCAAGAAACCCCGGATATGACATCAGGTTTCCTCAGTTAAAACTCCCTAATAGAATGGAGTAGTTGGGAGGGTAAATTGTTTCATCAACAACATGGAAAGAATGACGCTTTTTGAAAAAGACGTACCAAATAAATTTTGGAAAGAATTACTTTGGACATAGGTATAGATTTCCAACAGTGTTCTATTATGTCCAAAATAATGAAAGACTCTATATGAGAGGTGGAATGGAATGAATAAAATTGTGATGTACATTCAAATTTTTGGATGTAATTTATTTATACTCAACAAATATAATCACATGAGATTTGAATCTCTGGATATGAGGGAATATTTCAAGGATACTCTAGAATAATAAAAGAATATAAATACATTAATAAGAGGTTGAGAAAATTAGTTGAGAGAAATTATGCCACAATATTGGAAAATGATGAGAATATTCTACCACACAATGAATAGTTTTTCGATGAAAGGAATGAGTAGACAAGAAAAATATCATTGGTGATAAGACAGTGCCAGTTCAAACAAAAAGAATAATGTCGTTGCAACATACATATTTATTATCTAAGGTAGATGTAAAATGTTTTTCTGATGTAGCTAGAGATGAGAACTGAGATCAATCTATGAATGAAGTGCTAGATCAGATTGGTAAGAATCAAACATGGGATATTTTTTGAGGCCAACAAATGAGAATGTCATAAGGACTAAATGGGTCTTCCAGAAAATGATGAATAAAGATGGAATCGTTATTCCAAACAAAGCATGACTAGTTTTCAACTTATACTCTTAGAAATATGGTATTGATGTCGATGAGATATTTTCACCTATTTCAACGCTCGAAACTGTGAGATTATTCAAGGCCGTTGCAGTGGAATATAAGTTTGATTTTTTTAGATGGACATCAAATCTTCATTTTTGAATGGGGTTCTAGAAGAAGAAATTTATATTATGAAGCAAGATGATATTCTCATTCATAAAGATAAGAACAAAATTTTTCGGCTGAATAAATCACTATATGGGCTGAAAAAAGCACCTAGAGCGTGGTACTTGATGCTTGATCAATATTTGAAGAAGAATGGATTTCAACAAGGTGGATTTGATTAAAATATCTATGTGAACAAAAAACGTAATGAATGTATGACGTTGCTGGTGGAGGTTTATGATGATGAAAAAATATTTGTCGAAACTGAGGATGTTCAGTACAGATAGTTTTCTAAATTCATGAAAATTGAGATCAAAATGTTAATGATTGGTGAGATGATGTTTACCTTGGTTTATAGGATACATAAGGAAGGAATGAAACTTTCATTTCTCAATCAAAATAATCGAAGGAGGTTCTAAAAGTATTTGGATTGGGAAATTCAATGGAGATGATGACTACAGTTTCTACTCGGATGAAATTATCAAAAGATGATACTGGTAAGGCAGTTAATATCACATAATACATGAATATTATTTGATTTTTACTTTACATAACATCATAAAGACCTAATATTCTTTTATCTATATTCTAAGAAGTGAGATACCATGGAAATCACAAAAAAATCAACATGAATGATGTGAAAATATTACATCGGTATATTAAAGGCACTTTGGATGTATGTTTGACGTATATTGATAATTATCATCTTGATCTTTTGGGATATAAAAATGTATATTGGGCCGGATCAGTAGATAATACTAAATATATGTCATGAGATACTTTATATCCTTGTGTTTTATGTATTTATTGGATAATCAAGAACTGATATTTAATTTCATTGATAATCAAGGAAACTGAATATATTTCTACCACTCAAGAATGCACACAATTTTTTTGTGATGTGGAAGCTTGTGATATGGGTGTTGAAGTGAAGATTCCATTCAAAATCAAGTGTGATAATTCTAGTTAATTTTATCTTATAAAAAATACATTCCATCATTCATGGACAAAGAACATTAAGATCAAATATCATTTTATCATGGAGATGGTGGAGAAAGGGCTAGTGATGTTGGAGTTTGTGCCTTTAGATCTACAAGTTGTAGACATTATAACAAAGAGCTTACCCAAGGATGCATTTGAGAGGCATTGAATAGATTAAGGAGGCTAATAGAATCCCCACACTTGAAAAAGTGTGTATGTTCATCCCCCTCTCGATGAGGTATGGTGTGTATTTTTTCTAATGTACTGATCAGTGTTCTCAACTCAATTGCAGACCACAAATGAGTTACCTTTTGGTTAATTGACAAAGGGGGAGAAAGAGTGACACCTAAAGAGGAGAAACTATGGCTAAAGAAGTGAGAAAATGTCGTAGTTAATGACATAGTGAGAATCCAACGGGTGGAGTAGTGAGATAGGGGAGATCAATGAGATAGGGGGATAGATTTAAATTTTGGAGCACAGTTTGAAATTATTTGATTCTAGAATTGATCGATCAAGAAGATATATCATGAAAGTTGAGGTTTATGATGAAAACAATTTACTAGTATCACTACAGAATCACCAATTGGTGTTATAAATGAAGTGATTCATTGATGAAATTTTCATTTACTCTTGTTTATCATGCCGAGCATTACTCAAGTGAGCTTAGAGTATGTGTGGAGTAAATACTTGATCATTATCTAAATTGCAAGAGGCGAATGATGGATGAAGACGACTGAATCTTTAATGAAGAATCATATTATGTAATAGTTTTCAACCAACCCATAGGGGAATATTTTTTTGAAAAAATACCTAAAGTTATCATTGACACATTTTTATGTTGATTAGGTTTGTTGAAAATGGTGTAGCTCATGGTATGGAAGATCCTTAGGTGGTACAAAAAGAGTAGATACAAGGGGGCGCCAGTTTCTAGTGGTTTCCAGACTTATGGGGTCTAAAATAATTTGTTGGATTAGATTCGTGAAAATTTTATTTCCTTGATGATTTCATCAAAATATGGAAGAGACCTGAATTTACCAATTATGGGTTTCATGGAGAGTGAATCCCCGAGAATAAAATATTGCTAACTGTGAGCTCTGTGATTTTGATGAGCTTTGTAAAATTACAGTGGTGAAGAGCAGTGCAAGTGATCACTATAGCGAAACATATGAAAGGAGGTTTTTAGAAGTGCATTGTGGTATAGGATTTTCATTGTAGCAGTGAAAAGGAAACAATATTTGTGGAAGATAATTACGTAGGAGTAAGTGCTTGGTGGCTGTGCAAAGGAAAGGGGATTTTGTGGAAGATAATTGTGGGGGATGAATTGCATCGCGACAGTGTAAATAAAATGAAGGAATTCTCCATGACACATCTCTGTAATTCAGAATATATTCCATGGTACTCTGTGAAGAAGATTGAATTATGTGTGAAATGTTGGAGCTCTGTGGTTTGGACTAACTTGGAACTGAAGGCTCGAGGGTTGGCAGAATCACCTATAAATAGACCTTGATCCCCTTAATAAATGTAGAGAGTTAAAATAAAAAAAATTGTGCTCTTGAATTCAAAAGATAATTCATGGAGCATGGATATTCAAGAAATAAAATGGAATTTGTAGTGGATGTTGAGATATTTGAAAGGAAGGTATTCCACAAAGGCCATTTCGACTATGCAGAGGAATCCCACTACAAAAAATATTGTTTAGCTTTGCGAAACCTTAGAAACCAGTGTGATATATGAAAAGTAGTGGGCTCTATAATCTAGAGAGATCTATTATGTACAGATATTTTCAAATCTGTGAGCTCTGAGAACCTACAAGGATCGCAAAGAGTTTGGATAATTGAGAAAAATTGTTTTATCATTGAAAAATTGGGAGCTTCTCAAAGGAAATGTGCTTTGCGATCAAGTATCAAATAGGTATTTCCAAGTGTTTAGTGGAAAAAAGGTATTCATATGTGGATAAATGTGGAACCTCAACAGAGCATCTATCTATAGTTACAGATGTTGGTAATCACACAAATTAAATTAACTAAATGTCCATAAAATATGAGTAGATATTATTATTAATATGTGAGAATATAGTAGATGAGAGAGTAGTGAGATTTAAACTTTTGATTGGTTGTACACTAGGAAGGAAAATTAATCCTCTCCGAACATGTAATCTGGTGTGCGCTTATAGTGTATTTCGTACATTGGCACATCCCCTGTGTATGATCCTTGAATGTAGCCCAGTGAGCGAGAACAATGTAATATTGTTGTGTCATGTGCATGATTTATGATTTGTTCGTACTCTATAACAGGAAGTAGAGAAAAGAGAGTTTTTTTAACAACCCAACAATATCAAAAGCGGTAGTTTTTTTAATCTATCATACCTTGATTCTACACCACTATTAGGTTATTTAACATAGTGTACCTATCAAATATATTTTTTTACTGAGTTTAATTATGTAATAAATATTTATATGAATTCATTATCATTTAATTAAAAATAGAAATAAATATAGGATTTTAATATTTTTATAAAATTTTTATTAACTTTTTTTGTATATTCCTTTTACAAAAAATTCCAACCACACAATTTGTGAATAATTTATATATGTATAATTAATATACATATCATATATTTAAAAGTTAAATTAGATGAATTTGTGACACCATATGTCAGTGTGGTAACTCTAATATATATTCAATTATTACTATTAATATACCAATGTAAATATTTTCAAATTACTTATTATTTTTATAAAATATATATTTATTGGAATCACTGAAAAAAAGTATGTGTAATTATTTTCAAAAAATATCAAAAAAAATTATTTAAGAAATAATTTTAATTAAATTGAAAATAAGTAGATTTATTATTAATAGACTTAGTTAATGTGTTATAATTTTATGAAATTTTAATTGAAATTAATATTGTGTATATATATATAATGCAATAATTGGTTGAACTCATTTAAAGATATATAATGATATAAATCAATCCAAAAAAATGAAATGTTGTGAAAATTTAATAATTTATTTTATTATATCACAATAATATTTTAAGATATATTTTTAAAAAAGATGATATAAAATCCTCTATATTCTTTTAAAAATATTGAATTATAAAGAGATCGATATGATGTAATCTCAAACTCCATTGGAAATTAATATTTTTTAATATAACAACGTCAGTAGATATAAATAAAATTTGAATTATCTAGATAAATATAAATTAAATTAGATGTTCAATTTTCCATTGAAGATAACCTGTCTAAATAAAGGTCCTGAATATGATAATTATATAAAACGGTATCATATTATGAAGATATATTTCGATAAAATAATGTCATATGATGTATAGATTCATCATAGATGATAATATTTCATATTACCCCATGTTATTAAAATATTCATTTAGCATATAAATAATAATATAAATCACGGTGAGTATAATAAAATTATATATATTAATCACATGTCTTCACAGTATTATTATTTAACGAGATAAAATGAACACAACTAATATAATTTTTTTTTGCATTCAAGTAAATAAATTTCTAGGATCAAATAACAATTAAATTCTATAAAATATATCAAACCACTTACTCAAGAGAAAAACCAAATAAAGCCCGAATTTTACTACACTATTTTGAATTCATATTCTTAGTAAAAGTATCTATCATATATCATGACATAATAATATATAGAGTAACATTATTAGACAATGTTAATCAAGCATCATTATTTATTTATTACAATAGAATATCATGATTTCTACCCATTCTATAATATATTCAAAAAAATTATGTTGGTTCATCCCAAGGAATTGTTATCTAATAATGTTATCGTAAAAGTAGAAATTGTGGTTTCAATTATAAATTATCCACTATAAAATATAACCACACTAAATAGAGTAACTAGTATATACCCATCATTTATTACACTAGAAATAGAATACATATATCACATTACACCTGGATTATCATTTTTTTAGTATCAAGAGGCTAGTTACATACTTTTTCATTACATAAAATTATAAAGATAAAATGAATTATAATAATACAAGAAACTATATTATACATCCATTGAATATCCTCATATTATATGTAGTTTTCTTTTTTATGTTCCAAAAAAATGGGAAAATATTAATTGTGAACATAAATGCCCAATAAGGAATATTGGGAAAGGAATGATTAGGTGGGAAAAATTATAAATTTATATAATATAAATTAATTAATGTGTATAAATTACCAATATATGATATACCAATATATATAAATAATCATGTTCTTTTTAATATTAGTTTTCCTAATGATGCTATGTATAATTCTTATCACCACAAGTATACCATAAAACCACATATGAAGAAACCAACCAAAAAAGGGAATACATATACTATATAAAAAATTGATATTGTCTATTGAGACCTATTATTGCATTGGTGGGAAATATGATTCATGGACCCCATCAATACATAATAATTATGATGCATTATCATATGAGAAAATGGTTAACCTATATATATAAATATATTTCCAAAGGTAACAATTATGTAAAAATTGATAAATAGTAAAAAGTTACCCATGTATAAATAATATGTATATATATTTTCCTGATTTACCTTTTCAATGAAATTGTATACCTGACTCATTAAAAAGCATTAAATTATAATAATGATTTTTTTGGTATTCAAAACTTATAAAATAAAATAATATATGGTCTTGTCAAAAAGCATACCCTATAAGTAGAATCATGTAAATATATATGTATACATTTTTTGAGAAAAATAATGTTATTTTTTTTATTACTGTATAAAATAAAATAAAATATGAATGGTCAAATGTATTTCCATAACAAATTAAACTGTTTAAACATCTTCTCAAAATAACCACAATAAGAATAATACATTATTGGGTATTCACCCTATATAAAATAAAATTATATTTCATCATGTAATATTAATTAACTAGGGAATCAAAGTTTATTATTGTCACAGTAAATACAAAACTATTATATTAATGATGATCAGGATAGTATCAATTGATATATAAATGTTATTTTTATCCAAAGATGATGATAGAAATATAGAAGGAATAAATGAATAAATAAAAATTAATATTATGAAAATCAATCATAAATAACTATAAAATGGGGATATAGTATGATATATCAAAGGCTTATACTATACACATCATTTAAGACAAAAGAAATATTACATGAAAAATATTGTTAACAAATTCATGAAATATCTAATGTCTTTGGTAATGTTTGAATTAAAATCCACTGAAACATAGAAAATGATAGGGAATTTTAAATTGCATAAGTAAAAAAATAATTATTATAAAATTGGTCAAAAGGGTATCATATAAATTACATAATAAAATTATCAAGGAATATAAGAAATTCTTCATTTAAAGGGAATAAATTCAAGAATATCATATATTAATATATAAACTGTAACGCCCTGACCCTAGTTACATAGTGTCGGTGCATTATTACGTATCATTGGCATGATCCCAAAATATCAAGTCCCAAAATATCATTTTGTTTAGTAGCCTTGGAATTACTAGATACATTCATAAGGATTAAATTACATCATAAAATGGAAAACTATAACAACATTGTTTCCATAGACAACAATGAGATCCCATAAACTGTCCTTGTAGGCCAGTCATAATATATTCTTCACATCCAGGGAAAAATAAAACATTGAAAGGGGTGAGCTTAGATGATCAGTAAGGATAAAAATATTGTGAAAATTTAAAAAATAAGCATAAAAATTTAAGTAAATGTATAGAACTATATCTAAATCCTTTTGAACTTAAAATTCAGCATAATATGGCAATTATAAAATCAATATAATGCCATTTACTTACTCACATTGATATTCTACTAGTCGCATAGTCACATGCAATATCAATAGCCTCTTTCATGAAGATGAAATGAATAATTTCAGTGTTTAATTTAATTTTCAAGGCCTCATGCCAGGACCTAGGGGCTAACTGTAACCAGAACCAAACCCGGAGGGCCAATGTAACCAGACTCCATCCCGGAGATCCTCTATAACTGGACTCCATCTCGGAGAGCCTCTGTAACCAGACTCCAACCTGAAGAGCCTCTATAACCGGAATCTATCCCATAGGGTCTGCTGTAACTAGACCCCAACCTAGAGGGATTACTTTTCCTGGTCCCCAACCCGAAACATACTATTCCAATACATTCATCATAATTAATGTTTGAAATACAACATAAACATTCGTATTAAAACTAGCATAAGAAATTTCAATACATTATCCATAAACTAAGAATGTTATGAAATAACACATCCACAATCAAACATTTCACAAAACCTTCAATACAATATGGAAGTTTTGTATCATAAAAATCAACTTCAAATAATCTTACAATTCATTAAAGGATGTTGACATAGATGAAATCAAAACATTTTTAGAGAAATATCTCTTTCAATTTTGAAATAATTTAAGAGTCACATAATTATAAATGAAAAAATTATTTTGTAAATATTCTTATAATATTTTAAAGGAAGCTTAGAAAATGATATAACATCAGAAAATAGGTGCACCTACTGTATAATTTAAAAAAACATTCTTACCTTAAATTTGTCAAAAAGGTCAAGAAGTACCTTGTTTTGAAAATGACGGAAAGATTCCTTTCAAACCATTTTATAAAAATTCAAACAAGCGTATAAATTACTTTAACCCATAGTATAGTAAATAGTAAAAAAATTTAATAATTTTTTAAAAATCATATATGTGGATGATAAAGAGGTCCCAGAAGATAATTACTTATAAATAACCTCAGTTAATGAAGAGAATATAGAATTAACCCTTACAAATTAGAAAACATACTTAACATACACCCCATGAAAGAATTATTATACAATGAATATGTAAATACACAAATATTAATGTGTATTACACAAATAATACAATTATGGGTAGTACATACACCACACAAAAGGTAATAGTTTCAATACAACATGAATCTCAGTGGAATAAGGA
Organism: Viscum album; assembly: GCA_963277665.1. Taxonomy (NCBI): domain Eukaryota; kingdom Viridiplantae; phylum Streptophyta; class Magnoliopsida; order Santalales; family Viscaceae; genus Viscum; species Viscum album. Next base: position 1,707,678,052 of record OY728121.1, read on the forward strand.
GTGAGATGAAAACCCCCTACCTTGAACATTCCTTTAGTTGAGGGTACGTTTAACCTCCTCTATGAAGATAGTAGCATGTTATTAAATTATACCAGAACCATATTAATATTTATGATATCATACATGATTCATTTATGTCTTTATACTACCCATTTAATAATAATTTATATGTTAAATTAACATTTCGGGTAATAATCACTTTCTTTATCGTATGTGTTTTAACTTGGTTTTCTTGATCATGTCATTTAGATAATGATTTTAATAGTTCCAGAATAAAAAACATGATTTATATATCATATATATTTAGAATATAAATATGTATAATGGACATATATATGAAATGAAAAACACCGTTTATGGAGACGGTAGTCCGTACCTACACACACATGGTGACATTATCATTCCTAAGATGGATAAAATAATGAATATAGTTTTTACATATTTATAATAACATCATAGTATATAGAATATACTGGTGTTATTATTTTAGATTTGAAACAAGAAAGAAAGAGTAAGTGGAAGAATAAGAGAACCTGAAAGATGGTGGTGAAATCATTACCTCTTCTTCGGTATCATCCTTTTGATTTGATCAAAAGTTCTCCCTAGGGTGGATTTATGACCAAAGGAAGTCATCTAGGATGAAGGGAGGATAGTTGAGAGGTTATATTGTAAGAGTTTGGCCGAGAAAAATGGCTTTGAAGGTGTGAATTAGAGAGAAGGTGGAGTGCCATTTTATAAGAGGAGTGAGAGGCACCTTAGGAAAAAATTAAAATATTAATTTATAATAAATTCATATTCGGTTTATAATAGCTCCAAAGTGACTTATTTATATTCTAGGGTTGGGATGGGTCTAAAAGCTCTCAACCAATACGTTTTAGACAAGTTTAGGTTACTTTTTTAACCTTATAATTTAGATTTAACTCTAAGTTAACTAATTTAACTTTTACCGTGTCTTCATGTATTCTTACACTATATGGTTAATAAACTTACTGTAAACTACCAATAGGAACCCAATTGGTTCATTAATGTCATATATATTATTATATAATTCTTTTGGACGATAATTATATGTTTAGGACCATTATATCAATTAATAATATAATATTTCGTTTAAAAACTATTTTATGTCAATTTTGACACTATTTGGTATTTTGTTTTTTCTAAATTTATAACAGCATTATTGCTTCGAAATATCTTCATCTAACCAACCATAATATATTATTTTAACCTAAATAATTACTGGAATAAATAAAAAGTCTCAAATTAAATTTATTTGGATATTTATAATACAAATTATTTTAATATTTCATTTATTAGGTAATTACTGCATCATCATTGTGTCTTAAATAAATTAACATATTTAATGTCTAAAAAATATAAATAAACAACAAAAATGTAGGAAATATTTTTATCTTTTTAATGAATATTTATAGTTGAATTTATCTTATGTTTAACCCTATATTAAATATGGTTTAGTTATTAAACATTGAATTTACAACTTTTTACTCTTCATTGAATTAAATAAAAATAAATCTCTGAATCTAATCCATGTGGACCAAAGAGGTTCATATTTTGTTACTAAGGTTGTTTTTGGTCTAATTATACTTATCCAATATAATTCAAACATGTGTTAGGGTAAAAATAATACCATTTTTATCCTTAATTACCCTAATTAATTTTAACCATGGTAAATAAAAGTAAAAAGTTACTATTCACCGAAAATTATTTTTAACTTATTGAACCACATTTTAATCCTTCTAATTAACCGCGTCTCTTGGATTTTTTAAATTCAACTCATAGAAGCGGTAAAATTATGTTTTATATAAATTTTCAAATGCTCCTAGGAGGTGGGTAAAAGATGGTGAAAAGTTCTATAATATTTCTATATATATAAAATTATTATAAATTGACTCCAATGAATTAAATTGAACATATATAGGAATTATGTATCCATTTTTACCAAAATAAATTAAATTAAATAAATAATTATTTAAATAAAAAATTGGTTTTTAAACTATAACTCAGTGTTTTTCCGTATTCATCAAAAATAAAAAAAAATCAGAAAAATACCAAAAAATCACCCTACGCTAATTTCAATATTCAGAATACAAAAATGAAGTCCATTTTGAATGAAAAAATTTATATATTTTCAATTAGTGGGTATTACTATTCATAATGGCTAGTTTGCTTTTTGTGGAGTGTTAGAACTCAGAGTTGCATACAACACACACTTTTGTATTATTCAAAGAGAAGAAAACCATGGAAACTTTGGGTGTTACATGCTCACCTAATTAAATATGTTGCATCCTCAAAATATTAAATTGTTCTTCTAAAATAAAAGGTTAAAATTAGAAAATACCTTTTTGGAAAACCCACATCCGAAATCGGGTTAACAAAATTTAGTTTTAATAAGAGGGAAAGGGATATGAGAATGTCACCACCAAATTATGGTTTTGAATAGGAGAAAATTGGTAGAAATTATAGACACATAATTAGACTAAAAATGTAAATATTTATATAGAGTGATTGAGGTCATCAATCACAAACAAGTGTAAAATTGAGGGCCTCAAATCCATCAATCTATGATGATTTAAAATGACATCAGTTCAATAAAATATAAGGTATTAGGATAACAGATTTTTAGTTTTAAGATCTCTTACCTAATGTTTAGGAATTAATTTCATCATAGAATAAGAGAATAATAAAATATATACTTTACAAGTAGATCTCCATCATTTAACTAATTTCTAACACAAACTCATCTTTCACTCTAAAAGATAATAGAACATAAAAAATATATTCTATTTATCCAATTTGTATAGGGTTCCAAAAAGTGATTTTATAATTCAACTATCAGACCATTTAAGAAAATAAACTACATTATACAATCCTTGGACTTCACATAATCCTATGGTAGGTGATAAATCCCAATCTCACTATGGTTGTGGGTTCGATTCTTGCAGCTTTGTCCGACGTGACAGGTTGTCACATGGTCTGCATGTCGTCCTTTTTATAAGAGACAAAAATAACCTTAACAAAAATATCCAATTTCAAACTTAATTCATTCCAAACTTTAGAATTATCCAAAATACTTCTATCCAAACTCACAGTCCAAAATTTATAAGGAATTTAAGCACAATAAAGATCCTTTTTTCCACGTAATAACATGTCAACACCATCATCATATATTCTTTTAAAACACTATATCATCCTAAATTACCATAAAACTTATTGATTACATTCATGCTCCCATATTCCTTATATAATACTAGATATACTCCTCCTATCCAAAAATTTTGTAAACTCCAACAATTATGGAATATAAATATCATTAATTTGTTTCATGGAAGTCAATAATATCCAATATAATTTATCCAAATCAGCCATCTCTTATTCCAAAATCACTACCTCATTATCAAGACCAAATTAAAGATTACCTTTACTTCAACCATGTATTTTCCAAAAAATTTATCTTACAATTAACACACTTTTCATATAACCATATAATCTCAAATGATCAATAAAATAGTACTGTAGTACAATCCTTATTTATTTTCTTAATTCATATAACTCGTACATCGTTGATACAGCACTCAAATGACAGAATAATTTAATAACACATAAGAACTCTTAGTAATTCCTCTTCATCTTCGATAGTATCATAACTTTATTCTTATCCAACAACATCATTTGGGGTATACTCTGATGATTTGGACATTGATTCTCATAGTGTCCCAACTCCATGAAGATGAATCATTTTACATTTGAATCCTTTTTCTTACCCTTGCAACAATGTACTTGGGGTAATTTATCACCAAACTTATAAAAACTCTCTTTCCTTTTAAACATTTACCAAGTTTATTATTTCCATAGTTGTCACTAATGGGAAAATCCTTCTTTCCATTATTCCATTTATCTATATTTCTTTGTACCATTCTTTTCATCTCTTACTTCCCTTCGAATCCATTGGACTCAAAGAATTATCTACTTATCTTATTAACACATTATACTATTTCTTCATATTTTGATAATACGTGGGAGAATATTTTCCTTCTAAATGTTGGCTAAAAACCATGAATGTTTTGGTAATTCTTACTCTTTGGATCATATGTATTACTGGATTTCACATTCTTTCTACATGGAACTAATTCTATTGAATGCAATAAACTAGATTAGTTTATGAATCGAAATACATAACTCCAAACTTATAAAACACTTAACATAAATTGACAAATTTAGTTATATAATCCATAATCATAAAAAAATGTTTTATTTGATGAATTTTATACTCATAAACCCTTCATAATGGTTTGTAAAGAAAATAAGATTTATCCTAAGAATATACACTGGGAGTGTCGTAACCAAGAGTGCAGCAAGTCCCGTTGAACTTATATAGTTATTATGTATATATTTTGGCCTAAAATAAATTTAAATAAAATAAATAACTATTTAAATAATAATTCGGTTTTTAAACTATAACTCAGTGTTTTTCACTATTAATAAAAAATTGAATGTTTTCAGAAAAATACCAAAAATTCACCCTAGGATAATTTCGATATTCTGAATCCAAAAATGAAGTCCATTTTGAAAGATAAAATTTATAGAATTTAATAAAGTGGGTATTACTATTCATATTGGCTAGTTTTCTTTTTGTTGTGAGTTAGAACTCAGAGTTGAGTACAACACACGCTATTGTTTTATTCAATGTGAAGCATACCATGGATGCTCAAGGTGTTACAAAAATGACTAGTGAAAAGGTTTTTATGTGTGTATTTTAATGATATCTCATCAAAAATATTTCAATACTATGATAACAACAAAAAAATATGTTGATAAAAACATATAAAAATGTTTTTTAAGGGAGATCATAATAAAAGAGTTTCAAATAATTTGAAAGATTAAAAAGCCATACATCAACAAAGTAAAAAATAATGAAATGTTTTTATTGATAGGGAATAAATAAACTCCCCATTATAATATAAAATAATAATTAAAATTCCATATGAATTATAATCATGTTTATTTGTTAAGGGATGTTTTAATTGAGATTATAATTTAATAATTGAAAAAGAAGGGTGTAGTATTAAGAACCCTTACCTCATGTCTCGACTTGTTTTTGTGTCCCTTTAACACCTAAATCCTAAAATAAATTTTTTAAATAAATTTATTAAAAATTAATGTAATTTTTATTTCATGTTTATATTATATATTATTCATTTATTGTTGAAATATTAAGTCCTTGTTGTTTACCACAACCATTTTGATATGTTTTGACTACCATTAAAAAATTTATTCAATATAAAGGTAATAGTGAAAGGACCTTATTCTGTGGTTCAATAATAAATAAATATATATGTTCATGTTTTTTTATTAGTTAGGTAGTATAAGTGTTCAATGTTCAACTAATAGTTTAAAATGGAGGGAGATCAAGAATAAAATCTCAATATGATTGTTTTTGGTAGTTAAAATACCCTTGATAGTTTATCTCTAATATCATTAATTGGATGAAAATTTTAAGATATATTATTTATAAATATAAAATAATATTATTATTTTTATTATAATTATAATGTAAAATATTTTAAAAAATAAATCGATAAGGTATAAGTGAAAATCAGACATCATCATTTACTATTATAGTTTAAATTTTATACTAGTGAATTATTTTTAGGATAGGTAAAAAGAAGAGGGAAACTAATGTATATTTTATTTTAATAGATTAATAATATTATAATTATATGGAATTTTAAAATCTAGTTTCTATATTACATATGATATAGATGGTAAATGAGTGGAATAAAAATGAAATGAAAAGGGATTCGAAAAATAATACCTTGCATTTTTTGAAAACTGCTTTTATATGAGTGATATTCCATCAAGGGTGGGTATTTTAGTTAAGAATGAAATTATGGTTCATTAATATGAGTATTTAGAGAGTTAATTTCATATTTTTGTAGTAAATGTTGTATTTTATATGAGGAGAAACTTTTTGAGGAAGGGTATTTCTGTTGGTTTTGGGGACATGTTTTCTAAATGAAATTTTGATTGATTTTCAGTTTTTTCTCAAAATTTTGAATAATATCCCTTCTGGTTACTAAATATATTAAACAATACTTTTTATGATAAAAAATACTATCTATATTCATAAATAATTTATTTATTCATTTATTTTACTCAGAATAGAAAAATTCAATATTTTACTATATTTCACTGTTCACACATGTATTTCATTATTTTGGAATATTTTATAAACAACACCCTTAACCAACAGATATGTTCTGAATCCATAAATAAATCCAATTTTGTTAAAATCATATTTTAAATTTGAAAATTTTAAATTTAAGTATCATATAAAAAATTCCCTTTTAGTATAACATAAAACCTATTTTACTGAAAATGTATATATATCCTATCATTTTTTATAGAAATAGGGTAATTATTTTATTATATTTTGATACTTATATTTAGATATTTTATTTATGGTAGAAATTAATTTTAATTTTAGTTCATCCAAAGGGTCTTTTTTATTTAAAGAGTCACACTACTATTATAACAAACTAGTTACCATTATAAAAAACTAGTTTCCATTTTAAGTACAAATATATCATTCCAAAACATTGTTTACTATTCAATATATTATATTATCATTACATGAAATATATAAAATAGATATTTATTAAATTATTTACTCTACTATTTCTTATCTCAAATTTGTTAATTATTTTATAAAATGTTGATTGTGTCACTTATATTTTTTCCAATCATAGTGTCATTCAGGGTTGTTTTATATCTTGGTGATCACGATGAAATCATAGTTCCAATTCTTGTTTTATAATTTAATTTTTCCCCTATTGATTTATTTTAAAAAGTATTGAATATATTTTTCTAAAATTTATACTGATGTATATTTATGTAATATAATATGGATTATCACATTATGTTATAGATATTGTTTATTCATGAATTGATTTATCATGAATTAATGTATTATATATAGGGAAATATTTAATAAGGGGTTTATTTATGCGGTAAATATTTTTATAAATTATAGGTGATATCTTTAGAAGCAAATGAAATTAGTAAATTTAATACTTACATATATCATTAAAAATTGAAAAATTATAATAATATCAATTGATAATTTGGGATATTATAGGGTATTTGGTTAGGAGGTGAAAACCAAGAATTGATTGAGTGTATAATATATGTTAATTTATGATGTATATTTACTTGGATCATGTTGATGTTTTGGTTGAATATTTATGTGTTAATGATATAGGTGGATATTTTGGATTATTTTTTTCAATTATTATTAGTAATTGAATCATGAAAATATGTTTTGGTATCCTAATTGACCTTATATTTGTTCTATATTTTATTACAATGTTTTTTTATATTCTTTAATTTTTTTATCAACACTATGAATGATTATAACATTCTTTTGGAGGGATGTGGTATTCCATTATAATAATTTGAAATGAGGGATGTGGTGTTCCAAAATGTCATTTTTGTGAGTTAAAATTTATTCCAAACACTTATATAGCTACAATTGTATATGGGTATCGATATTGGGGTTTCTAATGATGTACGGTCCTATTTATGGAAATATATTGGTATTTGTATTTATATAATATTTTTAAATGTGAAAATAATTAATGGCAGTGATTTGTGTACTGGAGAGTGGGTTATTGTTGTTGTGATATAGACATTGAGGTGGATGACATGAGGATGAGGTTTTTGTGGTTATGAAATTTCATTGATTTTTATCTTTACTTGATTAATTATTTTATATGTCATTGCCATGTTATTTAATATATATATTTACATAGAAATAGAACATTTGGAGGAGGAATGTGCATGATATAATTTTATATTAAAAACATTATTCAATATTTCTTTTTAGTATTCTTGGTCCATATTGATGGGGGTGTATGAAATTATTATTTCGTGGATGATGTGATATTTATGGGAATGTAAAAATCCATGTATTCATTGATTAATTTTATTGAAATTGATGTTCATTGGAAATTGTTTTCATTGAAAAATAGTATATTTTTTTCTTTTCATCTAAAATATGGATAATGTTAACTATAGTTGATATATCATACCCTTGGTGTTGGTCACAACCTAATAACCTGTTGGATGTTGGAATTATTAGAATTTCTCTATATGATTACTGTATTCTTGGGATTTATGGTGCTGTAAATATTTTAAATAATGATTTTACTTTTAGTTCTCACTATTGTAATTTTTAGTAGGAATTGGAGTGTTATTACTTGGTTGGAAGTGAATTAATATTAAATATACCCTGTACAAAATGTAGACTTGGTAAAATATCTCATGATACATAGGACTATATAATTAAATTCATGATTTAAAATTATTTAATAATTATTACAAGGAACACAATATACGTTCAAAAGTGTAGTTATTCTGGTGTGGTAGTATACATTAGATATATTAAGATCATAATGTGTATAAATATTATATACAAAACTGTTTTTTGTGATTGATATTAATGTATTATAGATACAGACTTCCCCAATTTCCTTGGGTTGATCTGTTTTCTTCATATAGATATGAAATATATCCATCAAATTCAATATGTAATGGAAGATTTGACATTAAGGGAACCTGTGGTTATTCATAATTTATTACATAATATTGTAGTGGAGATGTGGAGAGAAACATTATGGTAATTGTTGTGTCATGAAATCCCAAAATATTTTTTGTTTTTTTGGATGATGTAATTGAGGTTTTCTTTTGAGGATGTTGATATAAAATTTCATATCATCCATGCTATTTATGAGTACCATATTCTATTTACTGTGATATTCTATCATGGACCATAAAAATAGCGGAAAATGTTATTCTGTGGGGGTTAAGATATATAAAAAATCAAGAAGATCTAGTGTAGAGATTAATTTTCTGTGTTGTTCTAGGCTACTTATCTTTTATTATAGAGATACCATCTGATATTTTCTATTTAGTGGAGAATCAGTCGATTTAGGGATTGTGGAATACAATTTATGAATATATTATAATATCCCCAAATATTTTTTCTAATGATGAGTATATTGAAAACCTCATTGAGAGAATTCCTATTTTTTGACTTGGGTATATAACCATTATTTACCTTCATAAAAAATACATAGGTTCTAAAAACGTATATATTTTATTGGTGGGACTAAAGATATCAAATTTGTTCTAAATAAAAGTATATGTGGTATATTGATTCTATATTGAGATGAAATGGAGAGATAATTATGCTCATGGAAGCTTTGTTATTGGTAGAAACACTATTCTTTCCAATCCCTAAGAATAATTATTTCCAATATCTATGTAATTTTATATAGAATGATATATTATTATTTTAGAAATAGAAGGAATTATTACTTAATATTTCCCCCATTTCAATGAATAAACCATGGACATGAGAAAATTTTGATAATAGAATGGACGATGGTGAAGATTTTTTTAAATTATAGCCAATATAAGATTCAGGTTATAAAAAAGGATTGGAGAACTTATTGATTCAATGTAAATTTAGTATGGGCTCAAATCCAAAAGGATCGACCCTTTGCATGTTTCCTAATCTTGAGGTGTCTGGAAAAGGATTAGGGGAAGTCTAGTGTGTTTTGTTTGCTAGGAGCTGTAAGAAATGAAGGATTTCATGTCATAAAGAGTTAAATGATGCGAAAGGGGGTTTCATGTCAAGTAACAAATCAACGGTGTAAGAAATAAATTAACATGAAAATGTGACACAATTTTTTGGGAAAAAACCAAACAATTAGAATTGCACAATGTGATAGGGGATTATATGTCATTTAATTCCCTGAGGATGTCTATTTGAAAAAATTTCCAGTAGCTTTGGTTGTCAAAACCTATGGATATAGTTCCTCTATATCTATTATAGGAGAAATAATGACAAGTTGTTTAATTTTGTTGGATTCTTTCATCTTGGATTGATTACTAGCTTCCATCATTGATCTTCAGTGATTTGTGGTGATCCAAAATGCACTATTCCTTCACATTCTAGTGGTTTCTCCCTATTAGATCTCATTTTATCTTGTATCTTATCTCCATTATATGGTGTTGACATATTAGTTGTTATAAGGGGGTTTTCATGGTAGTTGTTGGTGTGGTTGTTCCATGATGTCCTCATATGGATGTTGTTCCTATAGAATGGTTGATTAGAGATCCATTTCTTGTTCTATTCTCATGTGAAGAATGTCAGTGACCATTTTTAAGTATGTTACTCATTGATTCTTGATTTATTTACATGAAATATTAGATTTATCATCATTTAGAACCTTGTATCATAATGAAATTAACACAAAAATTATTTCAATTGGATCAACAAATTGGTATCGATCATATAGAAATTTTGCTGCATTATAATGTGATAAAAGTTTTCCTCTTGATTTTCCTGATAGTATGATATATATTCCTATCATTAATTATAATTTTATTCATGATTTAAATTTTTAAAGAATGTAATGATGTAATTTATTTTTAATTAATTTTATAAATGTATTAACAAGTAATTTTTAATGAATCTGGTTTTTGTTGTTGTTGTAACTTGATTATAATCAAATTTATTCAAGTGAGAATGTTTAATTTAATTGGTCAATCAACATGAATCATGATGATTATTTTTTATAAAAGAATATGCATGTTAAATTGTAATTTTTAATTATTTTGTGACATCCTATGACAAATTGTTTCTTAGTATTCCTATATTTGGAACCTTGGAATAATGAATAGGCTAATTCAAAATAGAATATGAACCTATTGGGTTATAAATGATAATCCCCTCATAGGGCACGAAGTCCCATTTTATTGTAAAGGTCTAGTACATTGTGCTTCGGAGACATGAGATCTTTTTGTGTGTTACGGTAGAATGACTTGGTTTAGGGATAAAAGCCTATTTTCTTTGTTTGTTTCCTACTTCTTATGATGTGGGCCTAGGATGGATGATCCCAAAGGGATATTATGGTATGTTGGGAAGGGAGGATAAGAAGTGTTGTGAGCCTATGATGGATAATCCAATAAGTAATTTGTGGTATGAGGGGTTGGGAGGCCCAATTGTTTTTGAAGTAGTCGACACAAGCTATGGTGAAATGCATAGGGATATCCATGTGGTGTCAGGGAGGACACTAGAGGTGATCTAATGGGTTGAATCAAGGGTTAACCTAAGTTATAAAATATGGATACTTTGTTTGAAGAAGTTTCTTTTCCAAGGACTATGTTTTTTTATCTTCAGTCAATTCCCCATTCCTTGAGGTAGATGACTTTTATTACACTCCTTCAAAGAGACGCAAATATGTGTGAGGTATTCCACCTGATTTGAATGTTTAGCTTCTTGTGGCTGGATGAGTCTATGCTCCTAATATAAGTGGTGAAGACTCGATATATAGTTCACCTACTCACCGTGTTTATCCCCTTATGTTTGTTATCATATTAATGTTTTCCTTGATTATCAGGTAATATAGAAGGTCATGTTGTTAATGTAAGAATAAATGTTTTACCCGTGGGGATGGAGCATTATATGATGCAACACTAAGGTTGTAAATTTTGAGTAGCCATGGGCTTGATTTTCTTATTCCTAGAGGGAATGGATCTTTTTTGAAATGGTAATTAAATATAATGTGGAGATGTTAATGGTCAATTAATAGTTCAATAATAAATTATCATTCTGTGAAACAAATGAAAAGGAATAATGTAATTTAATATAGCTCTTTAAATAGTTGCGGGCTTATAGGATATCTGGTCTTTGAAGTGGATACAAGGAGTCAAAGAGATGTTAGTAATATTTGAGTACAATACAAGAATTTTCCTAAAGTATGGTTGTGATATATATTATATCATGTAATTTTTGTGTCCCTATATGCTACTCCACCCTATTATTTATGTCAAGTGACACCCTACGGATTTTGAGCCCTGGGGGGTATATTCCTTAATACCCTTGTGGGAGGATATATGATTGAAGACTCCAATTAAACACACTCTCTTATCTTGGTAGTTATTTGTGCTGGTATACACATTGGTCAGCTGTCCATATATATGTTTGTAGAGGGATGTAATGGATTATTTTTATTTCACACACAAGTATTTTGGAAATATTTTCCTAAGGATTAATATATTATAATGTGTATAGGTCGTGGTGGCTTGAGGATCCATACTCTGTGTATGGGTTGTGATGGCTTGAAATATATTACCACATGTATGATACACGTGATATGGGTTGTGATGGATACTAGAAACTACCTGTTTATATTAGTTATGTTGATGTGGTGGTGTTTTTCACGAGGTGCATGTTGTGGGGCTTCACCCATGTGTCTATTTTCTATCCTTTTTGGAGAGGGATGCTCAAGATGTGTGATATTGGGGTAGAGAGAAAAATTAGGGGGTAAGTGGTATAGGGTTTCCAATGATATTACTTATTACATGTCCTTGTTTTTATGTACATAGTGAGAGTATCCATGGTGATGTTGGGAATTTAGTATACTGGTTTGGGCAATGAGATAGTTTGACTTGTTGTTCAGTGTGATTTATCACTATTTCATTCCATTTTGAATGAAAGAATATGGGGAGGATCTTAATACGTATACTATTATACTCACCTTAAGTATACATAAACTATTTTTATGGTAATATGAAGCAGGTTGGAGATCAAACTGGTTATTAATATCTGGGAGGGGGGTTTGGACCGGTTTGAGCTTCGAGGTCACTATTGTCTTTACTTTTCTTTTTCTTCTTGTATTTTCCTTTCAACATTTGTTGTTCTCTTGTAAAATTACATATGTTCACTTTGATTTTCATTTATATTTTAGTCTAAAAATCAGTTGGTTGGTGTATATCTTATTTATCTCTTCCACATGTGTTCTCTTAGAGGGTAATTCCTCACATATGCCTGTTGGTTATACCCTCAGTGCCAGCCGCCAACCTGGGGCCTACTATTGGCATGAATCAGGGGTTACTATCTCTCCTCTACCATTTTTGGATCGATAGGGGTACACTATGTGCGGAGGAGGTATGAGAAATTGGTATTAGAGGTATTATTGAGGGATAAAATGGAGTTTGGAGTTACTAAATTGTGAGGTTTAATGGGTTGTCAAGGAAACAATGTCCACTAATTTTAGCAAGCTATGTAAACACAAGAGACCAACAGAGACATGGTTATTTAGTTCTTCCAATAATATAATGCAAAGACCTTTATGCATAAAGAGTCTACTAAAAAAATTGATAATGGTTCCAGGGTAGAGACCTATGAATGGATCATGCATCATTTTTTGTTTTTTTTGTTTGAATGGGTAGACCATGGGATAGGTCAAGAAAAAGTGAATAAAATAATACCATTAATTAAAGGAAGAACATGGTGTCTGTATTATATTGTATCTGTAAGAGATCATGTTCGTAGTTTATGAATGAGTTATTAGAGGTGATGGCCTATTTATAGTTATTCATTATGGATGGAGTTGAATAAGTTTACATCTAGTCAATGGTTGTCACCCCTTATCTCTTTCATCATGTCAAGGAGGAATAACATGGTGTTTCTAATTGTGAGACCCAATGTACAGAGATATCCATTGGACAAGCACCTGGTTGATTTTTTGAAGGTATTAGAATTTTTTTCTTTTCATAGGATGAATGATGTTACCAATGAATTTTTGGAGGGTGATTTGAGAATGTTTAATACGTCTAATTTTCTAGTACATCTATGTGTGCAAGATATCTACTAAGACCTCCAACACTAGTTTTGGTGGCCAATGATAATTGAGGTGGCTGTAGATTTTTCTCTTAATGCCTCACATTTCTACAGGTGAATTATGATCACCATATTCTAGGAGGTTTATCTCAACTCCTTGAGGTTGCAGAGAGGAAGTGGGATGAGATATACTTAGACATAGTGATGGTATAACATCGTAAGTGTACGATTCATGATTCTATATGGGTGATCATAGTTGACATACCATGTTGGGCCACTTCTTAGTTATTCATTAGTAGATTTTTTAGGGATATTTAGATTCTTATATATGTAGTAGATAGTATGACTCCATGGAGTTCTATTGATGATCATTTCTGATCGTGATGATTTCTATACATATTGGTTATAGAAGGTATTTAAAGAGGTTTTTTGGACTCATTTATTCCTGATCATAATGTATCACACCCAAACTAGTGACCAAACTAAGCAGACTATTCAGGTTCTGGAGGACTTGTTGAGGGAATTCATGTTATATTTTTTTCATAGAAGGGAGAATCACCTACCATTTGGGGAGTTTATGTACAACAACATCTACTATTACACTATTAGTGTGGTACCATTTGAAGATTTTTATAGGAGTCCCTCCATGTCCAACATTACTTGAATGGCCCAACAGAGTCAATAAATATGGGCCAAGAGTTTGTGTGACTAACTATTGAGAAGGTTTTTATAATCCATGAGTGAATTAAAATAACCCAGATCTTTCAGAAGTATTATGAACATATAAAAAGAGTCCATTAATGTTTGAGTTGGGTGAACATGAGTTTCTATGGGTTTCACATTGACATGTAAAAGAGTGGTTTGGATGTGAAGTCCCCAATTCCCTAAAATTAATTGGACCGTTCTCGATACTACGTTGAGTTGGCGAGTTGTCATTCCAAATTTCACTAGAACTTCTGTTAGACCTGATACATAACGTCTAACACTTCATTCAGAAAAGGAGGTAAGTCCATGACCCATGAAGTGTTATCTTTTAGGGATAGATTGATATCGAGGATGAAGATAAATTTATTGGGAACCTAGTGGAGACCGAGGATGAAATGAATATGATCCTTTCTGTTGAGTAATTATGTTATTTCATGTTTAGTGGAAGCACAAGAATTTCCATGAGTGAAATTTTGGAGTTAAAGGCTCAGATTTGGGCATAGTACCAAATTATCATTGCACAGCCACATGTTTTATATTTTTATTGGCATAAATTACCATGGTTGATATAATGTAAGAACTAAAATTTTACTTGTACTATATTTGGATACTGTATGAATTATTTCCAAAACATGCACTGAGACCACTTGTAATTCTGATGCATGGTGTTCCCAGAATAAATATATTAAATATATTTAGTAGAATTATTTAGTAATTTTTCTAAAAATTTGTAATATATTATAAGAGATGGCACATGCCAAAAATATTAAGGAACCCTTGTGTTTAGAACATGGGATTTACCCTAGGTGTGACAAAACCCTTTTCGACATGGTGCATCTATGGAAATCACTTCACAGGCATAAAATAGGCCATATAATTACAATTTTTTTAATTTTCCATTGATATATAGAACTAATGATTTGTTAAGTACAAACATTTAAAATTTTTGATGGGTTGTCTATATAATCCTACAATTCATTTGAGAGACGTTGGAGAGGGTTCAAGGATATTCTTTTGGTAGATGATGACTGAATCGATGATGGAAAATTGATGCAAGATAAAATCTTATGATCCCACAAATGATCAAACATTGTTCCATTAATATTTAGTGATCAATCCATCTCAAGGTCAGATGTTTTTTTGGTGGGATTCTTTCTCCATAATTTATTTATTTGATGAACATGGATCAATAAACCAATATATTGATTCATTAATTCGTCGATTTGTAGGGCCAGATTATTGTTGTCATTTTATGGAAGAATTTATTTTTGACAATTTTTTAATATATTCGTTCAACGTCCTAATGGAAAAAAATTGAGGTTGAATGAAACATCGATTGAGTTCTGTTTCACATAATTGTTTCATGTTATTTCCCCCCATAATCATTGTTCATTATGCATGTGGTCAGAAATCTATCAAGAGAAGAACATTTCACACTCGTTTTATGGAATAATGATTTCAAATTGTAGATCTTGGATAGTAACATCATTTTTGTGGTTAAATTATGGAAGAAAAAAATTAATCTAATGGTTTGGGTTCTCATTTTTTTGTTATTTTTTATTAAATGATAAATTATGAATGGGGATATTTTACTAATTCATTTGAGGGAAACATTATAGAATATGGCCGTAGGGATGTTATGCCCAGATAGATCCGTTATTTATGTCATTATTGAGGCCATATTTCTTGAGAGTGGTGATAGGAGTGGGTGTGGATGGAAGAATCAAGGATTTGGTAAATACCTAATCCCCATGGTGTGTATTTCAAGATTACATGATTTGACATCCCCACATAGATTTCTTTAAGGTTATGGGATAGATATATGTACCACACCTCATGTGACTATGTCCCATGTTATGTGACCTCTCCTCAATGGAATAGTGTGTACCTAAGAGGGTAAATGAATATGAGTTGGAGTACATAGGCATGGGCATGCTGTGTACACCCACATGAACATGGTTAGGACATGGATAAATGTTCATGGTGTTGTACTGGGAAATGGAATGAGGTATAAGTGGAGTTTCACACTGTGTACATATACACGGACACATGGACTATTCATTTACAATGTCAGGACCCGAGGGTCAAAGGGGCATGATGTGTACCACTACTATGTTCTATGTAATTAATTATTGTTGTATTTGATGAATTTTCCAATGTTCTATGGAAAATATTCATTTTGGTGTGGTCCCTATTTCATTTCATTGAGGGTTAGCATGGAATAAGCTTATACATAAAGGATAGAGATTCCTTCAACATTTATTTATGGATAGAGTTGTAGGAATCTATTTGTGAGTCATAGAGTGTGATCCTATATCCTCTTCATGCCCAAGGTTGAGTTCTTGGTATCATCATGACCAAAACTACGCAGGCACTGATCCTATACTATGTGGGTTAATCCAGATTGAGTTGTTGATATACCATATTTCCTTGGGTGTCATCCTCATTTATGTATCGTATCTCTTTAGGATTCGTGAGTATACTTATAATGGATAGACCCAATAGGTATTACCTCACATATGAACATCATTAATTCTATAATACCCATGGAGTTTGTTCTCTCAGATGAGTAAAATGAGGAACCTTCAAGCTATAATCCTAGGATGTAATTAAGGATGGGACATTAAAATGAGACATTGTGACTTTATTGAGTATATCAGGATATTTTTTTTATCTTATATGTACTAATATACCTATATAGAGATGAATTTTATTAACTTGTTGTATTATTTATGGTTTCAGGGTCTCCAAATGGGTATTTTAATACTCACCACTACACTATCTTTTCTGGTACATGTCGGGTCTTGTGTAAAATATATACCTTCTAACATAGTCTAATATGAACTAAGAATAGATGGTTCATAGTGGGATTAGGAAGAATGATTTATGTTCATATGGTATCATGACAAAAATCTCCAATTTACATTCAGGTTGGGCCTATTTTCAGACTCATTGTGGTGGGTTTGTATTTGAACCAATTATCTTTAAAAAACTTCTTGTAATACATTGTTTGTTGTATTAGGATGTATTCAAGCATGGTATTTAAATTTTTTTACATCTATTCATTTTAGGGTCTTGGAGATGTGTGGGTGTGAATTGGTACTTAGACTAAGGCCTCCCATGTTAGTTATATGCATACTCAATGCAATTTTATATCACCTGGTCTAATGGTGGTAGGCTTGGGGACTCACATCATATACCCCTTACAAAATGGTAATCAATGTGATGTTTTTCTATCACCCATTGAAATACTACATTTTTTCACAATCTATTCCACCATTTATTCCCTCCCTGGCTACCAATGTGATCATTTCACTTCAAAAATAATATTAGTTACACAGGGATGAATGACTAATGGTGGGATATGAAACACATAGTGAACTCCCTAATTAATTTTCAAAAGAACAAAAAATCTCCACAAGAATAAAATAATATTATTCCTATCATTTCACTACTCTTGTAGGTGATCACCTAATCTATCAGGGTAAAACATGACCAGGGTCACACATGACCTCTCGCAATAAGAATCCCAAGTAAGACTCCCCAACCTACTGTATTAGGGATGAATCCATAGATATCTAATAAAGGAAAACTATTTCAGTACCTTCTATGATGAAAACATAAAATTCTATAAGTTCCTCCATTAATTTTTAGGAAACAGTTTTTTATAGAACCATATCTCATAGAGACTGAAAACCCATCTAATCAACAAAATCATTCCCATTTCCTTAGGTGTATAAGATCTCCAAAATTATAATATGGGAGAAACTCTATCATCCTTCACTATCACTGTTTCAAATATTAATAATTACAAATAAATATCATGATCTTGTTATCTATAAAAACCACAATGTACTCACTAATTAGGTAATTCCATCACAGCATTCAGGCCAACACAACTACAACCATATCTAGATCATGGGTGATGTAGTTACACATGTGTTGTTATAAGACCCAATGCCAATAATATATCACATCCATATACTACCTCATAATGAATCCCATATCCAAATAGGATGTTTCATAAGTCCCAAAAACATCACACACTACATAGGAAACCAATGCACTAGATCACTTATCAGAATCTCCATTAGGTAGAAAAACACTGCATGCCTCTAATTATTCCTAAAAAAGTATCTCCCTTCATGGTAAACACAATCAATGATGATATAATTAAAGATAAATTACATAAAAAATTGTAATAATATTATTCAATTATAAAGATACTAATGAAAATTTCTATATTTATGGGTTACTCCCATGACACAACTCCCTTCCTCATTGATGGGTCAATGAACATTTCCTAGTGAGACACTACATGTCCCCTGGAATTCAGCAATCACATCCTAAACATACACATGGATATATTTCAATAGATATGGTGGTGTTAAATTAAATATATGAATGCTATTAGAATATTGGGATACATCATCATTGAATTTTAGTATATTATGATATTATTTAAGAACATGATGATGGACTAGTCTAGGAACAAATAGAATATATATTTAAAAATCGCAATATACACACCTAATGAATTTATTATATTGAATTATTTAATATCAAAATATAAATTTATATATGTTCAATTATTTATATTATTTTGGATGTCCTCATATTTCACCCTCATATGGTGATATCCAGATCACAAGTTGATCTACGAAAACCAACTAGCTCCCTTATGCTCGTTGAGTAGTCATCCAATTCATATAAGGTTGTAACCATTATGAAAATCCACAGATTCATATTCCAGTAGTCTATGAAAATGTTTATACAAACATCCATATTAATATATAAAAATAATGGGGTACATTCAGGAGACACACTAGGATTGACGAAACCCCTCCAAATCATATCATTAACCTAAGGCCTGAACACTGAGGGCCCTATGCTCATCATTTTATACAGAGATATCAAAATCTTAGATGTATCATGTTTAATCTATATAAAAAATGGACATCACATAGAATTACTATTTTCATAGTTACATCTTGAAAAATATCTATTATTTCATCCACAAACCTGGGAACATTACCTATCTGATAATCTACAAACAACTCCATCAACTATGAAAAAAGGGTATCAATGATCCTCCCACCCATCCAATAACTACACCAGCCATTGAAAACCCCTATATTTCAATCCAAATCATAAAAAAAATCTTATATAAAAATTCAATGAAGAAATGTATATAATATAGAAAATCCATGAAAAATATAAAATAACATTGTTTCATTTATAGAAAAATATCCCCTTAACTAACATGGAATAATCATTTGCTGACATCACTGAGAAACATCAAATATAGTGTTCTATCCTCCAACTATCATTGATAAAGAAATGGGATGGATCTCCACATCCAGTACAACGTCGTGGAAAATATTAGTAGAAAATAAGGTGTGAGAGGATTCTAAACCAAATTGGAATCAAAAGTGTAGTTGATAAACTAATCATAAATTTGATAACATATCTTTATATTGGAGCTACTATCTCCATCTATTACATATGACCCTCCTAGTTCCTCATCCCCTCTATTTTCAATGTCTAGGATCATACTCTAGCCTAGGACCATGAGGAAGAGGACCATCAGGAATGTCCTCTTTGCCAACTCCATCTAGTATCATATTTTGAATAACTATATGTTGTCCTTAATAATGAAACTACCACAAATGAAAATACCATTTATTTTATAAAGGCACCAAATTAAACATCTAATACTAGTCTCTCTGATTGGTCAAACATTGAGAATGGTGGTAGAAATATCCTCCATAGTCATATCATGGAAATGGGAATCCCATGGAATGTTCTCAGAAACCACAATTCCAAGAAGAAAGCTAAGGGATTTGACCACATTTATGCCCCACCTGCCAGAACCCCATCCTTATAATCACCCATGTAAGACCCCCAAAATAATTTCACCGTGGGAAACCCATCTGGTCTCTCTCTCGAGGGCCACCTCTTATAGAATCCATAATCTTGATATGCTCTGCCTTCTTTTACACCTCCATGTATTTAGAAACTACAAAAAATATGAATGAATAATTCATCAATATATTCTAGGAGACCATAAAATTTTATTCTACAGACTTCTGATATGGTAAAGGATTTGAAGAAAAGTGTAGGAGATCATTTAATCTAATCTAATGCTCAATCAAACATAGTCTCCCCTACCAATGAGAGACAATCTCATACCTCTATGCTTCCTTAATCCATGGTGATTGGAATTTCAAATGGATCCCCTTCTAGATATCAATCTCCAACACATATACCTATTGGCGTTAACCATGATAAAACATCCAAAATGGATAAAAGTATCTATACATGGTACATACCACAAATGAAATCCCAAACTCAGCTCAAATTTGAATCAAATTTATAAGGATCTTAATCTCCCCCAACCAGTGCTCCATCTACATATATGATATTCTCTCATCATACATTCCGATACACTATCATTGAAAGTAATGTAAAAAAATCATCAGTGCTCAACATTATATGTTGGTTTGATCCTTCGATGATCAACTAGATGAAGCTACTACACTTATAATTCATGTGTTACTCATTGGGGATGACAAGGAGGCATTCTTGGAACCCTTGGAGAAAACCGTATACCAGTTGCATATAGTTTTTTCATTACAATCTTATTAATTCATTTTATTTTCCAAAAAATAAAAACATTAAAATGTGAATTCAAACAAGCATGTTTTTTGTACCTCTCTTAGCTGTCTACCCTACATATAGGCCAACCCCACATAGTATATCAATAAGATCTGAGTATTTTTATCAGAACATGTGGGCTATTAAATAATGATCCCTACATGATATCCCTAGATAGTGTTACAGACCATGATAAACTGGAACAATTTCCATATCAACACATGTAATCTCCTTTATAACTAACTACCTACTTTATCATATCTATCAAACAAAAGCTCCGGTACAACTCTGTCGGGACCACCTACAACCTATGGTAACCCACCTAGGAAGGTAATAAAAAAAATATATCATGTCCCCCAATTATAACCCCTTGCATACCCCATGTTGGTGACTACCAATGAGAGTGTAACATATCACAAATGGTAGGCATTACCCTATATATTATATAGGATCAGAATATATGTAAATATTTATTACTCGACCCCTTGGGGCCTACTTGGAAAGTGGGAATCCATTTGAGAATCCCTAAGACTGCATCTAATAGGCTAGGGGAAGGAAACAAGTGATTAGTAAGAACTACAAACACCTGAGATGACCTATTATAATGAAAAAGTACACAAACACATATCAATATACTATTATAATTTGAAAGGATAATAAAATAATACAATAATTGTATTCAAAACAAATATCCCACATCTAAGTATAATGGTATGTTAAAAAATATAAAATGGGGTTACTTCCACAAAATCTTGAATTGAACACATCCAACTAACAACACTTCTTAAGTTACCCAATATCGATTCTAAGATATATATGAGGTCCATAAAACATCAAAAAACTCAATATAAGATCAAGATTTTCTTGATCGACCTAGGAAGCCAATGAATGTTTTTTACATCTATAAAAGTATTCACTTTTGTTAGATGATCCCATTCATGGGAGAGTATAAACATATCACGTATGACACCATGAAATTCCCAAACCTGAAGTATTAAGAGAGAGTAGTCTAATCATCACTATAATGGAATTGAAATAAATATATGAGACAATATCTATAAAATAACCAGGATATGATTGATAAGAATCATAAATAAAGAGAGAAATGGGGTCTCTATCTCCACATACATGATAAGCATGTAGGGATTTATTTTTTCTCTAAAGGTACATCTATGATGAACATCGTTAGGAATAACCACACACAATTCTATGTGGAGGGCATACTCCTCCCCACTGTACTCCAAAACAATGGGGGAACTATTTTATTTCCATAAATCCATTTTATCCAATCATGAATATGAACGTGGTGGCCCAATCTTCTAAACAATGTTCCACTACTAAGGAAGCACTAAATCCCATGACAAAACTGATCTCCATCAACGCTTAGAGAACGGGGAGTACGAATCTCTAGACAGAGGACATACATTGTACTATAATATGGGGGAGTACAAACTCAGTCAGTGTAAAGAGAATGGGGGAATCGTGCCATTGTGAGAAAGTGTATTAACGGCCCTAGAATCTATCTCACAATAAAAACATATCACATTCATCTTTCATTCTTCGATGAATTAAGAATCATTCTCGTAAGTCCATTCATCGTATATTTGATTCCAAAACCAATTCCAACATCACATTATATATATAATATTAATAAGGATACCTTACTCAAGTTCCCATAACCATTTATTGAAAGGTTTAAGGTCATGGTATCCATCAATACATGAAAAGACTATACGAAATGTATGATGAGATATATGATGTTTCTCTATATGTCTTCCGCTACCCAAGACTGATGGATTCACAACACATGTCTTATCCAGAAACAAGACATGTTATCTAGGGGCACATGATGTGTAGAGGTTATTCAAGAACACAACTTGTCATCTGGTCTAGACCATGTATTATGGTTCTTAGTTATGTTCTCCAGGAATTATAATATATAATATAAGAGTCAAATTACATTAAGAAGTAAATGGAGTGTTCCCCTCCAAACATGACCTGGGGGAAACATTTTTTCATGGTTGTGAATTACCTACACACATTAGGACATTAAATGAGGGGAACATGGAATTTTATCCCACAACATGGTTTGTGGGGTCGCATGGCCTTCTAGGAATTTATTCCTTGTAAATTATAGGTTTGAAAGCTATGTGCCATATAAAATTAGAATACAACTAATGGAATGTGATATTTAAATCAATAAAAATGCTATCTTCCATACATAGGGGACTACATAGTGTGTGTTCCATTGACATTCATGGAGTCTGGTTTAGAATTAGACTAAATCATATTATGATTTATGAATCTCATTACATGATTCTTCATTCTATGATTATTCACTCAATCACACTGAGTAACACGGATCTATGTAGGGCCATGTCTGATACATTTCTTGTGGTCATATTCGACACACTATTGAGTCAAGAATTATTTTTTCATGCCCCACATCTCCAAAACTACAACTCATGGACTAGCCTCTTCCACTTCCAAACCATCTATGGATCAATTGTCATAATTATCTATCCAAAATCACAATATTGAACCCAAACACTAACCCATAGTATACATCCATTTTTTTAATAATGGATACATAATGATCTATTGTTGTGTATTTTTTGAACTACTGACTAAAATAAATTCCATATATTGATGTGTGAAGAATGGTTGGAGAAATTCACAAAACCCAACAATAAGAATGAATCTTATCAATTATTAATGTTTTCCTCCAACCAATATCTTTATGATGATGAAAAAAAAATATTCATAGATTTAACAATTAAATATCAATTAATAGTTCAAGGAAGAGTAAATATACCCTCATAAACAATAATCAACCTATAAATCAATTTTTTAGAATTATTTATTCACATTCAATTTGAGATAAAAAATTTGGATAAATTCTTAAGAAAAACACCCTAACTAATGTTTAGATCAATCTACGAAGAATATATCTTTATGTTCATTATCATTGGTAAAATCCACATACACTTTTATTGATGGGGAACTATTCGGTTATGATCATCAATACATGATCCAGGAGACATTCACCCAATATATCATCCATGATTCCTTTCCAAATAACTACGGCTATATGGATAACCTTGTGATTTTTCCATAATTAGTTTTATGTAAAGGGGTACATGGTTATGGTGATTCAATAAATATATAAAAATATATTTATTTATTTTTTCACTAACGATTATATTTAATCCATTCACGTGACACACATAATGGTTATGTGGGGCCTAGGGTAAAACCTAAAATATGGATTTCATAATGGACTAAGAATCTTGATCAAAGAAAAAATTTATGAGGTACTACACTATTTCAGAAAAACAAAATTTTCGAACAATACTTTTTATTAGATATTTTAATATCACCGCACTAAGCCTCTCCAGGTCCCAAAATTCCACTATGACCTAGGAACTAGAATCCAAAGTATTTATTAAAATATTCTAATGTATTTAATGAAAAAAATATGTTAAATTCTCCCCACCATCATTAACTTTCATCCATAGTGGAAAATCCTTTTATAAGTTGAGGATACCAAGCTCTCATCTAGGTTTTACTCTCCTCTGAGATATAGTAAAGGTTTCCATGAAATCAAAAAAGAAACCCCAAAGTGAAACACATCCCATGAAGGGTATTAATCTGTTGGTTCATAAACACTATTAGGATCCACAAACTCCTAAAAAATTTAAATCCACCCTAAATTCCCAACTCACCCAGGTTGAAATATTATATTTATTTATACACACATCTAGTCAACTTTCTGACGTGGAAAATTCCAAGAACAAGATCAAACTATTTTCATATGATCATATTGTATTCCATCACACTATCCTAATAAAGTAATTGAAAATTTTTGGTATGATCCTCCGGGATATAGTAATGTTCTAGCCAAAAATCTATAGTCCTTGATGAGGTGAGATCACCTGAAACACATAGTCTCCCCATTAAATTCCAAATGCCAATTTCATAAGCCAACAAAATACCATGATGTTTTTTCGCATTCGTTATATATTCCTGTAATATAATCTCCTTGTTATAATAATTGATAGTACCAAATCTAGGCACATATGAACTATCTCCTTCAGGATCTAACTAGTAGAGTAGTGACATAAAATTTATTCCACAAATATCCACATATGATAGAGTAGTAACTATTTAGAAATGAAAACTCCACTCATCATAGATGATCCTCCCCTTACTGACAAATATCTAACCAGAATACTCAAATATTGTTTAATAGAAATCAAAGTGTCTGTTTTACCTTGACAACAGTCTATGTTATTACAATATTACTCAATGTACCTAGAGTCCAATATTACTCTTTTATCCTCTAAATAATCTTGATGATAAGTAAAAGTCATGGAATTAAAATAATTTTTTTGGAATATAGTGAACTTGGACTACATATTGAACACATAAATGATAGAAACAGTCTATTAAGATATAATTTAGGATTTTTAGGAATATGGATAACATAGTGAGACATTCTATGATCTTTTAGGTAGTGTTATGACCTCTCATTGATCATGTAATATCCATAATTAAATCTATAATGATACCACCCTATTTTATATTCCATCCTACACCTAGGCCTCCATGTATTGGTAGTTGAGATATAAAGGGTTAAGGATAATGAAATAATAAAATAAACTTGTCCATAAATACTAATGGGAATGGATTGTGGTATATCTACACCTCTCATGGGTGTACTTATAAGAGAAAGAAACCTAAATACCTCTCCTTGTATCATGACTGGTTCCAATATTCAACTTAGAAGGTTGATGTTCTCCCGACATATATAAAACCCATCAGGATCATCTCTAGTGGATATATCATCATAAAGGTCTGCACAATAAATAACAATAACTTTTTCCTCCATAGATCACTAAAGAGGAAGATGGTTAATCAAGCATTGGACAAAGATATGGTACATTATCCCCACCCTCATTGTACAACTCAATATAGGTCTATTGCACTGTCAGTATTCATAAAAAGTCAGGTGAAGAAATCTTCAAAGAGAATCTACTACAATGACCATCACATTGCGTGGCTCTCTAGATAACACTACCTCAACCATTTATGGGACCATTATCACTCCCATGTCTAAAATGGAATATCCCAATAGTAGGACTACTCAAATCATGAAATGACTCTATATCTACTCCTTATAATGTTGTCACTATCGAAGCATGTTCCAAACCATCCTCAATTGTAGTGAATGATGCACCTATTACAACAATTTATAGGTATTCACTAATGAAGACTACAATTAAACAATCCAATAAGGGTTAATGATCCAGTATATATGACCCACACACTCAATTGGGGTGTTCCAAACACTAGATGGTAACACCAATCACTCAAGGGAACCATATGGGTTTTTTTAAAGACATTGTTTGAACATCCTTAACATGAAGCATGAACTAGTGATTACATGTGGTGTGTTAAAATTCAAAGAACCACAATAAAACTCAACCTCAAGTCAAGGATGTCAGTGATTCTATGGGTAGAAGTTCTTCCCTAAAAGTTACTTAGTTCATGTTGTATTAATTGAAACCTAACCTTATGATCTGATCCAAATTGTAGGTGAATAATACTAGAATTACTAGGAAAAACATTGGGTATAAAAATCACATCTTCTATAGGTTTTTAAAAACTACTCCTTAGTTGTTAAAGCTATATGCGGTCATCTAATGTGCTACAAAATATATTTGGAAATCCTTAATGAATTTATGTATTGAAAACAAACATTTTATTGGAAGGTAAAAATAGTATATCATCAAGGAATATGTAAAAATTATCATATAACATCTCTAGAAACAAAATTATCATATCATTCATTAATCCAACTTCCATACTCTCCTACTTATATGAAATTGGATTTATTCTCCAATATATGATCTCATCCTTTTTTACTAGTGATTCATTGAAAAAAAAATGAAGGAAAATTTCAAACCAATAACAAAAATACAATAGAACACCAACTACTAATAGTAAATTGATCATGAATGTAAGAAAATAGTACCATTATAAGGGAAAAACTACAGTGTATCATTATAATAATGAGAAGATTCCACAAGAAACACTCTGTCCTATTGATGTCAGTTCACACTGTGGATAGAAGTGTGTTACCACTGAACCTTATCTACAACTGCCTCAAAATAATTTATAATATAATAGGGCTCCAATGGAATCACCATTCCTAAACTAGGGTATAAATTAATTGAAATATAGATTTTGAGTCTGTACTAAAATGAAATGAAGCTGAAAAGATAGATGTCATACCTCAAACCACACATGAATCGCCCAAGTGAAAATTTCATGTCACATGAATATATCATCTCTATTACCCACATGATGTACACAACTAGGGATCACTCCAACACCTTTACCACCTTAATAAAATAAGAAACGTACAATTCAAATGAGCTCATCAACAACGTTAAAAAAATATTCTCTTTGGGGATCACTAACTCACCCACATGATTTTAAATAACGTAAAAAGAATTATTCTTGGGGAGATACTTATTTTTGTGCCTAAATACAAGCCAAACATCATCCGTAGAGGTCTATATGGATACCATAAATCAACTCGTAGAAGTATTATTTCCTATACCACTATTAAAAATGTTCATATCAATGAGTGGAATTATCATCATAGGCTCATGATGGTCCTCTACTATGCCGGAAGGGGGGTTCGAATGACCATGAACCCTAAGATATATATGTCTATATACCAAAAAATGTGAATAAAATTGAATTCCATTATAGTTTAGTTCTACCAGAGTAAAAATCGACACCATGAAGAAGATTGGTCATGAGTAGAACAGTCTTATTGGTCAGAGTTCAAATGCTACAAAACCATGTATCACTATCTCAAGTAAATCATCCACCACCCAAGGATCTATGTTGCCACAAAATATAACATTACACTATTATATTAACAGGTATAATGTTGTAAACTAGTTTATATCATCATCCTAACCTGTTTAAGATATTGTCTACCCAACATGTCAACTACCAACAAACTAGTCCATTGATAGTGGATCTACCCACTTCATAATAAGTGGTACGACTGATCTATTCCCAACTAGAGGAAACCTATCATGAATGGTTCCTTAATATATGGAATCTTTTCTCAACTATTATTTCTCATGGAACTATATCATAATCCTTTATTTTTGTGTCATGATGATATGTTGAATGTTGTCATGATGTAGCTCAATAAAAGGGTATATATGGGGAGATAATTCAAGAAGGATTTAGAAACCAAATCTCATTATTTGTTGATACATGAACCACTATTTTTCTAGTAACAAGTTCCCACATGTTCTAAGTCAACATATAGGGTTTTAGAGTCCTCATAATTTTATATATTAGTCACCTAACCAACATTGGTTTCCCAATCCCAAGAGCATAACTTGATACACATAAACACTAATTCTCTTGTCCCCAAAATGAATATCACATCCAGAATATAGAAAAACTATAATCATATGAAAAAAACATCTAATACCACACTATTATAACCCGAACCAATAAGGCCCACTTTTTTAGTGATAATACAAATGTGAATATCCAAGACCACCTCTATTAGGCTAGGAGTCAACGTCTTGCATCAGGTCAACATATCACACCCATGGGAGGCCTTAGCCTAAATTATTATTACACACACCCCCGTCTCCACATACCAATATAATGAGGAAATATATGAAATAGAAAAATTAGATGCATTCATAAAAAAAATACCACATCAGGGTACAATATAAGGAATAGTAACTCTATTAAGGGTGAAATACAAGCCCATGCAAACTAGTATTAAACACTACCAACTAACAACTTGGGGGGTAACTAACCAAAATAAAATCTTAAATTCATCTGAGGTTATTAAAACATAAATAAGATCCAAATAATATCAACCAACTCCAAGTACACCATGTACATCAATGATATGTTATTCATCTTTATAAGACATGACATGTATGGGAAGATCTCATGAAGTGGAATGTATAATCATACCCAGTAGAACACCATGAATTCACCCATCATGAATATTTACGATAATGTATTAAAATCATCACCTTGTAGGTAAACCTATATGAAAATTATACAATAACCATAATAATATATTAGATACACCAAACCCGAACCATATAAAGGAGATAAATGAGACACAATTCTCTATAGACTATATATGAACGTAGCTTCTTCCTTCACCTAGAATGTTCTATCCTAGATTCCCATCCTCATGGATAACCTCACAAGAATCCCTATGGAGGGAACAATCCCCACTAATATAATACAAATCTACGGGGGGAATAAATCTTATACATGTATCTTTCATAAAAATATAAGAATCAATATAGAGAAGATCAATCCTCCCTTTAGGGCTCCATTAATGACAGAGCATTAACTCTCATATAGGAGACACTCATCATGAGATCCAAAATATGTGGAGGGGTTATAAATGTTTATATAGATGAATCACACCAAACTATATTTTAGGGGGGTAGCAAATGAACATGTTCACCGATTATTGGGGACCCGTTCCTGGATGTGATCTGGGTGTACCAACTCCGAAATATGTTTTCTTGTTACACTCGATCACTACCTTCCATACAACATACCTTAAATAAGAATAAAAATAATTGCATCACACTACATATCTATAATTCCATAAATAATCAACTGTTTAGTTATATGTGGAATGATGCTTAGGATATAGTACTATAATTCCTAGATTAGTGTCGTAAAAAAGGACATATGAATGGTAGAACATCAAGGGAACCGACATTCCATAAATAGAGCACATATCATGTATCTCTATGTTTGGAACTACTCATTTTTTCCTCTATTGCATAGAACTTCTTCCTATAGATACATAAACTATCCACTAGGGTTATTCGATGTGTTGTGGTTCGTCTCAAACATGACATGCCATTTTGTCTAATTTGTATACTATTGACCAGGTTGTTGTACTCCGAACCTTCCCATATACACAGTCCATATACAAGTACATTCCAATGTACAAAACATGGGCCCCACTAGACATGGTGTGTTCTACCACATAGTCTCTCTAGACAATATTCATCATATAATATGACCTGTTTCCAAGTAGTACATGATGTGTGATCCCAAAACATGGTGTGTGGGGTCACATGGAATCTTGGGCATGTATTACTCATACATGAAGATTTCAATGGATAATGGTCATATGATGTGTGATTAAATAACATATCCTATGTTATTTAACTCACTGTAAAACCTTGATTACCTCATATATGGGACTGTAAGGTGCCTGTTTGTATCAATTACACTGTGTGAAGTACATAATTTTACATAAATTCTATAATATGTCATTAATTTCTACCAGTGCTAGCACTAACTCCAATTACACTATGAATAAAATAAAGGATCTTAAATTTAGTGATTACCATTCATAATCAATCACCAGTGATCATATTCCATCCACCTTTCACCTCAAAAAAATATGACATTGCTCCACATTGGCAAAAACGCCCTATCCACAAACAAGACTCCTCCGAACCATCATCAGAATTCCATTCATTATTATTAAACCTCAATAGTATCATCAATCCCAAAACCCAACCTATGGTGTTGATATATTGTTACAATGAATGGTTGAAAAATGATAAATTATCAAGTATTTGTCCGACCACATACTAGATGTAATACTATTGATGACTTTTTGATGATTTGTGATAGAAAATCACAAAACCCAACTAGAGGAACGAACCTCATGTATTTTTAGAGTTTTCCCCAATCCATTAACATTATATTGATAAATAAATAACAATAATCAAGGATTAAAAAGTTAATATCAGTTCCAAAATATATAAAGATAAAATCTTTACACATAAACAATTATCAACCCACAAATAAATTTATTATGCGGATTGATTTGTGTTCCATGGTGTATGAACGACTAAGATAAATCCACATAAATAAAATACCAAAACTCAAGATTGGATTAGTCAATGCAAGAGAACAGTTTACAGAATTTTTCATTAGTTAGAAACCAAAAATCCAATGGTTAAGAAAAACACCTCGGTATATATGTTAATGTACAATCCAGTCTTCATTCTGTATATCTCAACTCCAACACTCTCTAAATATCCATTTGGTTATTTGGAAAACCCTTGTATTTTCCCAAAAAGGTTCTATATAGTGATGGGCTAATTCATGGGAAATAAATAAATAAATAAATTTATTTATTAATTAATCTAGACATGAATTCACTTTTTCTAAACACATGACCGACACAAATTCTATATTTCCCCTTGGCTAAAATCAACATTTTTTATTTTATTGAACACTAAAAATTCCAATGTAGATCAGCATTTAAGATTTATTAATTTATTCTAGAAAAATTATGCGCACAAGATATATTATATTTAATATATTTAATATCACCATAAGATGGCTCTATTTTCCCTATAATTTCTCACTAAATCAGATCATATGTTTGAAAATATTCTTTAAAATGTTTTAAATTCTTATTTAGATTAAATAAATCCATTAAAATAATCAACTATCGAGTAACTTAGGAACATAATTTAAATATAAAAAAAACCATTCCCTAATTAATGAAAATTACCAAAAAATTAAAATTAAAATCTCCATGTAAATAAAAATTTACATACTATGGTAGTTACTCTATAACCACTATAAAACACAAGATAGTAATTTCTAGATCAATCCCTAATGTCCCTTAGAAAAAATAAAAAACTATTTATATACATAGTTTCAGAATGAAATTTATACTGAAAAGGATCCCAACCAAGGTTTTTAATTAATATGTCAAATATAATACTCATGTAAAAGTGATCAAATAAAAGAAAAAACATGTACCTAAATGGTAAAATAAACTATTACAGCCTCATCATGGAATTCTCACCAAACAATGCATCCAATTTGGTAAGATAATATCATTAACATAACATAATTTTACACAAAATCAACTCCCCCGTGAATTTTTTTCTCTGATAGCCTTTTTCCAAACATCCATTTCTCCCATCCTATAAAACCCAATTATTTTTAAGAGAACACTATGTTAGATAGAATATAAAACATTATAAACAAAGTTTATAAAAACCATAAAACATAATAATTAAATGACTATTAGAACCTATCTATTAAATTATAATGTTTTAATAATATTAATCGAAATACGATATATATATATATATAATATAACTAATCAATTTTAATTTATTGAATAATTCTGTCGATATAAGCATTGTATTTTTAGTAAAGGAAATTTAATATTCAAAAACTAAATTTTATTAAAATTTTATTGTATTGTTTTTGGGAGAAAAAAATAAAAAAATAATCTTCCAATGTTAGATAAAAAATGTTAAAAAATAATTTCATTTTTGATGTAATATTTTCATAAATATCTTGAAATGAAATTTTAACATTTTTTAGAAATGATTATTTTTAAATTAATTATTCAAATAATAATTTTTATTTGAATATTTATTTTTTGATTCATGATTTTTTAAAGAACATTTTTTTAATTATATAAAAGTTAAATAAGATATACTATATTACTATTAATCCCACTATGATCGTTGTAATTAATTATATTGATGAAATTGGTATAGAATAATATTTTTTCTAAAAAGTCTTATTTCTCAAAATCCATTTTCCCTTTTGGATTTTTAGTTTTTATTAAATTAATTTAATCCACTTTTAGAAATTAGATCTTGAAAAATGGATTCTATATTTTTAATTATCAATTCCAAATTTGGTAATTATGTCCCTTTTATTTCTAATTTTTATGATTAATAACATTAGAATTTTTTGTTATTGTGTTAAATGTAAAATGGGTTAATTAACATTTAAAAAATGTGATGAGGTTTCAAAATCGACTGTAAACAAGAAATTATTTTATATCATGGTATAAATTCGACCATATCCATCCTAAATTATAATAAATGTTATTTTATTCTATTTTACCATCATAATGATATTTATATTATATTAAGTTATAAAAATATAAATTGTTAATCTGTTTATTTTAATATCTATAAAATGTTTACACAATGATAAAAACAAGATACTTTCATTTATAAAGGTTAATTGTAAAAATGAATTAATATTTTTATCAAGGTATTTTATTTTCAAATCTTGGTTGTTAATTAATTTCATTCAATGCTTACGTAATTTTGGCATAATTCTTATGAAAGAATTATAAAATCCAAGTAAATTAATTTCATAACTATTAAAGTAATAATTTTTTGTGACATATTGTCTAAAGAAAATTATATCTATCAATATAAAATATTAAATATGTTATAGAGTTTTGTATTTGATTTCAATTTTTTGTCTTGTTGTTTTTTACGTCAAATTATGTGAATATTGTAAAAAAATGACTTTAATGATATTTTTTGAGGAATAATATTTTTTCATTATTTAAGTATCATGAAAATTTTATTAAAGGGAATGTAGGATGGTAAATGCTCTAAAATATCATCACTTTTCTTTTTATAATATAATTATCACTTTAAGGTAAAATTTTTACACTTTAATAATGAAAAATGCATTACTGTGGTCAATGATGAAATTAGTTTACTAAGGTGTTTATCCCAAATATATGGATTAAATAACCTCATAATTTCTTTTTAGTTTTTGTTTTATTTTGAAAATATACTATGTTATAATAAAATCATGGTCTTGTTTAATTTTTTTAATAGAATGACTTTTTTATATTTTTATCTTTTATAAAATTCAAAGAGTTCCCCTCTCCTCATATAAAAAATGGAACCCATATTTTCTCTTCATTACACCACATTGAGCCCTCTAGGAAGAAAGAAAGAAACAAAATTATATTATAAACATCCAATTAAATGAATTAAATGTTATTATTTTCAAAAATGTTCATTATATTGGTATTTATGAAGATATCTGAAGAGGCCTTCTAAAGAATTATTAATTATAAATCTAAACTTCTTTCAATTTGATTCTTCATCTATGTCATATAATTATTTTTTCTTCCTCATAGAATAATAAAATTCATATCAAAAATATAATTAAATTTTATTCTGATTATTATGTAACCATTAATAACACTCTTTTACATCAATTGATATTTGAAATCACCATTAAAATTTAAGTACAACGTACCATCACCACATAAGAGTACAATTCATTTTCTGTCACCAGCATTCAAGTATTGAAATTAATATTTATCTAGTGTTTTTAAATTAAATTAATTATATAATTATTCTTCTTTATTAATAATTTAATATCTAACGTTTTACCTTATAATCCTTTGCAAAACTATAGTGTCTAATGTGCGTACGTGTGGACTACACCTCCACGACCTGATGTGATTATTTTCTTTCCAGATTTACTGGGATTCTAATAGGGATAAATTAAATGAATAAACAATTTATATATGATATAATAATGATTCCATTGTGTCGAATTATTATTTTTCATTAATTCATTATTTTTATCTAAAAGTGAAACTAACCATCATGCATACATATTTCATACATTCAAGATAAATGATATAATTAATTTTCCCGTATCAATATTTTATAGACGAATAAGAATAAATAAATATTTATAATATATTAGATTTATATCATTTATATTGTTATAGAGAAAATAGAATCAGGATAAAATAATAACGACCATTTCTATCGTACTGAAATCTTCATGATAAACTAATTGGTTAACACTCAAAAAAGATTATTTTAGTAATGAATTGTTAATAGTTGGTCATTGAAATTTTATATGTCAATCATACATGATATTAATAATATTAGAAATTAATAATTTATATTGTTATATTTAATTTAAATTATTTATAAATAATTTTGAATAACTCTATATGTAATATGAAATCTGGGTAATGGATATTCCACTAACATTTACATATGTGCGATATATTCCATATTATATTGGATTTCTTTTATGTTTTGTATATAGTACAAATTCATGTATTTTATTATTCATTCCATTTAAATTATTGGATACAAATATCCATCAACTCTTCATCCATTACTGGGGAATATGATGAAAAAGATTACAAAGTGGTAGGGATTTTATGATTCAATATCATTCCTTATGAGGACTATTAATGTTTGAGATTTAGATAATTAAATTTTAGGATCAATGACACAAACAAGTTTTCGTATTTAATATTTACCACAGTTTATTTTTGGATTTCATGTTTTCCCTCGAGTTTTGGGTGTGATGGGCTTGAATTCTAAGGCATCTCTTCTTTATATTTTTGGTCTATCATTTTTTCATTTGGGTATTTCTGTATTTTTTGGTGAAATATAGGAATATTGGGTTAAATAGTAGGTGGCACACAGTTGCCACCTAGTTTCTCAAACTGTGCACCCTTACACATGTGACTGTGCATCCAAGTGCTATTTTGGATAGAGTCTTATCTCATAGTTAGCACATTGTTTGTAAACCATGCCGAATAACCGGGTCACATGTACATCAAATATAGTGAGGGGAGCGCAGTTGTAACAAGGCTTGGAAAACCATGGGGGAAAAAATAAATCCTTTCTAGGTCCTAAAAATTTGGATTTTCCTTTTTTTCTCTCCTAGATCTGTAACCCCAAACACCCATTTATCTCCCACAATTCTGTATATTTACCTAGGCATGCCTCCACAATACTCTACCTCTATTAGGATCCATTTTTGTGGATGATTTGGCTTGGATTCTTCATGAAACGCTCACGAAATTCCCTTCTATCTTGGTTTCACAAACATTTCTAGGTTTTTTCAATCTATTTCTATATGGCTTAATTTTTCTTATGGGTAGGGTGATGTTTTAGGGAATAATCTCGATGTTTAAGGTTTGATCTTGCTTTTCTAGCGTGAGATTAAGCTACCATTGATGTTTTATCCCATTTTTTAGAATTTTCTTCACTCAAGGTACGCGGTCCCATGCTTAGCCACTTATCAATGAATTTAATATGATAGATCTGTTTCCTATTTATGTTTTAAAGAAAATATACTAGGTTTGAAACGTTTATATGAAGAGATTCAAGGTGTTTCGATTTTGAAAAATGGTGTTTTAAAGAATATGGGCTATGTTTCATGTGTGTT
The DNA here is from genome assembly GCA_963277665.1 of Viscum album. Classification (NCBI taxonomy): domain Eukaryota; kingdom Viridiplantae; phylum Streptophyta; class Magnoliopsida; order Santalales; family Viscaceae; genus Viscum; species Viscum album. Next base: position 1,707,714,236 of record OY728121.1, read on the forward strand.
TCATGTGAATCCATTTGTTTTATAATTTTGAGGGGTTTTATAAAATGTGTGGATGATGATAAAACTAGTGTGAAATTTAAATTATGTTCTTATAGCATAAAAATGGGTTTTTCTAAAGGAAATAATATGTATTTTTTTGTATAAACTCTTATTGTGCTTCTTGATGGGGTTTTAATAAACTATGGATGATGGATATTAAACTATGCAAGAGGAGTGAATCATGTTTTTATTAAGACTCATCCTAGAGGGGTGCATTTAATTACTACCTGATCATACCTCCCATACACTACTGGAAATTTGACCTTTCCCAACACTTCTATACCCCCTTTACAAACGGTTTGGCCAAACCTTTGGGGAAAGCCCCCAATATATCAACATCACTCCCCAGATTCTAGGGACCTATACCAACGGTTTTGACAACTGTTGGTATAGGTCCCTTGATTTTTTGTCAGATCCTCTTAACCAGAACATTCTATAAATCAAAATTTAAAATAATTATGATAATATATATATATATATATTTATGATATTATGTACACAAAATTCATGTTAGGATAGTGGTTAGGTCGTTCAATGATAAACTGGAGGTCCTGGGATCAAATCCCAGCGAATATTTTCATTTGGAAATACATATATCGACGGTTTATGGAACCGTTGGTATAGATTTTCATATTACATATACCAACGGTTTTCAAAACCATTGGTATAGGTCTATACCAACAGTTTTCCAATAACCGTTGGTATAGACCTACCCCAACGACTTACTTGCCTACGGTTCTCCAAACCGTTGGTATAGCCTATACCAACGGTTTGGAGGCCTATACCAACAGTTCCAAACCATTCGTATAGGTTAGTTTTCTAGTAGTGATAGGTCAGGGGAAAAGGAATAGTGTCGAGTAGGCATATCCCACGATGGTAGGAATTTCCCGACGAACTTACACACACACACACACACATCTCCAAGCCCAAAATGATGCAAAGTAATAACACCAATTAAACAATTCATGAATGCAATAAGATAACAACCAACGATTTGGACAATATTAATCTAGAATGTAAACAAGTCTACAATACAAGTCCACCAGAAGAATTAGTCTGTCAAAGTGAATGTACAAGTTCTTGAAACTCAACCATAGAAAACCCTACATGAAGTATAGGTGTATGACATCTTTCTGAAGCTATAGGAGCTTACCTCATCTGTCTGATCACTCTATGAACTACCTGGTCATGCTCCTCCTATAACTCCATCAATGTATTGATTATATTTAAAATACACGACACGTGTGGGGAAAGCCCATGTAGGGGTGATTAAAACAATACTCAGAAGGAAACCCTGAAACCTAAAAGGAATAAAACTAAGAAATACACAAAGGAAAACACAATGAAATCTATGGATTATTCCCGAAATAAATACATGAACTATACCAAAAATATATATATGATGTATACCATTGATAAAGACATGAATGAAACAAAAAATTAATGAATGAAGTATTCCATATATAAATACATGTAGTATAACACAATGAAATATAATAAGTATACTACAATGAAATCCACTGTCAGCTCACATCGGTAGTATTTTATAAGGAAAAAGTATGATTATTAGACGTAGTCTATAGAACTACTAGTATCGATCAAACAAAATTTCTTAGTAAGGCACAGAGTCTTGGTAAGAGATTTTGTCTTGGTAAGACATGGTATCTTGGAAAGACATAGAGTATCGGTAAGACCCATAGTCTTGGTAAGATGTAGAATCTCCATAAGACACAGAGTCATGGTAATACTATGAGTCTCGATGAGTCATGCAAGACCAATGTCATATAGTCTTCATGTCATATACTCTAGAGATCACATACGACCACATGATTCTACTTGTAGCATGCTTCTTCCAAGAGAACCTACTCTTATAGACAATTGGTCGAAATAATGCATTCGAAATGACTCACTTAGAGAATATAAAAATTACAATCTCACCTAAAGGATCCCAATTACACAAACTAATCATAAAAAAGACAAAATATTCGAATGTTACATATGTTATTATAAATAGGGCCGACCTGGGTCTACTATGGGTCCGACCCAAACCGCCAAACCGAGCCCGAACCCCCAGCTGACCCGACCGTGGTCGGTCCATCCCAGAACGAATCAGCCCATCCAATTGGTCCTACTGGACCAAATCTAGTGGGTCTAACCTGCTGGGCTTCTGTAGAAACAATGTTCCATTGTTTGGACCACACATTTGGCCGGTTCGCTGTGCCGCTAGTAGTCTGCCTGACAGTATGCCCCCAAAAATGACATGGTGTCATGCCACATTCCATAAACCTAGACTGCCACACTACCTTCCCCACATCATTGTCAAAGTGGGTTCCTTCAATGCAGAACCGAGACACATCTCCCATTCTATTCCACGACCTCTTGTCATAGCCCATTCCCATAGGTCATTCCGGCTCTAATGTGGCCCCTACCTATCACGCTCTACCACCATTGGCCACCCCACTGGTGGAATTTTCCTCACACTCTACCTAGAACTACCCCTCTATGATACTTCCTTCCTCCACCACTGGCCACCATACCGGTGGCTGGTGATCCTACCATCGTGCTCAGCTAGGATCGAAAGCAATACGCCTTCACTGATGCACCTCTATTGTGTTGTGGGGTTGTCTGACCTTGGGTCTTGGTTTTTTTGCAACGTGAAACAAAAGTACAATAATAATCGGCCCATATAATCTAATATAATGTGATAAACAAGGGAGAAATAGAGAATCACAAATGAACACAAATTATAGATCATGTCCTTTGTTCATTTTGGACTTTATTCATCCTTATTAGAAGGATTAAGAAGAATAAAGTAATCACAGAGATCTAACACCCTTTTAATTACTACTGGAGATTGAACCAAAGATTAACCAATTAACGGGTTGGTCTATGTTCATAATAGAAATTAAAAATTTTCGAACTAAAGACAATGAAACAACACCCTTCCGGGCATTTTTATCGGTTGTTGACGAAGGGTGAGGCTGCGTCGTCGTTGCTTGACGACCTGTTGATCTTCAATACAGGTCCCAATGTTCAATCCATTATTTCCATTGAGTGAATGTCCTTATACAGGTCTAATGGTAATTCCAGGGTTATGCTAATAAATCTGAATTCCTAGAATGAAAATATAATGAAAAAGTTGATGCCTCGAAATAAAATATTTTTATGACGTATTTTATTACTGATACATCCAAAAACACATTCCCATAGATGACCCACACCATCCAACGATTGGCCTATCATAGGGTAAACTCACTATTTTGAATGAAATATTTCCACATGAATTAATATATGGACACACATTTAGAAGTTATTAAGTTTTTAAAGAAAATAAACTAATATGATTTATTTAAGATGAATATTGTTTATTGATTTTTCGGGGCCACACTGGGCTTCATAATAACATGTCATCTACACGCTTGGTCTCATAATATTTCCAATTAATTCATTAAAATAAGTCTACATAAAATCATTGAATTTACATTCTCCACAACATAGATATTTACATCCCTGAAATCAAAAATTGGTTATACTCAAGAAAATGACGAGTGTACTGAGCACAAAAAAAAAATTCATCTCCCAAGTTCTCTCTCAATGATTCTCATGATTCTACTAAATTTGACAAGGAGGAATAAACTACCCACAAAGGATCCTCTCCTTTCAACCCCCGATATCCAATGGGTAATATGGAAATGTTATCCCATCATCAATATCTACCTCACCCTAGTCGATGCCATGTGATTGATCATGCACATACCTCCTCAAATGCAACACGTGGTTGGCATCATGTACCTGATACAACTGTGGTGGTAAATATATATGAAATTCCACCTTTCAAACTCTACATTAAATCATGAAAAGGGCCTATATATGTCATATAGGACTTTCTTTCCATGACAAATATTCGTAATCCGCATCGAGGTATAACTTATAAGAACACCTGGTATCCTTCGTCAAACTGAAGAGGCATCTATCTAATATCAGTATAAAACAAATGATGGATCTGTGTAGTCCTAATATTCTCATTGATGATATGAAGATTTTCATTGGTAGCATGTACCAACTCTAGACCCATAACTCATGGCTCTTGTAGGTAAGTCCAGCAATGTGATGACCTACAAGGTCATCCATACAAGGCCCCAAATAGTTCCTCATCAATGGGGGAGTTGCATATATTTTTGTATGAAAACTACACCAGAGGTAGGTCATCCTACAAAAAGCATCCAAATTCTAGGATGCAAGCATGTAGAATGTCCTCAATAACTTGAATGGTTTGCTCAATGTTTCCTTTTTCTGTGGATGAAATTTTTTTCGAAAACCATAGATGAGTCCCAAACACCTCCTATAATTAGTTTAAATACCGGGATATGAAAATAGAATTAAAATTAGAAATGATAAATGATAGAACTAAATGAAGTCGAACTATCTACTTCATGTAGAGGCATCTCATTCTCTCTACTAAAACCTTCTCCCAGATTGGTTGGAAGTGGGCCGACCTGGTGAGTCGGTCAATGAATACCCCAATGGTATCATGTACCCAGGACAAGTGTGGTAAATGAATCATGAATTCAATTGATATACCTTCCCACATTCACTCTAGTAACACAAGTGGATAGTTCAAGCCAAATGAAACCTTTTTCTCAGCCTTCGCCTGCAAATAAGTGAGGCATTGTGAAGTAAACTGTTCCACCACCGTCTTCATCCCCGACCACCAAAATTGAAATAAGAGGTCCTGGCAAGTCTTTTCTGTGGTAGGATGTACCACCAATGGTGATGTGTGGAACCCCCTCAAAACCACCTCCTACAACACCACTGGTACAACTATACTACATCCAAGAAGAATTGAATTATCCCCACCCATTGAATATCCATCAGGCACATGCCCTATGGACAACTAAGCATGTCCGGTCTAATAGTTAGTATCCCATAGTAGCGCCTCCCTGACTCATTGTTAGAGTATAGGGGTGAAAACCTTCAACTATAGGAATAAAGTTTCATCTTCATCCATAAAGGATGTCTACAATGAGGTCAACTAATTGACCACATAGCTCAATAACTATATGATGGATCTATTACCGAGATCGTCTACCACTATGTTCCACATCCTAGGATTATAAACTATATCGATGTCATAGTCCTAGAGGAACTATATCCATCACCTCTATATCATGTTTATATCCTTTTGAGAGAATATATAGTTAAGAAATTTGTGGTTGTAGTTGATTAAAAAATGATCCTCGATCAGGTTGTGTTGCTACATATTCAATGTGAAGACTACCATGGATAGCTCAATATCATGGGTTACATAATTCTTCTCCTGCTATCTCAACTGGGGAGAACAATTGGAAATCACGTCTTTCCCCAATATCCAGACACAACCTATACTATTCACTATTGCATCATATAACACTACATACATGATGCCCTCCTTTAGTAGTCTCACGATTGGAGCGCTCATCATCCTCTACCTTACCTCCTGAATGAACTTTTTGCACTACTATGTCCTCATGAAGGGATGCCACTTACATTTAAATGTTTTCAAGGGTGATAACACTCTACAATAGTTAGGTACAAATCTTTGATAGTACCAAGAAAAACATAAGAAACTATCAATCTCAGAAACACTCTCGGGTGGCTCCTACGTAAGAATCACCTCAATCGTTTCAGGATCCACTATGACTCGAGACTCTGAAATGACGTGTACTAGAATGTGGACCTCCCGAATCCCAAATTGTCACATCAACTGCTTCCCATAAATATTGTTCTCTTTGATTGATTCCAATAAAATATTAATTTGTATTGTGTAATCCTCCTCAGTTGCTGAGTATGCTAGTATGTCATTAATGAACATCACCATGAACCGAGCTATATAACGATGGATGATAGTTTTCATGATTCCCATGAACAATGGCGGGAAATTTGTCACAAAAAATTGAATCAATAATTTCTAATAGTGGTTATACGCAGATCTAAAGGATTAATTTAGTACCACTTAATCCAGTATGCATAGTTGGTGATAGCCAGATATGAGGTCAGTCATCAAGAACAACCTCACTTCTATCAGCTAATCGAAGAGGTCGTCGATCGACGATTTTGGATCCAGGTTCATCATAGTCACCAGATTTAGTTGTTATATTTCCAAACATAAACTGAAGCTCCCATATTCCTTCTTGAAAAAAAACTATGCCCAACTAGGGTGAAACACTCGGTCTCACTATTCCCCTCCTTTATAAGTCACCCAGATGTACCTTGAACCCAAAAAGCTCTATGGTAGCCATTTTATTTTCAATGTTAGATACCAGTGTATTTCTAGGGTATAGATCAATGATGATATCTACCTCCCTACGAGGAGGCAATCTGGGGACATCCCCTGAAAGGGAGTCCTCATACCGTACCACCACTTTAGAAAATTGAGGACTCACATCATCCATTGCACCTTGGGTGAGGCAAGACAACTAGTGGTTAATCAGAAACACCCACCTATGAGTAACTCCATTCTATGATGCCTGACTTTACTATTCACCAACAATAGTAATACTAGTCACATCAACACAGACACACCACACTCTATGCCAAAAATAGTCACTATGTGTATGGACTGTGGATAACGAGTCCATACCAAGACTAAAATCATAATGCATCAATGACACTACCATGAGATACCAACTGAAAATATGACCTCCAAGAGTAAGGTCACGCTGTCGGAACTAGTGTGTTATCATCGAATCTCCTCCAATAAGAGTCACTGTGTGTATGGATCGAGTCAATAGTTCTACTGGATCTCTGAGTCACGAACAAGGGTTGATGTAATAAAAGATAGACTGACACTAGTGTCTATCAAAACAGAATATCTGGTGGAAAAAATATATATCATTTTTCTAATCATCCATGGAGAATTGGGTAAATAAGCCTCCATCTCTGGTAGCTATCCTAGTCCATATCCACCATCTCTCTATGTCTAGGGTGGACCACCTCAGGTGGTGGTGGATATACATCAAACCTATTACCACTTCTCTGTCCTACATACTCCTCTTCCACATCCATCAACCTATAGAACACCATGATATTTTTTCATAATTTACATCGGTGGTCCTTCAACTGTCTCTTGATCATCTGTATTCCTGGTCGTGCAATCTCGTGTCAGATGTCCCTGACCACCGTATGAGTAACACAAAATTTCATTCAGCTTACTCACTTTTCCATAAGAGACCTAAATAACTGATCCCATGTATTAATTTCATACCTTGAAGTTATTAACTCATTTGTGTCCTTGAGGCTACTCTTGTCTACCTGATGCTGAAGACCCAACTTCATAGTGGCTACTGGTAGCTCTAATAGTGAACGTTTTATCCACTAGAAATATCCCCACTAGCATATATCTCTCCCATAACCCTAAATATACAGGAATGATGAGGAATATCATTGATACATTGATATTTTAGTGTACTCCCTTCTCAATTTTCTGAGCCCTGAATAATGGGTCTTTTACCATATTTGTTTAGTAGTGAGAAAGATCGGTAAACCTCACCGAGTACTAAACCACAGTTTGACTACCTTACTATAGATGTAGGATATCTTATATACATAGTTAACATAATTTTGATGCAAAGATAACCACATTGAAGAGTCTGTAGAATTATTCCAAAGATAATGTATCCTCATTGTGTGTCTCGGTCACTAAGATCCACTATTGGCCAGCTGATCCATGAAGAAGACTCAGGGAAAGGACATCCATCTGTCCAGTAAGTGTCCTACCATTGATAAAGACACAATAAACTATCTCCATCCAATCCTCATCTACTTAGGGATTACCTCAACCCCAATCCTGGAAGGCCTCTGTCTCCAGAACATGGGCAGTGCGCTCAATATGTGTGTATCCTCAACCGATATATCGAGTAAAAACAACTGCTCAACGGGCATCACTATAATAGGAAAACCACATAGAGGTTCCTTTTCTAGAACATTCCCCTATAATGATGCCTCATCTCTAGGCGTATCACTCTCCTGATCATGCAATGGATTTCGATTGGTTTATATATGGGGAGGATTCTTGAAACAGATCAATATGGTCCACAATCAATCGTGTATACCTAGTGAGAAGAATCAAGAATGACATCAGAACACACCCAAATACTATACGGTTCTTGTAACATATATTTCCAAAAAAACGAATGTTTTCATATACCTAGTGGAAATTTTGGTTTCCAGAGTTCAAGTTTGTGGATACATCAGGCACCATGGAAAACCCTGGATTCCCTAACCTGAAATCTAAACTCGAAAAACATAATAGTATATCCACAATCCAACATCATAGACTCATAATCATTATGTTTAACTGACCAATCCTATACCACTCTATCACGACCCATCAAAGAGGGTCTTTTGTTGTGACAACCCCAATCCCTCCTCTTATAGGCTAGGGGATAGTGAATAGTTCCGATTAGGCATATCCCACTATTGGAGGAAATTTTTTATGTATTTATACACACACAAAAATATCATTGACAAAAATTCTATAATATATAAACACTATGTAAACAATGAAAGAATTCACTAATATACCAACCACCATTTATGGTAGTATGAAACTAGAAAGAAAATAGGGGAAAAATACAAGCCCATAAAAATGAATTATGTCGAAGTGAATTTAAAAGTTCTTAAATCTCATCCACATAAATCCCTTCCTAAAGTGTAGGTGTAGGATGACTATCTATAGACGTAGGAATACACCTCGTCTTAATGATCACTCTTATAACAACATGGTTCTGGTCCACCTAGAACATCATCGATACATCGATCATATATAAAAGAGATGACACTTGTTAGAAAATCCTGTGAAAGTGAGAGTAAAACAATACACAATGGGACACCCAGAAAAATCAAAGGAATATCACTTTGTGATTCATGAAGGAAACCATAAAGAGATACACGAAGTATACTGCAATTAAATACATGATGTATACCACAATGAAATACATGAAGTATACCACAGTGAAATACATGGCGGACCACAAAAATGAATACACATTGTATACCACAAAAAAATACATGATTTATAACACAAATATATAGACGAAGTATATGACAAAGAAATCATCAATATGATCACATAGGTATTAGTTTATTGGAAAGAAAAATTATTATCCGATGTATTCTGTAAACACCTTGTATTGATAAGACACAGATTCTCGGTAATACATGGAGTCTCAGTGATTCACACATCCCCAAAGTCACATAGTCTTCAAGAAACATAGTCTCCAGATAATAGCCATGCAAGAGATTCTTCTTGTAGAGCTCTTATTCTTGGGGAACCAACTCCTCATAAAAATAGTTCATAAGACAAATTCCAAAAATACTCATTTAGATTATCCCAAAAGGACTTCCTTATTTCATGTGTTCAAATTCTACAATAATCTCATCAAACAGACACACAATTTGAAATGTATTGTTGTTTTTATCAAAATGTATGACCCAGGTCTAGTATGGTTCCAACCCAACTCGTCAGACTAGGAACAACACATCGACTGACTTGACCTTGTCCAGATGATCCAACCTGGTTCGGTAGACCTGACTTGTTGGACCCAGCTTGACCCGCTGGACGACCCGACCTTGTTTGGCCTACCTGACTAGGTTTGTCTTACCAGAAATTTTCCGACTGACATGAGCTCATCTGGATGACCTGATCCATCCCAATCTAGCCGAACCCACTAAATTGTCCCTCTAGGTAGTTTATGGAACTACACCTACTAGACTCACCTCACTAGTTCGCTGGGTCCAGCTCACTTTGACACTAGAGCTACCTAGCTCCTCTATTTGACCCGCGGTGTAGGCCGGTTTTCTATGTCATACATGATCTTCCCCGACCACTTGGCCACCCATAATAACATGATTCCTTGCTGAATTCCATGTGGTATTCCACCCACATTGCATATCCTATGAAATTTCAACCATATGTTCCTCTGAAATGGCACCGAGCCACACCCCCCAGTAAATGTTGCAGCCACCTACCATAAGCAGGACCCACCGACCACACCAACTCTAACTCAGATCCAACTCGCCATGCTCCACCTCCATCAGCCACCCCTATGGTGGCCTAAACCTCACACTCCACTTGGACCAACCCATCAGGCCGCGTCATGCCTTCGCCAGCAACCATGCCACTTGCAGCCCACCATCATGCCCTCTCTCTCCACCGGATCGAAGGCACTATACCTTCACCATCAGACCTCCGTGGTGTCATGGGGGTGTCAAATATTCAGTTTAATATTATTAAGACACAAAAAAAGGTGAAACAATCACCCAACCATACAATCTCAATTAACAGTAATCACATTATGAATAAGGTGGAAATGGAGAAGCACATAGGCACCATAAGGATAGATCTAGTCAATTGTTAATTTCGACCTCGATTCATCCTTGTTAATGGGATCATGAATAATGAATAAATATCATATATATAACCCTCCATTTAGTTAACAGAAGATAACTCCCATACTTAAAGACATCAAACTATGAAAGAACCTGTTCGTGGGTTAGTCCACATTAATCATCAAATTTATGAAAGGGGAAGTAATCTCAAAGAAACAACACCCTACCTCAGGATTGGGTTAGTTGTTGATTAATGGAAATGCAGGTTCATTCATTGTTCATCAATCTTTCGATCTTCGATCCAAGTCTCTATATCCAATCTGTCATCAACGTTAGGAGAACTTCCTTCCCTTAATCTTATGGAAATTAGACAGTTATGGTGATAACCGTAAATTATTGAAAAATTCAAATATTACGAAAGGAGACTTAGCATCGAAATAAAATAGTTTTATTATGTATTTTATTTCTGATACATCCAAAAAATACTATTTATATTAGACATGTTACAGCCAATGTTTGCCCCCACCTTGGGTAAACTCGTCGTTCTGAGGGCAATAGTTCCATAAAATTTATGATCTAAAAACCTATTTAGAATTTATTTAGTTTTTAAATAAATACTAACCGTGAGTTTTATTAAAATCTGAACATTTTTCATCAATTAGTATTGGGCACAAAGGCCCTCATAATCACATTCCGTCTCAGCGCCCAGTCTCATAATTTATTATTATTAATTTATAATAATATATTTGGAGAAAATTTTAGTCATTACAGTTTTAAAATAGTTTTTTTGTACATTTGGTTTCAAAATTGAATTCTGGGTATGGAAGTGGTGGTTGATCTTGTTTGTTGCATTTTGGGAATGTGTATAAGTGAAAGTGAAGTTGTGTTTCATGTGTGGGATGTAATTGAGCACAAATGTAATCAATGCTAATAAGTTGGGAAGACTAGAACTAGTACACTAAATGACTCGAAAGTGGTTCTTCCTAGATTCATATTAATTGATTAACAATACAACACTAAATAAATAATATTGATGATTGTTAACTATGGTTATATGGGGTTTCCTCTCCAAGTGGGTCACGCATGAGAACACTATTAGTCATTGTTACTATACCAAATTTCCCCAAGATATTATGTACCTAGTTTACCATTACAGATACTTTTTGGAGGGTTTTCTCATAAATTAGTTCCCTATGGTGATATAACACTTACCATCAATATATACCTTACTAGATTGGTTATTTTTAAAAAGGACGCTTTTATTTTATAAAAACATTTTCTCCTTTATAATGTTTTTACAGAAACTATTTAAATTATTCTTTTATAGCAGTTGTGTGTTTATTAAACATATTATTCTAATAGAATGGAACCTATTAGTTCGGTGGAATCCTAATGAGATTTTTTTCACTCCCTACATACATCTTTTTTGTGTAAATAGACTTTTCCACATTTGATTCATGTAAAGGCATGGCGTATCGTGATGGTGGTTATGGTTTCATGTGGTCTTCTCATGTGGAATTTTGGTGGAGGTGTCGTGAGGATGTTTCTCATCTTGTCACATAGAAGGTTTCATTAGGATAGTATTATTGTTCATGTTTTTTTAAATCTTTTGAATTTTGTTAAATATTGTAAACATAAATATTTAAATTGGTTAATCCATGTTTGTTTGTGTATATTTTTCTTTGGATTATTTATTATTTTTGGATTCATATGTTTTTGAAATCATGTGAAATTTTTCCCAAGTTCTATTATTGATACTTAGGAACTTGTTTCAAACCCATGGGTATTGGGAATTCCTTTCGGGCCTTTCCACTAACTAGGTTCTGTACTGGTTTAAATGATGTCCTATATTGGTTCGTGAAAAAATGGTATAAAATAATGTAACCCTCCTATGGGTCATGAAAATTGTGGAGGAGTATCGGTAGACCAGGTCTAGGAGTTTTGGGACTTTATGTTCTGGTTATGGGTAGGGTTCCTAGCTAACATGCCTCATGATGAGAATCAAGTTTATATAGTTAGAGAAGTTTCTTTTGATATATTTAGCTATTATGGTTTTTCTTCTATTTGGAAAATGAAAAGAGAGTTGGTTCAATGTTCTTCGAGTGCTTTAAGGTCCTAGAAACCCATCTACAGAAGTAGGAACAGTCCTAAAGGACTCTCTATGAAGGTTTGGGAATGGAATATGGATTCCAACAACATGGTCAAATAACCCATTGACACTAGTATACCCCTTGTGAGTTCTTTTGGGAAAATCTCAATTTTAAAAATTTCCTTGAAAACTATATTTTTAAATTTTGAAAAGTTTATTTTAACGTGGTATTAGTTGGTTTCTATGGAAGATGGAGAATAGGTTTTCTGATTTATTTAGGTAATCTTTCTAAATGCATATTTTTTTTAAAAATTATTTTCATTAATGTGGGAATGAGTTTATAAAACAAATTTGGGGTTTCAATAAAAACTAGAGGTTTATCGAGATTGGTTTTCAAAAAAATAGAATTTATATTCAAGAGGATGTTGGGAACTAGTGGAAAAGAAAAACAAATGAGTTTAACAGGTTTTTTGGGGGGGAAATGTTTTCTATGTTGCTGAAAATTATTTGAGTGGAATAAATTTGTGTTTCAAAAATGTTTTTAAAGAGATCAGACGTTTTGGATTGATTTAGGGATATTGAAATGGGTTTCAATTAGGTGGTTAATTTTTATTTGAATATTTATATGTATTTTTAAATAATATATGAATTTATATGTTCAAAGGATGGGTGGAGTATTTTGTTTTGGTATGTTTTTTGACCTTTGGTATTTCAATGAGTGAATGCACAAATGGATATATGTATAATAGTGGATATTTAACTGATTCGGAATGAGGATATGAATGTGTGAGTCTCCATGGGATATCATTCGTGAGCGTTCAAAACAATAACCATGATTTATTTTAAAAAAATGATTTTAATATAACGACGTTATGTTTTAATATATAATGGTTGTGTGGTGTTTAATTGTAATTTGGAAATATTTCTTGTGAGGTATTTTGAGTTTGATAACTTTTTGTTCTAATGGTGTTTCATGTTTGAATTTTTTCGATAAATTGGCATTGAGATTATGTTTTGTGGGTTTTTTTGAAAATTATTGGGAAGACTTTGAGTTAGTTACCCTTGTCTATTCAATTATCTTTGTGATGTATTTTGAACAATGGTTTAGTTTGATTGAGTCCTTATTTTCCCTATTTCCAAGTGTATTCCCCAATCATACTTGATACATATTTGAATTGTGTCAATGGGTGGTTCACCATTTCAAGTCCCCCTAGTTGATCCACATAAGGTATTTATCCTTGATTTTTTAAATTAAATCCACATCCCCTATTTTGGTTATGAGGGTACCCTCATAGAAAAGGAGTTGAAGTGGGAAGAATTTAAAGAGACCCAAATTTCATGAGTCTCCTAAATCATTAATGGTAAATATTTAATCCTATATTCTTAAATTTTTTATAGTTCGGTTTGAGATATTTTTCTTATGTGGTGAGGTAATGAATTCTTGATGGAACTATGATAAGAAGTAAGGTTTGTGGAAGCTGATTTTCCCCCTGTCTCCAGAATATGTAATGGGAGTGTAATTAAAGAGACGGGGAATCATATTGGAGCTATTATTGTTTGTTGTAGGAAAATTTCTCTCGATATTTCATTGGATACTTTTGGGTGTAGGACAATGGTGATCCATTTGTCTGGAAATTTTATTCATAGATGGTTTTGGTGTCTAAATTGTCCAAACAATTTTGAGGCTTTTGGAATCCTAAGTCACTTGTATGAGTTTTTTCAAAGTGTTTCTAGGATGTATCATGGAACTAAGTCCACTTCATTGAAGAAAACAACTTATTGTTTCTAGGAGTAGTGTGAATTTTGGGACACAGATTAAAATACCCTTTCATTATAGTACATATTTGGTTGTAATTTTTGTGTTTGGTGTTTTTTCAACGTCATTCCTCTTAGGATCATGATATAATAGTAAGATTGTGACTACTTTGAGACCTTCCATTTTAATTGGAACATTATTTATTTTCAGAGATCATTAATTTTTCCATTCTAAATAGTGGCGGATTCCACGTGTTTCTAGTTTCCTCTGTTTCTTATTATGATAAATAGAATGATGCATGATCATATTCTAAGTCCCTATCTTGAAAAAATGCCATGTTGAGGGGATTCATGTTCTATGATATCTGGTGATATTTTGGTTCTTCCGAGAATGTTGTTTGGTCACCCATGAGACCAAATAAAGTGTTTTCTTGGGGGGTTTTCACTTTCAGGATATGAGCCAGAAGATGCTTTGAACATCAGGGCTCCAATGACCATCCCCTAAGTGAATCTCACACACATTCTGGAATCTTATTGGTGTAAAAGACGTTGGTATAGATTATGTCTTCATTGTGGGAATCTAAGACAGTTAAAGAATTTATGTATCTATTTCATCTATAATGATCACATTTCATGGGAATAGACCTAAAAAACTCATTTTCTCATTGTGAACAATGGGGTCTGAAAGATACTCTTTGGTTGTGGGGAGGCGGGGAAATATCATGTCATAAAAAACCCCATTGCTTTGGTATTTTTAGAATTTGAATCATCATTTTGTTTTCCCTATGTGTCTAGTATTGTGAATATATTTCAATTTTGGTCTGAGATGGAGGTTTCTATGTTGTCCCAAGTTAGGATCATGTGTCTTTCTGGGATGGTTGATTAAATTGGAGGGTTCATGTGGCGGGGATATCCACTTTGAGTCTCACAAAATGTTTCTTTTAGAGTAAATCAGGGTTGGTTTGTCCCATATGGCGGGGAGTCTATTCAGGCCTCCCTATATTAGTAATCCTATTATGTTTGTGGTGTTTCCCAATATGTAGGTAGTATCCTTTGGATCTATCTAATTTAAAGTTATTGTCATGAATTAATCAAGGTTTGGAGTGCACTCATCGGTTTGGTTAATTCATGATTGTTGACATGTTTTTTATGAATTCATTTGGGTTTAGTGATTTGTTTTATGAATGTGGCGTAAGCTTCATTTAGTAACGTATGAGTTGTTCCTGGCATAAGAGGATGGAATATGTGGATGTGAGATTTCCCTTTTTTGATCAATCAACTATAGGTTTTGCAGCCTTCTAAGGGCATGAAGCATATGTTGTGGAGTCCACTTCGGCCTCCCATGTAAAATTCTGTGAATCCCTATATCGATTAGTTGTTTTCTTCCTTTATTATAATTTGATGTTTTTTGGTAATATCCTTGAGTCATGGAGGAAAATGAATTTTTTTCTTTCATTAATCCTTGTGTTATCAGTCCAGGTGTGGAATATTTTCCAAGTGTTAATAATAATCACATATGAGTCTTCATTTTCATCTTTTACCCTTGTTCATTTTTGGATCTCGTTTTTTCCATTGTTTTCTCAATGTGACAAGTAGGACTTTTGTGGAATCTCATCAATATTTTTTAAGGTATCATTTTTCATTTTGGTTTTTATAATATTTTAGCTGAATGATAATAAACTTTTGGTAAACAGAAGGTGTCACATTGTCGTTTCATAGTTTGTAAAACCATACACCCCTGCCTACGTAACTCTTCATCCATGTAGTGTTTTGGGAAGATTCTTATCGCATAGTTCGTGAATGGTTTGTAAACCATGTATGATAATCATAATGCATATCTTGATTGGGTAGTGGGGGGACACAGTTTCCACACAGCTTGCCAAAATGTGCTAGAAAACCTTTCATCATATCCAGATCATTAAAATTTGCAACTTCCTTTTTCTCTTAACTCATTATTTAACACAAAAAAGTCATTTATCTCCCCCAATTTTTTATTTTTAACTAGGAGTACATCCCCATTCATATTCCTCCATTAGGCTCCATTTTGGTGTATGATTTGGCTTATATTTTTCAAGATATCCTCAAGCATGTCCCTTTTCTCATAGTATATCTCCCTTTTTAGGTTTTCATTCCATATTTTTTGGGGTTTCATTTCCCTAGTAGGTACAGTTACATTGTTTGGGTTTAATATAAATTATTATGTTTTGATCTTTCTTTTATATGTTTTGATAGAGGTGAGATTAATGTTTTACACCATTTTCTAGAATTTTATTCATAGAAGGTAATTATTTCTAGGGTCAAACATTATTTAATGAATTTAATACTTTTCCTTTGTTTCTTATTCATGATCTATGAACTGTATAAGAGGTCAAAAAAGTGTTTTTAAAGAGATTCAATTAGTTTTTACATAGAACAATTATTTTCTAAGGAAGATGGTCTATGTTTCATGTGTGTTTCTTGTGAAACCTTTTTTATTCCCTACGGGTGTTTCATAAAATGAATAGATGATGTTTACCCTATTTATATATATATTTTGTGGGAGTAGGGATTCACAAATGGATTTTTAAAGGAAATATGGTGAATTTCTTTTCTAAAAACTTTTTTTCTTGAATATATTTTTAATAAACAATTAAAGACGGTTATTAAATTATTCTAGTGGCGGGAATCAAGTTTTAAAAATAGTTTTGGTGTGACTTTGGTTTCAAAAGATATTTTTGGTTATAGAATTTTTGGTTTATCTTGTGTTTTTTTATTGTGTATAAGTGAAATTAATTTTTTATGTGATATGTGGAATTTAATTGGTCATTAATGGAAAACTAGTTATCTAGTTGGGTACAATATTAAAAGTACGCTATATGAATAAGAAGTGGTTAATTATAGATTCATATTAAAGTAATGATGATACTACACTAAAAAATGATATTGATTATTGCATACCATTAGGCTAAGTGGATTCCCCCTCCTAGTAGATCGTTAATGAGAACACTGTTAATCATGGTTACTATATCATAATTTACTATTATATGATGTACCTAGTGTACCGGTTCTTAAACATTCCTAGAGGGTTTAACCATGACTTAGTGTTCTATGGTGATTCCACACTTAATGTCAGCATATGGTATACTTATTAGATTATTTTTAAAAATCATGCGTGTATTTTTTAAAACATTTTTCACATTAAAATATTTTTCATGGAAATGAATTTAATTATTTTTTATAATACATGAATGTTTCTTTACCTTATAATTCGTATATCATGGATCCTCTTAATTTGGTAACATTTTACTAGGCTTTAGATGACACGCCACATACATCGTTGTGTGAATGTAAATATTGTTACATTTGACATTGGTAAAGGAAAGGTGTAATGTGATGGTATTATGGGTTGTTAGTGGTCTCTATTGTGAGTTTTTGGTGTTGGTGTATTGAGGATGTTAAAAATCTTGTCCCATGTTGGTTTTTCATGTGATATTATTGTTGTTCCATTTCATTGTAGATCTTTTGGATTTTTTTTAAAAGATGTAAACATAAATATGAAAATTGGCAATACTGTATTTGGTTGTATATATTCAGAGTTGGATTGTTTTTTTATGGCTTCATATGTTTTTGAAATAAGATGAAATAAGTCCCTAGTAATATTTTTGATACCCATGAACTTTTTCAGCAGTTGATGATTAGGAATAGTCGATGGACCTTTTCAAATACCAGTTCAGCCCCTAGTTTAGATGACGTCCTGGATTTGTTCATGATAATCTACATCTCTATAATTATAATAATTTTTCATCACATATGATTATTTATATATATTAAATTTTTTTATTTCAATTTAACTTTTTATGTACTCAATATATTGAAATAATATTTTTATGAAAATATGATTATGTTTTACCATTTTTCACGAATCTTTATTATTCTACATCAATGTCTCAAAAAATCCAATAATATTATAACAATTTCAAAGTAACTGTTGAATGTAATTTTCATCCCATTTTATAATTTTTACATAATTTTATAATGAGAATATACATTTCATTTTCAAAATGAGTTACCCTTTCCTTTTTTCAAATAGAAAACGTGAAACAATTATTTCTTCTTAATTAATTAATAGAGCATAATTTCCTACCATAATGACCACTATTTACATTGATGATTACGTTACTAATATACAATGATATATTGAAATAAAATTATGTTCACAATATTTTGGAAATTGTTATCTTTTAATGATGTGATTTGAAAAAGAAAAGGGTTATTTTCCACAAGAAATATTCAATGTCATTCTTTAAAGTTTTTTACATCTACGATGGAATATTTTTTTGTTATTTATTCTTCACAAGGGATATAATCTAATGAAACCATCCTTATTAATTATTTCCATAGTTTTTGATCGAGATAATAAAATAATGAAATTTTTATAAAGAACGTTTCTTTTCCACAGATTGTGATATTATGAAATGTTTATGAAAAAAATTTCTTATCCATGGGTTTTGTGGTGATGGAATATTTATGAAGCCCGTTTCATTTCCACATGTTATTCTATGATAAATGTTTTTTGACATTATGGAAAACAAATATATTATTTTTTAATGAGATGGGTGGGAATGAAATTATATATAAATCTAAAAAATGGGTAAAGACTGATATTTTGTGACGTAATTTTGATAAGAAAGAAGAGTTAACCTAGATTATTAATTTACTCTATCCAAAATTATAATCATGAGAGTGAACCTAAGATAAGGAAAAACTGTATTGGAGAGTGAATCCAATATACTAGGATAGTATTAGATGTTTACCTTGACTACGATGGAAAAGATTTTTTAGGCCTACATGTATACCAAAAGCATATGTACCACTCTAATGTTATTATCTAATGGATCATGCCCTTTTATGTGATTATTTTTAATTATCTTAGAAACATCCATTATTTATCAAATGACATAAGATTATGTTCTATATTATAAATAGTATGTATTTTAATTATAATACTCATTTTATTAATCCCTTTTACTCAAGTGATACTTATAAGATCACTGATATATCAAATATTTTCCCATATTGAGCATATGAGATAATCCATTCGAATGTTTCATTTCAACTAGGAATAAATAAAGGTTTTATGTATGGTATTTATAATAAGGTTTATAGATATAGAGAATTTAGTGGTTGTTGAAGTAGATCCATTATGAATTTTTTTCATGTGTTTATGTTTCCAAATACAGTAGAATTATTTGATTATTGAGTTTATAGTAATGTTATTTATTGAATATAAATATTATAATATATGATTTTTATGTATAAAAAGAATGGATCAATATAGTTTGCATCAGAGAAGGGATTAGTTAATCTTCCGAGATTAATATTACAGATAAATTTTTATGAACCTTGGGGTATGTTTATGTATAGGATAATATCCTTTAGTTTAGGTAATAAGGATTATATTTCGACTTCCAACAGATACATCTCTATGTGGATAAAATTTTGGTCTTGTGTTTGGGATTTATGCATCAAGGGTAAAAATCCAAAAATGAGATGGTCGAGTATATCTCAATAATAATTCGTGTATATGGTGAGTGTGCCCCTACTGCACTCCTAGTTTGACATGTTTAAGGAAATACCTAGGTTAATACACATCTCATTTATAAACCATCATGAAGGATTTAAATATATGATGAAAACTATTAGGCTTGGTTAAGAAAAGGTTTTCATAGATTTGAATGAAACTTTCATGATTTATAAATAATATGTATTATTTTCTAGGATTTTTTAATATGATTATTGGTTCTCACACAGTAGGCATTGGTATTCGACAATGTCTAGAACCCAGAGGATTCATGTTAATAGTGAATGTGATAGAGAATGGAATGATTGTACATGGAGGAATATTAATTAATAAGGAATGGGTTGGTGAAACATTATGATTATACCTAAAAAATTATCATGATATATGATTAATAATGTAATAATTGTAAATTTATCCAATGTATCCAATAAGATGAAGATTTAATTATTGAAAGATCATACTATAATAAAAATAAAGGAATGTAGGATCCCTTTTTTAATGACATGAATAAGTGAAGGACCACCTAGGAGAAATCCACAGAGGAAGGGGAATATGTTTTCTATGTGTAAGTTTAGGTCATTAAGAAATAAATTGGAATGGAATTCAGTTTCATTTAGATGGGAATCAAGCTCATTTTTTGAGTAAATTACCTATTCCAAGAGTTAATTCTCATACCATAGGAGGGAATATAATATGTTAATCATTTATTCGAATACATTGATGATTTTATTCATTGTGATTTGTGAATTATTTTTATAAATTTTATATGAATGGTATTCATAATTTTAGTATCTTGAATCAACTATGTATTTTTCTGCAATAGTTTTTATTTAAGGGTTTGAAAACATATGTTCCACTTTAATGATATCCAAGATAAGTGAAATAGTTGTATGGTGGTAATTATTTGTTTGGAAAGTGTAATGATTGGAATTTATGATGTAAATGAGATAGTTTTTGTGACCGTGATTTTGGTTTGTGATTTGATTCCTAGTGACTAAGGCCATCTTTGATGATGTTTATTTCATTTATCGGTGTATGAATTATATTCAATAATAAAAGATTTTATATGAGGATTAATGATTGGGAATATTTCTTCATGGGAGTTCAACATATGATTTATGGTTGAAATTATGGGATAATAAATTTAAGGATGGTTTGATGTTTAAAGACATAAATACCCATTTTGAGGTTTTATGTTATGAGATTTTGAGATTATTTGAAAAATAATATATTCGATAAAAAATACCATATTAAACTCTAAACATTCTATTATGGATAATATTTTTTTATATGTTAATTAATTGTTAATTTGAGTATGGGATATAAAAAATCATGATATTTGAAAAGTAACTCACTAAGAGTTTCATCCATATAGAGATATTTATGGAAAATATAAAGATTATATTTAATCTAGTATCTAATTATTATTCAAGATATTTTTGTGAATTTAATTACAAAAAAATATTATATAGTGACACATCATGGCTATTAATGATATTTTGGATTTTCTGTAACAGACTAGATTTTTATGTAACCCTTATGTTTAATATGTTATTTAATATGAAATATTATTTAGGGAGAATGAAACTATTATTTTAATGGTGTACGATGAATGGTAATAGATAACCTATGATTTAAGAAATTTCTTCAATTTTGGGGGTTTTGAGGTTAATTTGGTTATATGAGTTTATATTTATGGAATAATCTATGTCAAACTAGTGATGTTATTATTAATGTTTTAGAGTAAAATGTATTATTTCATAATTTGATGATGTATAAAATTATGATATTATAATACCTAATGCTAACTATTTTGTTTTTTAATGTCTCATGATAGTATGAATTATTATATATCCTTTTTTGGATTGTGGGATTTGTTAGAAATTTATTTTAGAGCTTCAGTCAGGAAAACTCATCCTTAATACTCATCATTTATAAGAATGTTGAGAAGGTGTGAATAAAATTGATAAAAGAATGAAATTATAGTTTTCATGTAAGTATATATACTCATGTTCCTAGTCTTGATAGTAAATTAATTCACCAACATTATCAATAAGACATTGATAACAGAATATCAAATTATGACTATCTCTATAGAAAAAATTGGGGTTTTCACACCTCATTAATATATGGTAGTGTGATCATCAAAATTTTCATGATATTTCAATTTTTTGTGATTAATTTTAGCAATCACTATCCATAATTATTTGTGCAGTTATTTTTCCAACATGTGTAAATTTTCAGAAACATCTAATGTTGTCCTATATGGAAACCTATTTACACGTTATTCCATTTGACCATCATATTTCCCTTTCCTAATTTTTCATGTGAATTTATTATTAACCCTTTATTATATTTTTGTTTAAAAAAAATAAAATTTTCAACATCCATCCCATGAATAATTCTAACAAGATAATATTACAAGGATCCAATTAAAAAGGTGTAAACGGAGAACATAAAACACCATGATTTATAATATAACACTATGTTAAGTTGCATATAAAAAATGCAACACATTGTGTAAAAAAACAATGAAATAATTTTATTTTGATCTATGATTACCTAGCTACTAAATTTTTAGGTTTCAAAACAATTTACCTCATTTTTTAATATAAAAAAACGAACTACTAAACAAATTCATTGGTAAATTCTAATGAAATATACATAAGTTTTTTTGGTATATTAAATGTAGTCATCAAAAATATATTTATTTCAAAAATGTGTTTTATTTTATTTATTGAGTAAATGTAACAATTAATTATCCCACATCATTGAAATTAATTTTATGAAATATACCTTACTTTTATATCAAAATATCTAAAAAATAGACTAAAAATTAGATAATTTACTAAAAATATTTATTTTTCAATGTATATTGAAAATACATATTTGTTTTTGAAAAAATATTCTTTATTCAATAACTTAAAAATAAAAATTTTCTTATAAATTATTTTCAATATAACATTATTCCAAATATAATATTAATAGTCCAATTATGTTAATAAGAATTATTTTTAGGGTTTAATTTATTATAAATACATTTATATACAATACATGGCTATTGTTTTTGAAAAATATTATTCTTTTTCCTTGTGTTATCGTTTATATATTAAATAATTTTCATCTGAACCTTCAAATTGTTTTGGGAAATTTTTATTCCATATTTGGAATGAGGAGGTAAAAATTTGGTAAATAGGTCCCTTATATTTTTGTTCATTATGAAAATATTTTTTTGTAAATTTTTTATACCATAGTTTCTGCAAAATTTTTTTAATTATGGTTAAAAATAATGTACTAATGTCTCAAAATAAAAAAAAACATGACATTATCCACATTATAAATTCTAATATATGTAATTCTCAGAAATTTTACAATAGTTAGTATATATTTTTTATTTTATGTAAATAAAAAAAATGGTCACTCTCTTAAATTTTATATATGTAAATTTAATACATTATAATAAAGATAGTAAAATATTGGTTTTAAATTTTAATTCTAATGACTATATTTTTATCATGGTAATTTATTTATTGTTTATTTGTATCGATTTTGTTTAACTAAATTTTTATATGACACCAACACAATACTTGTGCCGGATGTAGAAAAACAAGTAAAATATTGTAAAAACACAATAAGTTAAAATTTTAAGGTGAGTTACAATGTATCATGATTCTTATAGATAAATATAATATATTATAGATTTTTGAGTTGTTTTTATTTTAATTATAGTACTATTATGCAATATTTAATGTCATATTATTTTAATATTGTCAAATTGAAATTAATGATATTATGAAAAATTATACTTTAAAAAAATTATTTTTAAAAAATAAAAATATTCGATGTGATCAAGTAGGATGTGAAATGGTCTGTAATATACTCCTTTTAATATTTATCTACTAATTTTCATAGTAGATGTAAAATTATAACACCATAAGAGTGATCAAGAAGTTACCAAAGTTAAGGTTAACATTGGATAACTAAAAGTATAAAAAAATGCTCAAAAGAAAACATAAGCCTATAAATAATTTCTGTTTTAGTGGGGTTTCAACCAAATACCTCCTTATATTGTAATATCTATGCAATTTTAATAATTTATCTTTATAAATTTTGTTATCATATTTTAATCTTGTATGAAATTCTAATAGTCCCCTCTCCTAACATATAAAAGGGCACCCATACTTTCTATTATATACCCCTCATTAATCCACAATGCTTGAAAAAACATAGCAAATTCAATCATCAAATTCAATATACATGAATTATATTTTCATAGATTTTTATAATGTCATTAAAATGGTCATTAATAAGCATATAAAGGGGGACTACAGGAGAAAAGGTGATCATTTTACGTGACCTCTTCTTATTTAATTCCTATTTTAACTCATCTAATGATATGATATTAATCATAAAATAATAAATTAATTGTATTAAATATAAAAAAATCTAATAATGATTAGTAAAAACCCTTTATAAACTACCATTTCCAACAAATTGGATTTGGACATATGGATTGGTTATATGTACACCTTTCTATATACATGTAGTGAGATAAATCATTTTAGATAACAATAATTCATGGGTGAAGATATGATTATTTTAAAGAATCTACATGATATTTTAAGAATAATATTTATTTTTAAATTATTATATCATGTATTATATTTTACCTTTATATGCACTAGATTATAATTACATTTCCCATGGGTATATGTGAGAAACACTATATAATGCGATGTAATGTATTTCCCCTTCCTATTTTACACAGATGTTAACATGGATATAATTAATTAGTATATGTATTATACATGAAATTACAATTATTCCTTAAAGGATATTTTATTACATTATTTTCTTTCAATTCACTGAATAGTGATATACACATTCATTCGTACATCGGACCGACAATAACTAGAAATGATGAGACACATTTTTGTAAATAATTATTTTATGGATGAATATAAACATATATATAATGAATATATATGATATTAATATGTTTTATAACTTAATGGTGCTGATAGAACCATAATCAAAGCTAATGGATTGGAATAATGAAACCAAAAATCTCATGAAAACTAAATATTTAAGAGATGGAAACTATATTTTTAATAATTAATTGGTAATAAATGGGAATTTAAATAATATAAGTGGACCATGAATTATTATATTTTTAGGTAAATTACATTTTTATAAATTTACAATATATTTAAATATATTCTATAGGTGTGTAGATGGATTTTTATGCAACTGAATCTTGAGATAAGATATTTTCATTTCACCTTTACTTTTGTGAGGAACAAGCCATAATCATAACATGTTTAGTTTAAGAGTTGTGTATACATAAAACTATTTTATTTTATTATTATTATGAAGAATCTTGTAGTATGTGAACATCAATGTATGGTTGTTTCTTTCATGAGGATCACTATTATAATCATATCAATGTAGTAAGGGTTTTTGGTTACAATCTCATTATTTAAAAGGATTACTTATGAATAGAGTTTTGATAATAAAATTTCATGATCTACCAATAAGTATTTTTCATTAATTTTCATAGATAAATTTTTTTATAGATTATATTCTTCCATTTATTTTACTATATTTTTTTCTAAATACTATGGAATGATATTTTAATGGAAACTAGCTATGTTTTACTAATTGATAAAGAATGTTTTTTATTCAATGTCTATGATTTCTAATTTTTTTTCATAAATTATTTTAATATTCTCAAATGACTACTTATTTTAATTTTCACTATTTTTTTTTATTTTTAAAAAATGTTATAAAATTCTTATTTTTTCAATTTTATGTCCAAGTTAATTTTTTATTTTTTAACTAGAACTTTGAAAGGAATCACTATTTTAACATACATGACATGAAAATAATTTACTACCACCTTGACTTCTCAATACATTGATATTAAAATTAAATTTTTTATTTTTATTTTGAATGGAAATATTTTTCAAAATATATTAGATATTTTTATATATTAAATAAGTGATTTCAAAATGAAACGGGGTATTTTTCCTAAGAAATATTCCCTGAGATCACTTAAAGTAATTTTATTCTATTTTGGGATCTTTTGATCATAAATTTGATTTTGTGGGGGTGGTCCAATGATACAATACATAATAATTTTCTAGATTATTTATGATTATGATGATATAATGATGAAATATTTATGAACCAATTTTTTATCCATATATTATTCTACGATGAAATGTTTTTGAAACCCAATTTATTTCTATGGGATATGATATGATGAAATTGTTATGATACCCATTACATCTCCACATGTAATTCTGTGTTGTGTATTTTAGTATATTTTGGAACACATATGAATTATTTTAATTATAATATGGGTTTTCCTATAATTATACTTACCTAAAATGAATAGTGTAATGAGGGATATCTCTTGAGATATTTAGGTCTACAATAGGGTGTGAATATTTTTTTCTAATGGTCTCTATACCCAATGATTTTCTTGGGATTTAACGATGATTGCAAATATAATTTTATATAGAGTGAACCTGACCTATTATGATAGTCAATTAAGTAATCATTGACTAAAATTAATCAATTTTCTATGCTAATATATTATACAATTTTATTTCTTATTATAATTTTATGTTCTCAAAAATCTCATTCATTGATTCCATTATATGTATTATATTATGAAATAAAAATAAATATTCCTTGAATAAATATTATGATATATGGTATCTAGGGTATGTTTTTTAATTTATGAAACCGACATAAATACTCTCAAACGGGTACCTGATCTAAATTTCCACATACCCAAAGGGAGTTCCCAATCCTCATGAGATGGTGACTAGAACACATGAATCAAAAAAACCTAGAGGGAATTAGTTCACCCTTCCAAAATAAAAACCATGGAATACACATATATATATATATATATAATTGATTGGAAGATTATAAGATATAAATATATTCCATAAGTGAGTAAATATAGCGGAAAAAATACAACTCAAAAGTAGTTAAGAAAATTCTAAAGTAAGGTTATAATAATCCATGGAAAACTAAAAGATGAAACCGATTCTACATGACATAGTGTGAAAAATACCCAAAATATCACCACTATCTTTCTAGAAATATCTGATAGAATACCACATCACCTCCAATAAATTCTTTACCTTTACCAGCATCATAATTCATACAAAGGTGTATACACAAGAGAAGTGGTGCAAGATGATTGATCTGAAAGGATCTATAGGATAACCCATTTTTGATCTGTAAAAAATCTTTGTAATCCAATTTGGGCATGATAAAATATAAAAAAAACAAGTCATGATAAGTAGTTTATAGGTTTTTATACCAGAAACAAAGAAAAAAAATTTAATTTTTCCTTTTTTCTGAATTCAAAAAAATATGGGTAAAAAGGTTTCAAATAATTTAATAAACACATATAGAAGAATATATATCAAATTGAATAAAATCATGTATAAAATATCATATAAATCCCATCCATTAAACTATAAAATAGCACAACCAAAAAACATAGGTGACATCACAGTGGGGATCACTCTTGGCCATGACTGCTTGGAAAATCATACCCCCAACCTAGAAAATCCCTTCCATCAATACCCAAGACATATGAATTGAATCTAAAAATAATAATAACTCTCTATAAGGTTTACTTCCCAATAGTTTATATTTTTCCCGTGAGAAAAATGCCTATGGTGCAGGAAAAATACCCAAGATCTATGTTTTCTAAATAAATTCATCCAAACCATACATTGAAATCAAATTTACAAATCCATTTAATAATGAAATGAAAAGACCATTTAATTTATCAAATTAATGGAAAAATTAATTTTCACAAAAATCAATTTCCACACACACAAATCCAATCAGTCAATAATGTTATTTAAATTATAAAACAATTTATCAAAATGAGAGAAATGAGGATAACCAAAATAGGGTGGAGACAAAACCACCTACCTTAAACTCAGGGCATGTACACACGTGCAATGAGATCTACTAACTAGAAAGTGCATAATAAAGACAATAGAGGAACTCAAAAAAACTCACATGCCACACTGAAACTAAAAGATATTTTATCCTATGGATTTTATATTTGGAACTAAGGAAGAATAAATATAAGAATTGATTAATGTAATTATAAACAAAATGAAACTGAGAAACCATGATTGGAAGAAATGATGAAACATTGCTATTAGTGATTAGTATAAATGAATCAAAACCACAACAATAGTCAATCATTGAAAAAATAATTCACAAGAGTCAAAGGTATTCATAAATAATTTACGGGATATCTTATGCCAATATAAATAAATCCCATGGATGATGAAATAATAAATAACCCACATGAAGCCCTATAAACACAACCAGTGAAGATCACTTTTAATGAAATTCATTTTCTCATTGTGTAATCCAAAAACAACAGGTATGCTAAAAATCCCATTTTTTATAAAAACATAATTATTACTAATACATTGTGTAAAAAACTAAATATCATGTAATATTATCATGTTTTTCACCTGAAAAACCAATTTTTATTGGTAGACATTTCATAAAGTGTAATAAAATTACACATCATCTATTTTCCCAACATACTCCAAAAATTAAAGTTTTTAGTCAAAACACAAAAACCACTATAACATCCAATGAACGTGAGGATAACCCTTTAAATTATTCTTTATGTTATTAAAAAGATTCTAATAATTCAAATATATATATATATCTTTGGAATTTATTTTTTTTTCCCCAAAATTGTTTCTCCATCCTCATGAGTCTTAAAGATATTGAAAACCAAGTGGAAAAATATAAAAACAATGGAAACACCTAAAATATGTTAACATGGTGTTATAAAATCCCCAATATAATACTTTACTTCCCCAAGATGTTATGTGGAAGAATGATTTTTGGAAAGGAGGTAAGGCCACCAATCCATCATCAATGAATCATAGTCCCAAGTCTCATGATAATCTAATTGATTCATCCATAACAATATGTCCAACATAATATAATTCCCACATAATTATTTCACATGAGAGTTAGGGATCTCTCTTGGATACTACATGAAAGATACATATAGCTCTAAATCAACATCTTACCATTTCAGAACATGAGAGGGATCCGGATTATATATCCAATGTTATGATATGTGGAAAAAATCAGGGGTATCTCTCAAATGAGAAGGTTATGTAAATCAATATGAAACTATCTTGAGCCACCCAATGACCTCAAATATATAAACATATCACGGAGAAACCTTTCTCTATTTTCCAAAACAATGGTGCCCCCATCGGGGAGAATGATTCAAAAAAACAAATTCACCTATAGAAAACTCCAACATATTCTTTTTCTAATCCACATAATATTTCTATAAAATCGCTACTATAATCAGACTCCAAGGTATTTCCCAAATCATTTCTGATGTCTTCAGAACAACACTTAGTTCAACCAAATATTTTTCACCCACCTCTTCACAAAATTTAGTGACATACATAAGTGACTATATAAATCATCAATGGAATCAATTTTGATCAAAAAATAATAAGTATTATTATTATAAATATAAATTACCTCAAGATGGATTTCCAAAGATCCACCAAAATCGAAGACATAGGTGAAAATAAATATCATCTAGGATTTGAATATCATGATTTCCCTGACTATCTGTTTGTGGATGATAAGATATTCTCTACCTAACCTGAGTCCCCATATCTCCTTGAGGACTCCTAAGGAACCTAAATTTAATCTTATGATCAATTTATGAATCAACTACAGAGGTAACACTAGTTTTCCTCACAATATTTTAGAAAAAATGAAATCCCATATCTTCTACTTTTGTTGTGTCCCTGATAAAAATTAAATTTTCCCATTTTTCAACTAGTCAATTACCAACTAGATATAGTTCTTCTCATGGATTTTTCATGGTAATAAAATAATAATTCTCATGGAAACCTCATCCAATTTCTGAAATAACATCAACAGAGGATGAATCAAAAAAAATTTCAAATGTAATATCTAAATCTATTTTTATTCGTAAAAATGGGACACAAAAATAGATATTTCACACTATATACTTGGCCAATATAATCACTATCACATGTAATTATACATTTTCATAGTTCTCCTATTAATATCCCATAGATATCTATGACTATCATGTAGTTATGAGATTCTCAAAGATGTTGGGATGACTAATTGATGTCCAAAATGGAAAAATACCTCTGAAGATAGATACCAACCTGAAGCTGTCTCCCCACATTATTTGGCATCTAAAATTCCTCTTAACTTATAATCCTATTACTGATTATATAGAATGGACTCAAAGTGAGCTGGTGATAACAAAAAAATATTTATAACCATTCCATAAATAGACATTGTAGCATATAGATGCAATTTATCAACGATTCCTATAAGGTTTCACTCTTTCAATGATTCCAGAATAAGCTATGATGGTACTTTTCTACAATGAATTTTTAAATGATATTTTCATTCCCTATGGTGTTTCTATTATTGAGGTAAAATGTTTAAAGTTTTTCCACAAATTTTCTATTCCTTAGATTAATCTATTTATTAGAATAGATAAAAGTATTTCTCTTATGTTTAGAAAATACTTAGAACCACTCCCTAAAAAGTAATGGATTAAAAAATTAATTGCACATATAACTAAAAATCATGACTTGGGTAATTATTATCATGTTGTCAAAGATGGTGAGAGCCTTAATATATGAAAATATAATCCTTCATGATAATACATCCCAAAATATCACCGAAATAATCACATAAAACTACATACCCTTACTAGGATTATGTAATATTAAAATAGTAGTCCAAGATAAATTCATTTCATCTCATAAAAACAAGACTGAAATTTTCTATCCAATATGTATTTAAAGAATTTATTGGCAATAAAATTCAATAATTACACAAACATTGAGAAATTATTGAATAACCATCGATAATATCCCACCAGACTAAGAAAAAATCAAATCCTAATGAAATTTTAACGATCATCCCAAGAGAAAAGAACCCTCACCTTCCCAGGGTCAACTGAAAATACTTGATCCAAAATAAAACTACACAATGAAATTACTTATAGAATGTAGAAATTGGCTTTTTAAATATTTCAATATAAATATAGGATCCTCTATATTTATATAACCAAAATCAAATGGTTTTCATGATCGTGGTTAGATCTTGAATAATCAAAAAAATTCATCTAAAAATGGAAAAAAGCTTCCTAGATCCTAATGGAAAATATTATTCATCAATGACATAAGAACCATATGAGTGTTATTCAGACCAAAAAACATTATAAGATATTTATAATAGGCATATGTACTCTAGAAATATTTCGTCGATATATCACTCCTTACAACACTGACTTCATGGTAACCTGTATGAAGAGAGATCTTCAAAAATCTCATTTCCCACTTTAACTGATCAAAAAAGTAATCTTCATAATGGTAAAAGATAATTTTTCTTTACCACCATTCAATTAAATGTATAATAATCCAAACATAATTGGAGTGAATCATTTAATATTTTTGAAAAAATAACTGAGGCTTCCAAAGGTGAACCACGAGGGTGTAAAAACATTTCCCCATAAAGCCATCCTACTGAATTATAATTAATTTCAGATAATCTCGTTCCATATGATATGATGGTATAAAAATAATTTGTGTACCTAGAAAATGGTCAATTCTAAATTATACCTCCCTCACTATAGTAATAACATAGAATGTGTCTAGGAAATTGTGATGAAAATAAAGAATAAAAAAAGGAAGATCAATAACAAAACAAAGGTCATGATTCTCTATTTATGTTGTATAAAAAAATCCATGCTTTTGTAAAGATGGTCATACCTAACCAAACATCAGATCCCACACTCTTGAAAACCCTATGAGCTTATATAGTTTAAATAAAATAATACAGGACAATGGTAATAAAAAACCTTATCATAATGATCCAAAAACCCTTCCATCCCAACAATAATGTAAAGAAAATCCAAATTGATAATAATAAAATCATTTACTTACTCAACATAAGATATCAATAACACACATTAGGGAAAATACACCCCCAATATTAACACCTCCCATGTGGTTTTGTTGAGAACCAATGAAATGGGATGTGATATTTTGTAAGGCTAATAGTATCAATAAAATAAAAGATATAAACAAGTGGGAAGCACCAATATAATTAAAATCTATCTCTGATTAAGATTAAATAAATATGGTAACTCTTAGTTTCACTGTAACAACATCTACCTATGATGTAATGGAATGTACCATGTATATTTGATCTATTTATGCAGAATTTTCCTAGATCCCTACATTCTTCGAAGCATCTAACTATATCATAGATGATATTGGATATGACAATCCCTAACCATATCAATTAGTAGACATATATTGATTGAAATACATCAGATGGACATATAAACCATGACTATTTCACAACATTATGGGTGAAGGAAAATAATTATAAGAGTGTATGACCTTGATACACTGATAAAAAGTTAGAAGAATATGATAGTTGTAAACGAATGTATAGAGGTGGTGTACTACTGAGAACCACCTCTTTTACACCCATGATGATCCTTCCACTGTTTATTTATCCCATGATACCACTAAAACTGCTTCTAGGTGGAAGATAATGGAAATATTATCCATCCTTTCCTTCTATATTCATCAATGCCATTATATATTTTTTCTACTATATATGTATAGGTTGGGAGCTTCATTATAAATAAATGGGATATAATATTCTTCCATATACCCTATAGGTCCTTTAAGGGTTTCAAATAGTCATTCCCTATTTCCTATCGAGAAAACAAGAACAATTTAACTAATTGATTGATTTTCACTGATGCCAAACTTTCTCCCATATGAAATGAAAGGAACTCCAATGTTTTATCCATATTTAGTTACTCTAGAATAAAATTTCTAGATGAAGGGTCTCTTGAAACTAATCAAGTCCAAGACCAATACCTATCTACATGTACCAAGGAATTCCAATATTTTTTTCTTATACCCTCAAGTTTGACCACATCATACTTCATCTTGATTCTCTCAGGTGTTACTCAGAAGTTAATAATTAGATCGATTTGTTTCCAGAAAATCTTGTACCTCTTGTGGTTCATTCGTATATTTAAGGTTTTTGGGATTCATAATAAAGGGATAATATGAGTTTTATTTATCTTCTATATCTATTAGATATACAAAAATGACTGTGTTCAACACTTTTGGTAAATTCTTGTCAAAAGGATGAAATGCCACAAGATATTATTATTAAGATTATGATCTATAGGAAGATTCACTTAAGGAGCATCTGTTTCACCCTCTCAAAGTACCCATGAAATATGTCTGAGAGGAATAATGAATCACACCTAAACGAAATTAATGGTAAAATAACATAATAATCTAATTTCACACTAGAAACCTATGAATAAAATTTATATTTATATCAATAACATAAAATTGAAGACACACATCCCAACATCCAATTGTAACTTGTGACTTTCCATGAAAAGAGATGGTTATGCACTCACCACAACCGACCTCTCAAGTAACAACAATCCTATATATAGTCTGTTGAATGCCCCATGGAAATGACTCTTGAGGAAACACCCCTACAAAAACTAAAAATTAATAAACCAGACCCAAATACCCTTAATATGGTACCAAAAATGAATTTACCCATACCTAAAGGCTATATTGATCCCCATGGGATGATGACTAGATCCCATGAAAAACCCTATGATTTAATTAATTATTATTTTCAAATAAATGACATTTGGTAGATGGAATGTATTACACACTACAACAAGTAATGATTTCTTTATATTCAACACCAAGTAATTATTTCACTACACATAACATTTATATTATATTTTGGTACACATTACAACATGTTTGTATTTGGTTACACACAATGTTGTGTTTCTTTGATTGCTTGCATTAAAAGCGAGACCTAATTTTACTGAAATGAAATATTAAATAAATATTATTATTAAAATAATGTAATAGTTATAACCAAAACATCAGAATGAATAATTTAAATAATTATAAATAAATTATCAAACTACGGTTTCCGAATGATAATATAATAAATACTCTCTTTTTCAACTATTTATAAATGTAATAATTTTTTTATTATAAACGATAGAAGTTTATGAAAAACTATTAATATAACCACAAAGGGGTTTTATAGTAATTAATTAAAATAATATAGATTTGGGAGTTATATAAATGAAATTTATATATTATATGTTTAAACAATTATTTTACATTCATCTAATATGTTCGACAAGAATAAAAGAAGAATTAAATTCCAATTTTTGGAATAATGTAATATTTTTATAAAAGGAAGTTTGGCCGCCTATTAATGGAATAATTGTATTAAAACTAATATTTAACTTTAATATTTTTTATTTGAAAAAATAAAACTCATTTCTGAATTAAGAATATAAAATTTTAATTTAATTTATTTTTAGTATCTTTTTCAGAAGTTTCAATTTATGATGCATATTGAAAAACAATGAATAATAATTGAAAAATGAATTTTATTAAAATTTATTTATATAGTTAAATTTTATTTTATGATGGTTTTTTTGTATATATAGAGAAATTATAAATTTATTAATAAAACATATGTTATTAGAATCAAATTAACAATTAAATTGGAAATAAAAACATTTTATACATCTAATCATTTTGACATTAAAAATATATGTTTAATCATATCTTAATTATTAATTATTAAATTCAACTATTCCAATTATGTGATTATAATATCAATGAATGGATTATATATTTGGAATCAATATTAATGATTGTTTTTATTATTTCCAAATTAATTTTTACCAATAATATTAGTGAATGTAATTGAAATTAATTACAAAAATTCAGGTAAAAATGATTTTACATAGTGGCTAAAGGTCATATTAAGGGAAAAATAAACTAGAAACATGTCCAAAATCCAATTTATAGCCATATTCCTAATACATAATCCCTTGTATTTAACACTTACCACTATTGGATTCAGATGATTTAAGTAAGACATCTCAATTGTGATTACCTTTTTTGTATTTTCATGAATGCCACTCCTCATCCACCATAAAACCACACTCACCCCTCATCGATTCATTAAAAATCTCATGAAATTTTTCTCATCAATAAAAATCTAATTTGAGCTCCAAATAACCAAAGTATCATAATATAAGACGAAATGTGTGGATAATAATAACCATGTTTTTCCATTAGTGACAACCAAACATCCGATCTGAATCTGGCCAAAACAAATACCAGCATCAAATCTAGCCCATGACAAGTCCCTAAGGGAATTTACAATCTCCACAGGCTCGAAAAATTGCCCGTGTATCATTAAATTAGTCTTGGGAAATATTTACCCTAGTACTAAAGCATACAACATTAAAAACAATCTATTATAAATTCTGAAATTTTCATGCCAAACAAGCCTTAAGAAACCAGCTCTAAATATCTGGTTTTAAATAAATTACAAGATGTCAAAATATGAATAAATATAGCTTCTAGTCATCCAAAAAGACCCCACATGGAAATGGGTCATCATCCACAAGCCATCTCCACAACACTACACCACATGAGAGAACTAACAACCCGAACCATCATCATCTACGACATTTCCTTTACCTGAGTCAAACATAACCATGTATACATACACCAAAGGGGTGTAATAAGATTGTTATGCTAAGGAAAATATTATATCACCCAAATACTCCAAAGAGTATGAAATACAAGGTGAAAAAAGAATATTTAATATGTAAAAAAATAGTGATAAATTCCAAGACATTAAAGTTTCAATCGAAAATTGTTTTCAAACTAAAACCTCCATAACATTTAAACATATAAATAAGAAAATTTAGCTACATTAATGTAAAGAAAAAACACATTATTACAAGGGTAAATACCACAAATACAATGAGAACCAAAACTGGGAACAACCCTAGGCATCTAGATAATCTTGGGTGCTATGTACCTTGTACCTCAGTGTAAAGTAACCATGTCACCAATCATTTAACCTGAATGAGCCACTATTATGGAACATACCCATAACCAAGTGGTCACAAAACATCATCCACATAGTTAAATTAGAGTTTTTGTTTTCCATTTTCATAATGAAACATGGACAAAACCTATACGGATCACTATTCATACTAGTACATATCCTCTCATCTAGGTACCTGAGATTCCCACTTTATGCTCAAAAAATCTCATCCTGCCACATAAATCCATTTTCATATAAAATACCACTAATTGTCACACACATAAAATATAGTATCTATACATAATTTATAACACTAAAAGAACACAACAAAAAACATTGATTTTAAATAAAAAAACATCTCAAACCTCACATTGTTTTTCACCCAAAACTCATTGAAATCCTTACATTACACACCATGTGAAAACTTACAAGTCCCCAAAACATAAATTTCAGCCCAAAAACTTTCAATTAAATCAACAAATCAATTTTAAGGAATTCCCATTTGATTTAAAAATTCACATCATTGTAAAACCTCAATTTTTCAAAAACATGTCACTTAATGGTCATATGGTTCAAAAACACCCTTAAAAAAGATTCTTGTAGAAACAACCAAATGAGATTAACATTGAAAAAAGTATTTTCATCCCTTATAAACTTAAATAAAATTAACTAATGATTATTGGGGAGCCCCAAATTAACCAAAAAAATATTTCTATGAAAAACCATAAATTTCACATAAAAATGGTACTAAAAATTCATTTTCATTACAATCACCACCAAAAAGAATTTTTTCCGAAGTAATCAAATGATATAAACATGAAAATACAATAAACACAGAACGATATGTAACATATATTGTAAACATAATTGAATCACCTACCAAATTTGTTACAACCTTCAATCCTTTGTGTGAAAACTCAATTGCACCATCGCCACACCTCAAGGAGGGTCGTTCAGGATTAAACACCGCAGATTGGACCAACAAACCCAAGGTTAAACCCTAGTTTAGAAACCCTACCCTCTGGAAATTTTGGAATTCAAGGATATGTGATGAAAGTCTACGCAAATTGATTGAAACCCAAAGCAAATTGAAAGAGGAATAAAGGAGACCCACTTACATGAGGGACATTGAAAATATCACCCCAAATACACCAGTAGATGAATTTGCAATCAAACAAAAATACAATTGATATAAGAATAAAAAATATAAGGTTAATTGAGAACTGAAATGGGGGATAAGAGTTAATAATGTATGTGTTATAAAGGAAACAAATTATCTTTTTAAATCTAGATGAATTATCAAGGCTTTATATTTTGTGACCTAATCTTTGAAGAAAAAGTACTCCAATGAGAGGTAGAAGAGAATCAGGGAATGAATAGGCATAGTGGGCATGATTCAGAGGTATAATCAATGAAAAATAATTACAATTGAATATGATATTAAATAAACAGTTTTTAAAAAAACTGCAAATGGGATTCTCGGAAGGCCTAATCCCTTAAAAAAACCCAAATAAACCATTATTATGGATTCCTAGAGGGTAAAAATTGACATGATGGTGTTAATATGTCAGGAGAGGCCATATAAGAATTAGAATGGGTAGAAAATTTGAAAAATGAAGGAGTTATAAAAGAAACAAAATTTAATTTGAAATCTTGAATTGGGCTCATGGGTTGGCCCAAATTTTTACAAAACCGCCATTTTCCACTAAAATTCATGGGAAACACCCAAAAAAAGCATGAATAGAAATTGAATGAAAAATAATATAAAAATAATTCATTTATGTGACAATTCTACTGACTATAAAAAATTTCTATCCTGGAATGTCAACCCGAATCATGATTAGAAAATATGAACATATACTCTTCCCCAACACATGACTTCCTCTCCCATGACCAATGTGCATCATTTCCACGCTACCAAAGAAACTGGAATAGTGGGTCAAACATTCCCCAAATCACATTTTATTGAAATTATACTCTTCGAACCAACCGCTCAGAAATAGATAAATAATGCTCTATATCCAACTCCTCCTAATTCAGTACATGGGATAGATCTAGGTTTTATTTCTTCATCTAGGTGACATAGAATATTTCCTGGATGGATGACAACTATTTAGGAGAATACAACTTGTACGAAACCTGGATAACACTCTTAGTGATCTCCAAAGGTCTGAAAAACCACGACATCATCTTTACTTTCATTCCTAATCGACGATGGCCTAGACGAGGGGCCACCTTCAAGAATATCATGTCACCCACAAAAAAAATCTATGTTTTGATGCCTCTGATTAGCATATGATTTATGGTGACTTGGATATGTCAATAAGTTATTCCTGATCTACTTGTCCTTCTCAGATGTCTCTTGCACCAAACGTGGCCAAAATAATGAGGTCTCACCTACCTCATCCCAACATAGGGGGACTTACAACGCTGACTATATAGAACCTCAAAAGGGTTCATTCAAATGAAGGATTCATAACTGTTATTATAAAAAAAACTCAACCAATCCCAAATGGATATCCCAGGAAAATCTATAGACTAGAACAAATGAACAGAGCATGTCCTCCAAAATTTGATTCGACGGCTCTGTCTGACCATCTGCTTGAGGATGGTATGTCATACTCATCTTAAAATGAGACCCCCAAGGCCTTCTGTAGGCCTTCCAAAAACTAAGAGGTGAAGAGGGGGTCTCTATCTATGAAAACTGTTATTTCCACACCATAGAGTCACACCACCTCTTGAAGATAATGACAGCCCAACTCATACACTGTAGTTGTATTTTGATCAGAATGAAGGTGGATGATTTGGTAATATGATAAATCACCTCCCAAATGGCATTTTACTTGAAGGTGTATGAAGAAATACAAAACATATGTCCATAGAGACAACATCCAACATCTAGGTAGGAATGGGTAATGGATGGAGAAAACCATAGGGCCTCTAATACAAATGCATTCACCCACTCGCATGAGTAGTAGATCGACACAAAGTCTGGAATGTCCTTTATCATTCCTGGACTCCACAACTATCGACGTACAACATAATACAACTTAGTGGAACCCTAATGGACAGCCCACTACGACATGTGGATATCCTTCATCACCACTTTCCGTAGGGATAACGACACTACAGAATGGTCCTTGAATAACAAGGTGACATCGGGGGATAATGACCAATCAAAGGACGTCTCCCCATCATGAGGAAGTATCCTCTACTACTGATAAATCTCATCACAAGGATGTTCCCACAGTATCAACTCTAAGAGATAAGGATTCAATTTAATTCTCCCCAAGAATGCACCCCCATTTTTCTGTTTCCTCTCCACATGCATTTGCGAAAAGGGTCCTATCAAAGTCCACTCATCACTGGATATCATCAATGCTTGCACATGATCATTTATGCTCCATGATTCGGCCATCACATTAACATTTCCTTTGGTATAGACAATGTCAAAGTCGAACCCCGATAAGTACCTAATATGGTGGTGATGTCTCTAGTTGAGTTCCTTCTGTGATATGATATAGGAAAATATGGACCACAAACTTCTCCCTAAAGAGTTAGTGACACAATGTCATCAAATAATGAATCACCAATTCAAAACCCAAGTACTTTTTTGGTTGATTATTTTCATGTGGTAAGATTTGGCGAGATCCACACGCCACCACGTGGTCATCCTGCATAAGCATGCACCCAAGACCCATACCTGAAGCATCATAATAGACGACATACAACATTCCAGTATTTGAAAAAATAATCACAAGGGTGTTAGTGGAACTCCACTTCATCTCCTAGAAGGATGCATGAAATTATGGGCCCCATAAAAACATCACCTCTTTCAGGGTGAGCGCAGTCATTGGTGAAGCCAGCTGAGAGAAATCTCTAACAAATCGCTAGTAATTAATAGTCAGGCCAAGTAAACTCTTTATCTCGAAAACATTCTTCGGATTCTCCCATGATAAAACTGCACTAAACATCATAAGTCCACTAAAACCCCCTCATCCAAGATCACATTCCCTACAAATTTCATCTCGCTGATCTAGAAAGTGAACTTTGACAAAATTTATTTGTAGCGGTGGTCCTACAACGTTCCCAAGAATATCCTAAAGTGATGTTCATGTTACTCTATAGAACCAGAGTATACTATAATGTCATCCATGAAAACCACATTGAAGGAATCAAGACATTGATATACCACCCTATTCATGAGTTCCCTAAAGTCCACTGAAGCATTGGTTAATTGAAAAGGCATGAAAAAATAGTCAATGTGTTCATTTCTACTTTGGAAGGCTGTCTTCCGGATATCTGCCTCTTTCACCACAATTTGATGGTATCCTGAATAAAAGTCTATTTTTGAGAACCAATTGCCCCCATTCAACTTATCAAACAAATCATATATTTTGGGAAATGGGTATTTGTTCTTAATTGTTACCTTTTTCAGCTACCGGTCTTTAATACACAAGTAGAGGGATCTGTCTGCCATTTTCACAAACAACATAAGAGTAGCCCAAGTAGAGATACTTGGGTGAATGAATCATATATATTCTAAGTCATCCAACAATATCATTATTTCCTTCATCTCAGTTGGGTCCATTAGATATGAAAGAACATGTATTAACTGTGTTCCCAATGCCAGATCAAATCAGAACTTCACATCCCGCTCTAGGGGAAAACATGACAAATAATCCAAGAATAACTTTGGAAAATCATTCGCTACAAGAGGTATTGCACCTTTAGAAAATAGACCATAATCCTTAGGTGTTGGAAACAAAAACTAGAAGATAAGACTTCCTAATTCTTGGATTGGAGGTCCTGCGCAACCTGACCAAGGATCCCATTCTCCATGAAAAACCTGATGACTCCCATTAGGTGTTTTGAAACTCACTCTCCACCAAGAGAAATCAATGTGTGACTATAAGTGTACCCGCTAATCCATGAGAAGTACCATGTCAAAAAAATCCATATCTAAGACCAAAAGGACCCACTCCATATCAATCCCAAACAAGTAGAGTGTACACAATGACCACCTAAGACCCTACTCTTACATTCCCTACGGTGTAACCAACTCAAACTCAAAAGAAAACATATCTGTTGTAAAATTCAGAGTGTCCACAAAATAGGAAGAATTTAATGAAAAAAGGCACTGTTTAAACCAGGGCTAATCAATGAATGATTTGAAGTATGGTTTGTGTTTGTTGTTAATACTCAGTAGAAGTTCATAATTTGTGCTAGTAAAGTGATAATACAGTTCAAGAAGACAACAGTATTTAAGGTGGAACCATTTCCCATTTTTTTCCAAATTTTTTTTCCTCAAAACCGGAAAATCATAACATGGGTTGTTGGTAAAAGGAGGTTCACGCAAAGAGGATGTGACACACGAAAAAGGTGGTCAATGCACGAAATATTTGAGTTGTGCGTGAAAAAAAAGCATGGTGCAGGAAATAGTGGAGTGAGGTTTCTCACGAAAATTTTGTTTTAGAATCAGAATGTCGGAAAACGGAAAAGGCATGGGCTGCATGAAAAATATAGACATGTGCGCGAAAAATTGTACTTGGGTGAAATATTACGCGCCAAATGAGAGGTTTTTCGCGCCACAGTGGGTGTTGCGCGCGGGGGTATGAGATGCCTATAAATAAGTGGTGACCCCCATCATTCCATACGGTTGAAAACTTAGAGAAGATCCATGTGTTGATGTGCATAAAATGATCATGTAAAAGGAGTTGTGCGAAAAAGGTCGTGTTGCGCGAAAAATTTCGAGTTGTGTGAAAAAGGATGGGGTGCGTGAAAAAGGCCAAGATGTGTGAAAAAGGTGTTTCACGTAAAGGTGGTTGTTGCGTGAAATATTTTCCAGGAAAAAATAAT
Organism: Viscum album; assembly: GCA_963277665.1. Taxonomy (NCBI): domain Eukaryota; kingdom Viridiplantae; phylum Streptophyta; class Magnoliopsida; order Santalales; family Viscaceae; genus Viscum; species Viscum album. The sequence continues at coordinate 1,707,755,938 of OY728121.1, forward strand.
GTATTTCAATCAAAAGTGAGATATTTCATGAAAAGGGTAAGAGTTGCAGAAAATCTTCAGTATAACCTGTTTGCGCGTTTCTGATTATCCGGATCAGTGGTTCAGTGTGTTCAAGAGCATCAATTCAGGATATCGATGTAAGAATATTCTCATGCTGAGTATTGACAAAGACTTTAATGAAAATCTACTGAAGATTCCCTCACATCTATAAACTGACTGAGACTTCACCAAAGGCAGTGAGCTAGGGGGAGTCAACAGGAGTGACCTGAGGGACGCAGTGGGCTATCCCGGAACATTTGTAAAGGCACTGAGCCTAGGTAAGAGTGATTATTTCCGATCCTTTGTAATCCAAAACTAGTAAAGAATAGAGGAATTAGGAACAACCAAAAACCTTTCAGTGTATGCTCCTTAGAAGTATCCCTTAGCACTGAACGAAGTAAAAAGTGTTGTTTTATCTCTTTGCATGTGAATGTTTTACTACTGATCAGTTTCATCATACAGGTTTAACTAGTTCCTACCAACGTGGGGAAAATATCCTTGTTTTAAAAGATAAAGTTGGAACCATGATTCAAATATCCCGTATCAGGGTGTCCCGGGGTCCTATAGGCACCAATATCAAAAATAGAAGCAGCTATAGAAGATGTGATCTGAACGGTACCTTGAACTATAGATGGTCCCGTATCTGATCCTACTAGTTCATGATCCACTACATAGAGATTTCCGGTCTCTACCATAGGATGCCCGCTAGTCTGTAGTTGTTCCGTAAACTGGATCTGCCCAGAAGATGACCTATCCCTACCATAGCAGCCACCAAATCAAGATCCCCCAGTCTCTTATGGCTTGGACTATGATAGCACCTCGCTTCTAGCCACTAACCCGGACCCACACAGAAGTGAATGTGCCACCCAGAAAAAGCGCTAAAAATTCCCCATATCTCGACACATGTAACAAGGATTTAGAGGAATCATGGATTCTGGTCGGATGTTCCCCAGATTCCCACTCAAGTGGCATAAAACAGATCTCACATCAGATGTCGCATTCAAAAACTACTTGGAGGAGTAGCCTGAACTACCACCTCCCTTCTTCAACTATTCAACCCGCTTCCTTTTATTTTATGAAGAGCGGCCACTACCCACTACTGATTCTAACCCTAAGAAATGAACCCTACATTTCTGGTCAATCTCCAATATGCATTCCTGGTCAACCACCTCAACCTAGGTCCTAAGCTTAAACAAGATCACCTAGAAGTATATCTCTGGTCACAAACCATTCTAAAAACATTGGGCCTTCACTTGATCATTGGAGGTGATTTCAGAGGCATACTCAACCAGTTCAATGATATGGTTGTCATAATCCATGACAGAAATATACCTCTAAATAAGTTCCATGAAATCATTGTACCTGGCATATTCCAGGATAGTGGGGAAAAACTACACATTATAGACAACTTTGAAATCTTCCCAGTGAATCTCATCATTCTTCCTAGTTTTATGTACCGATTAACCACACCTATGGCTGGAACCCTCTAATAGAAATAAGGAACATTTCAACCTGAGTTCCTCAAGTGTATATCAGAACTCGAACATGCTCTTGATATTCACGATCCATTCCTCTTCTTCTGGAGGTTTTTTACTGCTTTGAAAAGTTTGAGGCTTGTTTTTCAGAAACTCCAGAGCTTTATCTTTTTGAGGGCCCATCTCTTCATCCCTAATATAAATGGGAATTGGATTTTTTCCAAATTTTAGAGCCTAGATATCATATAGCACAGACTCAACTATCCTCTGATCAATAGGTGTGGGAGAACTATCTCCGTCTTCCACTTGTGGGCATATGAGAGCTTTTCGGGGATGCATGTTGCTACAAAATGCAACAGTCACAGGAGAAATATTCAATACCACAATTTTTAAAATATTAATCAATTAAATCAACTAAATATAATATAAACAAATTACAGTAATAAAATAAACAATTACACCACTCCACATGATGTCCACATGGGGTCTGCAACCCACACGTCTCACCTTGAAGTGATGTCAATCAGATAATTCTATCATCCCCTTGCGACAGAAGGTCTAACATGAGAGGTGAGGTCTAGGAACCCTAATCAGGACCAAAAAAACAAGCCCTGATATTCCTATCTCCAATATATCTTGACTCATCTCTAAATAGTAATATAAACCAAAAATATTGGCCCCCTTTGATACCACTTTGTCACGAACCGAATCTGTTAGCCACAAATACTGACATTAAATCCATCCCTAGACAAGGCCCCAAGAGTGTTCCCCATCCCTCGAGCTTGTACAAGTTCCCAAGTATCAATAAATTCAGTTATTGAACAATTTACCCAAGTATAAATTCATAAAACATTAAAAACAATCAAAAATACAGATCAGAAATTTTCACCACAAAAAAGACATAACAAAAACAGATATGAATAAATGGTTTTAAATAAATTACATGAGGTCCATATATAAATAATGACTATCGTATGTTGTCCAAAAAGAACCCACATGAAAAGGGGTCATCACCCCGAGCCGTATCCACCACACCACACCACAGTGGGGGACTGACAACCCGAACCGTCTTCACATGAGGCTTTGCCTTTACCTGATTCAAACATAACCAAGTATACTTACACATAATGGGTGTAAGTAGGGTGTGATCCTATGACCAATATTATATCAACCAAATATTCCAAATAGTATGCAATACAAGGTAAAAAATCAACCAGTTTTAATATGTAATGAAAAGTAGTGATAAATTCCATGAAATGGAACAATCAATTGAAAACATGTTTGAAACTAAAACATTCATATTGCTGGAACATAAAAATAAGAAATGTTAGCTACAATAATTTAAATCCACCCACACCCTAAGACAAGTGTAAATTCCAGAAATCCAATGAGCACCAAAACTGAGAACACCCCTAGGAAACTAGATTCTCTCGGGCCATTTGTACTTCAAACCTCGGTGTAAAGTAACCATGTCACAAATCATTTTTTGTGCACAAGCCACTAGTAGGGAAAATACCCATAACCTATTGGTCCGCAAATATCATCCAAATAGTTTATGTGGAGTTGTTTTTATCCATTATCGTAGTGAAATATAGACAAAACCCATCTGGATCACCAGCCGTACTGGTACATATCCGCCCACCTAGGTACCCATGCTTCTATATTTTTAATAAAACAATTCCAGCATTACACATATATCCCTTTGCATTTAATGACACCACTACTATTCAAACACATACCATACAGTATACATACACACATTATACGACTTAAAACACAAAACAATGAAATTTGATTTTCAATAAAACAACTTCTCCAATCTCATGCTGTATTGCACACAAAACTCTTTGAAATCCCCACATTTCACACCATGTTCAAACTCAAAAGTATCCAAAATAGAAATGGTATCCAAAAACCATTCAATGATACGAAAAAATAAATTATATGGCATCCCCATATGATTTATAAAGTGATATCATTGTAAAACCACCATTTTTTTAAAACATGTCAATTAAAGTTCATACATTTCACAAACAACCTAAAAATAGATATTCAAAGCAACAACTAAAGAAGAAAAAAACCGTATTTTTAGATCTACCTCACTTAAATAAAAATAATAATTAATTATAGGGTACCCCCAAACAAACCAATAATATATTTGTATAAAAACCCCCATTTTCACATAAAATTGGTACTAAATATTCATTTTCATTACAAACACCACTAAAAAAAATTTTTTAAGAAAAAATCAAATGAGATAAACATAAAAATACTATAAAAACCGCACTCTACATCAAAAGTATTTCATACATAATGTAATAACATACCAAATTTGTAAAACCCTATAATCCTTTGGGTGAAAAATCAATCACACTACCGCCGCAACTCAAGGATGGTAGATCAAGCATATAAATAGAAGATTGGGCTAAGAAGCACACAGATAAACCATCGGTTCTAAATGATACCATATGGTCATTTGGGACTTCATGTATATGTGATGAAACCCTAGGAAACTTGAATGAAACCCAATGAAAACTGTAAGGGGAAATAAGGAGACCCACTTACTTGATGGATATTGAATAAATCGCCCCAAATACACCAATAGAAGAATTTAAAAACATAGAAAAATTCAACAGAGGTTTTAATAAGGAAGATAAGAATAATTTAGGATAGAAATGGGGGGATAAGAGTGAATAGTGAAGGAGTTATGAATAAATCAAATTACCTTTTTAAATCTAGACTAATTGTGAAATCTTTAGATATTTTGACCTAATCCATGAATCAAATTTTCTCCAAAGTGGGGAATAAGGTATCGGGGGAGTGCCTATATTCTTTAGGCTCGAGTGAGAGGTGGAATTACCAAAAGATACTTAAAATTGAATAAGATAATAAATATATTTTTTAAATATATATGGGATTTTAGGTAGGACAAATTCCTTAAATAAAAACCAATATACATTATTATTATGGATTCCTAACGGGTCAAAATTTACAGGGTGGTGTTACTAGGTTAGGGGAGGCCAAGCTAGAATTGTTATGGATGATAAGTGTTAGAAAAATTAAGGAGTTATAAGTGGATGAAAATTTGTTCTGATATCTGGAATTGGGCTCACGGTTTGGCCCATATTTTAAAAACACACCATTTCCAAAAAAATGCTTGGGAAACAACCAATAAAAAGATATAATATAAATTAAATGAAAAATAACTTTAAAAAAGTCATGTATGTAACACCAAATGTAATTACTCGAGGAAGCGGAAATGTTCTTCAATAAGAACATTTGTTTGATTTATATCTCCAGCCATACAATAATTCAATTCTCATGATTATATAATACCCTCAGTATCTTTAATATACTGATATGTTTTTATGTTAATGTTATAATTAACACTTTCACACACATCCATTAAATGGGATAGACAATCAACACTTGCGTGTGTGGTGTATTAACGCCTCACGAACCAATGCTGTTATTTCTTACTAAAGGTTCTCACATTTTTTAAAAATGGTATAAATTGTATATTTTGTGATAAATATTAAATTTATGGTATATTTATGACTTTTAAATTATTATATAAAAAATAACTTCATTATTTCTATTTTTTGGTAATATGATAACTTCGTTTGTGGACGTGTGGACAAACACCATCTCAAAGGGATGTGATTCGTTCATGCTTTACATAGAATGTTTTGAGGAATAATTTAATAACATAATTTCATAAATATTACATAATTATTATAAATTAAATATCATAGATATATGTGGATGTACATATCACTTACATATATTTCTTTAAATATATTATAAGAAAATGGAAACAATCATTATGCATACTTATGGCCTTTCGTCTCCATGAATGGTGTATTTCATTTCTTATTTATATATTTTATAGATTATTATGTATAATTATATACATAATATATATTATAACTATATCATTTTATATATTTTAGAAATAATAAAATCATGATCTTGGTAGGAGGATCAAAAATAATAAGTAAATCATATACGAAATATAATGTTGTTATTGCCCGAAATGTAACATTAACAAGAAATTATAAGTAAACTGTTAATAGAATGTTCTTATAAAATATTATATGGTATGATATAAAAACTAAGTATATGTGATAGATTTTAAATAAACCTATATTTAATATACATGTTGTTTGAACATATATAAATAATTTCAATAGGTAAGGTTATGATGAATGGTTTTATGTAGGAGTACTATTGTGGTAGATCATTATGGGATATGTTGATGTTTTTCACAAGATAAAAGATTGTTCCACCATGTTTACAAATACACTGATATATTATGGTCCTCCGAAATTGAAATTTTTATGTTATTAATTTTCATCTAAAATGTGATATTATCCATGTATATTAAGCCTAGGTCTCTATAGTTTTTTGTAAAGGAATGGTTTAGTCGACAATGGGAAACTAATATGAGATATATTTATTCTGATCCCTTGGAATATTTATAAGGATATGTATTGGGATTTCAATAAGGATAATCCTATTATTTCATATATTTACAATACAGTCTCATTATTTAGATATCCTATAATTATTTTTCATGATGATGTCATTTTTTTATACGATAAGGGTTGTTGACACTATTATTTCTAGTCTTACTCAACAGTGGGAACTAGAATGATATGGGTTAACATTGATTGTTTTTGATGTGGAATGTATGGTAATTATGAGAATGTTTTTACTAGTGTAAAACACATGAATATAGTTAGGATGGTGGGATGAGTATTGGTTATACTTCTAAAGAAAAAGAGACTATGAATGGCATGTGAAAGGTATAGGATGCTCAAATAGTATTGTTTTTACAATTAAATTCAGTTTGATGAACCTTAACTATTTATTAATATTTTATTTTATAGGAATTGAATATTATGTAATAATATGATTAAGGGAATGTAATGGTCTTAGAATAAAGGTTGTTAATTGAAAATTATATATACACAAATTTATTAAATTTTCTATGTGAATCATGACGTATATGTTTTCCATTATAAATTTTAAGAAATATATTGAATGGTGTGGATGAACTAGAAAAATTATTTAATTTAAAAGTGTTATTATGGTTATGGTAAGGTAATCATTAATGTGTAACTAATTTTGAGAAATTTGTGTTAATCTTGTATAAAAAGATGATTAATTATTGTATAGAGCGAATTAAAATGGAACTCATTGTTGAATTGTGGAAAATGTTTTCTATGTTATCATGGATATATTCATGACCTTTTTTTGGATATTATTATTATATCCAACAATCTATCTAATTAAAATGTATACATTTTTTAAATAAGGTTTTCTTATAATTCTGGTTATTATCATGTTTCAATAGAAAACATGTTGAAGGAATTTGGATGTTTGGTACGTGACAATCAAGATCCTCATTATGATATAATGTGGGACCAATTTTATGTTATTTATGAAGAATTTAGTGAACTTGTTCTAAATTTTTGGATATTAAACATTTATATGATTAGTAAGAGTAAACATTTATGGGATAGTTACTTTTAAACATTGTATAAGGGTTTATAGGTTAATTTATAATCACACCATATGTGTATTTCGGTGTATTGGATAACAGGTTCAAATATTTTGGTTATGATAAAGACAGAATGAATGATATATAATTTGATTTAGGGATCTCATGATCTGATAAACTTTCAATATTGAAAATTCCACAATTATTTCTTACAATAAGAGATGAATATGAAAGTGATCAAGGCACAACAATTGGTGAAATTTTTCTAAAATCAAGTATACATTCTCATTAAAATTATACAAAATTGTGAAATGGGTTAGTAAATAAAATTGTGTCCTGTTATTATCACTTTTGATGTTATCAATTTCCTTTTTCAAGCCTCTTTGGTTCATGGATTTTTGGTTGTTAACATTCTCCAAACCATTTTATCTATCACTAAACATTAGAAATATATTTCTATAATCCCATTTCATTTCCAAGTTATCACATTATACCAATATTCCCAAAAGTGGAAGCCTAGTTATGAGTAACTTTTGGTTACCTTTATGTTCACAAATTTCCCTTTTTAACAGATGTTTTATTACTCATTTTATGATGTGGGTTTCAATAAAAGTAAATTTCATGTCTAAATCCTTCGATAAACCAACACTACTAAAATTATTGGTATTTGCGACTGATTATTTGTAATGGGATGCCGTCACAAATAAGCTTTATCGACGGGGCCACATCGCAAATATCCCTTTTCAGAAAATGTGGTCGCAAATACCATTATTTGAGATGGGCCCGTCGCAAATAATGGAATTTGCGATGGGAAACAAAACAGTCACAAATAAGTCTCCGATTATATGCATTATATATAAATTATACTTTTCACGACGGGCCCATCGCAAATAGTTTTTGCGATGGGCCCGCCGTCCCGTCGTAAAAAAAATATATTTATATATAACGCTCTGCGACGAGCCCATCACAACAAAGTATTTGTGACGGGTAAGTAGTCCCGTCACAAATATGTTTTTAAAGAATTTTTATTTAGACTATTTTCGACGGGGTCCTGTTGCAAAAGGAACCATCAAAAATAATAAATTAATTTACAAACATAATTTAATAAAATTACGATTAATGAAAAAATAATATTACTATTATTAAAAAATATATATTAAAATTCTCAATATTCACAAAAAAAAATCATAAAAAACATAATAATAATAATAATAATTAGTAAATAAACAAACATTAAAAAATATAATACTAAAAAATTATATTTAATAAAATAATATTATTATTATTAAAATAATAAAAAAATTAATAAAATTAAAATTTCCAATATTCATAAAAAAAATATAAAAAAATCATAAAATATAAAAAATTTAATTATGTAATATTTGAACTGATATAAAAGATAGAAAATGTAAATAATTCATATTATAATGTTAAATTCAAATGTTTTTAACATAAAAAAATCACTAGGGGGTCGTCTTCTAGAGGAGGTGGGGGAGCTGAAGGAGATGGTGAAGGAAACTCTATTCCTAAACTACGAGTTAGCATGCGCATGTACTCCATCTACTCGTGGTGCAACTGCTACCATCGATGCATATCCTTCTCATGGTGCTGCTGCTACTACTGCCATCGACGCATCTGCTCCTCGTGATGCTGCTCCAACTGTTGCTACCGACCACACCTCTCTTTTTGCTACTTCTGCAAAGTCTCTATATGCTCAGTCTGAGCTCGCAACTGCTCCTGATACTATGATCCAGAAAATGATTCCTCTCCACGAGCTCCTCTCAAGCTGGATGATGACATTTTAGAAGTACCATAATAAGTACCAGGAGTCAACTGAGAGCCAATACCAACTTCTCTACCCTTCTCAATGCCATATTGAGTCGCCTTCATCCATGTCACCTCATGGAAATGCTGAGCACTGGTGTTCTCAGTCATCTCATCCCGACCCTCATCCTGGGTCTGAGAGGTCTCAACCTCATATGACTCCTTCAATTCCAATTTAAAATTAAAATTGTGAAAATATTATATGTAGTTAATTATCAAACAGAAAAAATAATACTAACCACAATCTGATGCTAGCGATCATCTATAATCTCTCTAGTGGCTGGATCACTGTACATCCTCAGATAAAATGTCGTACTACGTAATATCGGTATGCTAGACTACCTACATAAATATAAAATAAACTATTTATATTTAAAGTTATGTAAAATATTTAAAAAATATACATACCAGATGATCTCTATGAGAACTAAATGTATGGATACCAGCTCGATGTGTCACCTCATGTCTCCCCCAGTTTGGTCATCCCACGGAATATCGCCTCTGAAATACACCACCCAACTAGTATAAACATAATCCATCCCAAATGTGAGATGAAATGTACTCTGGTCAGTGGGCTCTACAGGATTCATCCAATTCTGTCACTCCTGCTTTCTTAATGGCTTTTCTTCTCAAATTGTGCAAAAACTGATGGAAATGGTCATGCATAGAAACCTCACATGCCACATGGATAACATCTCTCATGCTATCATCGATAGGATACCATAAACCCTAAAAAATTTATAATATCAAGTTGTTAGTAAAATAAATTTAAAAATAAATATTATTTATTTACGTACCAGCCAATGATTGAACATGTCGTGTTGCACATCAACGGTAATCTGTTTCCATGTGATCTATGGCTGAGAAAAATAATTGTGCTAGATAGCGCTCCACTGTCCAATAGCTATGTGCTCAATATTGTGAAAAAAGACTAAATGATCAAACAATTAGTATATATATAAATAAATTAAATAAATCTTACTAAAATATACAGTTTAACATACCTCTGTGTGCGTGGATCGAAAGCAAGATGTGGATGTCGCTCAGGGATAGGGTCAGGGATCATCAGTCATGCAAGACCGTGCCCCCTCCGCATACCCCCTGAACCGCCAGTAGGATGAGGGTCAGATGATCCAAAATCCCCATCATCCAATGGTAGGTCAGCTTCCTGCAACTCGAGATATAGCTTAGGGTCCATCTGAAAAACAAAATGATTTTTGTTAAAAGATAGATGAAAATAACTAATATATATAGATATATATTAGTTATGATTATAACCAGTATTTAATTGTGTCAATGTTCATCTTCTCCTATTCTCCATAGCTGTCAATATCAATGTCTTCATCTTCCTCCTCAGCATCATCAATATTCATCTGAGTTTCAGTTTCAGCATCTCTTGTCATTTCAAATTCATTTTTAACATCATAAACATCTATATCACCATATATCATAAATTGTGGGGTGTCATCATCGATAATCACATCTCTTTGTGAATAAAATGGATTTTGATAATTCTTTTAAAAAATTCCATTTCCATCCACTTCAGCGGAACCATATTCAGTTTGAGTGAACTGATTTTCCCGAGATTTCATTTTCATTATCCTCCACCAATCGCTCAAGTCACTTGATGTAGCGTAGTACTGAGCATAATAAATTTGATGTGCCTATTGATCTAGTAAAAATGGTTCATTTACTTTAAGAATACTTTTATATTTAATATCGACGATTCGATGAGTTGGATGAACACGCAAGCCTCTCTCAGTATCCAACCACCGACATTTAAACATTTAAATATCTCAACTGTTTTAATAGAATCTATCTAGAATTCCCTGGTAGAGCTTATTTATAATTCGATTGTCTACATGTGGGACCACTATCCAATGACTCGTTTTCACCAGAATATAAGATGTAATAATTTGGAAATGAATTAATCTTCCAATAACTAAGGCCCAGATTATGAATCAGCCTCCTTCTCTCATAGTAATTTTTAGGCAACACATTTCTTTCAGGTAATAGTTTATTAACCAAAGAAAATATCTGATCAAAACAGTTGTTTGGAATTGCATTATCTGATTTAATAGACATAAATTTTGCAACCACTTCTAATTTTCTTATCTTGCAACCAGGATATAATGAATCCTCAGTAGACCTAATCAAATTATAAAATTTGGATGGTGGAAACTCAAGAGTTAAATCAATATCATAGTGAGTTTCAGTATGTTGAACAGATGGACCTGCAACATCATGTACTAAATTTTGAAACAGTGACGGATCTGAAATCATGTTATTAGGAACTTCTCTAGAACTAAATTCATCATGTTGATACCAAAAAACATAATCTTGTTGAAAACCTAACCTCAAGAGATGTCCCCCAACCTTGTCAAATGTGTCAAATGTTCTCAGAGCACATTTTTACAAGGACACATAATTGTGCCTTCTGAAACATATTCTGGTTTTCATGATGCAAATTCTAAGAAAGATTCAACTCCCTCAATATATACAAGATTTAAACTATAACCATTTGGATTTCTATGGTGATTTATCCATGTGCGTTCATCTAATAATGACTGATTCCTACTTCCTTGATCCATATTTTTCTACATAAAATATAAAATCAACATTGTTTTGGAATAATTTGAAATTATAACAACACTATCTAAAAAAAGAAGATAAATAATTACAAATACAAAATAATTACCATTATTTTGAAATTATGAATAATGCTGACTTCCTTGCTAAATATTCATAATTATTCCTAATTATTCCTAATTATTAAAAATTATTACTATTTATTAGAATTTATTACCAATTATTACAAATTTTATTACTAATTATTACTAATTATTACAATTAATTACTAATTATTACTAATTATTACAATTTATTACTAATTTAGTAATGCTTATAAATACTTATAAAAATGAAAAATGATTGAATAATGAAAGAAAATTTAGTAATCATCATTGGGGAGATGATTAAAATTTTCTCTTTATTATCCAAGAAGTTGTCGTTTACTAATTATTACTAATAAAAAAATTATATTATCAATATTTATGAGAAAACAATATTTATATTTAGAAAATAATAATATTAATTATAATATATTAAAATTATCATTATTCGAAATAGACTTTGCGTTATTCTTAACATGTTAAAATCTCAAAGGTCCGCCAATGTCACGTCGTGCACAATAAAAAGTTAGTGTCAGTCATGTCCAATGTAAACTCTATAATTTTACTTGCATAGTTGATCACCTCACAAGTAGTGTTGCAATAGGACGACCAAAGTAATTTCGTTCTCATCTCTGAGAATCATCTCACTCCCTTTACATAGATCATTCTTCCTTAAAAATTTGAGTGGATATTAGTATATTTCCCTTCAATTTTCAAGGATGAATGGTCTATTTAAAGGTTCTTGTGAGATAATTCTTATAGATGAGAAGGGCATGACATTGGTTGTCCTATTGCAACACTAATTGCAATGTGATCAACCTTTCATGGACAATTATTGAGTTTATATTGGACATGGCCGACATAAACATTTTATTTCCCATGAACTGACAATTGGAGACCTTTTGAGATTTGAACAAGTTAAGAATAGAGCAATGACTTTTGTAAATATTGATAATTTTAATATTTTATAATTTTTTTTATTATTTTAATAATATTACTATTTTTCTCATAAATATAGATAATATGATTTTTTTACTAGTAATTATTACAATTTAGAACAATTTATATCAATTTATATCAATTTATATCTAATTATAGCTAATTATAGCCATTTAAATATAATTATAGCTAAGTATAGCTATTTATAGATAATTATATCTAATTATATCTTATTCTAGCTAATCCTTCCAAATTATTTCTAATTATTTCTAATTATTCTTAATTACAGCTAATGATTTCTAATTATAGCTAATTATTCCTAATTATTCCTAACTGTTCCTAATTATTCCAAATTATAGCTAATTATATCTAATTATAGCTAATTATAGATAATTATAGCTAATTATAGCTAATTATAGCTAATTATAGCTAGTTATCACTAATTATAGCTAATTATTACTAATTATAGCTAATTATATCTAATTAAAGCTAATTATTTCTAATTACAGCTAATTATAGCTAATTATATCTAATTATAGCTAATTATAGCTAATTATAGCTAATTACAGCTAATTATATCTACTTATAGCTAATTATTGATAATTATAGCTAATTATATATAATTATAACTAATTATAGATAATTATAACTAATTATAGCTAATTATAGCTAATTATTCATAATTATTCCTATTTATTCTTAATTATTCCTAATTATTACTAATTATTAATATTTATTACAAATTGTTACTAGTTATTACAAATTATTACAAATTATATCTAATTATATCTAATTATTAGTAATTATAACTAATTATTACTAATTATTACTAACTATTACTAATTATTACAAATTATTTCTAATTATATATAATTATCACTAATTATATCTAATTATTACTAATTATATCTAATTATTACTAATTATATATAATTATTTATAATTATATCTAATTATTACAAATTATACCTAATTATTCCTAATTATATCTAATTATTACTAATTATATAAAATTATTACTTATTATATCTAATCATATGTAATTATATCTAATTATATCTAATTGTATCTAATTATATCCAATTATATCCAATTATATCTAATTATATCTAATTATATCTATTTATATCTATTTATTACTAATTATAGCTAATTATTAGTAATTATATCTAATTATTAGTAATTATATGTAATTATTACTAATTATATGTAATTATTACTAATTATATGTAATTATTATTATTTATATGTAATTATAACTAATTATATGTAATTATAACTAATTATTACTCATTATATCTAATTTTTACTAATTATATCTAATTATTACAAATTATATCTAATTGTATCTATGTAATACTATTTATATCTATTTATTAGTAATTATTACTAATTATATCTAATTATTACAAATTTTATGTAATTATTACCAATTATTTCTAATTGTTACTAATTATGGCTAATTATTACTAATTATTACTAATTATTAATAATTATATCTAATTATTACAAATTATTAGTCATTATTACTAATTATATCTAATTATTACTAATTATATCTAATTTTTACTAATTATATCTAATTATTACTTATTATATATAATTATTACTAATTATATCTAATTATTACTAATTATATCTAATTATTACTAATTATATCTAATTTTTACTAATTATATCTAATTATTACTAATTATATCTAATTATTATTAATTATATTTAATTATTACTAATTATATCAAATTATTACTAATTATATCTTATTATTACTAATTATATCTTATTATTACTAATTATGTGTAATGATTACTAATCATATGTAATTATTACAAATTATATCTATTTATTACTAATTATATCTATTTATTACTAATTATATCTATTTATTACTAATTATATCTATTTATTACTAATTATATCTATTTATTACTAATTATATCTATTTATTACTAATTATTAGTAATTATATCTAATTTTTACTATTTATATCTAATTATATCTAATTATTAATAATTATTACTAATTATATCTAATTATTACTAATTATTACTAATTATATCTAATTATTTGAAATTTTATCTATTTATATCTATTTATTCCAAATTAACAATAATTATTTATAATTATCACTAACAATATCAATTTCTTACTAATTATAAATATAAATATAAATCAATTGAAATCTAATTTAATTACAACTAATAAAAAACAATTAAAAATAACATAAAATAATAAAATAATAAAATAATAAAATATAAATACCTTAAACTTTGATATTCTGACGGTATTGGAGCCTTCCAATTGCTCTCGTATAATTTTTTTAATAAAAATAATTTTTTCCATAAAACTCAAGAATGAAAAGAGAGGGAGAGGAAGATCTGAGTGATTTGAAAAAAAACTAATGAGGGTATATATAGGTTAGATTAGTTCTGACGGTGTTATTTGTGATGGAAGCCCCTCGCAAATGGTGGTATTTGCGACGAGACCCATCGCAAATACCCTTGCCCGCATTAATTTCAGTCAGTGGTTAAGAGAGTATTTGCGACGGGGCCCGTCACAAATATTTACTGTCGACACTCTTTTTGCGACGGGATGACATCCCGTCACAAAAAACTATTAACCGCCGCCGGGTATTTACGACGGGTACCGTCTCAAATACTCTAGCGCGGTTTGGCGTGCAAGTCTCGCCAAACTATTTGCGAAGGGGAAATTTCCCAGTCGCAAATAACCCATAGGAAATATTGATTTCTCCCGTAGTGCATATAAACTTTGAGGTAAAATTCATTTAAATATGAGGTATAATATAACACCTTATGTTTTTAGGAATTATTTTTTTCTTCAAATAATTTATTCTTATTTGATAGCTCGCACTGCATGCCACACCATGTTATACATTCAGTACATACACTATCATGTCTTTCATGCACTACACGCAATGATGAGATTATATTTTGGTCCATGAAACACCATGTTTCACTTGTTCTACACACAGTTCTCAGTTCCTTCAATATCTTGTGTTACACGCAAGAAATTTTTTTACCATAATACAATATACTATAAATATTATTTTTATTAAAATATTTAAAAAGTTATCACCTAGAAGCTAGAATATAAGATATGAAATGATTAACTAAAATTTGAAACTATGGTTTAAATATGTTTATAAATTTAATTCATTGTTTATCAATTCATAAGAAATGAATATAAATACCAATTCCAAATAACTAAAGTGATTTTGTGAAAAAACTATTTTCAAGATCATGAATGATTTTTCTTTTAATAAATTAAATTAAAAAATATTATTGAGAGATATTAATCAAATTTTTATATTATAAATTCATCCAAATGTTGTTATATTCATCCAATATGTTTTATAGCAATAAAATAAGAATAGATAAAAATTTTGGCAGAAAAAGAAATATTTTTTCAAAAGGTTGTTTTTTCACCTTTTAATGGAAAACATGATTGAAAAATAATTTTTTTGACTTTTATAAATTTTATTTAAAAAAAACCACTTTTTAAAAAGTAATATAAAATTTTACTCTTATAGAATTATTGTTTTTTTCGAATTAGTTTTATTGTTTTATGAATAGTATAAATCCCTGAAATTTAATTGAAATCTACAATTTAATCTAAACAATTTTTATATCCAAATTATATATTAAATTGTTTTTAAAGTATATGTATATCAATTATATATATTATTAAAAATAATGTCATTGTAATCATTTTTATATTAAAATTAGATATAAAAACATTTCAAACTTTTGATAATCTTTACATTAAAAACCATTTGTTTCTTCACATTTTTTAGATTATGTTTTTAATTAAATTTATCCACATATGTTATTATAATATGAAATATGGATTAAATATTTTTTAAAAATTTAATTTATAATTTCAAGTCCAGTCAACAATTTTTTTTTCAAAAATGATTAGTGAATGTAATGAAAATTAATTACAGTGATTAAACTAAAAATGAGTTTACTTAGTTGTAAAACATTATCATAAGTGGACAAATAAAATTGAAACTTCTCAAAAAACCATTTAATGAAAATATTTAGACCATATAATTCCTTTTATATAAAATGGAAATTTATTTTAGGCACATTACGTAAGGAAAAACTCTCAATAGTGTTTAATTTTTGGTATTTACTGGAATTCCTCTCCTACTCCAATATAAAAGGGAATACACCCCCTCATTACATCAATAATATCAATACATTTGTATTGTAAAAACCCTAAAAAAATAATTTCTCATCTTCCGTACTAAATTCATCGAATCCACATGTTGTTTAGAAAGAAATTCAAGTTATTCTTTAGGTGTAAACCAAATGGAATTACTCAAAGAAGAGTTAATGTTCTTCAATGAGAACTTTTGATTCATTTCATTCAACACCAATTCCATTATTATTATTAGATTATTATATAATAAAAATGTTTCCTAAATATAAATTTATTTTTATTGTAATTTTATGACCTACAGTTTCACACAAATCCATATAACGGGATACACAATCATCGTTCCTAATTACGGTATACTACAACCTCGCTAACTGATGTGATTTCTTCTTCCATTAGCTCATATTAATTTTTTTCATTATAATTTAATTCATATTTTTATATGATATATTTGATATCTATTATGCCTTTGTGATTCTAGAATTATTATATTACACATACCTTCTTGCATTCCATTTTGTGGGAAGACAGTAACTTCGTTTGTGGACGTGTGGACTACCTCCTCCTCAAGCGATGTTATTCGTTCAACATTTACATATAATTTATTAAATATGAGTTTAAAATTAATATTATATATATAATTTTTTGTTATAATAATTATACTATAAATGTTATCTATATATATATCATATACATTTGTCTCTTTAAAAATTATAATAAGAAAATGGAAACAACTTTCATGCATATGTACATCTTACCGTCTCCATAAACATTGTGTTTCATTTTATATTTCCATATTTTTTAGATTATTATAAATAGCTATATAATGAATTTTTTTGATAATTATTCATGTTTTACTTATTTTTAAATAATTCAATCAGGATATATGTACGAGGGTCATGAATGAAAATTCAAACATATATGAAAAATAATGCAGTTTTAACCAGAAATGTTACATTAAATGATATTGTTACGGAATATTTAATATGATGATATAATAAAATAATATATTGTCTGATATTTAATAATATGATTCTCTGGATGATTTATAATAAACATATATTTATTATATAGGAGGTTTGAATGTGTACAATGAAATTGATGAACTGTGGTTATGAAGAAAGGTTTTAAGTAGACATACTAAAGGGGGAGTTCTTTTGAGGATGACATAGAAGATCTTTCAACAAGATATAATATTAGGATTACATTTTTTTCAAGCACATTGAACTATTATGGTCCTTAGAAATGACCTTTTTTAGTCTTCTGAATATTAATCTAAAATGATCTAATATCCATGTGTGTTAAGCCTGGTTTTTGAGAATCCATGCCATAAACCTCAATTGGAGGGAATGATTTCTCCCAAACTAAAGTTAAAACATGGAATGCATATTTAAATAATAGGGAGAAGTAGTGGAAGAGATACATTTATTCCCTAACATAAATAAAAAAGTGGAAATTATGTAACTCAAAACATGTCAACAAAACCCAAAGAACATGTAAAATATTCAATGGAAAAATAAAATTGTAAAAAACTACTATATGTGAGAATTTGGAAAAAATCCCAACATCTCACCTCAAACTATGAAGACACATTTGATAGAATAACCTACCACCTCACTAAGAAAACTTCCTAGGAATATATGGAAAGACATGCAATAGTCTGTACAACAAAAAATTGGGGTTTATAGTGTTATGTAACAAGAAATATAGGATCCCACATAAGTGTTCTATAACAAGTATCTGTACAATAATTTAAAAATGATCACCTCGAATGAAAATAAGGCATGATTAATAGTTTACAATTTTTAAACACATATAAAAGAAAAAATATTTAATTTTACCCCTTTTGAAATTACCACATAAATATAGGTAAAAAAATTCAAAATATTTCACATACATATATCATAGAGATATATAAATTCAATTAAAATAACATATGACATAACATATCAAACAATGTAAGTATAAGAAAAAACAGTAAAATCCAAATGACCAGGTACCACTATCCTAAAGATCACTCACGTTTAGGATGGTGAAGACAATATTACACCCAACATACAATATATTTCACATCAAGAACCTATACCTAGGTATCAATTCTAGGCATTAGAGGAAAATCCCAGAAGGTGAAACTCTCAATAGTGACTATAATGTCCCTAGAACTATAGGTCTTGGGAGTAGGAGAGCGCCTATGAGTGAACCCCCGTATAGTATCAATAGATGAGGCCCATTACATAACCATCCAGATTTGTATCCATGGATTTCAATGTACTATGATCTCCAATACCATTATTTGAAAACCATTTCAGATATAAATTTGGAAATTATTTGATATGAACATTTATTTTATGAATACCATAGAAACACAACATTTTATAATAACCCCATTTCAACACAAACACAAATATAATCGTTCAATCCTTCCAGATATTTTATGAAATTATTTATAATAATAAAATATATTATTTTCACCAATATTGGCTACATATAGAACAATTGTCCACAAAATCTAGGTTTGATAATCCCGCAATGATAACCACTAACATGATTGAGGACAACAACGACAATAACTGTCCTAAAAAAAAATTA
This sequence comes from Viscum album, assembly GCA_963277665.1. Classification (NCBI taxonomy): domain Eukaryota; kingdom Viridiplantae; phylum Streptophyta; class Magnoliopsida; order Santalales; family Viscaceae; genus Viscum; species Viscum album. Next base: position 1,707,775,164 of record OY728121.1, read on the forward strand.
TCACCTAACCACAAACTACAAAATGTTCTGCATATTAAGTAATATCACACAATGGATATAGAATGAATAAATATAATAATCACCACATATCAAAAGATCTTTGAATTTATAGCTATGACAGTAACATGATCAGTGAAAATGATGGAAAATGAGGATTACTCACCTGGTGAAATGAACTACAACCACCCCAAAGATCAATCATCAAAAATGATTCACATGGGTCAGAGGACTTCATTATCACCTTAGAGAGAACCTACTGCCAGACAATGGAGCCCAAAGGTTGAATAAAACAAGTAATCACATGCACGATTCCCTAAATACCCAACCCATGAGGATTATATGGAGTTTCATCAATTTTCATGTCATGTAGTCCACAAACCCTATCACGTTGAAAAATCCAAAACATTTTTATAAAAATAAGATTTTAAAAAAATACGTTGTGTGATCCAAATACCAAACATGAAATTATTTCTTATTGTACACATGACTTACATATTCTACAGGGAAGACATTATATGGTGTGTAATCCCATGACATGGCATGTATTTGTCCTATAGACTACAAAAACTCTAGAGCTAACTAGAAAAAATTTAAACCTATCTAAAATTCTCCATACTCAGGGAGAACCCGTCATAGCCTTTATCATGGTTATACCCAAACTCCATTAATTAAATCAAACAAACTTCCATTTCCATTATGACAATTTTCCTAGAAAACATTCTCTATCTTTGGGAGTCACATGACACACCAAAATAAAGAGTAAATTGAATAATGTTAATTGAAGTACTAAAATGATGGTAATAGGATGTTACATTTCAAATGATACGTTCATGTTCTCATACCCTTATTCTCAAGTTATGCTTATTTTATCATTGATATCTCCCATGTTTTCCATTATTGGGCATCTAAGATCACCCTTTATTAGGTTTCTTTTCCCTGGGTTATAATGAACAGTTTTATGTATGATATGTTAAAGAAGGTTTCTTATCATAATGAAAATAGATAGGGATGATGAAGATAACTTATGAGAATGTTATATTTAGGTATCCATGTTTCCAAAGACACTTGATCTAGAAAATTATAAAATCAATAACAGTTTTATATATTCATTATTGATATAATAATATGTTATTTTAATGTTTGATAAGCATGGGTAATCATATATCCCTATAATAAAAATCACACTATATATAACATTATCTCTAATGTGGGTTTGGAGGAATCTCTACCTACATATCCCTCTTAATATCTAGCATTTTTACCAGCATAATCATAATCACATCACATCATCCATACATCACATCAAAAAATAGATTCAATGGTTAGGTTTGTTGGTAATCATAAATGTAAAGGACCTTAAAATCATATTTTCCCCCCACCGTGCATTACCCCAGATACTTAACACATCATCACCACCCCTAGGTATTCTCAAACCCCAAATCATATCATCAAAGTCTTATATCCAACAAAAACTCATAAAATTAAATGGTAACATCCTACACTAACCTGGGATATAACTAATAATGAAGGAATAGTATTAGAGATGGTTTATCCAACTATCAAATCACAAGTAATGTATATTCTAGTGAAAACAAACAAAACCCAAAACATTTGTTTATTTGTAAGGTAGTACATCAGTGGTGGGGAACAAATAGAAATAAAATAAATTACATTATTGATAGATAAGACACAACACCGAGACCATAGATTGACATCGAAATCACTATAGTACACCACAAACCCTCCATTATGCCCTATGATATCCATGAAAAATTACACCACATCTAATAAAATCACACCACACAACCACTATGCATAACCACAAAATAAATCTTCAAATTACATGTTTCACTAATATATTTATTTGAATGAGTTTTTAAAAGATATCATCTGAAAATCTATTCATTAACATTTGTATAAACCATTTATTTGTCATTCCATTAAATAAAGGGTATTATTGAACATAAATTCAAACCTATTCTTATTGATATACATACTATTAATCTTTATTTTTTAGTATTATAATTTATTCCATTGTTAACCAAAAAAATTTCTATTTTATATCATACAAAAAATCTCAACATATATAATTAACCATCACCAGAACACCACATCGACAATGATATCTCACAAAAACCCACAAATATGACCCACTACACATCAAAACTATGACATTTCTCAACCACCAACCATCCGTGTCATGACATGTCATAACCAATGCACGTCACCACCACTACATACCACCCAAATTGAATACTGGGACATCCATCCATCGAATCAATACCACACACTAAACACAACATATATGACCACTTCCATCACCACACAACAATCCACCTTATAAAAATAAATAAAACAAACACATCCATACAAATAAAGACAACCCAATTAAAAAAATATTTAATTCAGAAAGGGAATATTTAATTTACATCATTAGATTATAGGGATTTTTTCATATAAATAAAATTTACATGGTAACACTATTGATTATTCAAATTGAATTTAATGACAAATTAATTAATTTGATATCAAAAAATCTGGAAAAATGTTTATCACAAAAATATCAACTACAACACAAGAAATTCTCCCAACAACCATGATTTTCAGCTATGGGAACATAAATTTTTTATCTCATCAGTAATAACATAAAAAGAAAGATATCAGGAAATTTCTCCCTAATATGAATAATATTAGTTAATACAGTTCATTATCTATATATTATGATTACCCTTAATATCTACATAATAAAAGTTAAAAACATTAAATCACAATAGGTTCAAATAAGTAGTGAGATAATATGGATTCACTACCTCAAAAATGATTTACAAATTTCCACACTTAGAAATGAGAAGAATAATCCATATGAATAAATAAACCAAATAAGGAAACCCCAAATAAACATTAACCGTATAGGGGGATCCTAAAAAATACATCCCAAATACTTCTAAACATTAACTACACCACAGAAATTATTTTATGGTGAAACCAAAGAAAAAATTGGAGAAAACAAAATATTATGACTGGAAAATGTCAAATATAAACCTCCAGAATCCAACGATCAATGTAAGAAGAAAGGGGATGACATATCTTACAAAAATTATTATTTATCACAAATGGATTAGGGGAGATGAGACCAAAATTTTTTTTTGAGAGCTCTCAAATGTATAGAAAATTTGGACCACAACCCAATCATTTGATGAAACTCATATTAACCTCACAGGAATTAATGAGGAAATCCAATTGATGTTCTGAATCCAGTTCCGATCATAAACCCCTTAATCTTGAATCCTGATGAACATCCTCTAAACTTCAAGGAAATTAATCATTTATAAAAAAATATTTCACAATATAAGTTCCTTAAAAATAGAAAACCTATCTATAATATTATATTTTGATTCATGAGTCTCAAAACCATGAATTACAAATCATGTTGTGAATACCTATCCATATCATGAATGGACTCGAACAACACAATTGATATTCAAAACTCTAATAAACCCATCATAAGAATCTTCATAGCACTTACAATTTCAAAATAATAAAATTTATAATCCCTTAAGGAATGAACAATAATATCCAATCTATAAAAACATACCATTAATTTAATAAAATATATTTCATTTCAAAAATATTTTTGTACAATATCCAACTAAAAATAAATTTTTTTCAGAAAAATCCTATAAAGTCATATAAATGTTATGTTATAATGGTAAAGAAAAAAATTGTGCTCATTTTTTAAAAACAAATTTCTAAAAATTGATAATATAATATATTAATTAAATCCCAAAATATTGTGGAAATCTATCAAGATTGGAAATTAGTTATAAAAAATTATATCCATGATTTATTCTTGTTTTATATCAATTAATAACTAATTAATTGGTATTATATTATTCATATTATTAGTATTTATTATTATTATTATTTAACAATAATATACATATATTATTGAAATAAATTATAATCATTATAAAAAGACATTATTAAGGATAAATTCATTTTTTTTATTTTTAACTATATAAATTGAATTATATTTATATGAAATGAAGCCACTTATTTCATTCTATAAATTTAATATAGTTTAACTCCAATTTATTATTTCAAATTTAATAAATTTGTTTTATATATTTTATATAATATTAATATATTTATTAATATATATTAATATTCATTTTTAGATAGATGTTGTATGTGAATAAAGCTATTGAAAACATTGGATTATTTAAATGTTATCATATATAATTTTTTTGGTTGTTTTGAAATTATTCTTAATATTCTTATAATTAGAGAGGTTGAATATATTTTTCATGAGATCAATTTCCCTTTCACTTTCTTATAAAACTACCAATGATCGTTTAACCAGTTCACCACTATCTATCAAATATTTATATTTCCCTAAAAGTTCAATAAATGTATTAGTCATCTTTATATACTTCGTTTATATTATGCTCTGTAAAACACAATCCTATTTCTTTTCTCAACCAACCCATTTAGTTATATAGACTAAAGAATTCACCACAACTTATAGACTTACATTTTTAAATATCTATAGACCATACAAATTCAAAATTGATAATAACTCATGATTTGTTCCTTTATTACAGAAAAGATAAAATTTAGACTACCTTAGATGTACATCATGATTTGGTTCACCGAAATGATATAATCTTACATTAAAATACTCGAAAAATGAAACAATTAATATATTTCATTGATGATATCAGGAAATGATTTAGTAAAATAACCTATTCATCCAATTATCCCCCATAAATGGTAGGATCAATGGATTTTCCATCGTCAGGAATCATAGTATTAGTTTTAATAACAATAAGGAAATTCATGGTCTATTAAATATATATTTCATTTATTTATTAAATATTTAATATTTTTACATCATTTACAACTATATAGTTTAATAAAAATTCAATATAAATTTAATCTTATGGAATTCCATTGGATACTGTCATTTTGAAATCCCCCATGATAGTTTTATTCACATTTATTTTCCATAACCAAAAATAAAAAGATTAGCTGTGGTCATGATACTTGAGAAAGAATATCTTTAACGTTATTTACTTCAAACTATGATTACCTTCACACACTTGAAATGGAATATTTATGATAACATTTCCTTTTCGATAAAAGTTATTCATGAGGATCCATAATGTTTCAATCACACTATGAAACCATAGAATTAAAAAAACCACAATTTTTTTTGTTTTTATAAACCTAATATAATTATTAATTCCTAGAATTAATCTATAATTCAGCTTTTCTTCTTATTACAATCTATCTAATTGTATTAGTGATATAAGATCCATGGGTTCTATATTTCACAAACTCTAAGAATCTATTGGTTTAAAATTGTCACTAATTATATTGAATTGATCTAATATGATAATCATGTTTCTCTTATATGGTATAGATTACTATATTATAAAATATACTTCCATTTTCAAATTACTCTTAGATTTTTCATCATCCACACAACTCGGTACACATTCTTGAGCAATAGAAACACACTTTCCTTTCTCTTATTTTAAAGGTTAAACATTAGAATTTGTACCTCGAGTATTTTTCACATATTTATCTTAAATGAAATTGACATAAATACTCCCCAATATTTGAGTAATTATATTTTTATTACATTTCTAGACATTCATTTTTTTGATTATCGTATAAATACCCATCCAACTATAGTATTACTAAAATTTTCCAGATTTCAATCTTTTTTTTTCATATAGCAAGCACTTCCCAAGGAAAAAACGTAGTTCAATGTAGGATTAGTTATGTACCATATTTTTCATGTAATATCCTCTTTCCTCATGTCATATAACTTTATAATTCTGAATGTGAACCACAAATTATAAGTCACCACTCAAATTATGGTGATATTTTCCATCATTACTGATTGATATTTTATAAAATTTTATCACCATCAAATTTATTAATTTAATAACAACGACTTTCTATGGAGTTCTCATTGATGAAACATCATTATTTATTCTTTGTTTTTAGTGATAATTCTACATAAAATTGTGGTATACTTTATTATGTTTTTATGCTGTTATATCATAATTATTCCTTTAGGCAAATATTCATATTTTCTCATCTTCTCTCCTAATTTTAATAAACATGGATCTCTTTATTCTACTATATTCATTGAATGATAAAATTATGTTTATTTCTATATATATTCTAGAAATTTTCATCATGTAATAAATGTAACTACTGAATAGATAAAGTGTATTAGATTAAATATTTATCACCAGCCAATAAAAAATTTAAACTATCTTCTCTATATACATAATTCACAAATCAATCCAATAACTCCAATAATTCATGACATGTCCATTGTATCTCGTAGAATAGTTATATTTTCTATGATTTTGTTTGTTGAATGTTACCAATACTATGATTCCATAGGTTTTTATCTTTACCAACATTTACGATACATGTATTCCTGTTAATGTTAAAATAGTATATTTTACTATTTATTATTCATCATCTCATAAGATAATTTCTAGAGTTTCCTTTGATAAATCACCATTTCAAGAGAAGTATATATATCTCACTAGAGTGATAAATTTGGATCAAATTCCAGATTTTTTTGTATCCCATAATATAAATTTGGGTCATCCTTAGATCATCAAATTTTAAATCGGCTTTTCCACCCCCCATAAAAATATATTACAGAAAATTAATGAAATGAATTTATACTTGATATATGTCTTCAATATTTATCAATATATTTATATTTATTATAATTTGGACTAAACTCCCTCTATCATGATTGCATGTTTTCCTACTGTTATTTTCATTTAAATAAATTTCTTCCATATTGGCCTTATTAATATTTTTTAATCCAAGAGATAACTATCTTAGTTAAGGGATAATATAGGCTCTCATATTTATCCATTTCATGTGTTATGAAATCATACTCATCAGATTATTATAATATAGAGTACCTGTTTTCAGAAGGATTTAAATTGGGTGATTATATTAATTTTGTTATTAATTGTGTAGTTAATTTTTCAAATTCCATGTGTCATTCTTTAGAAAAAATTATTCCCAAAGGTAAATCTATGAAAAAAATTGTCCCTATAAATCATCTATACTCATTGAAATGAATGTGATGTTATTATCCATTGATGATTTCTAGAAACATTGTAAATCTGAAAACATTTTCACTTTTTCTAGTTTAATATAGTATTTTTATGGAAGACACAAAATAGACACAATGGGGGAGGAAAAATATTATATTCTTAATTCCACCCTTATAACTAATCGTATTCCTATCTCATCAATTACTAAAATTTATTTAAGGATTATATATAATATTCAATCATCATATTTCAATTTTTTGGTGAAATAAATTATTAAATATCATAAAGTAATGTTTGATGCTAAACTCGACAAACATATTCTTTAAAATCGTTATATTAATGATTCCTTCTACTTTGGATTCTGTAAAATCATAAAAAACCTGCATTTAAATGAAATTATGTGTCAATCATAATTTAGTTTGTCACATTTCCATTCAGAGCCACACTATATCTATTAAATAAATTCTATATCTATGATCCTTTAACTATACAACTTCTTTTATGAATAACATGGTATCACTGTAGGTTTAGGTTTTATTCTCAATGAAAAAATATCTTATAAATGTGATTTTACCATTTTAAATCTCCCTTTTAGAAAATAATTGATGCTATCAATCAACTTAAAATAGTCCTCAATATTCATCTAATTGATTTTAACTTTTTTTAATTTCAATGGGAAAGAAAACAAATTATTTGAATGATAATTCTTCAAAACAATATATAATTCATCCTAATTCATATATTTAGTGTATTCACATCGGTTTCTATAAGGAATTAATTATTTTGACTATTTAAATATCATGTTCTTAATATCTCCCCATGTTCTTCCTTGATATCAACTACTACATCAAGTTTATTGATATTTTCTATCTCTTGTTGTTTGTTATTTGAATGATCTATAAATTTGGAGAATTTATCACATTGGAATTCTTTTTTCACCTTACTCTATATATTTCATGTAATAATTTTTGTTTATTATCAAAAATTTCATTCTGTGAAATTTCATTCTCATTGAACTCATAATTTTTTAATTATCTTTTAGATGGTATTCATCATCATGAATTCTATATAACTCAATTTTTCATTTCATCATAATGTAATATTCATGGGATCCATAAAGTAATATGGCCACCTCATTACAATTCAAACAATCCAAGTGTATAATTCCCTTGAATATAACCTTTTCATCTCTTGAATTGTCTATCTATATTTGAAATTTTTTTATCTTCCACATCCTCTATAGTATTTCCATCATTAGATATTCAACGATTCTCTATATCTTTTTAAATATGCAATATTACATTCATGAATTGAGGTTTCTTTAGGATCAACTAGAATTTTAATGGCACAAAACTACTTATTAGACTATATTTAGATATCATTTAAAATTAACCTATTATATAAAAGAATACTTTAGACTATGTAGATTATAAAGGCCCAAAAAATAACCCCAGCTATAACAAAAATCTTTTATCACTTAACTATGTCCTAAAATTTCCCCAAGAAATATAGTTAATTTTTTGTAGTAAAAATACAAATTATTATTTAGAATATTTTATAAATCATCATATCTATTATTGAGGATAAGTGGAATGACCACCATCACCGTATGACCACATTCATAAATTTTATAAAACATGTCCCACATTGACATAATAATGTTGGATATAATAAAATTCTAATATATATGATTCGAATGATCTCCAGATAATATATTTTGTCCTTTTCAACGGCTTCCAACTATTTCCTATTAGCTTCTATCATATAATAAATTATATCATCAAAAAATTATCCTATGAAATATAACCGAATTAACATCAAAATCAAGACATCAATGATGTGATGTCATCATTTTCATTGATATTCAGAAGTTGAACAGTTAAAATTGAATAACTAAAATAATATTTCTATAATTCATCAAAACAAATATTCTCATATGATATATTTAATGATGTCATCATATCACTGATACTACTTATTATACAATGGGAATATCTAAGAGGATAAGGTTTAATTGTGGTGTTAAATTTTTTTTGTGTATCAATTTAGAAATTATATGGCACTTATTTAACATTACTGACATTAATAAACATTCATTAGATGAAAAAATATATAAATAAAGCTGAAAATAAAATTTTTATATGGTTCTCTACTATGGGCTTGCCTAGGGAATATACAATGATGATGTGTCAATCATAAAAAATCCTATAATTATCAAAAAAATTGGATAATAAATATTTGACAATAGTAGATATATTAATGGGACACATTGGGTTTTAATGAGTTCAAAGAATAAACAAATGTCCTATTTTGAGAAAAGTTAATACAAATCTTGTTTCACATTTCTAAATGAAATCTACCTCGTTTTATAAAATTAAAGGTTGTAACCTCATCATTAATAGTATATTGGATGTTTTTATCATGAAATATATAATTCGATGATGTATTGTTCTCTACTATCACAAGAATAAACATTATAACTATCCAGGTAAATTTCATTGTGAGAAACTAGAATACATTTAACGCCAACATTATACACTATATAGTATGTACTATTGTTAATTTTGTACCATGAGAAAATTATGAATAGAATGTTACTTTGTAGAACTACACCTCACAAAAACAATTCATAGAACACCATAACATAATACATTACAATGATATCTTTATAAACACCACCTTAAGAAGTTGACATTATGCTCCCCTACTTCACAAAATTGTATATAGAACCTCTATCATGAGGTTAACTTCATTCAGTTTTTTACATTAAAAACCAACACATCATAAATGATGCATATAATATCCTCCATCAAAGGACAAAATAAATAGTGCATAATTTTTTAAAATTTCACATGTTATGCAGTTTCTTCAATGATCCATGTTATATTTGATTTTTGAATTTTCAAATTTATGGAAATAAACATCTCCCTGTTAATTAATTTCCTTTTCTATCTTATGGAATGGTATACTCTAGGAAGTATTATTGGATTTATAATGAATTAAAAATAACCACCACTCTATGGGAATGTGTATCCTTTATGGTATTCGAAAATTACACTTTCAATGATGTTCACATATCTACTTCATGGTCCAAATACACATTATATGTATATGTACACACATTTTGATATATATTCTTCACTATTTGGTATATAAGATCTTCCCACAACTATAAATTGAAAACCAACTATTCCATATAATCTATTGTATAAATTAAAAAATAAAACTAAATTTACAAATGAAAAATATTGGAAATTAACAGAAAACTATTCTGTTTGTTTTAATCTTGTGCAATCTATTGAATCCAACTAATCTCATTAAAACACCAAAAACATTGATTAATACATTAAATTATTATTACAAAAAAAACATAACATCAAAAACTAACTTGGATTTATATGGTTTTAATAATTCAAATTTAAATAATAATGGTTATATAACCCACTTTTCAAATAAACAATTTTATATATTTATTCCATGAAAATTATAATAGAAAATGATTAGATTTGTAAATAATAATTGAATGATAGAATATAACAACTAATAATTACTTCTTACACATGTGAAAAATGAGAAATGTTCTAAATTTTAAAAGAATTCAATAATGTATTTTGTGATACATAAAGATAAATTTCCAATTATAATGTGAACAAGAGGATAAATTTAAATAATAATAAAACATTAATATAGAAGAATGGAACAATATTATTAAATACATGATTTGTGGGGGTGATCCTAAATAAATTTGTCAAAAGAAATATGTGGTGGGATACTATCTCAAAAAAATATCGTAATGAAATAATTTTCCCTAGTAGGGAGACTAATATTATGGTTTATATGGAAAGAGTAACCTAAATAAGTGACTATCAATATATATTTCTATATATTTTAATTTATATTATATAATATTCTAGGTCACATAATGGCTCATCATGCATTAAAGTAAATTTCCCAATGTTTCATACCAAACCACTGGAGGTCTCTTGAACAAGAAAATGGATTTGAATATTAATATCTCAATTTTGTTTTTGGAAAACAAAAAACATGAAGAAATTGAACAGCCTCCTCTCAAAGAAACCGAAGAAAATATTCCCCATTTAATCAAAAAAATATTCTAGACATGGCCCTCTAGATCTATATATTATCATACAAGGGATAATTTTTAAAAAAATCGTTAATGATCCAATTGAACCATTATATATATTTTTACAGTCAACATGAAATGTCATTTTTATCATTTTTTAATGGATCTTTAAATCCATAAACTAGGGATTGCAACTTGAAAATACAATTTTTTAAACAAAATAATGTTAATTATTTATAAAGAATCACTTATTATCCAATAAAATTTTAATCTTATACCAAAATAATTAAATATACTTAATAAATTTCACAAAAATTAATATAATGTCACTACGCATCCTAAGAATCAAATGAATGGTATGAATTATAAATTTATATACATGAAATTACCAACGAAATTGAATTATATATATTCCCCTAAAAATAAACCTCATAATTTTATAACATTGTAATGTTGTTCAGTTATTTTTTTAAAATAAATTCCATGGGAAAAAGACCCCATGGAACCCTTTATAATGATGTGCATTTTTAAAAAAAATATCATTCCATAATTTTATTAAATACCAAATAGGAACCTAAAAGTCAACCTAAATATTACTAAACAAGAATAACATAAACAATACAGTTCATAATTCTTGATAACTCAATAAGGAAATGAAATTAATTAAAATTTCATTTAATTTAACATCATTTAATGATAATTAATAATGCATGGGATTAGAAAAATAAATAAGTCCTAGATTTTCGTTTGAATATATATTCCTTGGAGAAATATCCACATATAAATAAATCAATTCCAATTTTGATGAATATCACTAGATTATGTGGATAGAAAATCCCCCAACACCTAAAAAAATAGTTGAAACCAACCATAGTGGTCCAGATTTTTCCTATTTTGTACTAATGATAATGGAAAACAATAAACCATAAGGATTGCAGGTAGAGGGGATATAGGGAAAGGAAAGAGAAAATAACCATGAGAGACATCATGAAATAAAGATCAAAAGTTCAAAATCATTGGTAATGGGATGCATAGTCATAATAATCAAAAATACAGTTTGATATAAAATAATCATAGGAAAATTTTTCAAATAAAGAATCCATTACTAATTATTCAATTGTATTGGTACCTTTCACTATTTCTAAACCCACCTTATTTCCCTTGAAGGATTTTTATACTGCACGAAAAATATTCATTGTTGACGCCTGTTGAGATAATCCCAATAAACCAAAAACCATCTTAATACGTAGAATCTCCCCTAAGTAATTATGTTGACGTATCATTATGTACAGTTGTAGGAATATTGAAAAACCTATTAACGTGACTTTAAAATTTTTAATAGCTACAAAATCATTACTATCCCCTTTCAAACATGATTAAAATTCCCCAATTCTTCCATATTTGGAAAATGTTAGTGGTCCATTTCTATATAACCATTTTTATTTAGAGAATGTATGTTTTTGAGGAATCCACAACTATTACCAATATAAGACTCATCTTCCTTCTTCTACACCATTAAGGGACCACCCATGATACCACTAGGAGTAGGATTAACTGCAATAATATAAGACTTATTATCCATGTAAATTTAATCACTCATAGATATATCAAGAATATAATAATAATTGATAAGAATTTATATATAGGCTAGATTCCATATATCATTTGAATGACCCATTTGAAATATTTGGGCAAGGACCTAATCATTAAAAACCCCCCCATGTGAGAACTGGGATGCTTAGAAAAGGGATTGGTATAATGAGTGACTATTTGGTCCCTTGGTTGAATGTTGTGGAACTCCATTGGCTTACCCAAATTGTGGTTTAAATCATTCCATTTCATTACAAAAAATATACAATATATATATATGTTATAAAAATCATTTCTTTTCAAAAGAAATCACTTCATTTTAAATCAATAAAACATTTAGTTTAATTATATATCTAGATTCAATATAAAATTCATTTCTAAAATAATGTATTCATTTGAAATCCATTTTACAATAATTATTATATTATTTGAAAACCCCTAACAATTTATTTTAACACACCAATTTAATTTTTAAAAAGTTCTATCAAGAATTTTAGTTATTGGTTTAAACCCCTTTTAGAAATAAATTTCAAATAGATATAAAGTAATGGTTTTAATGGATGAGAATTTCATTATGAAACCTTAAAAATAATACATTGTATCATCCAAAATACAACAAGGGATCCAAAAATGGAGAGAAAGAGGAACTATGAATAATAATAAAATATCTATATCTATTACCTCAAAATGATAAATTAATACTAAACTATAATTTTATATCTATGATATATCAACAAGGAAGAACATAAATTATGAAAAAGGAACCAAATACCATTTTACGTTAGATATAACACCCAAAAGATACTCCATGGAAACATAGAATCAGAAATTCATGCTAAATTATGGATAATAATTTGTTTTGAAGAAGGAGGACTTCCTAATAGACACATAGAAACTATTCATTGGGCATTCACATGTCTGGGTAAACAGTCAAAGGATATAAAATTATTGAACCAGAGTTTCAACATTGGAAACCCCAAAACAACGCCCAAGTCAATGCCATGCTGCACATTTTTGGGATTCTTATTCATTTTCACGACCACAACACTCCATGTTGGTGACTTTTTGTCCATGCTGCACATAGAGTCACCGATCAAGAAACACCATGGATAATTCCCAGCTCATTGCATTTTACACTGGTAATTTCACAGAAGAAACACTCAGAGAGAAAATGATCTAAACTAGGAAATGTTCTAGTTCATTTTGTATATAGGTGAAAATAAAAAACATATTTTGATCCTCCAAAACCCTATAATTATTTTGAAATGGAGAAGAAGAAATCAAGTCTCAAATGAAAAAAAATTTCATACCTAAATTAAATGGTTGGGATAGTACTCTCAAGACCATAACCCTTAAAAGATACCCCTTTGGGGACAATAATGATTGAAGATAGAAAATGTCCCAAGGGTCCCATTGCTAGTAGGCCTCTGGTAAGAAACATGAACCAATGGAAGATGAATACCATAAATGGAAGGAATAACCTATATTCTAATATTTTATCGAGATACATGATAATGAAAAAATAAGAAAATCTTGATCATAATTTAAATTTAAACTAAAAATATTCAAAAATTTCATGTATAGTGTCTAAAAATTGTAGTAATGGTCCCCTAGTAAATACCAAAAATCATTATATTTTTGAAACTCAACAAAAGATCTAAAACTGATCCCAATAATGTGAATGTCCATTGACGAAGTCCTACTCGAATCCTAAAAAACTCTATATTTATACGAGGATCATATGATTTATATGTAGTAGGATAATCACAATGTTTTATGTATACATGTGAATAGATGATACAAATGCACTAATGAACAAACAACAAAACCAACATGGACACATATAATTCAATAATATATTCTCGATATCAATAGTTAATTATCACCAAAGTAGACATCAAATATGGAAACATAATATCAGAAATATTATGAAATGGTTCCCTACAAATGCTTCACCACATATATTCAGCACTAAAACCGTAATGGAAAGCATCATCTACTCCTATACCTTCCTCATACAGAACATAACATATCCAGTCATCTCAGATGTCAGTTGTGATGAATCCCTACCTAACCAACTATAAAAATCTCTATCATTAGGTTATATTGTTAGTTATCATAACATCAAATCCTAATCACATCACATCAAAACAAATTCATATAACATTGGAATTAAGAAAACATAAATTTCAAATAGATCATCCTTTTTCCCTCCACGAACCTTGCATGACCCCCAATAGATATCACATCCTCATCAACACTATTTGATATATAAAAAAAATCATATCTTAACTAGTTAATCTCAATCCTCAAATAACATCATCAATACTAAAAATGGAAGAGTTTTGAAGAGGGGTATCCAACCCTTCATACGAGAACTGTCTTGGATGCGGGGGAAAAACAATAAAGACAATGTTTTTCCATTATAATGACTATTCAAAATAACATAGAACCATATTGACATATAATAAAAATATATGATTAATAAATATCATACCATAAATAGCCTCTATGGTCATATTTACATTACTATTGTACACCATATCATCGCCACTTCACCATATAACAACCATTATGATCATTCCCACCACTAAAAAAAATCACACCATAAAACCACCACACATATCCATAGAATTCCAAATTCAATTATAGGTTCCTCCATTTTGGTATTTTATTAAGTTTCAACTATCTAAACATTACTCTAAAATTTCATTGAAATTTACACAACCCATTCATTTATCATTAAATTATTTTATCCTAATTAATACACATGAATTATAACCCATTCATTTTCATTGACCATCCCATGATCTCTCATTCAAAGAATTGTAATTCATGCCATGGATAAACAGTAAAAGTACATAAAAACACAATATAATAGATTTCCCAACTCAAATCAACCAAAAAAACAGAAATACAATAGCCAAGACCCTTCATCACAACAATAACCCATCAAAACAAACAAAAATCATAACCACCAAGGAAAACAAATAATAAATGTCACCACCATCAAAAAACCACAGACATTTCATCACATGGAAACTAATAATCAAATGACTACCCACACATTTAATAACCCATATTTCCACCACCATCACCAAAAAATATGCCCCAACAAAAAGGGAAACACAAAAATAACAACCATTACGATAATATCATCATTATGGCCACAACATTGAATCAAGGGTTGACATTAAATTTTTTTCCATTTTTATTATCCAAAAAAATTCCACATTATATTGGTTAACGAATTCATTATCCAGCTATAATTTCATAAAAATTTATTTAGGGTGTGGTAAAATAACAATCATATTAATGTTCTCAGATAAAGATAATTAACAATACCCGAGAGGATCCTAATAGTCATTATTTTATCAATGATAACAAACATGTATAGATACATTAAAAATATAATGAAAAAAGTAAAATGTACAATTGACCACCACTATAATCAATTTTTAATTAATCTATTACATTATCATTTTTAAAATTACCCATAAAATCCTCTGAATGGATGGAAAAATCATGTAGTCCCCAAACAAACACAAAACTAAAGAGAGAATGTTGATAAAAAACCTCAAAATAGATTTCTTATTCACCATGTAAAATATGAAAAAGAAAATAGATCCAAGAAAATACCACCAAATTAGGAAAACATATCAACCTAAACTGCACCAATGGGTCATCATAATCACAGCCTAAACTCACCATTAATTAGAACATCATCGATTATGTGAACCCCTATAATTAGTATGAATGAAATAAAGGAAATGGTGTAGAAAATACCTCCAATTTCCAAAAAATAAACCTAGAGAATCCATGGTTTAATGTAGGAGGAAAGGGTTGTCATAATCCTCCAAAAAATACTAGGGTTATCCCTTTTTTTAGGGAATCATGGAATGAAAAAAAACATGGTTGATCCATGATATTTATAAAAACCATAAAACTCAAAAAATTCATGTCATGTATAAAATATTCACATTGTTTGATTTCATGAGGACCTCATGTTTATTGGGAGGTATTCCCAAAAAATATATGCAAAAGTATTCAAATTTTCATGGATACTAAGACATAATTTAAATCATGTCGTTAATTTTCATATCCCATCACAAGTTTATTTGGAACTGAACCACCATAAAAAACTAATGATGAAAATTTCAATCCTAATAGGCACAAATAAACTATTCTTGATGATAATACATATTAACACTATGAGATAACTGATACATAATAATTATAGATCAAACACATAGGAATAGTACTTTTACCTCTTCAAAACACCTCCAACTCCAAAATATGAAAATTAATGGGCTAAGAATAGATAAACCTTTAAAATAAAAACCTCTCTTATTTTTATAATATTAAATAATAAAAAATAAAAACAAAAAAAATGTGATGAGATGAAAAATAACCCTATGTGACACCTCTATTGGATCTTGATATAAATGAAACCTTTCCTCTCTCAAAACTACTTCACTACTAGAAAACATGGCTATAGACATAGACCTATATCCATTGTTTTATAGGTTCATGGATAGAGGCTAGTTCATAGACACATTTCTATTAATACTGTGGCAATATCATAATTTATAACCACATTAAAAAATATTGTGCCTATGTTTTTCTGACAATCTATCAGGATCCTCCTTCTCCAATGTTGGAAAAGTTCTACTCATCTACTCCCTTGATCTGTTACTCCTCAAACACAAAACATGGACCTGCGCTTCATGAACTCCTCCCCAACATCACTGATTCATTTCCCATCCAATAGTGTTTCAACGTAGCCTCCCCGCCCTCTCTCTCTCAACTTCCCCCTCCCACCCTCGACCCTCTACCCCGCTGAATAATCCTCCTCCCTCGTCGTTTCTCTAGAGACCATATTTTAATCGATTTTATCTTATATGTTGTTTAAAAATATAGTTTTTTTCCTTTTTTGAATTCTTGGTTTCTAATGTATATGTAAAATTTGATATAAATTTGAAAGGGATTACAATTATGAGAATTAGAGTTTAAGGGAAAATTTGAAGATGAGTGCCCAGGAAAAGAGGTATTTGACTCAGCTTTCTCAATTGGTTTTTACCATTGATAATAGGATTTGGAATTTACTTTATTTCTCTTGTTTCCATGATTTTTGAAATATTTCCTAGCAATAATGTTGCTGGGATTTTGTGATGTTTTTTACAAATGTTTTCCATTTCACCCAACAAGATTATTATTACTTCTTTTCACAAATGAATTTCTATTCTAATTTCCATATAAGGTTCAACCTTTTATCTATTTTTCATACTGACTTTCATGATTGTAGTAATATAGGGTCCAATACTAGTGAAGTATATTATCGAATGTAAGAGGTATACAGTGGGATATGGTAGATATAATATTCATAAGAAGAGAAAAGATGAAAAAATCATAGTGATAGAGAGTGGTTAGAAACGTTGGAGTAGATTTTATTTCTCATCCATACAACTAAACAATTTTATTGTATGACTCTTTGGGTGGATGAAGAGGCCCTAACTAGTCTATTTTTTCCTAATAGGTTGAATGAGTGTCACAATTATTAATGGGATATAGGGAGGTTTCCCATGGAATTAGATAGAGAGATGTTAGGGGAGTGGTGGGGGGTTTTCCAGGGGAGGGAAGGGGGACGCAGGTTGGGGGTGTATAAAGGGGAGGTGGAGGATGTGTGGGTTGGGGTAGAGTGGTGGTGGGTGGGTTATCTAGGGGGAGGGTGGGGGGGGGGGGGGTGGGGGGGGGGGTTGTCCATGGGGGCTGCCCAAGAAAGGGAGCACGACAGATCGTGGGTGGGGGATGTCCTGGGGGGTGTCCAAACCGAGGGAGAGGGAGATGGTGGGTGGGGGGATCTTTTCAGGGGGTGGGTGTATGGTGGGGGGCTTCCTCAAGGGGAGTGGGTGGTTGTACATTGAAATAGGTAGATGGGGAGAGCAGATGTTGTCTTTTAGGGGTAGGGGTCTGTGGGGGGAGGGAAAGGGGGGTAAGGCAGGGGGTCTGCAGGGGAATGGGGTAGGGGTAGGGGATCTCCAGGGGTAGAGGGAGGGTGCAGGTGGGTATTTAGGGGAAGCAATGTCTGCAGGGTGTAGGGGTATTAGTGGGGGAATGGGAGAGGGGGTTGGGAAGGGGGTCTATCGGGGCAGGTGGAGGGGGTCTGCAGGGGTAGGGGGAGGGGTAAGGGTGTAGGTGTAGGGTTTTGGGGGTTCTGGTGTAGGTTGGGGCTGTGAAAGGGTCGGTGATGGATTCATGTTTTATTTTTACATTGGTGGTTATGGATTCATGTATCATTTTCATGTTCAATTGAAACACAGATCGCATTTATAATAGAAGTCCTTATATCTCATTTATTTTTCCACTATATTATTATAAGTTGATTATTATGGTGTGGACAGTTCTATCCTCCCACATCGAAGACAATGAGTTCAAAATCATCTTTGGGTTAGGTTTATTCCATTGTGAATCTTTGGCCCAATTTTAATAAAGGCATTTTGATTTTTGGGTTCCTTATATTTTGTTAGTGCATTTTGGATTTTGTTGAGGTAAATTTGAGTCCCCATTGAATAATTATTACATGTGAATATATAGGTAGGAATATACATATATAACTTCCCCCTTTATATATATTCACTCATGGATGTATGAATATATATATTGGTGCTTGGTTTTCTTATATATAGATATGAAAAATATATACTTGTGTAAGTGTAAAGAATAATATTCTAGTATAAAAATATATTTAATTACCTCTATGTGAATACTTGGACATTAAAAATAAGTAAATAGGGGATAAAAGTCCTTATATATATGTTTGTGATGTTTCATATGCGTTCAAGTAGAAATAAGGATGATTGTTGTTATCGTCTCCAAAAGAAAACGTGCCTTGAGGTTGAGGTTGAGTCCCTATTTAAGTCTATTTTATTCAATAATTTTTTAAATTGTATTTAGTTTCATTCATAATTCTTAATGTTCATATTAAATTTTAATTTTTGAATAAGTGTTAGTTAATATAATTTTTTTGATCTACAATACTTGGTTTTGTAATAAAACCCCTCCAATGGAGGTGTGTTGCATGCGAAATATCACAGTGGTATACCTTGGCTGAAATTATTGCATTGATGTTTTCCTTATACATGATGTCATTGTCATTCATAATGAACACATCATAAATGAACATTTTTATATCCTTATAGGTGGTTTCCCTCTTTTTATTTAAATGGTTATTTGAACCAAAACACCCTTTAAGTGTCTTTAGACTTTGAAGATGTAATTTTGCATAATGAAAAAGTCACCACTAAGTGAATAACCTGATTTGTGTGGTATGGATTGTATATGGTTTTAGTATGAATTAATATCGTCAAGAATATTCTATTAATTCACATAAATTCTCTAAATATATCTCCACAATGATATTTAGGAATTTTCTATTCATTGTTATTCCTTCGACTATGTAATTCAAAATGATCATGATTCCATTATTTTATAAATCATTTAATTGAATCATTACATCCATGAGTTTTACCATGACATGGTAAAAAATAATATCCATTTTCTATCCACTATGAGCATGGTCCATATCCTCCATGGGGTGGAATTCCTCTCTTTGTTGACAATATATATTTGAGTCTAAATTATACATAGTGAAGAAATATAATATTTAATAACTTAATATGACACATATACCACCTTTTAAGTCCTTTGGTACTAACATATATCAAAATAACTAGTTCTTGAATATTTATTGGTTCCACCTCTCACAATGTTCTTATTTCATCAACACAAAAACATTTTGTACTACCATTGTGTTCCTTCTTCACCACCTAATGCTAGTTTTAGTTGACCCAAGTCATTTCCTCATGGGGGAAAATACTAGATCTTATAGATACCTAGGGATGGATCATTTTTCTCTGTTATCCTTTCATTGTTTTACTTTTTAAAAATGAACCATATGCACACATTTAGTTTTTCATTTTTCTCACTTCCCTCATCACTGACCACCATGACTTTTTCAAGATAATCATATCATTGAGATCTTCACTGTTTCCCATAGATAGGATTCAAATCATTTAAATCTGGTTAAACACCCATAACATCTCCACAATAAAAATTTCCATATCAATTATAGATTATCCAAATTCTCTAGGGAGTGGTTCATTATATAATAATGAAATCCATAACTAATATTCATTTATTAAAATAAATTAATTTAGTATCATATATTTAAGAATTATATATTTATCTTTTCATTATTCATGACAAATAGAACTTTCTTCTCCCCATATTCATTTTCCGTCAATAATATTATATATGTGAATTTACAAGTTACCATTGAGTCCTTGAAGAATTCTGTAACACTACCAAGATAGAGTTCAATGTTGGAAACTATTATTTTATACAGAAATATCATGTTTTTCATGTCACTAATTATTTAAAAAAAATAACAGCTCATTTTTTTTAAAATATCATATATATCCAAATATTTTATGAATTTATTCCTATCATTTTTGAAATCATTTGAATCTACATGATGTCCTTTGCATCTTCATCACAATGAGTCTATGTTTTCTTCAGATATGGAAAGATAGCTATTAAATTCTCATTGATAACTCCCCAAAATCATATTTCGAAATAATCACAAACATAGGGAAACAATTATTTGTAATTCAATTTTTTCTCTCCCAAAAGCTTCTCAATATCCTGAAAATAGTTAACTAATAAAAATTGTTATTATATAAACCTACAAACATGTAATACATGAATGTCAATGCTTCTCCACTATATCAATCTTAATATTCTGTGTAGTCCCATACCACATGAGAGGTGGCCTTATATCAGTTTTTTATATTAAATTATGGTTTAAAACCATTCAAACGCGAAAATATATATTTCACACCTCTTCAACCTTTGATCAGGCTCTACATCAATTTTCTTCATTATTCCAGTATGAAACTCTGGATTTGGATTTGAAAATTTATTGTGGTTTTTTAAAACCACATATTGAGTTAGATAAAATATTACACCATTTGTTTCATCCTAATAACATATTATTATTTTTGTAAATCCATATTACCTATTATGATTAGTAATATATCTTCATCAACTTGTTAATGGTTTCTCTTTTAGATCACCCACATTATTTTCCCACTAAAAACATATGTGTATTTTTTTCATTTTCAAACCACGAATCTGAATATTTTGAATTTATATAGCCCCTGTAATATACCTCCACCTTAATCCTACAACACTTCCAATATATATTTGATCAATTTATTACATTGGCGTAGGGTGAGTTGGGAGGGGGAAAGGGGAGGGGAGGGGGAGGGGGAGGTCTGTATGGGGAGTGGAAAGGGGGAAAGGGGAGGTCTGAAGGGACGAGGTGGTCTGTATGGGGGTCTGCAGGGTAGGGGGATGTTTGTAGGAAAAGTGGAGGGGGAGGAGTAAGGGGTATGGGAGGGGAGGGGGAGGGGAGGGAAAATCTGTAGGGAAGGGGGTGGTCTGCAAGAAAGGGGGAGGTCTGTAGGGCAGGGGGAGGGGGGAGGTCTCCAGGGGTATGTGGGTCTATAGGTCAAGGGAGGGGATGGTACATGTGGGGTGGAGAGGAGGGAAGGGTGGGGGAAGGGGGGAAGGGGGTGCAAGGGGGCAGTGGAGAAGGGAAAAAATTCAGTGGGTCGGGGTGTAGGGCCTTTGTAGGGTAAGGGAAGGGGGAGGGTGCATGTGAGGTGTAAGGGTAGGGGGAGTGGGGTTGGAGGTTCAAGGTGGGGAGGTGGGGGTAAAAAACAATTCAGGGGGTGGGGGTGGAAGGGGGTCTGAAAGGAAGATGGAGGGTGTATGTGGGGTGCAAGGGTACATGGGGTGCAAGTGGGTATCGAATGGGTGCAAGGTGGAAGTTAGGGGAGGGAAAACTAGAAAGGGTGGGCTTTGTGTCTCCTAGAAGTTACTCCAGGAAATAATCCATTTCCAATTTCCCCTCCACCCCCACTTCCGTTGTATATGATTTTTCATCCCATTTTATGTTGATTTTCTTGAAATCCTTCTTATCCTTCACTTATTCCATGAAGGAAATTTTCTAATCACCATATTCAAGCCATCAGTTCCTTGATTTTTCCCACCATGCACTTTCCATTTCTAGGATTATTTCAGCCAAAGTCGTTTTTTCATTATATTTGAAAACATTTCATATCTTCTTCCAATTCCTTTAGTGTAACTATTAAATACTACTTATTTCATCCTTATTTAGTTCAAATTTTAATAGTGAGTGGTATAAAAGAACACTTATGATATTATTAACAGATTTATGTGTGTATGTATCAATGGAGTATATTTTTAAAAAACATGCATCCTACCTAATCCATATTCACGTAATTTTTTTCATGATGTTGTACTATGTGAATTTTTTCTATAAGAAAAAAAAAATCTATAATTCACTTCTCATCTATTAATATTCTAAAGTCATCAATTGTAAATGGTTGTGAACATTGAAACCACTTTATTTTTAGTAGTTTCGGGAGGAGGGATTTGCAAGAGGGAGGGGTTTCCAAGAGGGAGGGGTGTCCAGGAGGTGGGTGTGGGGGTATGTAGGGGGTGAAATGGGGTCTCCAAGGGGGGAGTGATATTACAGTTTCAAAAAAATGGTTACCTCCAAACTACATGATTCCCATTGGAATTACGGTGTGATCAATCTCCATTGCGACATCACCTATCAAACCTCAACTTCTAAGAGAAACTGAATTTTAAACTCCAAACTAATATGCATCGTGACCAAAAGTCGGTGCAATAAACTATATGTGACACAACCAAAAGTTAGTGCAATCATCCCTATGAGATTCCACAATATTTTTCCTATAATGACTAATTTATCATGTTGTGTTGGAAAATTGTGGTGTGATCAATGTCTTCACTACCCAATTTTATTCCATAGCAATGCAACCTACTATCCACCACCAAACAAAAAGAACTCATAATTTAATTTCCAAACCATTGCAATGTGAACTTCTTGTCTTGAAGGAATGAATCTAGGGGGCCTTTAGGGGGGAGGGGGTGTGCAGGTGGGTTTGTAAAGGGATGAGGGTTTATTAAGGGAGGGGGTCTATATAGGAAGGAGGTACTGTCCTGGTGGGATAAGAGGGGGGGATTTGTAGGGGGAGTGGGGTTCTAGGGAAAAAATTATTGGTTATTTTTCCTTCAAAAAATTTAGAAACACGAGCATAGTAATCCTACGTATGACCATTTTATCATTCCCCATTAACTATAAACCTTGGATTGTTGGACCAAAATCATGGTCCTATTTTTTTTGATATATCGCCCCACCTATCGATCATATACTCCTCTGAAAACCAACATAATCATAGTGTTATTTACCATTTCACATTTTTATACTCAATGAATAACACGGAATAATGTGTAAAATTAATTATAGAGCCATAGGGTTCATATTTTGATGTTAATGAAGGTGTAAAAATATGTGGTATTAAATCCTATGGGGTGAATCAAATTCCCCATCCGTGAACATGGAAAATAGGTGGGTCAGTGGGGACCTAGAAGAATGATACGGGGGGGGGGGGGGCAGTATACAAGGGGGGTGTTTGGGGTTGGGACCTAGCAGGGGGGATACTAGGGGAGTTGGGGTGTCTGCAGGGTAGGGGGAGGTGTATGTGGGGTGTCCAGAAGGGGTTGTCCAGGAGAGGGGGATGAGGGTGCAGTGGGGTCTGCAGTGTAGGGGTCGGGTGCAGGTGTAGTGTAAGGGGGTGGGGTGTCTAGACCGGGCTTAATGGGGGGGGGGGTCCAAGATTAGGGGTTATAGGGGGTGTAGGGTGGTCTGTATGGAAGGGGGAGGGTGTTGGTAATGTGTCTAGATAGGGTTCTCTATGGGCTATGTAGAGGGTGTACAGGGGATATCTAGGGGCTTTCCATGGGGTGTCTAAGAGGGGTTCCCTAGATGGGGTGGGGGGGGGTCTAGTGGGATGTGAAGGGGGTGTCCAGGTGGTGTCTAGCAGTTGACCAGGGGGTGTCCAGGGCTGTCTGGGTGGTGCAGGGGGTCTGCATGGTAAGGGGAGTGTGCATGTGGGGTGTCTAAGAAGGGTTGTCCAGTGGCTATCCAGGCAGTGTCCTGGGGGTGTCCAATGGTTTTTCGGGGGCTATCCAATGTGGGGGTGCAGGGGGGAGGGGTGGGGTTTCCAGGGGTCTCTAGGGAAGTGGGGAGGCTGTAGGTGCGGTGACTAGGAGGGGTTGTCTAGTGGATGTCTATGGGGCTATCCTGGGGTGGTCCAGGGTCTATCCATTGTCTGTATAGGGTGGTGGTGGTGTGTGTGTGTGTGTGTGGGGGGGGGGGGGGGTTAGGAGATGTATCAGGGGTGTCTAGGTGGTGGAGTGTAAAGGGGGTGTCTAGTGGGGGGTGTCTAGTGGGTGTCTAGTGGGGTCTGTCAAGGGGTTTGTCTATGGGGGAGGGGTGTTAAGGTAGTGTACAGGGGGTGTCTAGTGGAGGTGTCTAGGGGGGATTGGTGTCTAGTGGGGCTGAAAAGGTGGTATGTCCAAGGGGAGAGATGGGGTGTGCAAGGGCAAGGGGGTGTTGGGGTGTCTTTCCAAGGTGGAGGGAGGGGTTTTATAGGGAGGGGTGGGGGTGTTTTTTTGAAATAGGAAGGCCTATGGAAACAGTTTCAAACTATGGCTAAAGTCTATATGTGTCTTAAGGTTCTTTCACAGTTTCAAACTGTGTCTATAGCCCTATATCAGTGGTTTGAACCATTTCTATAGGCCTTTATCCAGAGTTTGAACCATGGCTATAGCCCTATAGCCATGATAATACCATCCAAAGTCCATGGAACTATGGATATAATTTATAGACACTGTTTTTGGACTTATATCCACAACTTTAAGCTATGGGAGTAGCCTAAATTTATAGTATTTCTATAACTAATACAAAATGTTCAATAACATCACCAAAACCAAATCACCATCCCCCACCGAGAACAACGCTACATAATTTCATACCAACAACAAACCCCCAATCTACTATATATCCTTTTGGACTAACATTTAATCATAAACACTTCCTAAGTGTAATAAAACATAGACTACTATGAAAGACTAATAAATTCATTGAAATTATGGAATCTTGACCTCTATATCATGAAATTATTCTTTTTGGAAGGAAATGACTCACCTACATGGTTTTAAAACTTCTCTCAAGGCGTTTTCCATTATTCATATATTTGAATACATACCACACATTACCAATAAGGGAAATATTATTATATAATTAGTCTAAAAGGTTTAAAAATGACATCATCATACAATAAATGAGTAATGAAAAACTCAAAACAACTAATAGTACTAGGCACACTTCTTCATATCATGCTGCCATGTATACCCCTAATGTCCACTATGACTCCATAGGAGATGAAACAAGTGCTTGGATAATCAAATAATAACATTTTATTTATGATCAGAGAACTCTACAAGTCTCTCCATGAATTTTGATTCATATTTATTATACAAGAGTACCATGTCATTGATGTGGGATTAATCATGAAAATATCACTAATTATTGATCATGGGGGAGAATTTGTGGATCCGTTCCATGTATATTTGGATTTCCAATTGATATGCCACTTAAAAAACATAGAGAAAAACAAAAAAGGAATTTTGAATGTGGGAGAATTATTTCTTCATATTCCAATCCCCCACTACCAAATATGAGAGAAAAACCATAAGAAAAGTTTGTCGTCCACATCAAATTCCTAAGGCATCCACCAATGATCAACACAACCAATTTGGCATTCTTTGACCACCAATATGATATATCATACCAAATAGATATTCTCAACATATGTATATGTCACACCATGAAAAACAACTACTGACTCCACAAACCCCATCTAGAATAATAGAAAAAGATAATCCTTCCCATATAATACATCAAATAGGGACATGTTAATGGTGGAGTGATATATTTGTTCATTGACATAACCAAAAAATGATGGTGTTTTTTCCATGATTTGACAACAACATAAATTATTGATCTTAACATATACTGACGTGTCTAGATGATCAACATTTTATACCCATCTGTTTGAGGGTGGAATACTATGTAAACTAATAATTATACGTAGAAAACAATATGGAATCCCATATAAAATTACATGTTTAAAAGAGGATCCCAGTCAAATATTATGGTAATTGGTACCCCCTAATGTCAATGCACATCATCTACATACCTCCTCACCGTGTAATCCAAAACACTTGATTCATGGATTTCCACAAAATGAACTAACATCATCAGTCATTCAATTGTCAACCAAACATCATCACAAACTCCTTGATCTTAGGATAAAATACTAAACAACCATCATTATGCAATATTATTTTAACTTAGAAAAATAAAAGGGCTGCTAAAAAACAATATAATAATTATGTTCCACTATGCCTAATAAAAAAACAAACACTTCTCTATAAATACTGCCATAAAGAATTTAATCCTTGGAATCCAATGTTGTCTCCTCATGAAATGATACCTCATAGTTTCATAAGGGTTTCAAAATAATGCTGAGATGCCAAACATATAGACAACACGCTCATAAATCACCAATAAAACAAAAAATATCCACATAATCAATATCTAATTATGATCATCCCTAGGGAATACCACATTAAAATTACCATTGCTGTCATGGTCCCACAACATCTATTTTTCTACGTCTCCCCACTAAGACTCCTCCATCTACTATGTCATGTATGAATTAATATATATACAATTACAAAATCATTGACGAATTAGTTACTCCATTTCAATATTCATACATGTAATTTTTCCTTCATATATTTAAATAAATATAAATATTCTCATACCACATCTCCTTTGGACATCCATCTTAGTGTATCAGTGACAACATTACCCTTACCGAGGGACTATTCAATCTCAAAATCATTATCCTATATGAAATCCCTCTAAAAAAATATCATTTATTAATATTCCATTGATGGAATGCATTTTTTTTGATATTTTGGTCTATAATAATAACAATAGGCCCACATATGAGGCTATTCCACCATTGATTTTTTGAAAACACCACTTCTTGCAACTCCATATCATGAGTTGTATTGTTATTGAAACACACTAATATTTGTAATTTTTTTCATATTAATTTAATATTATTTATATTTTTCATTACATATAGAACTGAGCATATAATATGTTATCATCACGACCAATTTTAGCTTCTCTTACACACAAAAGT
Source organism: Viscum album (assembly GCA_963277665.1). Lineage (NCBI taxonomy): Eukaryota > Viridiplantae > Streptophyta > Magnoliopsida > Santalales > Viscaceae > Viscum > Viscum album. Next base: position 1,707,803,183 of record OY728121.1, read on the forward strand.
AAGTTTCTTTGATATCATTCATGACACGCCACACCATGCTTTGGCTAACCCTGAAATAATATTATTATAAAATATTCATTAGGTAGGAAGGTTTGAATATTATTTTTAAATTTTTTAAATATACATATAAATTTCCTATTCAAAAGAAATTTACTAATATTTTTTCAGGAAATAATCAAAAAATAGTAAAGATATTATATTCATCAAAAATATGGTTTCTTAAAAATTTAACTGTAGTGAAATATTAAAAAAATATAATTAAATTAACGATATTTTTGTAAAATTTATTTCATAAAATGATATTTTTTTAATATAAAAAAAATAAAAATTTAATTATGCTATTTTTATTGTTTTTTTGGAAAATAATGATTTTTTAGTATAATGTGAAAATACCAATTTTGTAAAATTATAATTTATTTTAAATAAATTTAGTAATTTAAATTCCTAATAATATATTAAATTAAAAGAAATATTATTTATTAATATTTAATCCACTATATTACTTTTGGAAAAACCTTTTTGTGGGTTTTAGTAAAATATTATTTTTGGGTTTTAAAAATATTTATTTTTTCTTAAAACTCTTTAATGTGCATATTATATCTACATTTTGATTAATTTAAATCATCAATAGAGAAAAATGTTTTAAATGGATATTTGTAGATTATATATCAATATTTTTTAATTTATATTCATAAAATTATTATTGTTATACATATAGTCAATATAAAATAATCATGTAATTAAAAAAAATATTTTCTCGAAAACTTGCATTTTCTTCTCACCTAAGGGTTTTGTTAAAAAATTATGTTTGACACATTTAGAAAATTATTTGATAAAATAAAATCAATTTTCTAATTCATCACATAAAAATCATCTTACGTGTAATTTTTGCGGACTTTTATAAAAGGATTCTTTTTGTAGAATAGTGAAATATATTGAATTTATATTGAAAACTAAATTTTCATTTTTGTATTTAGAAAGATAAATCTTATTTTCAACATATTTTAAATTTTAATTTTTTAAATATATATCCATTAATACAATTTTATTAATTGGAATCAATTTCTTATTTAATTTTGAAATAAAAACTTTTTTAACTTTTCATCATTTTCTTATTATAATCCCTATTTCTCGTCACATCATCCAGATTTATTTTAAATTAATTTTTACCACATATGGTAATTTAATTTAGAAAATTGGATGGAATGTAAATATTAATAATAATTTATATTATCATCTATTTTTTTTACAAAAAATATTTACGAAAAGCAGTAAAAATTAATTACCCTGGAAAAGGTAAAAATTGGTTTATCGGGGGGTTGGAATAAAAAGATAACAGTTTAAATGACATGTATAAATTTATAAAAACTTTTGTATTCCCATATTTACACTTTATAAATTCTATTTTTCAAGAATTTTAATTTATTTTATCCCTGAAATATGTGAAAAAATGTTGGAATTATTTATTTAAAAGAATTACAATTATGCCACTTACCTCAATTATAAAAGGCCACCCAATATCCATTAATCTTCAAACCATAAAAAATTTATGATCTAAAAATACCTTCCAAAATAATAATGAAAAATATTTAATCTCATATAATAATGATTATTTTTAGTATAAATGAAACCAATGAAGGCTTTCGGGGAAAACCCAAGGAATATACCAAAAGAAGCGATAACATTCTTCAATGAGTGTTATTATTTTATTTCATCCTTCACATAACTCAATTATTATTGAACAATAGTTATATAATATATAAATTATTTCCCATATAATTTTATTTTTCAAAATTAAAGTGATTGACTATAATAATCCTCAAATCCCTCTAATGGGTTATGAAATCATCATTAATGTCTATTGCAGACTACCTACCCAAGAACCGATGTCATTCGATTTTCCATTACTACCTTACATAGTTGTGTATGAAGATAGATATGAAGTATATATATATATTATATTTATAAAATAATTATACAAATTTATTTATTATATCATAAATATATTTTTTTATTTCCATTCCATATGTGATATTGTAATGGAACTCATGTGCACAACATACCACCGCCTCTAGAAGCGATGTGATTCATATTTCATTAATGGTTTACATGGAATATAATAATAATTAATATATTTGATACAGATAAAATAATTATTGTATTAATTAAATATTTATCAATATAAAAAGTAAATATATCACTTTTTTTCTTATCTTTTGACTCTATGAAAGATGATTAGATCATTCTGGTATGTGTAGACTACCATTTTCAAGAAGCGATATGACTCTCTCTTTTAATCATCAAAAAACTGGATGAAATGTATAAGTATATTTAATGAACTAATATAGAAATTATGATATTATTATAAATATGTAATGTTAATATATTACATATCACCTTTCTACAATGATCATTGAAAAATAAGAAATGTTACTCCTGCATATGTATAACCTATTGTCTCCATGATCGTAACATACTTCAATTTTTGAAACCATATTTCATGATTAGAAATAAATGTATTGATTATGTATAAATGTTATAATTATTTCATGATTATTATTTGGGTTACTATGGAACCATGATCAATTTAATTGGTCCAAAATTAAAATATCAAAACATTTATGAAAAAATGAGAGATTATTACTAAAAACATGAATTTCACATGGAATTGTTAACAAACACCTAATTAAAGGACATAAATAAATTATATATTCTTTGATATATATAATAATATTTATTTAATAGATATATAATAAAAATAAATTTATTATAAAATGGGTTATAATGAATATGAAGGAAGTCAAGACGTACAGTACGATATTTTTAGGCTCTCTTTTATTTACAGGAGACATATGTGAAATCACTGCTTTTTTATTATGTGCAGTGTCTATACTAAAACTATGAATGTCATTATAATTAATCTCAAAATTTTATTTATATTAATCTTTTCATTTTATGTTATGATTTATTTGTTCATTTGATAGTAAATATTACTAAATCGGTAGGGTGTTTGGTCTCAATTTTCCATTATTGTGATATATGTCGTATAATTCAGACAAATTAATTATGTCAGTGTATATAAATACCATTTTACATATCATATAATCAATTTATTTATACTAATGATATTTTTTTTCATTTTATGTTACTTCTTCCAAGTCATTATTATTAAATGTAACCAAAGCGGTAAAGATTATATGTTATAGTCCAATTTTTATCAAGACTGTTTATGATTATGTTTATTGTGATAAAATCATATGATACACATCTCATGAAACTGATGAATTTTATTCTCCTCTATTAATTCATGACATTTTCAAATATTATTAATATTTCCCCCCCATTTTTACTTAATGTAATTGGGAAAAAAGTTTTTAATTAAATATGACATTAATTCTCACTTCTGTGAGAAATCCATTTCTCCCAAAACCATGTTATCTAATAATATTTTCAAAAAATTGAAATTATTATCCTATGATTTTAATTTTATTTTTCTATGCATGTTTTACATAGTATAATTTTTTGGAGTGGAATATTCATTACATTTTCCAAATAATTTCATTTGGTTTTTTAATGGTAATGTGAATGGAATTATTATTTTAACATATAAGTGATGAATATAATTTAACAGAATGGTGAAGAATGATTTTTTCAATGATTAGAATATATATATTTATATTATTTTCAATTAATATTATTTTCATAATGTTATACGTATTGAAATATTTTTAAATGGAAAAACAATATTTTTCCCAATAATGTTTTAAAAGATTTTAAAGATTCCATTAGTGGTTTTCAAGGTTATTTGAAAAAGATAAGGATTTTTAAAATGTTTTAGATTTAAAAATATATTTTGAAAAAGGAAATATTATTTTCATTATGAACCGGTTTATGTGTTTTTTAATTATTCCTTTATAAATTTTTAAGGATTTTTCAAAGAAAATGATTTCAAAAATGTTTTATGGATATATATTAATAATAAATTATGTTGAAATAAAATGTATCTTTCTCAAGAAATCTTCATTGTGATAGTTGAAAATAATTTCCATATCATATGACATACTTTGATGTTACATACGCCTTATTGGGGATATGATCCTGGGAAAACATTCTTATTCTCTTTTTGAATGGTTTTAGTTTATGATGGAATGATATATGTGAAACCCATTTATCTACCATGTATTATACCATTATAAAATTATTATTAATCAAAATTATTTTCCATGGGTTATAATATGTTTAAATTATGAAAATATTATTAATCATGTCTCCTATAACTATGTTATGATATGAAGAAATGTTTATGAAACCTATTTTAATTATTGAATAATGATATGATGAATATTTTCTGATCTTGTACACCACATAAGTATGTTTTTCATTATGAGACAGGTGGGAACTCAATCTCTATTTAATGGATTTAGTAATTATTATATTTCGTGAGATAGATAGTACTAGAATATGGACTGATCCTAGTCCAATTTGGCATATTTTCTTCTTGGATGGTATTGGGAGTAAACAATTACTACTCTGATGGTTTAGTGGGCGAACACTTTCTATTATGATATCCTTATAAATTTCCCTTGAATCAAGTTGAAATGATTTTTTTTCTCAAGTGTATGAAAAAATGCATTCCCTATGACAATGTTTTGTTTTCGTATTTCATGTTCTTTGATTATATTATGATTGATGCCACACTAAATGATATTATTTATTCTATGACTCATGATTATTATCTTTTATATGATAGTTATAGTTTTCAATTTATATTATCATATTCTCATACCCTTATTTTCATGTTCTCCTTACACATCTCATTTTTATACCCTTACTATGTTTCTTACCTCACCATTTTTTATTTTTTACTTTCCTAATGTTATGAAGAAAGGATTTATATAGGTTATTATTTTAATGAGTAAAAAATGGAATGATATTTGTGGGATCCATTTATGATCACCATGGAATAATAAAATTGTGTTCCGTTTTTTCAAAGAAACTAATCAATTCCTCAGGTGTGTGTTTGTGTAATTTATTTAATACTCATCTAAAAAATATAATAAATTGGTATAAAAATAATAGGTCTCTATCATTGGTATCACAAGATAGTTTTAGTTATCACATATAATCTATAATGAGAAAGCCTTTGTGATATCCCAAACTACTTTTCTAAGGATATGTCTATGGATATGTTAAAAATAAGAAAATTTCTTGGAATATTGGTAAATAAATAGAATGTTGTTTTCAAGAAATTACATTCCATTCTCGACACTACATGTGGATTTTTAACTATCACATTGGTAACTAGGGTTAATAACTACGAAAAGGGAGCATTGATACAGACATGATCATCACATGCTATATCAAAATAGGCATTGCTGCACACATGGATTGACCCTCCAAGGAGATATGATTTGGTAATTAAAATATTATAAACAAACCATAAATAAATGATTTAAATAGAATATTATTGTGAATTATATTTAATATTCCAAAGTATTTATTTATTAAAAATAATTTTGCATGATTTAGAAACCATATAGGTGATTTTTATGTTTATTTAGGTTCCCATTATGACTATAATTTCTAAAACAATTATTTTTTTGTTTTTGTTGATTCTTGGATATAAAAGGAACAAGGATAACAATAAATGTGATGGAATGTATTCATATGAACATCAAAATAAGATAATTATTTGAGTGGATGATGTTATGAATATGTATAATCAATTTTCATGAATCATGATTGACAACATGTAACTTAACCGACACCTAGACCCACCTAATAAGAGATGGAAAGTGTTCTCTGAGAGTCTGAATTGTGGAGACCATAGAGTAAAGAAAATTTAGTTTTCTTTAAATTGGGAATGTGGGACGAAACACCCATGTGTTTGTATTGGGAGAATGAGAAGATGTTATGACAATGAAAAAGATGTACACAAAGAATGTAACTAGAAAAGTAAAAATGAATGTTGTCTTAACACAATGAATTAAAATAATGGTTTCTATAAGATATCTTATACTTTTGAATGAATTAAATGTGTAATTTATCTGAATAATTAAAATCAATTTCCTAAAAGGAATGTTTATAATGAAAATCAGTATGGTTTAACATGTAATGGTTATATTGATGATTATGAGGAGAGTACACATGAATTTTTAAAGGAAAGATTTACTAATTAAAAATATGACTGAGCATAGTTAATGGGTTGAGAATGAATTGGTGTGAATGGAGTATTTATTTATTCAAATTAAAATAGTATGGTATAAAATTAATGAAATATATTATTATTATTCTATATATGTTATTCATTAAGGATTTGAAATAATATGTTGAATTATGATGATCAAATAGAAAAGTGATTTCATGAAAAGGAGATATTTTGAATATAACCCTCAATATGTTCTAAATATTTATTTAATGATTTTGGTATAATAAAATAGTTGATTTTGATAATGTAACTTTCATAGTACTGATTTTCTTATGATGGTTTAATGTTTGTTGATAGTATTTTAGGATATCAATGATTGAGTTTACAATATATATGGTTTTAAGGAATATATTAAATAATATTTCTAATGTAATAAATAAGGAAGAATTTATTTTTTCCATAATTTTTTATAGTAATTCTAGTTTTAGGAGAATACACGATGAAGGTCTGTACATGTTTGGAATGTGAGAATTATGAATTATTTCCTGTTGTTTCAAGTATTAATGATATTTTCAATTGGGATATTTGGTGTCCTTCCTTTTAATGTTTTTGATTTTAATTTTTCATAAAGATCATATGGTTAACCATTTATGATATGGGTTTTTCTTGAACTTGGAATGGGGGTTTATAGAATAACATTTTTTTCATATGAATATTCATTCATAATAGTTAAAACGAGTTATCAATTTTTTTTCATTAAAAATTAAAAAAATAATGAATTATGTAATTCCCCAACTATATAATCCCAAAGTCAGTGCATTATTTTAATACATTGGCATGATTACGTGGAATCAAGTCCCAAAAGACTGATCAGTTTAGCAGTCTTGAAATGCTGATTACATACATGAAAGTTACATTACACAATATAAAATAAAACACAACATAAATTATCCTCTGAGAATTCCACTAATACCATATCATAACCCTTCTAATCAATCATAATACACTTCTTGGAATCATGGGAAAATAAAACATAAGAAAGGGGTGATCTCAGATGATCAGTAATGATAACAATATAGTGGAAACCGTCATAAATAAGCAGAAACATTTAAGGCAATGTATAAACAAAAACCAAATCCTTTTAAACATAAACTTCAGCATAATATTGAAAAGTTTAATCAAATAATTCCATTTAAATATTCACATATATAATCTACAAGTCGACTAATTTAATTTAATATCCATATCCAATTTCATAATGACAGAATGCATAATGTTAGACTTCATAACCACATAGTCAAGGCCTTATGCTGAGACTAAAAATAAGATTTTTTCAAGGCCTTATTCCAAGACACTATTTTGTCGCATGTGAGCTACTGATACATCGAGGATCTATACTGGGCTCCACCAGTCACTTACTAAGTAAAATGTATTCCCCATATGAAATGTTTTAAACATAACATAAACATTCGTATTAAAACATTCATACGAAATGTCTATACTTTATCCATAAACCATGAATGGTATAAAATTAACACATCCAAAGTGAAACATATCCCAAAACCTTAAATTAAATATGTGATATTTGTATCATAATAAATCAACCTCAATAACGAATAACATCCCGTAAAGGATATTGACATAGTTGAAAATGATTAGTAAAAAATCATTGAGGGAAATATCCCTTTTTCATTAAATCTTTTAAAAGTCATATAATTTTTAAAGGAATTCATTTAAAATATTGTTTTGAATCAAATTTTCATACACCATGTTGAAACTTTTAAAATTAATTGACATTTTAAAACATTCGTGTCAATATAAATAAATCTTTAGAACCATTTGGAAAACATGGACATTAATGAGAAATGTTTAAAAGAATAAATCATTAAATCATTTAAAATGATGTTTTAGTAAAAAAAGACCCATAAATTAATCCCTTGGAAAAATCTTTTATGAATCATGTACATCGATAATAAATGTGCACCAATAGATACTTACATAAAAACAACCTCATATAATAAAGAGATTGAGAAATTAACCTTTACCTTACACATTCCTTTGGTCGGGGGTACGTTTAACCTCTGGTATAATGACCATAGTATGATATTAAATTATACCAGAACCATTTTCATATTTATTATATCATACATAATTCATTTATGAAATTATACTACCTATTTAATGAAGACTTCCATGTTAAATTAACTTTTTGGGTAATAATCGCATTCTTTTTCGTACATGTTTAAACATGTTATTCTTGATTGTATCATACAGAAAAACATTTAAATACTTCCAGAATATAAAACATGATATATATATATCATATATATTAATTATATAAATATTTATAATAGATAGATATATTAAATGGAAGGAACCATTTAGGGAGATGGTAGGTTGTACGTAAGAATAACCGTTGTTTCCGTTTTCATATCAAATTGAAAAAAAGTAAGTGAATAAGATATATGAAAGAAAACAGACACACACAGACATATATATATCTAGTAGAATTATTATGTCATATATTACATAATTATAAATAATATATATTTTTATAATCATAATTTAATGGTGATCGTGGGAATGAATCTCAACCCATTGTGGAGACGGTAATCCGTACGCACACACTAGTGACAATATAATTATATTGATGGTGAAATAGTATGTAATTGGATGGTATATAAGTTATAAATAATCATTAATATTTTATAATTATTATTTACAACAGTTATTTTTATTATTATACCCATCAAAATAATGAAGTGTTTGAATAAGAAACCCCACCACGATGTGGAGACAGTAAGACGTACGAACACATGTCTGTTGACTTTTTAAATAATTGGATGAATAAAATAATGATTATAGTAGTACCATAATTATAATAACATCAAATTATTTAGGAGTTACTAGAGTTATTATTTTGGTATGGAAACAAAAAATAATGAGAAAGTGGAAGAAGAAAAGAACTTGGAAGAGGGTGGTGAAATTATTACCTCTTCATCGAGTGTTTCCATTTGAGTTGATCAAATTGGCTCTTTAGGATGGATTTATGATAAATGTAATGACACTAGGATTATTTGATGGATTTTGGGAGGATATTTTTGCTGGGTTTGGCGGAGTCCAATGGATTTGGAGTTGTGATTTTGAGAGAAGGGGAAATTCCCTTTTATAAGAGGGGTGAGGGTCACTTTAGGAAAAGATTAAAATATTATTTTATTGTACAATAAAATTTGGTTCATAGTAGATCCATATTAATTTTAGTTTGATCCTTATGTGGTTATGAGTCGCAATACTCTCAACCAATTTGTTTTAGACATGTTTTGGTTACCATTTTAACGTTATCTTATAGATTTAACTCTCAGTTAAATTGTTTATCTTTTACGATGTCTTCTTGTATTCTTACACTATAATCTTAATAAACATACTCTAAACATTAGAGAGATCCTTAAGTTCATTATTAATTAAATATATAATTTTATTTAATCCCATTGGCAGAATCTTATATTTATACGAATATTATATCATCCAATAATATAGTATTGTTTAAAAAAAATTAATTTATTTCAATTTTGACACTATTTGGTATTTTATTTTGTGTGAAAGTCATAACAACCATATCAGTTTGAAACAACCTCATCAAATCAACCTGAACATGTCATATTAACCTAGAAAATTAGTGGAATTCCATAAGAGTCTCAATTTACATTTATTTGGATATTTAAAATATCAATTATTTTAATATTTTATTAATAAGGTAATTACTGCATCATCATTGTGTCATAAATAAATTAAATTATATAATGTCTAAAAATTATAAATAAAATACCATTATGTCGGAAATATTTTTATATTTTTAATTAATATTTATAGTTGAATTTATCATATGTATAACCTTATATTAAAAATGTTTTAGATAATAAACATTGAATATTACACTTTTAACTCGTCTTTAAATAAAATAATAATAAATGTCCTAATCTAATCTAAGTGGACCTAAAGGATCATATTTTATTCATAAGGTAGATTTTGGTCGAATTAAGTATATCCAATATAATTATGACATGAGATAGTGTAATTGTAACATCATTTTTACCTTTAATTACCCTATTTACTTTTAACCGTGGTAAATAAAAGTCAAAAGTTATTATTCACCCAAAATTATTTTCATCCTAATGAATCAAATTTTTTGTACTGATGTCAACTATGTCTCTCCGATTTTTGAAATTCAACTCCGAGAAGCGGTAACATTATGTTTTTTGCAAATTTTCTAACTTGCCTAGAAGGCATGTAAAAAAGGTTAAAAAGTTCAATAAAACTTTTTTACATCTAATTTTATTATAATATTTCTCCAATGAATTATAGTGAACATATATAGGAATTATATATCTATTTTGACTTAAAGTATAGTTAAATAAAATAAATAATTATTTAAATAAAAAAGTTGGTTTTAAATAGTAACATAATGTTTTTCACTATTCAACAAAAATTGAAAGTTTTTTGAAAAATACCCAAAATTCACCATAAGATAATTTTTTTATTAAAAATTCAAAAATTATGTCTATTATTTAAAATTAAAAACATAGAAGTTTCATTTATTAATTTGAAATTAATTCCAGTTTCTAAAACCAATAAGTGTGTTTTTAAAATGTAAAAACATTCAAAAGATTATCATGTGTTTATGTCAAATTTAAATGTAATATTACTCATAATGACCAAAATTGTATTAAATAATAAAAATAAAATCTAATTATACTTCAAAACCATTCAAATTCATTATTAAACACTATAAATTATTTAAATTAAAAAAAATGTTTTCAATTAAAACATAGAATTTTTCACTAATCGTCAAAATATAAATGTTATCAGAAAATTAAGAAAAATTTGTCCAAAATATATTTTTATGTACCAATTCTAAATAATAATTTGATTTTATTAAATAGAATATATAAAAGTGTCAAATATTGGTTTTTAAAAGGGGTTTTCTTTAAAAGGTGGTAAAATTGCATTTTTTGAAAAATAAATCTTTTATATGAAAAGATGAATTTGTTCTTATATTATATCTAAGAATAACATAATATGGATGTTAAAATTATATAGGGTATATAATATTCATAACTTCTTTTTTAATATCTACTTTGGTAAGATGTGGTGCACTCGAACTCGGTATTGCATGTAGTGAAAGCTATTTAATTACTTCAATGATATTACATATTATAAAATCTTGGGGTGTTACATTCCCCTCTAATTCAATAAATTGATTCCTCATAATTTGAAATTTTTCTTAGATAATAAATGTTTAAAAATAGAAAAATAACTTTGTAGAAAACCCACATCGGAAATGGGGCTAAAAAAATATAGTCTTAATAAGAGGGAATGAGAATGAAAAAGTCACCACCAGATTATTATATATATTAGGATAACATTGGTGGAAATTAGAGACACATAATTGAAAGGAAAACATAAATATTTATAGGTAGTGATTAATGTCCTCAATCACAAACAAGTAACAAATTTAGGTCTTCAAATCCATCAATCTATGATGATTTAAAATATCGTTGGTTAAAAAAAACATAAGGTATTAGGATAACACAACATTGGTTTTATGATCCATTCCCTAATGTTTAAGAATTAATTTATCCACTGAATAATAGTGGAGAAATATACTTGACAAGAATAGTGTCATCCTTCAACTAATTCCTACCAAAAACTCATATTTCACTCTAAAAGATAGTAGAAATCAAAGATATTTTATATATCATGATTGTATAGGGATCCAGAAATAATGATTTTATAATTCATCTGTCAGAGTATTTGATAAAGCTACATTGTAAAAACCAGGACATCACATATTCGAGTGGTAGGTGATCCATCCTTGTCACCCTTCGGTTGCAGGTTCATGTATCACGACCTTTCCTCATGCGATGGGTTGTCACCCAACCTCTATGTTGTCCTTTTTATGACAATCCAAAAACAAAATCAAGAAATTATTTAACCTTTACAATAGTATCCAATGTCAAAACTAATTGATTACAAACTTTAGACTTGTTTAAAATACTTTTTTCCAAACTCACAGTCCAAATTTTATAAGGTAAACACAATGAAGATCCTTTCTTCCACGTAATAACAAGTGAATACCTACATCATGTATTTTTTTAAAGAACTGTAAAACCCTGAATTTCCATAAAACCTTATTGATTACATTTATGACCCCTAATTCCTTATAGAATGCTAGATATACTCCTTATATCCAATAATGTTCTAAACTCCAACAATGATGGAATATACAAATCATTAACCAGTTTCAAGGATTTCCAGAATATCCAATATAATTTATCCAAATAAATCATATATTATTCCAAAATCCCTACCTCAGTATCAGAACCATATTATTGTTTATCTTTCTCTCAACCATATATTTTCCCAAAAATTTTACATACTATTGAGTCATTTTTCTTGGTTCCACACAATCTCATGTGATTTATGATATAGTACTGCAGTACAATCCATTTGTACTCTATAATTCTTATAACATGTACATCATTAATACAATACTCAAATAACAAAATACTTTAATAACATCATAAGAAATCTAATCAGTTCTATTCATCTTTGGTAGTATCATAACATGATTATTATCCAATAGAAGCATTTGGTGTATAGTAAGATGATTTGTATATTGGATTGCATAGTTCCTAAACTCCTTGAAGATGAAGAATTGTAAATTTGAAGCATTTTTCTTACCCTTGAAATCACATTCATAGGTTCCTTTTTCTCCACACATATATCCAACTCCCATTACCTTCAAGAATTTAAATAGATGATTCTTTCCACAGTTAGCACATATGGGAAAATCCTTTTTCCCCTCTTCTGTTTATCCATATTTCTCTCTTCCATCCTTTTCATCTCTTTCATCCCTTTAAATGAATGGGACTCAAAGTATTCCTTAATTATCTTATTAACAAATGATACAATTTATTTATATGATGATAATACATGGGAGACTATTTCCCTTTAAAATGTTGGCTTAATAACATGAAAGATATGATCCTTCTTAATCTTTCAATCATTTGTATTAGTTGTATACTCATTCCTTCTATAAGGCACCATTTATAAACAATGGCATACAGTAGGTTAGTTTATGAATCACATTGCATAATTCCATACTTTCAAATTTACAAAATAAATTGAAAATATTATGCATATAATCTATCATCATAAATAGTTTTCTTTGAGGAAGAATTTACTACTAAATTCTTCATAATGGCTTATAAAGATAATGTGAATTATTCTAAACATATCCCACAGGAGTGTCGTAACCAACAGTGTAGAAAGGCCAATTGTTGTGTTCTAGGATACCCCGGTTTAAGCCCGAAACACCTTGTTAGAGTTGTCACTCCTAGGTAAATTTATTCCATAACTACCTCTACCTGCTCGTATTTATACGTGGATGTATTTCTTGGAAAATTCACTAAATCTCCACATTACCAAAATTCTAGTATGTTCTTCTATTCTAATCCTCAATAACTATCTAATGGTAATGTTATCTAATTATAGTATTTATAAATCTAGTTTCTATGGTTATTACTAAACATCCTATGATACCAACTATAACGCTCCGACCCTAGAATCCCAGAGTCGGTGAATTATTTTAATACATATGCATGATTTCCAGAAATCAAGTTCCGAAGACTGATCAGTTTAGAAGTTTTGGAAAATAGATTACATACATGAACATTACATTACACATTTGAAAATAAAACACTGCATAAATGATCCTTTGAGAAAAAACATTATTCACCTATCTTAACCATAATTAAACATCATATTACACTTCTTGCATACCTTGGAAAACAAAACATAAGAAATGGGTGAGATCAGATGCTTAGTAATGATAAAAATACAGAAGAAAATTTTATAATTAAGCATAAACATTTAATACTATGTATAAGACAAAAACAAAATCCATTTAAACATAAACATAAGAATAATATGGTAGTGATAAATCAAATAATTCCATTTATTTATTCACATGGATATTCTTCTAGTTGAATAATCACATGTAATATCAATATAAAATATCATAATGATCGAATGCATAATTCCAGATATCATAACCACATAGTCAAGGCCCAGTGCGAAGACTACAAATAATATTTTGTCGAGGCCTTCTTCCGAGACACTATATTGTCTCATGAGACAAATCTATACATAGAGGAGCTATATCGGGCTCCACCCACCACTTACTATGTCCAATTTATTCCTCATATAAAAGGGTTTAAATATAACTTAATTATTTGTATTAAAACAAGCATATGAAATGTCAATACATTATCCATAAACCATGAATGGTATAAAAATAACATATCCATAGTCAAGCATATCAGAAAACCTTCAATAAAATAAGGAATATTTGTATCATAATAAATCAATCTCAATAAAAAATAATATACCTTAAATTATGTTGACATGGTTGAAAATGATCAGAAATAAATCTTTGAGAGAAATATCCCTTTTTCATGAAAACATTTAAATTTCACACATTTTATCAATGAAATCATTTAAAAGATAGTTTTGAATCAAATATTCTCATACCACATTGAATCTTTTGAAAGGAATTGACATTTTGAATAATTCATGTCTATATAAGTAAATCATTATAACCATTTTGAAGACATGGACATTAATGAGAATGGTTTAGAAGAATAAATCATTAAAACATTTAAAATTTTGTTTTACTAAAAAATAGTACCTTATAATAATCCCTTTGAAAACTTTTTTATGAAACATGGGCATGGATAATAAATATGTCCCAGTAGATAGTTACGTAAAATCAACCTCGGATAATAAAGAGATTGTGAAATTAACCATTACCTTGCACTTTCCTTTGGTCGAGGGTAAATTTATCCTCCTATATAATGACCATAGTATGTTATTAAATTATACCCGAACCATATTCATATTTATTATATCATACATTATTCATTTATGACTTTATACTACCTATTTAATAATTATTTACATGTTATATTACCATTTAGGTTAATAATCGCTTTCTTTATCATACACATTTTGACTTGTTATTCTTTATAATTTCATATAGATCCTGATTTAAATAATTCAAAAAAAATAATCCTTGATTTATATATCATATATATTTATAATATTAATATTTATAATAGATAGATATATGAAATGGAAGGGACAGTTTATTGAGATGGTAGATCCTATGTACACATAAACGCTTTTTCCATTTTCATATATTATTGAACCGAAGTAAGTGAATAAGTTATAGGCAAGTATATATATATACATATAAAGAATAATTATTATGTCATATATTACATACATATTGATAATATATATTTTTATAATCATCATTGAATGGTGAATGTGGGAATGAATCTCATCAAGTTGTGGTGACGATAAACGGTACATACGCACGAGCAAGAATATAATTATATCGACTGTCAAATCGTATGTTATTGGATGGTATATCATATATTACTAATCATTAACATGTTATAATTATTATTTAAATAGGATATACTAATTATTATGTAAATATAAATAATTAAGTATTTGAATAACAAACTACACCACGTCGTGGAGACGGTAAGTTTTACATAAACATGTATGGTGACTATGTCATTTATAGGATAAATAGAATAATAAATATGTTTATACCATAATTATAACAACATAAATGTATGTAGGAGGTACTGGAGTTATTATTTTGATATGGAAACATCAAAGAAATATGATGTAGAAGAAGAAAAGAACTTGAAAGAGGGTGGTGAAATTATTACCTCTTCTTCGGGTGTTTCCTTCTGAGTTTCACAAAAGGGCTCCTTAGGATGCATTTTTGATCAACTTATAGAATCTAGGATGACGTGAGGGAAGTTGGAAGGATATTAGGGAAAGGTATGGCCGATCCAAATGGCTTTGGAGGTGCGATTTTTAGAGAATGGGAAATTCCCTTTTATAAGAGGGGTGAGGGTCACTTTTGGAAAAGATTAAAATTTTAATTTATAATACAGTCATATTCGGTTTATAATGGCTCCAAAAGAATTTATTTAAAGAAATAGGTGGTTATGGGTAGAACTAATTTGAACAAATAGGTTCTATAAATGTTTAGGTTACCATTTTATCCTTATATTTTAGATTGGACTCTCAATTAAATAGTTTAACTTTTACCGTGTCTTCTTGTATTCCTACACAATATAGTTAATAAACAGACTCTAAACAACCAAGGTAACATCAAGTGGATCATTAATTACATATATAATATCATTTAAGCCCTTTTACTAACCTTATATTTTTAGAAATATTATATCAACCAATAATATAGTATTTTTTTATATATTAATTTATGTCAATTTTGACAGTATTTGGTATTTTGTTTTTGTGATAGTCATAACAAACATATCACTTCGAATAAAATTTATCTAATCAACTGTAACATGTTATATTAACCTAAAAACTTAGGGGAATCATTAGAATTATCAATTTAAATTTATTTGGGTATTTAAAATATCAATTATTTCAATATTTCATTAATAAGGTAATCACTGCATCATCATTGTTTCATTAATAAATTAACTTATTTAATTTCAAAAAATTATAAATAAAATAACATTATGTATAATTTTTTTAGATTTTTTGTGATTATTTATAGTCGAATTTATCTTATGTATAACTCTATATTAAAAATTGTTAGTTAATAAACATTGAATTTTACACTTTTAACTCTTCTTTAAATAAAATATTAATAAATGTCTTAATCTATTCCAAGTGGACCTAAGTATAATATTTTACTTCTAATGTTTATTTTTTTCGAATTATACTTATAAAATAGAATTATGACATGTGTTAGGGTAATTATAATATCATTTGTATCGTTAATTTCACAATTTAATTTTAACCGTGGTAAATAAAAGTGAAAAGTTACAATTCAACAAAAAATATTTTCATCTTATTGAATCACATTTTACTTCATGATGACATCCGTGTGTCTCAGATTTCTGAAATTAGACTCACAGAAGTGGTAAAATTATGTTTTATGCAAATTTGCTAACGTGCCTAGAAGGTGGGTAAAAGAGGTTAAAAAGTTCGAATAACTTTTATACATTTAATTTAATTATAAAATGACTCCAATAAATTAAATTAAACTTATATGGTTATTATATATCTATTTATAATTTAAATAAATTTACATATAGTAAATATTTATTTAGATAAAAAGTTGGTTTTCGATAATAACGTAGTTTTTTTCACTAATTATCAAAATTGAGTGTTTTCAGAAAAACCCAAAAAAATTCACCATAAGTTAATTTTTCTATTCCGAATTAAAAAATGAATTCCATTTTACCAAATTCATTATATAGATGTTGCATTTATGAATTTAAAATTAATTTCCATTCTGAAAACAAAAAAGCGTGTTTTTAAAAATAAAAAACTATCCAAAGATTGACATGTGTTTATGTCTAATTTAAATGTGAAATTATATATAATGACCTAAATTATATTAAATGATAAAAATAAAATCTAATTAAACTTAAAAACCATTCAAATCCTTAATTAAAAACTATAAATTATTTCTATAAAGGAATTTTAAAAGGGTAAACCATTGATGACTGAAACAAATTTATTGGGTCAAATTCATTTTATAAGGGGAAGAAAGTATCACCCTTTGATATTGTGATTTTTTTCAAATAAATATAATTATTAAAATATTTTTCTTACATATAACAAATAGTATTTGTTTTTATTTATTAAACAATATGTTTAGATTTCATTACATGTAAAACAATTTTATTCAACTACACACATGACACAGGACATCGAACATCAGCAAAGCCTGAAATACTGTTATTGTAAACTAACCTCTCTGTTGGAGGGTACGAATAGTATTAAATACATTGTGGAATATAGATATTAATTTTCCAATCAATATAAAATATCTTATAAATTCTTAGTAAATATAAATCAATATTTATTAATGTAATTATATTCATCAAAAATATATCCTCTTCAAAAATGTTTTTATTTTATTTTTTGTGAAATTATTATAATAAAAATATATATCTTTTAGAAAAAATTATATTATAAGATGGAGGAAATTCTAATATTCATATCCTAATTAACATTCAGCGACATTTCTGGATTGGGCAGAAAATAATGGTTTTCAGTGAATATTGAAAAAGTAAATTTATAGTAAAACAATGATTTATTTTCTATACATTAATTCATTTAAAATCACATTAAATTTTTTATTTTACATAAATATTATTTTTTATCTTTTAATCCAATTAATTTCCTTTCAATCATCCCAATATTGGATTTTAGTGTAAGTTCATTTTTTGATTTTGGAAAATATTTTTTTCTGAAGAAATTTTATTGTGAATAATGTTTCTCAATTTTAATTACAAAATTAATAACTAATGATGTATTATTTAATGGAAATTTATAGATTATATATCAATAAATTATTATTAATTTTCATATAATTATTATTGTTATACATATATTGAATATAAAATCATATTATAATTGAAAAAATTCACATCATGTAAAACTATTTTTTCATCGTATGTGTGGGTTTGGAAAAAAAGTAAATATTTGAGAATTTAAAGAAAATTATTTGATAAAATAAAATAAATTGTAGAATTTATATTTTAAAAATTATATTTGGGTGATTTTTGGGGTTTTATAGGATGATTTATAGTTGAATTGATGAATATTGAAAAAAATATTTTTACTGAAATATTTTTTCTGTTTTAAATTTTCTATAAAGAAAATTTATACTTTAAATTGATATTAATTAAAAATTAGTTCAAATATAAATAAATTAATATAATTTAGGTATTTGGATTAAATTTCAGATTTATTTTTTGAAATAATATCATTACAAACTTTTGAACATTTTCTTCTTAAAACGCTCTATCCTCACCGTGTTTGTGAGATTAATTTTATGTTAATTTTTTCCACAATATTAAATATTATAAAAAAATACATTTCATATGTGGAGTGAAAATATTTTAAATTATCAATTGGGGTCGAGAAATTTATTTTCACAAAAATGATAACTTAAGAGACTTAAAATTAATTACAACCATTAAGGTAAAAATGGGTTTACCTGGGGGTTAAACAAACAATATAATGGTTAAAATGGACTAATAACTCTTCAAAAAATATTATTAAACACATATTTTCACCATAAAACTCCTATTATATAGAATTTTATTTTTTTATTGTAAAAAAAACAACAGGTGAGGAATTATTTCTTTCAAAACATTACAGGGGTTCCACCCCAAAATCTTATAAAAGACCACCCCTCTCCTCAATTCGTAACACATTATAACCAACTTATATCATAAAGGACCTAAAAAAATAATTCATATTTTTTTTCTATCATTCTAGAAGCATTATTTTTTCTTGAAATGCATTATTCGATGTCTATTATGCAAACCTACGGTGGATACATGATGAATCGGTAAAAATCTTCAATGATATTTTTTTATATTTTCCTCCATCTCGATAAATTATTATTAAATTATTATTATGCAGCACTATAATTATAGTAAATATTATTAATGTTTTTAGTCGTCTATAGATGATAATATCCTGAATTCCATTGAATTGGTTGTGGAATAATTCTTCTTTTGTACGGCGGACTACCGCCTCACGAACCAATGTCAGTAATTTTTCCATTATAGACTCTCATTGTTGGGTATGATGATGGATATGAAGTATATATATGATATTTTTTACATAATTAAAAAAGTTTTTAATTTTATTATATATATATTACATTATATTCCATAGGGGATACAATTACGCTGCTCCTGTGTGTGATGGACTACCACCTCTAGAAAAGAAGTGATTTTTTTTCAATATTGATATACATGGAAGTTACTATGGATTAATATATGTGATATTAATGTAATAATTAGGCTATCAATTTTATATATATCACTCTGAAATGATAATGTGTCATTTTAATTATTACCTTTTCAGTCATTTATTGACGATAACAGCATTCATGTAAATGTAGACTACAATATTGATGATGTGATGTAAACCACTAATTCCCTAACTACACATCATGGAATATTTTTATAAGTATACTCAATAAAATAATTATATTATTTTTATATTATGATAATTATGAAATTATAATATATTATATACATATGTTTCATAATTATTCGTGATAATTGGAAACATTACTTACTTGTACATACGACGTACCGTCTCCATGATCGTAAGAAACTTCATATCTCAAAACCATGTTTCATGATCAATATTAAAATTATTATTGATTTATAAATAAGATAAATGTGTCATGTTTATTGTTATGCAGAGTATGAAACTGAGATCAATGTAAGATGACATAAAAATTAAATGAAAACATTTACAAAATACTAAGCGATTATAACCCAAAAAATATTATGACATTAAATTTTTATTAAAAGTGTTATAATATAATATAAGTAAATCATATTTGGTTTGAAATAAATAAATTAATATATATATATATATATGTATGTATGTATGGTTCTGTAATATATTTATAATGAACATATATTGATAGAAGTTTTAAATGAGTATCATAGAAAGTTGAGACTTAAAATAAGGTTACAACCTTAAATCATTTCATAATATTGAGTTATGTTAAGAATTTTAATTTATTTCACAATGATTATATTTCTAGGTTTAGAGTTTTATATAATTGTTTCATAATTCATATATAAAAACACAAATATTAAAATATATACACTTCAACTCTATATCCATTTTTCTCACAAAATAAAAACATTCAAATTGAATCAATATTTATTTTCATGTAAATTCGACACCCATTATCTCATACTTGTATATATTCTCCCTTAATTATTATGAAAAAAAGTTGAACTTTGGATGAGGAAAAAATATCATTAAGGGATTCATATAGAAGGAAAACTATTACCCTTGTGAAAACATGATAACCAATGAATTCATTCTCATAATGAAAAAAATTCACCCTTATGATGTAGTAAATAATTTCTCTAGAAAATAAGCCCATTTATTAACTATTTTATAATAAATAAATTCATAGAAAACAAATATAAATAATATATAAAACTTAATGGTATATTTGGAAAAAATTGTAATTAATTAGAAAAACCATGTAGTCAACTTCCAGACATGTTAGTCTTACAAAATAGAATAACCATACAGTCTACTTCCATACCCAATACATTGAAAGTTATAATGTCACCACCCATCCGTGGTTAATCATGAAACCAACGATACTTTGATTATCATGCAGTAACCCATCAAATTTCCTTGTACCGTTATATATTCATAACACAAAAATTAGTGATTTCTTTTGCATTTCATTCATAAAATTTAATTTTCATTCAAAATAAATCATTTTAAGTTATCGAAATAATCATTACATTTTCAAAAAAATCAATTAAAAATACATTGAAAAGAGAATATGTAATTTTTTCTTTTAAAAACATTAAGACATTTAGAGGAATCCAAATATCAATTGATGGTCATGGATGCATAGTATTGTTTGATGTTGTAGATGTTAAAAAACAACGTTACTTTTATCTTTGTTTGTTATGTCAATGAATATGTGTCATAATATTACATTAGAAATCATTTGGAGAAATTAAATGTTGAATGGGTTTTTATGAACCACATAAAAGAAGGTGGTGTATAACATCTAAATATTCCGGAAAAAAATGAGATTTAGATGAAGTCCCTTACTTATAGTCTGATTCATCATGTTTGTTATTTATATTCATGAAAAATATAATTATGTTAATTATACACATGATTGAAAACCTTTTTATGTTTTATTATTCTTTTTTTATAACTTATTATCATGTTAAAACCATAACATAATTATTTATATTCTTGTCGAACATTGTTCAAAATTCGGTACATGAATCAAAAACGAATTTGGTATGATGTATATGGCCAAAAGAGGTGATTATTCAATCATGTCCATAATAATATGCACGACATTATAATATATTATACAAATTAATTGAAATTTCAAATTAAACTAATGATCATGTTAATGAAAAATTAACAACGTTATAATTATGGTGATGGTAAGCCGTATGTACACATTATTAACATATCCATTTTTTTCAATGATTATTATGGAAAGAAGGTAAGAATTATGTTATATTTCTATCATGATCATAAAAACATTTAGATCATATTAAAAATTTTTGTATAATTTCATATCTATTATCAATTTGATGGGGTGATTCAAAACAAATCACATCACTTCTTGGAGGTGATAGTTCACACGTATGCACAAAAAAAATTACAAAATATTATACGCATAGAAAGTAAGAATATAATTGATATATTAAAATATTATAATGATAAATATTTCATTAATATTTCACATGATCGTTAATTCAATCATTACAACTAGTCATCAGATATGGTTGTAGAAAATGAATTATATGTGTTCGTGGAGGTGATAGTTCACATGTACGCATTCACTCTTAATTATCTTCCAATTTTATAGAGGTGGAAATGTGTTTTTGTGGTGATATTAAATTAATAAAATATTATCACACTAATTATTAATTATTTATAATTTCATCATGTATGAATTAGATTTTAAGGAAGTTAATGAATAAATGAAATGGAAATATTTAAATAAAATTAACCTCTTTTCTTCAGGAGATCTTTTTTTACTAACTCCTTAACAATTATAAATAGATTTTTATACCTATAAAATTTCGCTAGAATCTTGTGAATGATTATAAAAAAATATTTAGTAAGATCTTTGTCAAACTAAATTGGGGTTTAGATATGATGAATGTATAAGTAGTAGTTACCTTTTATAAAAATGGGGAGGGGAACTCATGGAAGACATCCAAATATTTATTTAATATAAATTATTTTTATACCAAAAATGGGTCCAATGTTTTTTTTCAAATATAAGATGTTTATGGATTGAATTATAATCATAAAATTTAAATTAATTAATATTTGAATATTTTTATTCCGGATATTTTTGTTTCAACCCTTTTAACGCTTACCATTTAATCAAGTAATTTACACATTTCGGGTTAATATAATTACAATAAATTTAAAATTCCAATAAAAGTTAAATTTATGGAATTTTATTACTTATTAAAATTATTTATCTGAATATCGGATTTTGGGAAATTTTATATCATTTAATTAAATATTTTATATTTTAAAATATCGTTAGTGTTAATTTTTCCAGTATTCGTTTGATGACTTTTTAAAAGTATCATTACATCGTGATATAATCTATATAACAATATTATAACATTGAAATCATGCCAATGTAATCTATAAAAGTTATTTATGAAATAAATTATATCAAATTATATTTATTATAATATTCTTAATATCATTTATCTGATTCTACCATTAATGAAGAAATTACTACATTATCTCCTTGTCCAAAGTTAATTTATTATTTAATTCCTAAAAATTATAAATAAAATCCCAAGACTTAAGTACTCATATTATATTTCTAAATACTGTTTATATTAGAGCATATCCCTTATATAACAGTATATTAAAAATAGTTATTTATAAAAATCAAGAGTTCGACAAAATTTTCCTTCATTTGAATAAAAAAATAAAAATATCTTAAATTCATAAAAATGGATTAAAAATGGAATATTTATACATATGGATTATTTTAGTTAGAAAAGAGCATATAAATTAGAATAATAACATGTTTTATTGTAATTTATATTATTTTGTACCCTTAATTACATTATTCACCCATATCCATGGTATGGAAAATAATTACTATAGTAACTATTCATATTTTTTAATTTTTGTGTCAATCCATTTAGATCATGAAAATAATAATGATTGAATTATGTATTTTTTTTTCAAAATTCAATTCCATATCTGGCTAAATTTAATTTAAAAAATAATCTTGCTGACAATTTAAGAAAATGCGGTTTTATCAAAAAGTTCACAATGTTTTTAAATCCAATTTCAATGTTAAGTTGATTACAGTGGCCAAAATCGGATTAAATGTAAAAAAGGGTCACATTATACATTAAAAATAATAAATAACACAATTTGACTGAATTAATAAATAAGAAGAAAAATAATTTTTTATATAATATTTTTTATTATTTAGTATAAATAAAAATATGAATGTACTTTGGAAAATAACAAAAATTCACCCAAAGTAAATTTTGATATTTCTATTTAAAAAAAATGATTAATTTTTCATATAAGAATTATAAAAGTTTAAAAAAAAATTGTTTAAATTTTCTTCTCTATCAAAATGTATAGAAACATTTTTTATAATATAAGATATTTCTATGCTTAAATATATATTTATTCTTATTTGATGCCTAAAAAATATATTGAATGAATGTAAAAATATTTTATAAACATCTAAAAACAATATAGTTATTTATATTCATTATCAATGTTACAACATCTATGTGATAAAAATCACTTAAAATAATAATATTAAAAATATATTATTTTTTTGGTATGACTTATTCTTGTGTGAAAATAAGATTTTGGAGAAAATCATTGTTTTGTGTCATGCATAATATCATACCGAGAATCCCATGTTCCACTAAAATTACATTTTAATTCATAAATATTTATGAATATGAAAATTTTCTTATTATATTATTACTTTGGATGCTACCTGCTTCTCCCCTTTTGGAAATTATGTCATCACAATTTATTCACTTATTAAATAAGTGGGGGTATTTTTACCTCATATAATTTTCAAATTCCCATAACTCCCATACAACCACAAGGTCTTAACTTAAAAATTTTACTTGATGAATTACCACATTCTGTAACACCTATACTATATAGTCCAAAACCTAAACAAGTCATTATTCATAAGAAATATTCTCTTCCAACTGAACTACTTTTAGACTCAAAGCATGATATAGAACATAAATATACCTTATAATTATTTAAACATATAAAAGATGGTGTACCTAGGATATAATCAGAGGAAAAGAAACTTGGAGGAAAACATATCATAAATTTACATGGATTTCAAAGGGTCCAATGAACGTTGGAATCAGTTTCCCATTCTTACCAAAACACATTTAACTTTTCTATAGAGAATTCTTGTGAAACACATGATCATCTACCTTGAAAGAATGATATTTTTTTCGGTTATCTGCAAAACATTTATTCTTGGTTTGGGCTGTCCTCATGTATATCTGAAGAAAATAATATTTCTATATTGTCTCCTCTCCCAACTTTGGTCCCATCAACTTCCATTCATTAACATCATCCCAAAAATCTTGTGTTCGACACCACATTACTTATAATTCCAAAAATTTTTCTTTCTATATACTGGAAAGAAAACTATAATTATATATAAACTTATCCAATGAATGATTCTGATGCTATCATTTTTGGAAATCCCTTGAACATGCACATAGAGTATCCTATATGGTCTAAATTTTCATTTATGACATCACTTCAAACTAAGGATGAAAATATGTACTAAAATTAAATTCATTAACTGATGACTTCTTATTTCCACATAAAAAGTTATAAGTGAACATGGGATCATGATCAGATACAATTTGGATATTAACTCCATGTAACCAGAAAATATCTTTAGTACATAATTTTGAAAGTTGATATAGAAGGAAATTTTATCAAATGTAAATAAAATCATATGATTGAGTAAGTCGGTCAAAATAACCTGGATCACAATGTTAACTCGTGAATACTTTGTTAATACTACTACAAAATCCATGAATATAATTTCCCATTTCCATTATAGGACTAGAAGAGTGCGAAGAATCCACTTTGGCCATTTTCATTCTTCTTTAGCCTACATAAATGTCATACATTTCATTGAAATTCATAAATATCTCTTTTCATTCAATCCCACTAGAAATACTCCTGAAGGTCTATGTACATCT
Source organism: Viscum album (assembly GCA_963277665.1). Taxonomy (NCBI): domain Eukaryota; kingdom Viridiplantae; phylum Streptophyta; class Magnoliopsida; order Santalales; family Viscaceae; genus Viscum; species Viscum album. The sequence continues at coordinate 1,707,829,265 of OY728121.1, forward strand.
TAGTAATTCCATGATGAACTGAAAAAAGAGAACAATGAGCTTCACATAGCTACTCAATGTTAAACTATGAATCACATAGAACACATGATATATTCCCAAATAACAAAACAAACTATTTATCAATTATAAATTCAGGTAACGTACCCTTTTTAACATGTTGTACCTTATTTTACAACTCACTATCTTCCTTCAGTGCTTACATAATTCTGTTTGATAGAGATGATAACACTAAAACCTAAAAAAAGGGAGGAATATCATGCACCAACAACATCCATTGAAAAATTCATCAAATCATTAACCAAAGGGTCAAATTCCAAATTTATATTGGATAATGTAGAATTAATTATTAGACACAAAGAATTAGAAACAATTTTATTAATTTCTGGGATGGTGATGAATTGTGAAATCATAATAATTGATTAGTTCTAGCCATATCCTCTGTATGATGTTTAGTTATTTTTTAGTGAATATATAGTTAAAACATTTTTTAACAGTATGAATTTAACACATTACTCTATATAGATGATTCCTCAGAATTTTATTGAAAAATAAACAACAACAATTTTGATTCATGTGTACGATAATTTAAGTAATGTGCTTTTAATTAACCTGACACATAAGAAACTTTCTAATCATTTTCCATTAGGACACAATCATTTCCTTTCAATGAACCATCACTTTAGATATTAAATTCACCATTTCAATGTTGAAGGCCCAAAACAATAACATTTACCAATAGTTATTTATGTTCCTCAAAACAATCTTTAGATTATTTTGACCATATGAACATGACTCCTTTATGTGTTAGCCATGTTAGTGGAAAAGAAAACATTGAAAATGTTTCAAAAACCATACCTAATTTCCCTATAATATATGAAAACTACAAATCACTATGACATTGTTAGGGCTTGGCCACTCTTCATAGGCATTTGATTCAGAAGGGTCAATAGTTATACAATCATTAGAATCAATTTTTCCATGGAATGAAATTTTATGCAACAAAAAATCAATGTTATGAAAAAATAAATTATGTTTCTTTTCATTAATGATTTTCAAAAGAATACTCAGGTACTTTTCAAGTTACCCACATAATATAGAACATACCCAAATATCATCTATAAACACAACTGAAAAATGATCCAAAAAAGTGATAAATGACTCCATTAATTAGATTCATAATTAAATTTGGTAGTTTAGTTAACCCATAGGTCTTCACTATAAACAAATAATACTCATATCTCTTCTGAACCCTTTCCTTTGGAATTTCAACTTCGTTCACCTTCATCTTATGGTACCCAAACCTCAAATAAATCATAAAAAAATACTGAGCACCTGGGAGATGATCAAAAAATTATTATTATGAGGAAAATGTTACTTTTTATTATTGTTGATGTTATTCAGGGATCTATAATAAATAAAATGTATCACAAAACCATATTTTTTTTCAAAAATAATACAAGGCCACCCCATGGGTAAGTGATAGATCTATTAAAACCATTATAAAGAAAATACAACACTTAGTTTTTTAATTCCAATAATTCTACATTATCTATTCAATAAGTGGGTTTATAAATCACATTAGCATCAAGCACTAAATCAAAAGTAAATTGATCATCCCAATTAGGAACCACACGAGGATAATCATCAGGAAAACATCTATAAATTCATTCAATACTAGGATTTCATTAATCAAATATGATTCTTTCTCTTCAAAAACATGAGAAAAATAAATTTGAATTCAACCATTAATCAATATATCTCTTTCTAGGAATGTTATCAATGGTATAAAATCATTTAACAAAACATTAATATATTTTAAATCCATATTAAGATAATAAACTGAAAGCCTATCAATACAAAATATGATATCAAACTCCACTATTGGAATTATAACAACTTTTATAGGAAACACTATCCCACCAATGATAATTGGATGATTATAACAAACCTTGGTTTCATTAATACTTCAACTCTGATTTTCTAGAAAACGTTATATATCACATTCATGAGGAGACATTTCTAATTTACTTATAATTCTCTTTGGAATGTATGAATGTGAAAATCCAGTTTCAAATAGAGTATTTCAATATTTTTAAAAATCCCAAAACATACATGTCACAAGTTCATTTGACGTCCCAATGTCAACCATAGACATATAAAAATATTCGGACACACCCTTTCTCACTAGTTCATGGTGGTTTCCACTATAGATAATCAACATTGGACACACATCAGCAGAATAGGTGAAATCATTTCAACGAAAACAAAATATTGTTTCCTTTTCATTTATTTTTTAATCATATCCCTTGCATTCATGAAAAACATGTCCAATATTACCACATTGAAATCACTAACCAAACTTTTATTGACATTATCATGGATTCCAATGACCACAATTATCACAAGATATAAATTCTATTTCTTTCATAGAAACATATTTTATGAATGCCTTCAAATTTTTTTTCCAATTGGACATATTCTATTTCTTATTCTCATGGGACACTTGATCATTAGAAAACTCAATTTCTCCCTTCTCATATCATCATTAAAGTTTATCAAATTTTCTGAACTCTAAAAAAGTCATCTCCCTTCGATATCATTGATTTTGTGATGATTAAATCAGATTTATCTTACTATTAAGGTCTCAGATAAAACATGAGAGGTACCATTACAATCTTGGGAAATTATTATCAAATGTAGCAATCAAATCTTTTTCTTTTTTGAAAATTCCATGAATTTTTTTCTGTCATATGTCTAGAATCCTTAATAAAGTATTTTTCATGAAATATATTTTTAAATTTATTACATTATTGGGCATCAATCTCTTCACTTCCTATGATATTTTCAACCAAGGAATACCACTTTATAGAGTCCAAATTTTTCTTTTGAATTCTCTTTTCATTTTGTTTTTGAATTCAAAAACTCTTACTTAATTATTTAATTTTTAAATCCATTATAATAAATGTAATATAGAAAAAATCATATATCATTTTTACCGTACTTTTATATGCTTATAATAATAATCATACTCATGAATTTTCATAAATAATTAATTTCGTGATTATTGTAATGAAACTAGAAACGATTTCTATCATACACACCGAATACTATTCTCACTATACATAGTTTCTTGTTTTTTGTATCGAAAATGTTTCTATAACGATATAAATGATATTGATTCTCGTAATGAAAATCATCAGACCATTTTTCATTTAGATTTTCTTATATATAGAATTGTATCATAATTAATGGAAAACCATTAAATGAATATGATGTCATGTATTCTGTTTCAATATGAAATTAAAATTATGTCATTGTATCAGTTTGGGATGAAAATTGGAATGTCAAGTGTCCCATTCCATAAGTTTTCTCATGAGAAAATATTACCATTGTTTTCCATGAAGACCGTTGTGACAAAATTCTATAAATATCAAGTCATTTTAATGCGATCAATGTATTGATTAATGAACTGAAGACACAATGGGAATTCTCTTCCAATTAGTTTCTACATCAAAAAATATTTATGTATGCAATTAATAAAATAATTTTTCTAAACACTTATTATACATATGAGGTTTTTTTTCATTGTAAGTCAATGATTATTGTGATTATGATTGATGGATTCCATGTATATGAAGATTGTTGTGATGATCGTTCATAGATCATGGTCTTCCGAAGCAAGGAATAAAGAAGTGTTTACACCCTTATTTATCGAGGTCTTGTAGGGATAGAAATATATGTGTCATGCACCTTCATGATCGAGGTTTTATAGGGAAATAGATACAGGTGCCGATGAACTTCTTAATCGAGGGATATCTGGGTTAGTAAGTAATATTCCTATTAATATTTCAGGGGATTACCATTGTGTGGGTACGACATTCAATATTGACTGTATAAATCAAGAGACCCATTTACATGGTTTTTGGGAAACCTTCATTTTTTGTAATTTTAATTATATTCATTTACTTGTTTTACATATCCATTTCATTGTAAAATAATGTGAATTTTTATATATATTCATTTTTATATTCTCTATTCTGTGATTACGATAATTATAATTACCATTTATGTGATTGTGAAAAATTGTTTTGCACAATATGATTCAATAAAATGTATGATTGAATAATTAATTCTTTCACTCTATATACCTTAACAATTTTTATTATAATCCACATCATTATTACTAATATTGAATCGTCTTCTTATTGTAAATATGATAAATTTCAAGTATGAACCATGAAATACCTATCATAACATAATAATTAAAATGCTTTGTCCATCAATCCCAAGGCCATGTCTGATTATTTTTTGGATACAAAAGATAGTTATAAATAAAATTTGTTAACTTCTATTAATCATAGTTTCCTTTTAGTATAAAAACTAATGTTTTTAACCATAAATCGCCATATATAGTATTTTTTCTTATATGTATATATAATGGTCCAATAATTGGTATCATAGGAGGTTCTATTTATCAAATATTTTCTTATTTTAAATTTCCTAGCTAGTTATGTGTCTTTTATTATTTTTTATACATATTTATTACATTGACATGTATAATGGAAAAATAAATGGGTATTGTTTTTAAAGATGGATGGACTTATTGTTTGATCAACTAACAATATCAGTCTTACATGTCCACAAATTTTTAATTGTAAGGATAATTAATACTAGAGAGAAAGTATTAAGACCATTGTAATCAACGTAAGAGTTGATAATTTTTTCATGATGACTAGATACTATAAAAATATTGACAAATAATTTAGAGTCATTACCAATTAGGGGAAATATGAATATCAATTAAATAATAAGGAATAACATACATTTTGTTTTTCTATGACTAGAAATATATAAAGCCATATTTCATATTGTGATGTAGAAAACATTATTTGGATGAAGCTAGAAATTATATATTTTGGTACATATAATGATGTTAAAACAAGAAGAGACATGCGGAGAGAAAATTATTAGGAATTCTAATTTCTTTATACAAAACATGTTATTAAGTCCTAGAAATGTTCATGAAAATTGTGAATAGTTTACAATCCACTAGTTAGAATGTATTAGATGATGAGATCCTTGTAGAAAAGATAATAGATATTATTCCAAATGAAAAGCAATAAAAAATAACTATTTTTGATCATTCATTGAATGTAACTAAGGTAACTCAGGATGAGTTTTTTATAACTCTTTTATAATTTGAGAATAGATTGAAATGAGATGCTAAAAATCCAAAAAAATAATAGATGTTTTTATATTACTTCCTCTATAAATTGAATGCATGCTATAACTCCTAAAAATATTGTGAAGTCATAAATGAAAAAAAGCGGTTGTTTAATCAATATCAAGTGAATCAGAACATTAAAAAATGATTTATCCAATCTAAAATGAATGATACCTAATATTTTTGAAAATAAATAAATTTATTATCTATATAAGAAATGTAAAAGGTAAAATAGGGATATTGTATTTTACAATTAATAATGAAAAAAAGGATGATAATATAAGACCATATTTTCCAAATCTAAAAAAAATGATTTAAATGAAAGTAATTATGGTAAAAATCAAAAATATTATTGCAAACCCAATGTAAATAACTTATTGAAAGACAATGTTCCATGTAGTTCTAATTCAGGATATTCTTCCAATGATTCCTCAAATAATGAAAATTTTATACAGATAAATATTCTTGTCTATTCATGAATAACCATTGAAAATAAATGTTTTATAGAATAGGTACACGCGTATGACTCATTAACAATTATCTATTTAAATGAAAAAAATACTTATTTTAATTTATATATTTATTCTACTGAATAAAATTCCACATCAGAATATAATTATTTAACTTCATATAAAAATGATTCATGATTTTTAAAATTGATTTGGAATTAAAATTGAAAATTTAAAAAGAAGCATGATAATAAAAAATCAAGATTATTTTTTTTGGACAAAATAAGTATCAGATCATTCTAAATATATTGATAAGATATTTTTTTAAATTAATTACATTTCAAAAAAAACATGAGTAAGTTAATTATGAGAATTATAATATTTAAAAAGATTTTGAAAAATTCATTTCTAAAATAAATTCTATATAAACAATACTCACTTCTGAAACTAATACTAATGTGGATATGAATTTTGTTTTAAGAATAAAATCTGAAATATTACCTTTATAGAAACACATATCAAATTTTACCAATTTTAATGAAAGATTTGATAAAAATTATAAACAACCATTTCCACAATGTAATTGTTTAGCGATGGGATATAATCATTCACATCCTATTTTTTAGTATCTAGTAGTTTGTCCCGGAAGATGCCCACTTTTTCATAAAACAAAAATGTGGAGGCCATTGGAATTAAAATTGTTCTTTAAATAAAATTTTATATTTAGTGTTCAAAAATTCCAATTTTCCAAAACAAATGTGCATTCATAAAATTTAGATCTTTAACATTTCTAAATCTATAAATGTTTAGATTCCAAAATTCTAATTGATTTATTTTTAGGAAAAAAATGGACGTACCAACAAAAGAAAATATAGTACATGTATAGTGGATGTTCCTGGAATTTTACTAGTAAAATAGTCTCCTTTGAAATGATTATAGAAATGAATGGTGGAAGAGGTAGAATCATTGAAAATTATCACAGAATGATTATTAGAATAGGTAATATTGTTCTTATCAGAAAATATTATTTTTTAAATTTTATATTTCTAAAAGGTCATTAAACATCCTTATAATCATAACTAAATTACATGAAGAAGCTTACATAATATATTTTAGGAATCATAAAGTTGTAGTACAAAATTCCAAAGACAAATAAATTCTTTATATCCATTAGCATGAAAGTTTTTATCCACTCAATGTATAAGACCACTGGATCCAAGAATTACTTTTCAATAGTGAAATAAAAGATCGATCATGGTTTTGAAATAAAAGGTTATGACACTATAACTTTAGCAACCTATATAAATTATCTATGAAAAGAATTGTTATAGACTTACCAGAACATATATTTTATTCCTAAAATGTCAGTAACCCTTGTCCTTATATAAAGAAACATAAGTCATGATTTATATTAATTAGTGAGGTTTCAAATTCTGATTCTTTGTAGCTATTACACATGGATCATTTTGGTCACACAAAAATTGGATGTATTCGAGGAAAGTATTTTGTATTTTTTTATTTGATGACTACACAACATATACATGGGTCTATATCCACGAAAAGAAATATAATACCTATTTTTAATTTATAATATCTATTTCCAATGTAAAAAATTATTAAAACTATCCATTGTTAACTATTCATATTTATCATGCTGGATAAAACATAAATTCTAATTTTGAAAAATTTTATAGTAAGAAAGGAATTAAATAAAATATTTTAGATCCTATATCATCCAAAAAATGGTGTTGCTGAAAGAAGAAATTATATTCTTCAAAAGATATCAAGAACCATGTTGAGTGACTTCTCCATCGCCAAACAATTTTGGGGTTTATTTGTCAGTACTGACTTTTATACTATAAATCAAGTTTTAATTACAAAATTTCTTAATAAAACACCTTATGAGTTATATGTTGGTAGAAAACCAAAAGTTTTAAAAATCAATGTATTCGGATGAAATGTATTTATTTTGAATAAAAAATATAATTTACATAAAATGAACCAAATCCAATGAAGGTATATTTTTAGGCTAATCAACTACTTGTATGTCTTATATAGTTTTCAATAAAAATTGTTATACTATTGAGGAAACACTACATGTTAAATTTGATGAAAAAAACCCATGTTTTAAACAATCCCAACCTATATATTCTGATCTATTTTGCAAAACTGATTATCATCCTTTCATTAAAGACTCTTTTAATAAGGATAATACTCATGAAATTATTTCAACAGTTTTCACTCAAGAAGACTTTCTATCTAATATTTATGAATATGTTTTACAAAACCCAAATAAGTTTTTTCTAACTAATTATCCTAGTTATAGTATCACTGGTGATATAAACCAACCTATGATGACTACAAATTCATTGACAAATGAAGTAGAACATATATCTTTTCATTATCAATTTGAACCTAAAATTCCTAATGAATCTTTAAGTAATGCATATTAGATTAAAGAAATGAAAGATGAAATAAATTAATTCAAGAGGAATAATGTCCGGACCATAGTTGAATGACCTAAAGAAACCAATGTAATTAGAGTAAAATGGGTATTTAGAAACAAATGTGATGAAAAATTAATAATCAGTAGAAATAAAGATATAATATTTTCAAATGTTCATAATCAAAAAGAGGGGATATATTAAGATGAAACCTATGATCTGGTAGATATACATAAATATACATGAATATTATTATCCTTTACATATTTCAAAAATTTCAAACCATTAAAAATTTATGTGATGTTTTCTTTTCTTAAATGATATTTTCTTGTGGTAGTTTCTGTTGAACGAACTCCTATTTTTTAAGATACAAAACATCCTGAATATGTTTCCAAACATACTAAAGATTTATATTTACTTAAATAGTCCCCTATAGCCTAGTTTTATATATTTATGTGATTTTTCTTACAAATTAATTTTGTTAATGGAACTTCTTATCCAACTCTTTTCATAGAGGAAATTTTTTTCCATGACAATTCAAATTTACGTATATGAAATTATATTCGGATAAACTCATCAATCCTTAATATATTCTTTTATGAAACACATGAATTATGATTTTGAAATGAGAATGATGTGTGATTGAACATTGTTTCGTGGTTTTAAAATCTCAAAAAAACCAGAAATTACATATATATCTCAATATAATTATATTAAATAACTTCTTAAAAAGTATGGATATAACAATTCTAAATGTTTTAGAACTCTAATTTGTTCCTCAGATACTCTTGAACATGATTAAGCTGAACAACTAGTAAATGAAAAATCATTTTTATGAATGATAAGAAGATTACATTACATAAAATCTAGTCTTTCATACATAATTTAATTAGTATTATAATGTGAAATGTATCAATGCTATCAAATTAAATCCCATTGAAAAGATTTACAAATAATTTTTTTTGTTATTTAATGGGGACCATTGATTTATGACAATTATATTATTCTAGATATGATTTTAAAATGATTTTTTTCAGATACTAAATTTGGTTTATAAAAAATGGATTAAAGAATTACATATAGATATTTTCATTTAATATTTGATTCATTTTATTATTATTCATGTATGAAACAAAATTGAGTAGCACATTCCACTGTTGAAGATGAATATGTTGTAGCTGAAATTTGTTTTGATCAAGTATTGTGGATGCAAACCACACTCACTGATTATAGAATAAATTTTTCTAAAACTCAAATACCATGTGATAACACTAGTTCCATATCATTATGAAAAAACAATTCACATTACTCATGTGAAATACAGATAGATATTAGGCATCACTTTCTTAGTGATCACACACTTAAAATAGATATGGAATTCAAGAACAAATTGCTAATATTTATTCAAAACCATTACCTTATGATATATTTTATTACCTTAAGCATTTTATAGGAATGATTAGTGTAAATTAGTCGTTGATATATACTAATTTTCTAAATAATCTCCTCACATTATGTAACTTGTTTTCTTAATAAGAGTACAAATGATTGATAACTTTTCTCTTCTCTTTTCAGTGTATTTTTTCGTACTCAGAAATTATCTTATTTAGGAAATTTCATAGAAAAAAAATTTCATACTCATAATTTATTCATATTAATAAATTTTTATAATCAATTTTTTCATATACATAAATTTTCATACTCAAAAATTTTGTACTCAAATTTTCATAGTCTGATTTTTAATTTTAATTTTTCATAGTAAAAAATGTCCTTATTTTATTTAGACTCAATATTTTTCTCAAATAAAAAAATACCAAAATCAATTGTTCTATTATGAGACTCTAAATGGTACAATTTCATTACTTAAACTCTTTAATTTTCTTTTTTTGTTCATATTTCATTTTCTTTCAAAACCATTTATTGAATTCATTTTTACGATACTTTTTATTGTTTTAAAAATTATCAAATTGGGGATGAATCAGATATTTTTAAATAACTCCCTTAACATTTCAAATATTTTAATCTATTATATCTTTTTTGATCTAATCTGAACCGTAGGATATAAACAATCATTTTTTCTTCACCTATATAAAGGTACCCCTACCTTGTCCCATGACGGTTGTCTCTTCTGTGTGTTGAACATTTACTGCCCTTCAAGTAGTAGATTATGACATTTTTTGTGCCCAATTGATTTTATCATAGTCATATTAGAAACAAAGGAATCCATTCTCAATATGTCTTATAATATAAAGGCTCTAGTTTCCCCAAAATATTTATAAAGGATGATGTTTCTCTAAAAAATCATTGTTATAAGAGAGTTTTTTGATAAGTATGATTCTTTGATGAAATGAATTAATATATTCCATAGATGGGAATTGTATCCCAAGGGAATCCTAAATATCATCAATATACAGTTATAGTTGATGATGTAATACAATTTTCTAGTACTGTGAATGTTCATTATGATTTAAAATCATGATTTTAAGTATACGATATGGAGATTACTATATCCTCAAACTAATACACACTTTTTCTTTTTGTTAAATCAGATGTGGATTATTTCTATCCATAACACAAGTATCATGATGTTGAAGTAACCTTAAATAATGAAAGAGAAGAGATATATCTGTTTGAGATTCATGAAAAATGGAAACTATACAATATTCAGCAGAAAACCATCCTATAATACTCTGGATGAATGGATTTAAAATTAATAGAAAAGGTCAAAGATAAACTATTAAGGTTTCATTTGTGTTTATTCGTTATTATATGGTTTATATGAAAAATTTAAATTTTATGGGTTATATTTTTCTATGCATCAATAATATAATATTATGAGAAATTAAATCTCAACTGATTATGTTTCCTGTGATTTTGAGTAAGTTAATTTTTTAATGTTTTAAATCATTTATTCTCTCACATATGTCAGTGATGAGAAAATTAAATGTGACTTGGATTAGATACGATAGAATAAAAAGTTTGAAATTTCATTTTGATTCAAAATCAAATATTTTTTCCTATGATGTTGTTTCTTGTCTACCAAAAAAACAGTTAGACGAAGTCTAGGTATTCTTATACAATTAGTGATGATGGAATATTAGAATTTAAACAAATATATGTCTTATTCTACAATTAAACAAAACAATAAAAATAAATTTACTGATTACATAGCTTCTAAATGGAGAAATGATCATGAAACAGAAATATGGAGGCCACAATATGGTATAAATCTAATACAATCCCTAGCTAAACATATCCAAAATCAAGAAACTCATATAGAAGATGAAAGGAAAAAATATTTTGAAAAAGAAAAAATATGATATTTTTTATGTTTGTATGGCATTGAAAATTGTTTAAAATGTGAGGGATATAATTACTATAAAGGACGAAATTCAAGACGAAAGAATCACTCCCTCTACCCAAGGTAAGGGAAATAAGAAGATAAATGATGACGAAGAATCAAATTCACGAAAACTTGCTCCAAAATTATTCTGAAAAGAATATGAAGATACTGAAATTAGAGATATTGATGAATATATTGGTGAAGAGGAAGAAAAATGTGAAGAGGAGGAAAAATAAGAAAAATAAAAATAAGAAAATGAAGAATATTTTAATAAAGAGGAATATGAAAATGATAAAGATGCTGGTTAAGAACCTAAATAATGATATGAGAAAATAATAGTTAGATATCAAGTATCTACTTTTTTAAAATTACCATCCTTAAGTTTAGAGTCTTAGAAACACCCTACTCAGTGAATGCAAGAAAAGAAAGTCATTAATATTTCAGAAAAATAGGTAGAGTCTTGGACTGATGATGTTCTTAACCATGAATTGGAAAGAGATAATACCAAAAGTAATTCAAGAGAATTTCTCGATTAAGAGGAAGACAATGATTCAGAAAATACAATTTCTTTGAAAATATATTGTCACGTTGTTACATCCCTTATAAGAATTGAAAAAGTCAATTCCATATCTCCCAAAGATTGAAGGGAAAACTAATTTGGTTATGGATAAAAAAATAATATAAAGAACTCAATCAAGATTCAATGAAAAAAATTGATCATGATTGAGGCCGAATTAAAAGTGTTTGATGAAATCTTTAATGAATAGATAAAGGCTAGAAATAAAGTGGTGAAGTGGCCATATAAATCTAATTGATGTATACAATTTCATGAAGAGACAATTGATGATACGTGAAGACTTATGAGTGATGTTTTAGTGGAATTCAACATATTGTCAATTGATAACACTAAAAAAATGAAATAATCCATAAGATGATATGATTCTCAATCCAATGAATTCAATGAGATTGAAATGAAGGTGAAAATAATTCAATCAGAAATCAAAAAGTTTATTTTTTCACAAAGATGAGATAGTTTATTCTAAAAATTAAAATGTCTTTATGATAGATAGGATTGAAGTTTTTTATTATAAAATAAAATCTCAATAAAGAAACATTCTTACTCTAGAATAAAAAGTGTCAACTACTAGAGGAAAAGCATCATACCCAGAACATGTTTTTTGAAAAATAGGGAAAAAAATTATTTTTAGAAATATCCCTCTGATGAGCTAATGGATGAAATGAGGGAATTATAGAAAATGAAAATAGTTGTCTTTTATTTCTCAGAGAAGGAAAAGGAGAATAAATAATTTTTTTGGAACTTTTCATAATTATTTTTTGGAAAAAATGAAATACTTTGACATTTATAAACATTTTGATTTAATGTTTTCTATTTTTTTTAATATAATTTCACTTATTCTAGATTATTTTATTCTTTATTATTCTGTTAATTGATTTTATATATAACCCTTTTTGTAAGCATTAGAAGTCTTTACCTATTCCATTTTATAAATCTCAAATTTGGAGAATGTTTTATTAATGGGGAGATTTTACATTAAAGGTTGAGAATTATAAAATGATAACAACAGATGGAGAATGCTTCAGTAAAGGGGGTAATTTGTTTCTTTAAAAGTTATTACAATCTTTATGTATTGTTATCATTATAGTGAGTTAGTCGTATTCACCATATTATTCATTATAATTTTAAAACTCAATGGAAGACAAGTTGAAGCGTTTAATTATGAATACATTGGTTCTTTATGTATTTTTAAACTCAATGTTTTACATAGTAAATTTCCATTTTAGACTTGTGGTTTATGCCTTCCAAAAAGAGGGATATTGTTGAGTGAGTATTCTTCATTTGACTAATCAGTTTCTTTTGTTATAGAAATCACAAACTCTTTTTTAGTTATTTAATTACTAACTCATTTCTATTCAATGTAATTTAAGAAATGAAACATATATCATTTATCATACATTCATATACATATGATAATAATCGTACTAAAGATTTTTGAAAAATATAATAATTCTATGATTCATGTAGTGAGTCATGATAATATTTCTATCATACACAACAAATAAGATTATTAACACACACACTATATAGTTATCATACTGATAATATTTTTGTAATGACAAAAATCATGTTGACCCTCAGAATGAGAATCAATGGAACCTTTATCATTTAGTTTTCCATGGCAAGGAAATTTTATTGAAATGAAAGGAAAACCATGAAATCAAAATTATGTTGTTTATTTTTTTTCAATTTTCTTTTAAAATGATTCGTTTTTTCTATTTTAAGATGTCTGTTGGAGTGTGAGGTGTCTAGTTCCCTTCGATATTTCATGGTAAAATCTGACCATTGGAGAAAAATAAGACAATTCGGATAATCAACTATAAATACCAGATCATTTTTATGATCTCATGCTGCTGATTTATGAACTCAAGACACTGTGAATGTTCTCTTACAAATTGATTATATGTGAAAAAAATATAAAGTGCACAAGTCATGATCTACATGTTTCACAAACATTTATTCCATAAAAAAATTTCATTGTGTGCTTCTATTCATTGTGATAAAGATTTAGGGATTCCATGTATAGGAAGATAGCTTTTCCGATATTTTCAAGATCTATGAATTCCGAGACTAGGAAAATAGAGGTGTTGCTGATCTTCTTGATTGAGGCCTTGAAGAGATAGATAGATGGCTTTTGATAACCGTTTTTATAAAGGGCTTGTGGGGATTTCATGACAGGTGACAATCACACACTTGATTTAGGTCTTACGGGGAATGAAATAGAATGTGTGATCATCATATCGAGGTCTTACACTTGTGTGGGTGAAATAATATTTCTTGAGATTTAAAATCAAGGGACCCATATCCATGGACATTGGATACCCTTATTTATGGATTAAAGTAATTCTATACATTTACTTGTTTTACATTTCCTTCTACATTATAATAGAAAATTAATTATTTTATATATTAATTTTTTATTTTCATTTCACTGATTACGATCATTGTAACAATAAATTGCGTGATCATAATCAATTATTTTACCCAATATGATTCTATAAACATTATGATATAATAATTAATTATTTTAATATCTCTATCTTATCTACTATGATTATGATCTGTATAACACATACTCTAATTAAATCATCTTCTTATTCTGAATATGATAAATTTCAAATATATCCTATGGAAAATTTATCATAACATACTTATTATGAAACCTTGTCATTCAGACCTAAGGCCCAATCCGATTATTGTTTAGAGACAAAATAGGTTTGTGAATATGATTAGTTTAATTCAATTAAACTATGTTTCCTTTATGTATATAAATTAATGTTCTGTAATATAGAATTCACCCGTGACTTGAATAATGTCACCATTATATACATTACGACCCAACAAACTGATCGACTTCACTATCAAAATAATAAATTTCAATGGATACGTTTTAGTTATCTAAGAAAGCCTTGAAATAGAATACCTTTTTAAGGGATTTAATCTATCCTTATGGTGGGACATGGTTAGATGATCCTATGAATGATGGAAGATTATATCTCATTAAATCACCCACTATCATCATGTTACTTTGTTGTTGATTAAGTTTCATTATTTCATGGAAACAACCACCATATATCTCGTGAGTTAATTGATCCATCATAGAAAAAAAATTATCAGATGCAATATTGACTATCTCGGTATAATTATTTGGAAGGTTGGTTGCTTCTCAGTTCCAGCCCACTACTTTTCCATTTTTTCTTTATTGAAACACATTGCGAATAGACATTTTTTATATGATTAAATATTGAAGAATTAAAATTCTAATACATTTTGACATTACCCTAAGTTAAAATCATTCATGTGTAAGATATTAATACTACCCTAACATGTAATGTCATCTAATCGTGCCTCTAATTCCAATAGAAGTCCCCTTACATAAAAAACTACATTATCTTATGTTAGGTCAAGAATTTTACTTTATTTCAAAGTGATGCTATTATTAGGTTTTGAGTTTTAGAGAATGAGGCCATAATTGTAACATCCCAAGTATTTAAAGAATAATAAAATTTCATATCTGTTAATATTTATAAATAAGATATTAATCTTTAACTAAAGGTCACTCTTGTCAGATAGTGTACTTGACATGAAATAATGGGTTTCTCTGAAATCTTACGTTTCAAACAACATTGAGTTATACGGGAAAAATAAAATATTATTATTATTGATTGAAATGGTAGTTTATGGCTACCTATTATATTTTATGTAATGAATAGCACTATGTAAAATATGATTAAAGATGTTTGTTAAAAGTTATTACATTTACACAATACATTTCGGAGGCTTAAAATGAGAATTAATCCAATTTTAATCAAAAAATACTATAATATTTTTAAAATCTTGTTTTACCTCCTTTTAATGGAAAACACAATTTAAATGTATATATTTTTTAATTTATATGTTCGATTTGAAAAAATAAACTTCTTCTACTGATCTAGTAAATCAAAATTTACTTTGGTTGAAATTTTGGTATATTTCTAATATAATTTATATTTTTATGAATATTTAAAAATACTGCATTTTAATAAACAATTTCATTTTCAACTAATTTATTTATACAGTTATATTTTCAATTTTATTGGTTTTAAAGTTTAATTGGGTTGAATTTTTATCATTTAATCAAATTTTTTTCATTTGATGTAATTTAAAATTTAAATTGGACATAATCACATTTTAATATTTTAATAGTTTTTACCTTTTAAAACCCCGCATTCTGGTTTTGACAACGAGGATTAATTTTTAATTAATTAATAAAATATTTAATTTTTTAATTTCAAATAATTGAAACCCTATTTGGAATCAGATGTCCTAAATTATGTAAATGGATACATTTTATTTTTGAGCATTATGAATAGTAACATCAGTAATTATTTTTATTTATCACGTTGATATGGTAAATTAAATAAATAAGGGTAAAAATAATATTATAATAATATAAATCTACCCTAACTCATTTAATAATATTATTGGATGAGTGTTTGGTGACTATAAAATTCATCGGCTGATATTTTTTTATTTGGGAGCCACTTGGGTGTGAAAATGACATTTTGTAATAGTTAATATTAAGTAAAGTGAAATATATCACAAACATGTATCTTGTTTATAACACAATATTAAGGTGGGGATTTATAATTGATCACATTGATTATAAATAGTAATTAGAAAGATAAAAATATTTTATACATCATGGCATTTTATTTAAAATTTTTATACATTATATTAATTTATTTATTTATGAAAAAAAATGATGCAGTGATTACATTATTGACAAAAGATTCAAATAATTGATTTTATAAACATTAAAATAAATTTAATATTATCATTTTTATCCCATAAAATAATATTTTGGTTGAAATTAGCATTTGAGGGATGATTTAATCCCTTTTTTAGAAGGAATTATGTCGTTATGGTGTTAACACAAATTAATTACTAAATTGTGTCAAAATTGACATAAATGAGTTTTTAAAACAAATAATATTTTATTAAGTGATATAATAGATCTAAAAATATGTTATTAAGCCAACTAACAAATAAAAAGTTAAAAATCTAATTAATTGTCTACTTTTGAATCAATTTTTATATATTGTAACTACAGTAACCATATATTATGAAAATACAAGAAGACATGATAGATTTTGATGTTTTTAACTAATATATAAAAATAAAATATAAAGATAATTTTGGGACCTAAAATTCACTAAAACCAATTTGATGATATGAATTATACCCATTAACATCTTATCATATAAATATATAACTTTTGAGATATTATATTTTGAAAATAATTTTATAATAAAATAATATTTATATAGTTTTTTAAAGTTTCCATACTCTTTCTTATAAAAGGCCACCATCTCTATCCAGTTACACACACTTATCAATAATAATGTATCAAAAAATTTATACTCATATAATCTCCGAAAATCCATATACTCCTCCTTTAATCATTTCCTTGGGAGAAGGAAAATCCTGGAATACTTTGTCACAAATCAAAAATAGTTACCTGATTTAGAGGTAACCTCTTCACTCATATTCCGTTCTTTTCATTTCCTTACTCACTCCCTATAATCTTTATATTATATGATTACTAAACCAAGAAATTATCCTCAATATTCTGGGATTTTATTAAGAGAAGTCTTATAACCACACTTACACAAACCTCCATCTAATGGAAACTAACATATTGTTTCTCTGTATAGCAATGTAATTCCTCACGAAATGATGAATGTTTAATTTTCCCCTACCACCCCTCTTGGTGGCCATTATGATAGCACATTATTTATATATGATATATATTATACTTATGTTTTCTATATTCTTATATTGATTTTATTTACAACATACCTTTATTATTTCCATAATGTGTAAATATGATAATTTTATTTGATAAAGTGTGGACTACCGCCCCCCTCTAGGTGATATGACTCATTTATGGAATTCTTGGAATGTATAAAGGATAGAGTTTATGAACATATTTAACATATATGAAATATATATATAACTATAATTATAATATAATTATGGATCACTTATTTTTCATTCATTTAATTTAATAATGAAATGAAATTATGTTTCATCCATACGTACGACCTACCGTCTCCATGAACAATGAATTTAATTTATTATCTAAAAATATGATGGATATTAAAAATACATATATAATTGATATATATTATCTTTAAATCATAAATATTATTCTAAATATTATTTAATTTTGACCATATGGAATATTTTCATCAAAACAAGTTCATTTTTGACTCAAGTACTGAATATCGACAAAACGTCTAATATGAAATCAAATAATTAACAATTTACTACAACATTGTAATAACTGATATAAAATTTATAATAAACAATAAAAATTTGATAACGAAATCATAAGTTAAAATAATTTTATTTTTAAGGAATATAATGGTCTTAGGTGAAGAGTTGGACTCAAGGTAAGAGACTTCACCTCAAGTTTCTTTTTTTATGTAATTTCATAACAATATTCACCTTTATATTTTACAAGGTGTATATACAGCCACTATGAAATTTCATATCCATATTTTATCTACACTAATAATATTTATTAAATCATGATGATTAATATATAAATGTTCAATGTGGTATCAGACACCTGAAAGTTTAGAGTTTTAATTTTCAAATATTTATCATCCTGATATTAAATTACATATTTGTATAAATGGAAATAAAATGAATATAAATGAAATTTTATATCAATATTGATTGTCATTCATTTTTTTAGAAGGAATATTTTTATACGAAGAATTTTACTTTCTTTACAAAATGACAAAAGGTATTTTTAACCTATATGGAAACAACTACATCTCTGTCGCCGTAACCATTATTTGATATTTGGATTCCCCTATAAGTCTTAATGAATTTTACAAGAAAAATAAATCCATTATTACTTTAATTGGGTATCTGGATATCTAAAATGGGTTCTTAAATTAAAATCACATATTTATATAAAAAAAACTTCCTTTGGGATTAGATGAAAATTTCAAAAAGGGGGTTTTGTGATGAAATTATTTTATTCAAGAAATATTAATTGAGAGTTATATGAAACTGGTGATCATGATATAGCTTATATAAAGGTTTTATCCCCATTATATCTATGGAGTGAGTCCAATATAGCTTATACAAAAGGATTCTGCCATATTATAGCTCATGGGTGAGCTTAATATAGCTTATACAAATGGTGATACCTATTATAGATCTCTAATTTGGATGTCAACCATATGGTTATTCTAATTGGAAGGTTTTTGAAAGGGTTTTATTTATATAATGTTCCATGTCACCTAATGCAGTTTTAATTCCTTTTTAATGGTTTTTACTGTTTTTCATTGATAAAAAGTATAAGTTGTATAAATGGGAATTTTTTTTCCATCCGCTCAAAGAACATTTATACGGGTTATCATGTTTTAAATATACAAATGATATTTATTTATTTTTATGTCCCATACTATGATTTTTGTGCTCATCAAAAGAATTTAAATGTTCTCAAAGGATTTATTGGAGAATATAGTTAGGGATGGAATCAAGGAAATGATATTATGATTACACAAGAAAAGAAACCATGTTTATTTTTTAAATATTTTATGTTATGTATGAAACATACACTACTGGAAGTGTTGAATTTGTAAATCTATGTTTTTTATGTATTTGTTATAAACTTATTATCAAAAACTATAAAACATAAAATAACCTCAAAGTTAAATAATGCGAATAGTTGAATTATGAAAATATTAAGTAATGTTTAATGTGAGGGCCTTATAATAATTAATATATAAAAACTCAAATAGAACAGTGTAGACACTTCTACTCAATATCCATTTATATCACACTTAAGAAATTTTAAAATAGATCATTTATTCCTTTCATATGCAATTATAATCCTTGATCTCGTCCATGTCATTATTATACCGTAAATCCTATGAAAAAAATTTAAATCTTTTGATGATCACAATGTTCTCAATAATGGAATCACAAAGAAGGGAATCTATTAGTCTTGGGAATAAATGAAAACCCATGAATATTTTATCATAAAGTAATATGTTTAACCCTTAATAGGTAATAAATAATTTCTCTTGAATATATGATCATTTATTACCCTTTTTAATCAAAATATTTCCATAAATACCTTAAAAATAATATATTACACTTAAATATAACATGGGACATAATTACACATAATTGGAATAGCCACGTGGTAAACATATGTACAAGTCGTTCAAAAAAAATGGAAAAGCCATATGTTCAATGTCCATACCAAATTTAGTGGGGGATATAATATAACCCCATATTATTGGATTATTTAGGAACCCCCATCCATGGTTTATCATGTAAAAACATGTTATATTACCATGTACAATTATATAATAATATAACATAAACGATTGAATTCTTTTTTATTTCACTAAAAAAAATTCATTTGAAATAAAATAAAATAATTAAAATATATTTAAATAGTAATTCATTTTTTAAAAAATAACTCATTTAAAAAATAGAAATAAAATAGAATATGTGAATAATTTTTCTTTAAAAAAATTAAGGCTTTTAGAGGAAAACTCATATCATATAACTTTCATGGCTGTAGAAAAGTCATTGTTTCCATATATGTAAATGAATAAAATTACTTTTGAATTTTGTAAATAAATTTAAACACTCCTCATAGTAAGATTCAATTTGAAATTTTTTTAATTAAATTTAAATTCAAAGTGGTTTTTTATAAACCTCATAAAATAAGGCTATTTATAACATGAATATATTCCTCAACGAAAGGAGATTGGCAGGAAGTATCTTAACTGGAGTCGGATTCATCATATATGTTATTTTTATCCTGAATAATAAACTTATATAAATTAATTACATTATTGATAACCTTTCATGATTATTATTCCTAAAATATCACTTATTATCTTGTTATAAAAATTTTGTTATTATTAAATTTCATGTCAGACATTTATCGATATTTGGTACATAAGTCCAAAATGAAATTTTTATGATGCGTATATGAAAAAGTGGTAATTTTTACATTATATGAAATATAAAATTCATGAAATAATAATTCATTGTACACATTAATTATAATCTTGAATCAAACCATTAATTATGGTTATGAAAAATTAACTATGTTAATGTCCCGATGATGAAAAGTCGTACGTACACAAGAGTGACATTTCCATTTCTAAATTATCATTATATAATGAAGGAATGTGTTATTTTATCTTTAGAAAACAATAAAAATGTCATTAATATCATAATAATAAATTAAATATAATTATATATATTATCCAACTGATTTTGTGATTATAAATAAATCACATGAACTCGTGGATCTGATAGTTCCCATGTACGCATGAATGCCATTATAATCATTATATACATTGAAAGTAAGATCATAATTGATATATAATTAAATTATAATGATAAATAAGTAATTATTTTTATATATTAACATTAATTCCATCTTTATAAGAAATTTTTATAGAGGGTTATATAAAAAAATATCATTTTTAGAGATGATAGTTTACACATACGCAAGAATGTACAATTATTTTCCCATTTTATGCAATTGGTGGTTGATTTTGGTGATGATATTAACATAATAACTTATATTTATAATTTTTAATATTTATTTTTTTTTATCATGTATGGATTGGATTTTAAGGTAGTGAAAGACGAAATAAAATAGAATTGCATTGATAAAAATGATACCTCTTCTTCGGGCGATCTCCTTTAATGAACACCTTAACATCTCCAATGAGATTTTTATTACTCACAAATGAATATATAATGTTAATATGTAATATATTAAGGTATTTAGGCTGATATTGTTTAATACAATTTGGTTTTTAATTGTGATGAAATGATAAGAAGTTGTTCCCTTTTATAAGGGAGAGTAGGTGTACGCTTGGAGTTCATCAAAATATTAAGTTAATATAAATTATTTTTCAATTAAAAATCGGTAAAAAGTGATTTATTTAAATACTATGATGAGGAGTGGTTGAAATATAACAATCCAATGTAATGTAGACATGTTTTGAGGATTTTAATTAGTCGTTATCATTTTGTTTTAACATTAAAATTATTACAATTAAATCATGTAATGTACACATTAAGGTTAAATATAATTATCATAATATATAAAATGGAAATAAAATATTTATTTATGTCATTTTATGACCTATAGAAATTATTTTTCCCATTGATTGATTTTGTAAAATTTTATATTATTTAATAAAAATTTTATATTTTAAAATATCATTAGTGTCAATTATAACACTATTCATTTGGTGACATTTTAAAAAAATCATAACATCCTAATATAATTGTAAAATCTTATTTAAAACATAAATAACATTTATATTTCATCGATACAATTATTTTATGAAATATATTATATCAAATTATATTTATTAGAATATTTTTAATATCACTTATTTGATTCTTTCATTAGTTAATCAATTACTGCATCATCATTGCGTCACCATTTCATTTTAAAAAATTAATTACATGAAATTATATATATATATATTACCATTATATAGTTGAAAGTTTTATATTTATAAATTAAATATATTGTCAAACATATCCCTTATATATCAATATAATAATAAAAATTTTGTTAAAAAATATAGTGCGACCAAATTGTCTTTATGTTGAATAAAATAATATAAGTCTCATATATCACTAATAAATTCATAAAATTAGTTTATTTATGCACAAGGATGATTTTAAGTTGAAGAAACTTATCCAATTATTCTAGGAATAGTATCTGGGTAATTAATAATATTATTTTTCACTTAGTTACTTGATTTACAGTAAAACATGGTTACAAAAATAATTACTAAAGTTATTATTCGTATTTTTAAAATTTTCAATTGATCCTATGAGTTCTGAAATATCATAATGTATAAATCCTTGTCAGTATGTCGTTCATAGTTCAATTAAAATAAGTGGCTATAATTAATTTAAAATGAAACCACCTTGATGTATCTAGAAATTAGGTTTCCATGAAAAAGTTCACAAAGAATTTATAGCAAATTACAATATGAAATTGATTTCAATGACCTAAATTGGATTAAATAATTAAAACTGATTTAATAATACTTTTAAAATGTAAAAACATAATTTATATATGTAAATAAATTTTAAAACTAAAAAATTTTGAACTAATATTTTCTATTATTCACTATTCATAACAATATAAATTTTCTCATTAAAATACCAAAAATTCACCCTAGGTAAATGTTGGTATTTATATTTAAAATTTGAATTTTATATTTTCATATTAAATTTTTAAAATTGCACATTTTTTTATTATGGGTTCCCCAACAAAAAGAGAAATCAATCATTCAAAACTTTTAGAGCTTTTAATGCCCAAAACTAGATTTATTCTTATTTTAAGTCTATGAAATTTATTGGATGAATGTAAGATCATTTTATAATCATGTATAAACGTAATATTTTTATTTATATTCATTATCTCTGATAAAACATCTAGTCAAAAAATACCACATAAAATAATAATATTAATAAGATATTATTTTTTGGTGTAACTCAATCTTGTTTGCAACATATGATTTATGAGAATGAAAATGACGCAGTTTAGGTATGCTATTGAATATAGTGTCCCCCATTATGAAAAATTTACCATCTAATACATAAATATTAATAAATATGAAACAAATATTATTATATAATTTCCTAGTAATTTAAAAATGGAAAGAAGGATTCCTAATATCTCTTTTATTTCTGGTATATATATGAAAATCCAACAATCGTTTAATTTTTGTCGATTAAATACTTACCTAATAATATGTCATATAATTAATATATTATTTTAAATGATATTAAACTACTTATTTTATGTTATTATTTATTGGGTGTTATGATTAAAAATATTTCTATAACAATAATGTAATTTGTATTCATTTTCTTTCTTTGTGAAGTATACCCATATTCTTTAAAAATGTGTATATAAATCAAATTTTACCTATAATATGAGGATTTTATTTATCATCATGATATATTAGGATTCATTTTATTTTGTTTCTTCATGGGGTTCATGATTTTATGTTACTAAAATGCAAAACATTTTTTGTTTTGATGACATCGTTTATAGGTATTGTCCATGATTATGTTTTTTAAGATAAAATAACATTGTCAATTTCTATGGAAAATAACTAATATTATCATCCCTCAATAATATAAAATATTTTATAGTTATTACACCACGATTATACTCTAAGGTACATAAATTAAATGAGTATTTTTTTATTAAAAAATTTCTATATATATCTCTTCGGCCAGAAATCTATTTTATTGAAAAAAAATTATTTATAAAAATGTTTTGAAAAAATATGTATTAATATGGTATTATTTTCAAACGTCATTTTTACCAATGATCCAATTTTATCATAAAAAATGTTTTCAAATGAATGTCCATGTCATTTTAATAATAATGCAAGTTTGTCTCTTACTAAAGGAGTGAAAGGAATCATCATTTTAACATGTATGATATAAATAGAATTTTACAACATCATGACCAATCATTATTTAACATATTCCATTATATTAAATCAAGGTTGTTTTTAAAATAAAAACATTTTCAAAAATTTTCATGTTTTAAAAAGTATTTTTCAATGTGAAAGTGATATTAACCACATGAAATCATTTAAATGGGTTTAAATCCTCCATTATAAATTTTCAAGGCTATTTTCAAAACTAATGGAATTTGAAATTATTTTAGTTTTAATGTTATATTTTAAAATAAGAAATAATATTGTCCATAAGAAAATTTTAAATTATTTCCAGATAATAATATATATGTTTTGAAGGTTTTATAAAAGAAATATATTTCCAAAAGGTTTTATATTATTTATTTTAAAAAAAGGTATTTAATACGAAAATATATCATTCTCAATAAACATTCCATTTGATCATTAAAAAACATTCTAGATAAGATTTCATCAATTGATGTTAATTTTTTACTAGGGATATTATCCAAGGAAAAAGATCTTATTCTTTCATTGAATGGTTTATTTTGATGATGGAATAATTATTATAAAACCAATTTCTGTTCAATAAGTTATATAATGTATAAATTATTGTGAAGCATTATTCTTTTTCATTGGCTAAGATAGGACGAATTTGTGAAATGATTTTGAAAAATATCTCTTTGATGCAGTTTATGATGTAGTGAAATGTTTATGAAAACCGTTTCACTTAAATTGTTATGCTATGATGAGTGTTTTATGATATTCTAGAATACAAAAAAATAGTTTTCATTATTATATTTAGGGAAACTATATCTCCCTCCAATTCAATCAGTATGTATTTATACCTCATGGGATAGATTGGAATGGAATAAGGAGTAAAACCAATTACGTTAGGGATGATTCCTCTTATGATGGTTCTGGGAGTGAACTTTGACTACTATTATGGTTTGGGGTGTAAACCCATTCCACTACGATATCCATTGAAATGATCATAAACTATGTAAATTATTTTCTAATTTTATTTGTAATTCAAATATTTATTTTATATGTAAATGTTATTTAGTCAGGGATCATGTTCTTTGATTCACCTTGGATTCATGTCCTATGAAATACTGATCCCTATTACATGAAAAATGATTTTGGAATTTGATATACATGGTATTATTTTCTATTATTATTCCAATGTTTTCTGACATGATCAAAGTCGGGTCATCATCCAAATTGGTGCTTGAGATAGTATGTATCATGGCCTGAAAGTAATTCCCGATCACCATAGGCTAGAAATAAGTATCTGGGTATCAAAATAATTATTTTGGAATGATTTAAACTATTTATATAAGCATAAAAAATAATGGAAATGAACATTAAATAATAAATAACCAATTCCAAACAAGGGATAAAAATTTTAAGAATCGTGGGTTTTTATCAACAAAATACAAAAAATTATACAATAACATGGAAACTAAAAAACATCCCAAGATATTCATGTAACATGAGGGTCATCTCCCCCAAGCCAGTACCATAAACACTTGCAACATGGAATACCAGAAACCCGGTCTACCAGCATTAATGATGTGCATATTACATTCACCTAGGACATTTAAATTGATGTCTACAAACACCCAAAATTGTATATATTGTTTGATCCAAAGACTAATAGGATGCCACTAAAATAATTATTCCATGATATATCATCAAAAGGAAGATTAACATTCTCAATTACCCAAAATCCTTTGAATCATTTTGAAGAATACATTTTAATGAAAACCCATTTTCAAGGGAACACATTCACTGAAAACCATTTCAATAATGGAATGAAATCAACATGACACTTTTAAATGTAATATTTCAAAAGAAAAAATTTATTAAGATAACCATTCTTCAAAATGAAACACACTCATTGTCCACCGTATACATAAATATGAAACCGCATTATATAAATCTCAAGAGGGAACAATTGGTCAATCCTTAGGGTTAAACTAGCTCATATGAGACACTAGAACATTGTACCTCATTTTATGGTGGTATATAAAAAAATCACAGCTTTATCATGAATGTTCCAATAGTAGGGGACATCCCCTGGGCCTTGTGGTCTCTAATAATCATCGGAGTTTAGTTAGTCGTGTTAGTGTCAATGTAGCAATGTGAAACCATGGCTTTTCCACTATTGAATTTCTTACATATTAGAACTAGTCAACCCATCGAGATACCCATGATTCACTTATACTCAATCTAGTTTCACATATCACGCAATTTACCAAATTAAAAATCATTACCAATCATCCCACCTTTTTCACCAACACAACATCTTATATTTCATGCACACCAAAACCCTATTCTAGATACATTTACCCTCACTTATAAAATTGATAAATCTATTTTTGACCAAACATAAGAAAATCACACAATTAACTAACCGATTCCATATAGCATGCCCCATTTTATATTCACCCATAAACCATGATCATTTTTAAAATAAAATTTTAATTATTTAAACAATATAAATTACATTTATAAAGGTGTTCTAGAAAAGAAAACATGCCAAATGAATCCATATTCCATTGGATGTAGTTATTTAACATGTTATCACAATATGTTACTTTAAAACCCCATTCCACAGATTCTACAGAATGCCTAAAACACCATTTTATATACATCACAATTGTGCATTCACAATCATAACATTAACCCAGTGAAAATCTACTTTCAACAAGATCACATCCAACACACTCCAAAAATATGTGATTCCACCAAAATTAATTTATATAATAATAATAAATTCACAAACAAGAATATTATGAAAATATAGAAATGTTACGTCTTGGAAAAACCTACCTTAGGAGAAGAAACCTCTTGAAAAAGATGCAAAATCCCATCTGTACTACCACAAGACTCTAGAAAGGCATGATCCAACAAATATCAACTAGATAAAATCCTATTAACAAATATGAAACCCTAAATAGACCACCATACATACTATGAAAAATGAATCGCCACATAGGAAGGACAGAAACACTAGAAGGTATGGTGAATTCAAGAGAGGAATACTTACATGAGGAATTTTTGATGAATTGTGGCGAGATGCCCAATGATTGATGCCTAAAGAGTGGAGGATAAGGGGGAATTACTAGGGCTGGGGATGTAGTATTGGTCGACCAAAAGGTAGAAATGGGGTTAAAATTGTGGAGATTGAAAATATGAAAACCCAATTTTAATGACCTGGAGAGGCCATATGGTTATTCTTTATTTTTTGTCAAATCGTGAAACAATCGTACGTCCCACTCCACCTATGCAGGAACCTATAGAATAGTTAGTCCACACAACCTAACATACCATGAAAAAGTCGTGAATCAACTTCTGGATAATTCCACCAACCTACTGTATGGTTAACTATGATTAAGTGCATAGAACAAAGGGTGAAATCAAAAACCTAGGTGTGAAAAGTCTCCCCACCAAAACGCTTTCTGCCCCTAAAATTAGCAACACGGATTGATTCAAATCAAGAACCTATATTCCTCCATCTCTTAAGGGGAATCTCTATAGACATAAAATGTGAAGAATGAATTGAAACAACGAACAGAGACATAGATTTACAATATTTTACAAAGGAGTCTCAAATGGAATCCCACCATATAGTTTCTACCCCTAAAATCCATGACAACTCTAGTTGATTGATCAATGAGAAAGAATCCACACAACACCTAATACAACCCCGAATTACAAGAACGTATAAAACAATACAATATGAAACTCATACTCCTCACCTAAAATGAGAAAATAAATTCAAACCATATCTCGATGAATAGTTCCATAACCATACTTCAAAAAAACTATTGATCATACTCTAACCCTAATGATTAGTCCAGGAAATAAAATGAAATTTGATAATTCCAAATCATACTATCCAATTTCAAACCAAAAGTAATTTCTAATCCATTTTATCAACACGAGGAGGCCCTAACGGACTCCCCTCTATTTAAGATGAACTATCCTGGATAGAATCAGGAGATATATCCCTGAGGATTGTATTGGGTCTCCCCACCACAAGAACCAACCAGCTTAAACAACTAGTATAGACTTACATGGGAGTTTGATTAATGAAAATACAAACCAAATGGATAACACTCCATAAATTACAATCCCTATAAGATGCAATTATCTCTAGATAAATAGAAACCAAAACTAATACTGATTTACAAGTCAAACCATAGAATGAAAACAACTTTTAGATTTAGATCTAAAAAGTCACAAAAAATATAATTTTAAGAAAATGATACAACCAAGTCTCTTTAAAACAATTGTGTAACTCTTACAACCACACTATTCACATCAAGGAACGAGTCCCTCACGCCACTTCCCATATGAATGGAGAATTCCAGAAAAAATGGTTGCAAAATTGAGTCCTGAAATTACCCCATTCTATCATTGGAGACAAATCCAAACCAATTTCCCTGACACTCCACATTTTCCCTGAATACACACTAGCTTCAATTTGGGGCCTATGGCTAGAGATATAATTTTTGATAAATCTACTACCACATAGTCAGGAATTCAAGATCATCAAATTAAGAACTGTATTTGGTATCATGAGAGACCACACAATAATAATGGAAGAAAGAATGGAGTACAATGTGCCAAGGAACTTACACAACCACTATATGGGGCTATCACCAAAATATTAACATGGAATATGAAAGTGCGCCATCCCGTTCCCCCTAGAATGAGACATCATAAAAAATAGATGTCCACAGAATACACGTCCATTTAAATTCGAATGATTCTGAATTTCAAAAAGATGAAATATGGTTCTCACAAGATTCCATAACATCTACCTTTCTATTTGAGAGAGAAGACATCACAATAAAATGCCACCAAAAATGACTATTACCATAAAGGGTGTGTTATATATAAAGGGACATTAAATTTATTCCCAAGTAGAACACGATTTTAGAAAACACCGAAAACGCTCTCTTACAACAATATTTTCCACACTAGTGTACTAGCATGATCCTTTTCATAGAAGAAATCAATTATTGGTCTTATTTCCTTTTATTATAGTGGTCATCACCATGAACCCAAGCAACTATCAACTCTCCTCATTGGAATTCCCTTCACCACTTCCATGTTGGACCTTCATTCACAGAGGTTTCAATATTTACCTTCAATGACTCATGAAACTAAAGAAACTAAGGATTCCTTAAATTACTTCCACACCATTGTTCTACTGTGAGAGGATATGCTTATCCAAAATAAAGTAGAGTTGGATTCAATTATTTAATCTCATGAAGAAATTCATTACATTGATCAATGGGAGGGTGGGTAAATGGTGAGACAACTATGGTCGAACATTAAACATGAATTATTCCTTTTTGGGACATTCATTATCACAAAGGAAACTGAGAACCCAATCAAACTATCCTAATATTTAGATTGTACAAAAAACAAAACAATATGAACACTTAGAGGTGTCCTACCAAAATAACTCTTGAATCATTTTTCCAAAGAACCCCCTAGTCATTATTCAAAGATGATTCATCGAAAAAAACATATATTTGAAAACAACCTTTAGAAATGAAGGAATGTCAAACTCAAAATATTTCATAAACAACATTCTCAAAATATATGAAGACACACTATATAATCATAAATAATAAAAAAAAATAATTCCCTTTAAAATAACTATTGGGAATACAAAATTATTTTTCGATTTCATATCCACCAATAGTATCCCACGGAGTCTCACACATGAATTTTCACATGCCAAACGGGAACTCATCCACCTTAGGCACATATCCAAGGAATGTGGTCACTCAAGAGAATAAGATTAGTCAAAACAAAACATTTCCACTTTTAAAAATAAACACAGAAGCCTTACTTCTCTCTCAAATTTCATAAATCCAATTATCAAAAACTATTTTCCATAAAACCTAAAACAAAATTTGAATCTCACAAATTATTTTCATAATAACAACATCTATTTGAATAAACCCCATTCTAAAAATATACACATCAATTCCGAAACACATCATCCAATTTCTAATCATTTTTAGTTTCACAACAATACACACATCATCACGAACCATTTAAACAAAAACTCATCTCATCACATTTAAAATAAGTTTTCCAAATTCAATTTGAAAATAAATTTATTTTTTTCGATTGACCAATTTAATTTAATCAATTTGTTTTGATTTTGAAAATAAAATATTTGTAAACTCATCCCATTTATTGAAAGAATCTTTATAAAAATAAACAATTTCAATGATTTATTTATAACCATTATGAAAAATTCATTTTCTAAATCAAAACACCTCAACTTTAAATTCTAGTTTTCCTTACCATTCAAAAAAGGGTTTTCAAAATAACATATAGAAACCAAGGAAATAGAAGACAATTCTCAAATGTGGAATGTAGTTCCAATGGGGACATGAACATATGGTTGATGGCCATACTCCAATCACACGACCATTTTTAAGAATATTCTAGGAGCATTTCTCTAGCTCCACATGGCTTACCAGTCTTTGTGAGATTAATCAGAATAGAAACCAAATTCCCATTTCATTTCCCGAATAGAAAACAACCCAAATAAAGCAATAATTCTCATCGTAACATGAGTTCTATCATGATGGGTGCTATATAGGAACCATAATCATAAAAATAACATCATTTCATGAATATCCATACATCAATCTACCCAAACTATTCCATAGAAATCATGACCCAATGGAGCCTACAACTCTAATACCATTTTTCCATGAGCCAATGTAGGTCATCATCTGAATAGGCACCTGACACAGTCTCTGTAATTTTTTGAAGGGTGTTCTTAATCCCCATAGGATGAAAATAAGATCATGTGCATCAAAATTATGTTTTGGGAACGAATTCAACCATTTATATAAACATAAAACCCCAAGGAAAATGAAAATTACAAAAATAAATAACCAATGACAATCAAGTTATAGAATTTTTTAGAATCATGATTTTATAACTTTAACCAAAAATATAAAATTATTCAACAAAGGGAAACTACAAAACGTCCCAAGACATTCATGATACATGAGAGTCATTACCCCCAATCCCCCACTACCAATTGCTTCAATACGGAACACTAGGAACTCTGTCCTCCACCATAAACACATCACAACATGCCTTTAGGTAGTTCATATAATGTGAAGCCTATATACACCCAATGGTGTATGTAGGGTGTGAGCCAAATCCCATTAGGATGCCACCAAAAGAAAATATTGCATGCAATAACATCAAAATACAATTTAACATGATCATTTATTTAAAATCCATTGAAACATTTCCATGAATACCATTTAATGAAAGAAAACTTTTATGGAAACAATTTCCATGAAAACCATTTGTTCAAGTAAATAACATATTCAAAACACTTTTAAAGATAATGTTTTAATAGAAATTTTTAAAAAAGATAAACTATTTAAAAAAAATAAACTGATTAGTGGCCCACCATATACTGATATATGTAACCACATTACAAAAGAATCAAGAGAGCTCCATGGGTAAATAATTTGGTTAAATTCATCTCTTTTGTTACACTTGAACCTTGTACCTCTCTGTAGGGTGGTAAGATTACCAAAATCATGGATATATGGCACACACGCCACTGGGATGGGTAATCTCATTGGCATAGTGGTCCCCAATAATTATAATAATTTAGTTACTATTGTAAGCATCAATTCACCTATTCCAAACTGATACTTTTACATTTCTGAATCACTAGCGTACTAGAACTAGTCATCCTAGCTATATACATCGGATTCCCATGTGCTCAATCTGATTTCACATATCACAAAATTTACCACATTCAAAATCAATACCATAATCCCACCCTTATTTAAAAAAACAACAACTTTTTTCAAACACATGAAAACCTACTTCAAGAAACATTTACCACAACATACACAAATCATAAATCACCATTTGACCAAATAGAATAAAAGTATAGAATTGACCAACCAATTCCATGGGAAAACCCCATTTTAACTCCACCCATAAACCAGGATCATTTTTAAAAAATTATTTTCACCATTAAATCAATTTAAAATTCATATTAAATGGTGCACTACAAAACAAATCATGCCAAAGAAATCCATTTTCCTTTGGAAACTCATCCAGAACACGTTTAGACCATAAGTTCCAATAAATACACATTCTTCACCTTCAACATAAGGTATAAAACCCCTTTTTAGAGGAATCAAAATTAATAATTCACAAATATAACCTGGACTTTTTGAAAATACAATTTCAGCAAGTTTACATGCCATCATTCTCCAAAAATATACTTCGCACCACCTAATTGATTTTCAGAATAATAATAATTACACAAACAAGAATTTTAAGAACATCAATAAAATATCCTGTCAAGGGAGCTCCTACCCCATGAGATTAAATTCAAAAAATGATTTGATATCCCATATGCACCACCACAAGACACTATCATTGAACTATCTAAACAAAATCAGCAATATCAAACCCTATGGAGAAACAAAAAACCCTTAATCGAACACCATACCCACAATAAAAACCATACCCCAAAGAAGAAAGAGATTTAACCTAGAATGAAGGAAGAAATTAAGATATGGGAGACATACCTGATTAATTCTTGATGAATCATGGAAAAACACCCAAATATTGAAGCCCAAGGAGAGAAGGAGAAGGTGGGAGGCATGCATTTGGATGGGGAGGCCATTTGGGTCGAGGAAAATGTGTAAATGGGGGTTAAAATGATTAGGATATAAAGGGGTAAAATCAATTTTAATGTCTATGATAGGAAGCATGATTAGACCACAAGGTTATTCAATCTGTGTGATGACTATGTGTCTCCCTCTACCTAAGAAGGATCCTACCTCATAGTTAGTCAGCATGACCTAACATACCATGAAGAACCTGTAAAAATGCTTCTAGAAAAGACCCCCAGCCTACTTCTTTTTTACATGGGATGAGGCACATGGTCTGAAATACATTTAAAAATTTAGGGTGTTATAAAAAACCAAACAGTAGGTAAGCACAAGATAACTCATACTTGTCCTTTCCCAAAATAGATCATAAATATTATTTTAAAATACAATTTTGAAATTATGGTTATATTTTTATTAATCCACTGAAACTATTTTCTAGAAGACATATTGAGGAATAACAATGATACCCATTTTGAAACCAAACTAGTTTGAAAATCAAAAACCCATATCAAAATACATACAAAATAATAAGGGATCTTTGATGGAAAATAAATAAAATAGAACAATAAAGTAAAATCCTAACAGATAAGGTAAGAATTATGTAGTATAAGGAAAGTATAATGTATAGATAACAATCATAGGAATTTATAAATAATATCTCGATGAAATTCCCACACATACTCAGTTCAGAATCTTTTTTCTCTGTTTGGTGAACCTCCATAGTTAATATCTAACTAGATTATCTAAACTACCCAATCTAGTGGCGCATCCCTTCTTTCCTCTTAGAAATTTTAGTGAGTACTAACCCAACTAATTAAGGTTGAAATTTCACAAGCAGTTTTCCAACTAGATGATTATTAGGAATCAAAATATATTGTATGTGGTGAATGGGGAGGTCCTCACACACATGGTTCAAACTAAACCCCACAACCACTATTCATTCTTAGACCAAACACTTTCACCACCTATGTGATAAATTCCTCCTCGAAGGGTCCATCATTGAGGTTACCATTACTAAACCTATCTTACATTAGTTCCCACCATGCCTTTTTATCCCATGATTTTTAAAGAAATTTTAAAAAAAACATTCAAATATTCCAACTAGACATTAAATTATCCAAAGACCAAAAAAATTTCCAAAACGATTTCCAAAATGATAATGAAACTTGTAACAAACTCAAAGGTTCCAAATGATCCATTATGACATTTTA
Organism: Viscum album; assembly: GCA_963277665.1. Lineage (NCBI taxonomy): Eukaryota > Viridiplantae > Streptophyta > Magnoliopsida > Santalales > Viscaceae > Viscum > Viscum album. Next base: position 1,707,863,724 of record OY728121.1, read on the forward strand.
TAAACTAAGAAGCATCACAAATTTCCAAATAATCCAATACCTAAAGAACACATATAAAACATCCTTTAAATTTACATGGAACACGAAGACAACATTTAGAATCCACTAAACCATTTGGAAAAAAACAAGGGTTTAATAGAACCCTTTTAAAGGAGGAGGATAAAATAGAAAATGGAATGGGAGAGAAGATTGAGGAAAACCTATTCCATGAGGGACATCTTTTCCATAGAAAACAAAAATTATTTGAGATCACATCAATATGTAATCCTCAGGCACATATGGATGTTCCCAATTCTAATGTATCCCTCAATGCGTCATCAAAATGAAAAAAATCCAATTAAAATATCAAGGAATGTTTTTCATCGATTTTAAACATAACCATAAAACCAATAATAGGTTGCAAAACCACACCCCTAACAAAATTGATAATGAAAATAAATTTCAAATGACATTTCCAATTCCAAACACGTTCCAAGACACACAATTTCATCATTAATGTTTGTGTATTGTTTTCTCAGAAAATTCAGATTGGTATACATATATGTATAAATATAGGATAACATTTCAAAGTCATTTTCATAAAACTGGAAACATTTAAATCACTAATCAAGTCAACTAAAATACCCCAAAAATTATTGTATAATTTTAAAAACATTAGGGGAAACCTCAAGCATCTATGTAATGTGTCGAGAAGGAACTATATGGAAAAACATACTTCAAAGATATACAGATATGATGAAACATCAGGAGAAAGAAGAAGGTGCCCTAGGTGGAAATATGCAAACCCTAGAGACCCAGATACACATTCCACACATTAATGATAGATGATAGGATTTCAAAAGGAGAAAAACATGAATGTAAAATAAATAATTCAAGAGGAGAGAAGAATAATAGGAGAAAATGGAAAAAAAAACTCAAAAGAAACTCACATAGAATGTCAGTGTACACATCAAAGTCGGAAGAGGATCTAGGTGTGAGGGGTTTGGGATTTCCCTTTTATGCCAAATAGAACAAGGATGATGAAACCAAAAGTTGTTTATAAAAAAATATGGGAAATAAGGAAATTTCAAACCTTTTAATGTCTTTGGAAACTCAGTATATTTTTCAGCATGGTTTTCCAAATTTTTCGCTACCCTAGAACTTTCTATTGGATAAGATGGGAACACACATGTTTTGGACACACTATTTGGGATACCTTTCACCAAATATGTTATTTGGATCTAAAAAATTGTAAACCAACCCTATAAATATTCCACATAGTTCCTCGTAACCATGTTCATTCCATTCAGCTTTCCCTTAACACCCAAAAAATGCAACAGAATTACCCCTTGGCCACCCATAGTTTGTCCCAAACCTTTATCAAGCCATCTTTGGATAACCATGAAATTAAAAACTGAAACAAAAAAGACTAAAACCTAATCAGGACTCATAGTTTACCACTAATACAATCAAACAAATCAAGAACAATCCAAAACCTCACGTGAAGCATCTGAAACTAAAAAATTCAAATATATAAATAAACAAAAACCTCACCTAAGATAACCAACATCATGAAACAAAAAAAATAAAATAAATTCCATATTCTCGGTGTAATAATTCTTTCCACAACAAAACATTTTCCACATGGAAAGTCTCCCATCCAAAAGGTGAACCAAAACATAGGCTTATAACCTGTTGAAACAGACCAAAAACATGATCCTCAATGATATAGTTAAATCCATTGGTCACACAAAAACAACACTAAAATAAACCATAATAAAATATCCACATAAAATAATGTGGTTTCCCCCCAACACAAGAACCCGAATAACATGACCGACATTATTATTCCCAACATGATGACATCAAAATGTGAACTCCCAACACAATCAAAAAAACTCTTCATCCAATGATGACCACATATAATGAACTCAGTCATAAAAGAGATATAAAATAGAAATCACTATTTCCCCAATGACTATAATATCCAAATGTGTAATACTAAGAACTAAAATAGATCCAAAGAAAGACAAAAATTCAAAGAACTATATATATATGGAAAACACATGGGGATACAATAAAATAGAACCACCCAGATAGTTTAAGAAAATTATAATCATACAATAGTTATGAAAATGAAAACTAGTGAATTTAAACTATTTCAAATACATGTTTCCCCCACACCCCTAGATTCATATATACTTGAAGAGAATAACTCTTCAGCATATGGGTGGGGCCTTCATTGTTGGAGAATCTTCTACCACAATGCCAGGAGATGATATCCTCTGAATAAAAAATCATTTTATAGACACCCCTCTCAATAACCATCCCTAGGTGGCCTAATAGAACACATAAATGACCCCCCATTAGAGAATTGTGATATGAAGACATCGAATTCCCATACCGACTAATCTATAAACATAAGAGTGAATGGTTTGAAAAAAGAGAGGTCAATAATAATAATGAAAATTCCTCATGAATAGGTTCCTCTATAATACACTTTTAGCCATATGGAGAACATTCATGGGAACTAATAGTAATTAGATTCCAACCACTAGATAATGTGCTACAGGTGCCATGTTTGATAATTATGGTTCTTTGACCATCCATTAGAACTAAACGACACTATTTGAGATAACTAACTCCATGATCTATATATAGAGACCCTAGATAAATAGATGAAATTTTAGTAGAACGGTGGTGCTATCATTGGAGAGAAATGGACCTACAACATTTTGTGATCTATATAGAACTTTAATGTCCAATGAACTTATTGGACACCCAAAATTTATTCCACTTCCCATGCCATCACTTCTTATGGTATTAACCATCAAATAAAAGTGTTGTTAATCACTTCCCACATTACCCCTACTCACAATGTTGATGAAAAAATCAGCTTCCCCCACTCTAAAATAGAAATGTGAATGATATTAGAATAGAACACACACTCATATTTTCTAGACATCCAAAGAACATGAAGACATCCTCAAATTTATCAAGCCACTCATCTTCCTGTAATAGAATATGATCATCACAAATTAAAAAAAATAAATGGGAAGGACCCGACTCTACCAAGCCACTCAGAGTCTAGGCTGGACTAACAACTTGAAGATACTTACTCTACACCTCATGGGATTTTCTCGGTGACAAAAAATGAACAATAAGAGAACATGAAATATTAAATCATTATCCCCCCAAAAAAACAAAAGGGAACCCCAAATAAAAAAAATCACAAACTATGAACCAAAACTAGAACCCATAATTATCATTCAACACTAAAAATTTCCACTCCAATTTTAAAAACACCTTCTACCAAGGACACTTTCCCAAATTCCAAACTCGTTATCAAAATCAACTTATAACCACCCAGAAACCCACTTTTAAAACAAAACCAAATCCCTAAATAATTTTCCATTTTGAAATCCATTTTTATGAATAACCATTTTTTCATTTTGAGAATCCGTACACAACATTGAAAATAAAACCAAAACCCAAATGTAACTAAATCTATAGATAGGGAATAATGGGCATGCATAACCTGATGACACGGTTAGTGGGACATGCCATAAGGAATCACTGACCAATAAGAATATCCTGAGTCATGATCTCGAGAACCACGTGGGAAATTGATCCATATGATACCATTTTACAACACTTACTAACCACCATTTCCATTCCTCATCCACACATATGAAAACTAAAAAAACAATCAAATCATAGACTACCCCAAGAAATTAATGGACCTGAATGAAAATGCATTATGACCCTATTCCCATACCTAAATATAATGAACTAACATTTCTCATCTCAAACTACATGTTTCTCTAAATAAAAAAGTGGACCTCTAAAACCATTTTTCCATGAACGCGGCTCGTATACCATCTGACCTGACTCCCACCCTTGTCTATGACATGGTTTGAGATGTGTCCAGATTCTCTAAATTTTTTGATTATCATTAAGCATCAAAGATTATAAAAGTGGGAATTATTTATTACAAAGTAATTAGAAATAAATAACTAATATTGAGTATATAAAAAGAATCAATAATAACTAAACATCAATAAATACAAAACCAGATACAACTACAATAGTTCTGAAAACACATAAACCATAAGAAAATTGAAACAACTGGGGTAGACACAATCTTCCTCTAACTTCATGGTCACCACCAAACTTGATGACCAAACAAATCTAAAAGAAACCCAAAACTAGAAACCTAATCATAAAAAATACCATAGGATATCCTCTATAGAGGAGAATATGTAGGGTGTGACTGAAGAACTCAACAGTTAAATACAATTGAATCTAGGTATTTGTTATATTGAAACACCCAATAATAACTAGTTTGAATTACATTTATGATATTATGGTTTGGAATTTATCAAACAACAAACAATTTTTTTTTGAAATTATTCTTTGTAGAAAACATTAATACCCATTTTTGAAACAAACTAGTTTGATAGTCCAAAACCCATATCAAAATCAAATCCTAAGGATCAACAGTGCTATGTTAGAAAATAAAGAAAATAGAATAGGAAAAGAAAATACTACTAGAATATTTACAAAGGTTCCACATAATAAAATAAAAATGTATAAATAACAATCATATGAATTTAATAAACATATCTAGAGGAAATCCCATGATGTATCATTTTTGTCTCACCATGACATGTGTGGTTCCTCTCCATAGACAGTAACCAATATGATGATCTAAACTAGAATTTCTCATGGAACATTCAACCCAAGCAATTAGAAAAACTAGGGGGTAAAACCACATCTAATCTTGGTCGATAAGAAATATTCACATGAAACTCTAGATGATTAAAATGAATCCCATTATATAGTACATGGTGAATAGGGAGGTGCTGATACATTTGGGTCAAAAAACACCACATCCATCATACTTTCATAGCTTACACACTAATACCACATATGCAACGAATATTTTCTATGAATGTCCACTATTGAGGATACCATTATTAAACAAGACATACACATGTTCCAACTAGGACCTTATGTCACATGAGTTTTAAAACCATTTTCCAAAAAATTCTAAGAATAAAACTAGGCCACACATTTCAGAATTTCTAAATTTATTTCCAAAACAATTTACAAAACCAAAATGAAATTTGAAACACACTGAAAGCTTCCAAACTAGCCATTTTTTCATTTTAAAAATCAAACCACATAAAAAAATTCCAATCATTCCACATATTGATTAATTAATTTTAAAACATATTTAAATTCACATGAAAATCAAAGGCAATATTTAGAATCCAAAAAAAATTCTGAAAACAATAATGGATTAAAAGAACTATTTGAGATGGGGTGGAGGGAAAATAAAAGTGGAATGTGAGGAAATCTTTGGGAAAACCAGGTTCATGAGGAATATATTTCCAAATGAAAAATATTATAATATTTTAGATCATCCACATGTGATCCTCATGAAAATATGGATGTGTCCACATACAATGGCACCATCAAAACATCAAAAAAACATAAAAATTTTAATTTAATAATCAATGAATTCTTTTCAAATATTTTACACAAAACAACTGTACCAATAAGAAAAGACGAAACCGCACACCAATCTCAATTAATAATGAAATCCAATTTTCCCTACATAGCCAAATCCAAACACAATACGAAACATGTAATTTCAATTTTAAAGAACAAATGAGATAATTTGAAAAACATTAATTGAACATAAATATATATATCACTAAAGAAGTCCATTTGAAAAAATTTACATAAAATTTAAAACATCAAAACCCATAAATAGGTAAAACTATCACAAAAAATAATGATCAAAACATTTTAAATGCATTACTAGAAATTGTTGGTATTCACACAATGTTAAGGAATATAATTGGATGGAAACACCTACCAAAATGACACACATATGTGAAGAAACATTTTAATAATAATGAAATCACCCCAAGAGATAATCCTCATACCCTTGAACAAAGGAAGATGAATCTTAACAAAATAATGATCTTCTAGGGTTTATACGAGAGAGAACCCTCCAAATAAAAAATGCAATTAAGAGGGGAATAAGAGGAGAAGAAAATTGAAAAAAAAACTAAAAGTGAATCCCCTATAAATCATGAGGGAGAATAAATGGGAGAAATAGAGAAAATTGATAGGGGGTTGAGATCCTAATTATTATACGGAAACTAAAAAAGGAAGAAGAAACCAGAAATGTGTAAATATTCATGTGTGGAAAGAGGAGAATGTCACACGTTTTAATGATAAATAAAACATGAATGGTATGGACACATGGTTTTCAAAACTCTGGCCAACTGTGCACACACAAATGGGGAATATGGGAACCTGCATTGTTTGGCGACACAGTTTCTGAAATTGTGTGGAAACTTTTTTATACGACTTTTTAAAATTGAAGACCCCCCTCACATGATTTAAACATGATTAATCTTTAACATTCAGAATCTAAGAACCCTGACATTAACAATAAAAACATATTTCATGGTTACTCCTTATCCTCCCATGGATTCTTCCATGTTGTGTGTAATTAAATATAGGAGAATCATACAATATTAAAATCAACTAAAAATTCCGCAGCCTCAATCGGCCTCATAATTTACCCCAAAACCATTCCCACAAACTATGCACCTAAAAAATTCACATGAAGCATCCCAAACTCAAAAAATCATACTCAGAACCTAACCAAAAACTCTACTTAGATAACCAAGATCAAGAAACAAATAAAATAAAATATATTACACGGTTTGGGAGTGGCACTCGGGAATGGATTCCTTTGAATGTGGATAATCACTAGGTTTCACCAAACAACATTTTCTAACCACAACTACAAATAAGGATATTAATCTCCCGGCTCTTGAATATTCTTCCGAGGTAATTGAACCTACTAAATCTCTAATTTGTCCCACCACCCTTATGAAACTATTCTTCTAGAGAAGTTTCATTGTAATCTTGGTAATGCCCATATCCATAAAAAATATAAAATGAAAACAATAATTACATGGATTTAACTTAGAATAAACTTTCCAAAAATTTATGGGAAGGTACATTCCATCATCTATTATTATTGAAATTTTTTCAGACTCCTTATATTTCGTCAATCAATTATGTAATACTATTGTTTTTATATGAGTATTGTGGCACTCGCATCAGGATCAAATCCAAGAGAATTAATCCAATGAATAACCATAAACCTCTTCAGAACCTTTTTGTATATAGATTGTTTAAATGGGTGGACTGTATACTTGAACTAGGGGTAAAATTCCTCTTACTGACCCGATGCTTTAGAATATTTATTTAGAAATACATTGGTTAAAAGTACTAGATGGCATTGAATTTGATCCTAGGCTCACATAAACTATGGATCCCCTTCTGATGGGAGTACAACCACTATCTTTTAACTACCTTCATCACTGATGTCAAGAATTCCAAACATAAATGATTCAGAATGTCTGGATACGACACATATATCTCAATTATTTGACAATGTTATAGCATCAACCACTGTTGAATATTTGTTTTCATATTACTAACCTCTAATAGAAACTAAAACATAGATCATTCTCAAATTATATGGAAGACAATCTCTAGAAACTCTGACCAATACTCTATATCATGAATAGAGACACTCCCCTTATGCACCCCATTGCTCTATGATAGATCGAAAGAAAAATACATTTTCAATTTTTCATCCTCCTATATTTTCCCTATCATTAAATTATCGTCCAAATTTTCGAACATAACCTCTAATGTACGGGCAACTCTTGGACAATATCCATGATCTATACCTAAAAAATATGTAATATTATCGATGTATATTTAACCACTTCATTTTAGTTTCCCAAAATCAACAAATTTTTACATGAACAAGATATGTCATGATGAATGTTTATCACCTAGGTATCTACCCTAAAAATAATTTAGCCTCACTTGGTCAGGAAATAATATTTGAAACCTTATATAGGATCATAGGGGCCCCATAAATTCTATTTATTTTCTAGACCCAAGAGCCTCTGTCACACAACATGTTCAATGGGAACCATTTCCATATTGACCAATTTTATCCTCACAATTAATAACTCCAAACTCTATCATATATCCCAAACAAAATCACTAATATAACCTTTTAATTACTCCCTCCCAATATGGGTACCTATCCGATATCAAGAGTGAATGAAGATAGATAATTAAACTCGTGTCCCATATCGCGTAAGCCACATGTAGGGGAAAAGAACCATGGGTATAAAAATAGAATATATGTAAGGAAATACCCTCTATAAATATACATGATCATGAGGAAGGATAGAAAAAGTAATCTCAATAACATACTATAAAAGTAATCCAAAAAATCCCATAATTCTTAGATATTGTGAACAATTAAATTTAACTATCTCTGAGTAAATATCAGGAGTCTGTTGTTTGATAGTGACCCAATATACACTACATAACCCCGGATAGTAATGTAAATCATGGACACTAAAGACATCCTAGAATTTATAGAATCCATTTCTATAATTTTGGTGAGAATAACCTTTATGATTCATCAGATTATACCAATGTTATCAAGTGAATATGTTTAATGTTCATTGTAACACACCAATGATTAAATAGTAGAACTAACATGCACCTAAACAGGTCAACTAACCAATCCCATCCTCACCAAGTAGCCATTACCAAATAAAAAATTCAATATTATAACATAATATCCAGAAAATTAATGAATGTTACCCCACATAAACTATTCTACCAAGGTTCCGCACTCATCCATAAATAAAATTTTCTAATTCTCTTATATATTCAATACATTCAAAATAACATTTCCAGTCATTTCTGATGTTTTACAAGACACATCCATACATTCCCCACCCTAAAATGTTCTAACATCATGTTTTAGAAAAAGTAATCAATACATATCATGTTTTTAATATCACATCACAACCAAATCACATGACCTAGGTAATACGGTATCATAAACATAGAGGAAATCAACATTTTCCCTCCTCCTACAATGCAAGATACCCAATAAATGTCATATCCTCAAAATAGTAGGTAATATCCATAGAAACTTTGTCATCAAGAGGTAATTTTATACACAAACTTGTATCATTACTATTTCAGAATGAATTATATAGAATAGGGGGTAGTTAGAATTCTGTTTCACTAATAACCTTGATATTGGGGAAAACAACAAGAACCCAATTGACATTGGCATTAGAAAGGTAATCCAACTCATTTTGGGGTGTAAAAAACAAAGAAATAAAGGATATGAAGCTAACACACAGTACCTAAGCTATGGGTTTTCATCATTATAACTAGAATACACCACCTCACTAGCATTGAACAATATAACAACCCGCATCACTCCTTCCAGTAAAAAAATACCTCCCATAAAAAAACAAAATACATAACCTTAAAATCCTAATTTTAATAATAGGTTCAATAATATTCACAATTTTATTGATTTTATACTAAATACAATTTACTAATCAATTTCATCAAAATTGACACAACCCATTCATTTATTATTCTGTTTATTCAAGATGATGACAACACATCAATTCCAAAACATTCTTATTCATTTACAATTTTTTTTCATTAAGATCAATAAAAATTATTCCATTGAAAACCAAGAAACTAATACAACCAAAAAATATATTAGCTAATAAATGTCACATAAACAATGACCCCAACAACACATTAGCAATGTCATTTTATCACAATATTCACCCACCTGAACCATAACACATAACTAGAATCATTCAACAACTATATGATAATGCATTCCTACCAAAAATCACATCACAACCCAACATATTACCCAACCCATCAGATCAACACCATCAAAGTACAATAGTTCACATCAAAAAACACACCATATTAGGAATAACCACACATAACATCGTATTTCTGCATCCATAACATATGGTTCTAGATCATAAATTATTCTAATATTTTATTTGTAATTGACATTATGACCGAAATTACATTTTTATTGGGGATGAAATTATATGCATATATGTTATCAAAAATATTATTACGACTTCTATAAATAAAAAAAATGATCTTTCACTCATTTAAACTAAAACAAAAGTTATTCTCCAACTACCTTTATTTTCATAAATATTTCTGAGCAAGTCTGTCATCTTCAATAATATCTTCAAAATTGTAAAACATGTTATTTTACATATTGACATAAAATTTATATTATTCTAATTCATTATATATAATATAACAACCCTTGATATGAACTTAATGGATGTGAAAAGTAATTAATCACCACATGTGTGCATAAATTGGGAGATAATGATGATGTCATACCTCCAAGGATATTTAGATTCACTATGAATAATATGGAGAGAGACAAATGACTAGGACATATTACAACACTAGGTAGCCTCATTTGAACCTAAAAACAACATGAGATAATAAAAGTTAAATCATAAACTAACCATGATCAAAACATCATCACAACACTGGATCTCTAAAAGAAGAATGAAATGAAATAAGGGTATAAATAGGAGAACCCACCTAATATTTACAACTATCAACATCCAGATGGTAAGGTTAAATGTATATGGATAGTGGTTTGAACACCCTAGATGGTCTCTTAGGGTTCAACAAAGGTTTTAGGTAAATTATAAAATAATCAAATAATCTGGGTGTGACATAATATTTACAAGTAAGATGGAAGTTACCACATCTACCACATGAATCAAATATTTTTATCATGAGTTTTTTGTTACATTCATTAATTTTCATGCATCTTGTTCAACCAATTAACTCCACAAACTCAAAACCTAATGTACATCAACCAATTTTCATTTAATATCACTCTTTATTTACATCACTTTTGGAATATTGGTGTCATATCTAGAATTCATTAGGAATAACACCCACAAACAAGAATAATTATATGCATCCCTATCCTAATAACTATGAATTAACCACCAATGATTAATGGAATACATATTAACAAAGTCAAATTCATATTATATTAGAATTTCATCTCAAAATACATCTAAACCATACTCAAGCCTCCTCTAAAATCATCTAACTGAAAAACCATAAATTTAATTATCCATATAGGAATAAGTAGTTTCAATTACAAAATAATGGTTCACATTTATCTCCTATATAATTATTTTTTTCCCTCTACAAAATTATCTCAAATCACAGTCAAACAGGAAAAAATCATGTAATGATAACGATACAAAGCCTTAAATTGTTCCATAATGATCAATAATGAATAAATATTATTTTAGTAAAGGTATACAAGTTATAGGTGCATATTATATGACCATATAATTTCTAATGAAAATGTATGGATAATTTCATATATAATCATTAGTACCCACTTTTTAATTCATGTAGACTTTGGATAGTGGGTTGTAGTCAACATTATCTAGGATTCCATTTCTTGATAGAGGATGTTTGAGGAATATTATGTATACTATGAATCGAAAACATAAATTATAATATAATACAACCCATAAAACATCATGATATCTTACATGTATAACCACCCATGCACATCAACATTAGTTTATCATTGATAAAATTGAGATGGGGGTTTTTTAGTCAATTTTTCAATCATAAGACATATAGTGTTCCTTCCTAGGGTATTATGATGTCACCTAAAGATGAATTTTATAGATGTCACATCCCACATCAATGTGAGTATATAAAATGGTAAAGTGTTGGAAAAATGGTTTTCAATGTTCAAATTTGATGTAGTATAATGTATAACATCATGAAACAATGTCTATTATTTCATGTCTTATACCCATCCCTATGTTTCAACAAATTAGATCATAATACATATTATTGGTTCCTAGGAGGATATCCCACTAGTAGTGAGGAATATTATACATCACCACAATTATATTTTATAAATATATCTCATAATAAATCCGTAAATAGAAAAAAAAAATTGATATAGAAACCTTGAAAGTAATAGTATCCAAACAAAATATAATTCTCTATATTCATTGACCTTTTCCTTCCCACAGCTTCTCCAAGTGAAAATAACATAGAAGAGGAGTGATAAACCAGATACTAGAATGAAAATAAACCAACCCTCCTACTTCACCTCAAAATTTAGAAACTCTAAATGGAAATTTTAATTCCATTCCTCACAATACTATTTCAAATCCAGAGTAAGTAATTTCCAAATTGAAAAAATTTAATACCATATTTCACATTACTGAAATACAATTTATATTCAAATAAAATGTTTGATGATATTAAATACATATCAATTTCTTCTGGTTTAAATCAATTTATGAAAAGATATATCATTAATTATTTTAATTATAATTTGATTTATAATTCTCTACAAATTTTGAAATTCTCTAAATATTGTGGGGATTCATACTCATAGTATTTTCCTATTCATCTATTGGGTAATTTTTCTATTGTGGTGTTTTTTTATAAGAACCATAATCCAAGATGTGACTAACATACAATTTAACACAAACCATAAAAATACCTGATGTATCCTAATTGAACACATATGAATATATATCCTCCAACAATTTCACGATAGGATATGTAGTCTACATTCTCATTAAATCATAAATAGATGCCTTTCCTACTAATTGTTATATCAATACCATCCATTTTTAGGATACTATAGTCAATGGTGTCTATAATGTTGACAAAATTTAAAAAAAATTAAATAGTCATATCCTACAAGGCCAAAAAAGATACTAATCTAGAAGAAATTTTTTAGGTATGTCAGATTAATACAAACTCTTAACTTTTCTTGATCAACTAAAAAGCATTGATCAAATATCACATGGTCCAACAATTATCTTCATGAATTATTTTTTTCCTATTTTTTTTAAAATTATCATATGATAATTTGTTTGATATTTTTTCTATAATAATTTTAAAATTAATTTCTTTCTCATATTTAGTGTTAGAATAACCTAATATGTCATAAAAAAGATGACATTAAAAAAATCAAGGTACCAACATTCTTCAGCACAATAAATACCACTAGATAATTGGTCTACCTAATCGTTGTCACGAGATATCAATGTGTAAATAAATTCACTCTTATTTATTCATGTGAAAAAATATTCTCTGACTCTATGTTTTTGATATCCTATCAAATGTCTATTTTTTTAAACCAGCTTTCCCCTTTCATTTTTTAAAATATAAAAACAATTTCCTTAAAGGGGTATTTATTCCTAAAAGTTTATTGATTTATAATTATATAATAAATATATAAGTAGAGAGTTCTATAGTATTTCTATGAAAATATTTTTTGTATGTCTATAGAGATGTATTATTGCAGATGGATTCTGTAGCTTCCAAATACACCAACTGAATATTTAGTTACATCGATTCTATAGGTTCCTTATAGAAATTTAGGATTGATATCAACTGAAAAATATGAACTTGATAATTTGATAATTTTTATTCCTTATTCAATAAACACACAATAAGTTAATTGGTAAAATTTTAATTAACTCCCAAACCAGCATATGAAACTCAATCCTGAAATTTCTTTCATCTACCTCAACTATGTGGTCCACTATCATTGAAGTTAACCAAACCCAGACTCCAAGATCTGGTGAAAAAGAACATTTTTGACATATTTTATTTAATATAGTATTATATAGAGATAAAATTATTTTAAAACATTTCCATATGTAATAAATTCTATTTCCCAAAAAATCACACAATCCAATGAATAATGTATTTTATTGCCTTTGAGGATTAGTTGCATGATAAAATTATTTTATAATACTTACAACATTTATTAATAATCATTAAGTGGTATAATATATTTAATTATTTATTCTATTTTTTAAAAATATTTTTAACCTTTGTAAGTGAGAAAAATAAAATTTATAAGATAGAATGATAAATTTGGTAAAATCCCATCAATATTTCATTAGGGGTTTGATAACAAGAAAATGAGAAAACATGATAATGCGAGAAAAATCATTTAAAAAAATATATAAAATCATTATTGTACCATATGTTATTATAAAAGGATATATATTCTCTGATAAAAATTATAATATAGCTGATGAATACAGAGTTATTTAATATCATATATTAGTCGAGGAGTATTATCTGAGGAATATAACAAAGAAATATTTTGTATGAATAATCATGTGGATATATTTCATTGTGAACCATGAAAACCATGGATTAATACTTTATATTGTGAAGATAGAAAAGTTTTATGCGGTTCACACAGAGTCTTGTGATCCTAAAATAATCCACATCACTTTCATGATCAATATTGTAAAACTAGAAAATATTCTTTTGGTTGTCACTCAATCATACTATACATTTCTTACTCTCATAGGGTTCACCCAAAATCTTTTAAAAAATGGTAACCAAAATTTGATTCACCCTAAATATTTTGATCATAAAAATATCATATTGGATTCAAAATAAATATTATAAACCAAATAAATATTATATGGTGCACACTCAATCAATTAAACATAGATAACACTCATAGGGTTCAAAGTCAAACATGCGAATCTAGTTAACCTGTATTGGGATCATGATCATCATTATTTTCTCATTTGATATAAATATTTACCTAATGAATTCGAGTGTGATAGAGAGCCACACCCATCAATAAAATATATAGATGAGTCACACTAAAAATCAACCATTCCTCACCTAAGGATTAAAAAACCAGAATTTCCATGTAATTTATTTTAAATATATGGGAATTTTAAGAGTCCGTGAAATCTGACGGTGCAAAATTTCAAGGCCCGGAGTGCCTGGAATGATCCGTCGATGTTTTGTTAAGATTATGTTAACGCGTGTAATCAGGTTTCTTGAAAAAAATGGAATAGAACATTAATGGTTACTCGGATCAGAAATCTAAGGGCACCGTTGTGCTCAAGATGGGGCGTTCAACCTAGGCACAACTTAATATTAGTCTGTGCGGGCCTCCTGTGAGAAATTCCGAAATTGAAATAATCGTAAATAAAATAATTAAATAAATCATTTTATTTTTAAAATTCTTACAACACACAAATGGTCACTCAGATTAAAAATCTGAGACCACCGTTGAATTCATTGGGGTATTCTTTCATTAAGAAGATATTAACATTGGCTGGTGCAGGCCACAAGAGAAAGTTAGTTTTTTGCTGAAATTAAAATAATTAGGTGAAAATTATTATAATGTAAATTTCATAACATCTAAAAACTAACTCAGATTGAAAATCTAAGAGAACCATTGGGTTTTTTAGGGTGTGTTTTACCTATTAATATCCTAATATCGACCGGCGCGGGTCGAGGGTGACTGATAATAATTTTGTGAACTTTTTTTCAGATTCGTTCATTAAACACGCGAGCGGTGTTTTGTAACAATTGAACCTGTTCTCGGAATTGAAATATGAGGGCACCATTGAACTTGAAGCACTGGTATTCACTTAAGAATACATTCAACTCGATAACAATTGGTTGAGGTAGAAAGTTTGATTTTGGGATTTTCATCGAAATAATAAAATAAAACAAATGTATGTTTTATTTTATTTTATCTATTATAACCACCCATGTGGATGTTGGAGGTGGGGACCACTACACCATAACCTCCCATGAGAGGTTATGGTGGTGGGGCCAACCCGAACATAACATCCCACTAGAGGTTATAGTGTGGGGACCACCCTGAACTAAACCCCCATATAATTAAAGAAATCCTCTCAACTCCCTCATAAATGAGGGAGAGCCTCTTAGAATCCCCTACCATTAATGGTGCCACCACCTCCCTTAATTCAATTCTTCCAATCCACCCTATTGAATCTTGACAACCTAGGTGTTTTTAATGTTAATTTAAAATTGGTTCCAATGACATAGTAAGATATTTTTATCTATTATCATTGGATACAATTTCATTCGGTTAGAAAAGGCGGTTTGTGGAGAGGAGGAACATGGGAGAATTCTGCCAATGAAGAATGCTCTACTGATGAAGAACACCTACGATGAATGACCTCGACTACTACCTTCTTCCTCAGAACCTTCTTTGATGTAGGACGTGTTCGTCTACAATGAATCAATGTTCACCTTCTCATGCCAACGTTGACGAACAACCAAGAAGGTACGAGGTTATTATCGAATTCTTGAATCTTTTCGATTATTATTCTCGTTCTTGGTTCATGTTTAAAGTAGAGCCGCTTTCTACCTCACTAAACGCAGATGCTGCGGGCCAAAATAACATGGCCCAACCCCTCCGACGATCTCCTTTCGTATTCTTCGCGATGGAGAAGGACAGAAAATTACATGGAGGAGCACAAGAAGGGCGGCCGACACCACCGCCGGCCAAGACATAGGCAACAATGCACAACACGGATGCCCCGTCGTGCCCCTATGGCAGCCCTGTTCTAGCCTCCCACACCCTTCCAGCAGCCCCTATCCATGCCACCCGCAGTCTCTACGTGCCCCGCGATTCTGTCGTCCGTGCGATCCGCACGCCCCGCACACCCAACGGCTCCGTCGTCCGCGCACCCCGTGCTGCCACTGGCTGAATCAGCCTGCCGGCCTCCCGAGACACCCCTGCCGCTCCCACCCACCTGCCCCTTACGGTGCCCCAGCCGAACCGTCCAGCACCCTCATAGCTCCCTGATCAAACCGGCCCTGGACTACGGGCCACGCTGCCCCAAACTGTGCCCCATGCGGCCCCCTCATGGCCAAACCACCCTCGCTGTACCCTCCTAGCCAAGATGCCCCCTCAAGTAACCCTCCAGGACGCGCCACCCCCTCACGGATCCCTCAGGGCTGAACCTACCTTGCACCCACCCACAGCCGGTCCGTGCCCTTGCGACCGGTCTGTGCCCTAATGGAGCCCTCCGGGCTGAGCCTCCCTTGCACCGACCTGCAGCCGGTCCGTGCCCTCACGATCGGTCCGTGCCCCCGTGGCCCTCCACGACCTCTCTCGAACTCTAGCACTGTGCACAATGGGATGGGCTGAACCTAACGGGCTGGCAAACCCAATGGGTTAGGGTAGAATGAATGAGTCAGGCCAGGTCGACCCTGACAGGGTCGACCCATATGGGTTAGTGCTGGGTCGGTCCGACCGGATCGGACCGGACCCGAGTCTGCTTCAACCATTTACTTTCTTCTGGTCATATCATTGGATCCAAACATGCATTTGATGAACCGTCAGTGGCCCTAGTAATCTTGGATCATTATGGTCCATTTTCGTATACCCTATTGGAGTATGGTGTATAGATGAGATACAGTCAGGTTGGATCGTGCACAGATCTAACTGGGCCCCTTGGACTAAAATGCTACTAACTCACAGGCTGAGTGTATGATTGATGTGTCGTCTATTGCATTGAGACTCCTATGAAATGGATGACCTTTGACATACTTTTTCATTGGACATAGTGATAGTTGGAGAATTGACTAGTTTCTCATGGAGCAGATCCTTCTAGGGAAGAGAGAGCAGAGTGCGGAGAGCTAGTAGCTGGCTGAGACCTGACAACTACAGACCGTTTGACACAGAGAGACTCTAATAGCACAGTGGGTAGCTCTTGGTTGTGGCGGTAGTCCCACAGTGGATAAGTGCAATTTGTGTGATGTGGCCGACCCATGATACTTGACAGGAGGAGTACCTTAGCTGGCTATGAGGGGGTGCGCCTGGTTGTGGCGGCATACCCGTGGTTGGGAGCGCCTGGGTGTGTAAGTAGACCCACAGTACTTGACAGGAGGAGTACCTAAGTAGTCCAAGGTTAGTGGGAAGCGTGCATGGTGTCATGGTAGGCGCACTGTACTGGATAGAGGAGGAGTTCTCCAGTATCCATGGTTTGGAATCGTGAATAAAATCCTGGGTGAGCTGGGTCAGTGCTTTTTAGTTTTCCTCTTGATTGAGATGGATCACACGATAACATAGGTATATGAGGATGAATATACCTAAGTATGGTTATTTGGAGATTTAATACTTTGTGGTTAATCCTTTTTGGACTTTGTGATACCTTGATGGTCTTGGGATCCCTATTGAGTATCGTTATACTTAACCCTACACATGTTATGCCCACATCTTGTTGTGTTGGTTGTAGACAATAGACATCACTGACTAAGGCTGAGAGTACCAGGACTGGACGGTACCCAGAGGTGGACATTATGGCGAGTCAGTACCCGGAGGAAACTGAGGGATGTGGAGTGCTGAGGAGGAAATCTATACCTAACCATCATGTTGGAAACCTGGTGGATGACCCAACAACTGTTTTTCCTTTCTTCAGTTATACTTGTACTTCCAGTTCCTTGTACATTACAGTTGGGTTTGTATTTCTGGTCTCTTTTTCTTTTTATTGCTCTTTTGTTATATAGTATACTTAGTGTTTTCTATCGAATTGTGTTCTATGTTGTGTGATTTTATACGATATAAAGGCAATGCCTTCAATGTTTTAGGGAATTACACCATTGGTGATAGTTTCCAACACTTGGCCTATGGAAGGTTGGCTTGGGGTAGTCCTGACACGGACCCTGGGGGATGGGTCATGACAAACTGGTGTGAGAGGAGTCAGTTCTACCGCAGAACATAGGACTCATATATTTTCTGTGAAGCAATAGTGTTCAGTGTAGTGAGTGCAATTTTCAGTTTAGGGAGTCCAGTGTTGGTGCGGCAGTCGACGTATCCATACACCAAGACCCTATCTTCTAATTTCCGACTCAGTGCACGAAAAAACTTAATGCCTATGTGTTTTTTTGTGATTTTTTTATGTTAGCTTACCAGGTCAGCTCACCAGGTATAATCTTTTCATCGTGTCACATCTTATTCTTTCAAGATTCCTCCATGCAGAGAGCCAGTTATATTTCTAAGATTTATACTCACTAACAGCCCACCGAGTGACGAGGCTCTGGTGCAGGGCCCTCTTACTATGTTGGAACCTTTACGTGGTGTACCAGCAACACCACCACTCGTTGGGAAGTAGATACCACTTCCCGCACAGGCGGATGGTGCATGCCGACTAAGGGCGTTTCATGAGTTCCAGCAGCCGATGCCTCTGAGGTTTCGAGGAAAGACAGATTCCCATACAGTTGAGGGCTGGTAGGAGGCAATTGCTAGAGTTTCCCATCTAGTTGAGACACCAGAAGAGCATATGGTGATCTTAGATTCTAGTCTTTTTTAATGAGTGACCATGAAGATGGTTTTCTTAGTGATGAGGCTTTGGTACATTGACCATTACCCGAGATAGTACCTTCCAGTAGTGTGGTAGCTATATCATTACTTATTGGTCAGCAGTTACAACCGATGATATCGGTAGAGGACACAATTAAGATTAGTGTCTTATACGTGTCTCAGCATCAGATACCCCCCGGGTTCTGAGTTGAGCCTGAGTCACAAGTGGATGGGGACTAGCCTGATGGGGTGGTTGAGATTTCTCTAGAACTTCTATAACTTCGGCAGTACGACATGTCTGTAGCTGAGTATTCATTGAGGCATACCGATATTTCCTAGCACTCGATGAATATTATATGATCAATGCTTCAGGGCTCGAACTTCCAAGGGAAGTGTGTTTAAAGGACATCCGAGCCAGCACTATTCCTCTATGCATTCCTACTTATGCTAGGGTGATAGAGATAACCATTTTGGTTGAATGTTCTTTGGCAAAGCGAGTACAACCAGTGAATGTTAATAGTGGTAAAGCAGGAAACTGGTGCCATTCTCAGAGACTTGGGCATGTAAAATGTTTCAGGAAGAAGAAGTGTTAGGGAAAGATGAGCCTACAGGGAATCAGACATGGAAGCAAAGTTAGGATAGCAGCATGAGGTGGTGTACTTTTTGACATGTAACAACCACCCCACTTTTTTGTGGACCCTGCAAGGATCCGGGAGCTGGAAGATATGGGAAGAGAGTAGTTGAATGCGGTCAAGGAATGAGACACAAGGACTCTAGAAATTATTTGAGGTACGTTCTAGGTCTACTACTAGCTACCGTATCAGTATACATAGGTACCAATCATTCCTCCTTCCCTGAATCTTGTCCAGGACCTAGAGTTTCTGGTTAAACCAATGACTTGACCCCCACATCTAGAGATACCTTTGAGAGGAGACTTTATAATCACACATACGCCTACGATGTTATTAGACCCTTGAGGTGAGAGTTTCGGTTGGAATATCTTGTTGGTAGCGTCGATGCCTTAAGACATTAGTTTGGGTTTGGAATTGACATCCACAGTTCACACATAGATTGATTTTATTAGGCAAAGAGGTTGTGGTTTATCTACAATGTTGGTATGGGGTTTTCCTTGGTCATCCAAAAAGGAATCCCTAGAAGCACAAGATAAACTCATGTGTAGGAGGGAGAAACCAATCACTCGTGAGTCGGAAAACCTCACCCTCAATACAGAAGACGTTGGATTTGAGATAGTCTATACTAATGGGAAGGGGAACATGGTAGTTGACACACTCTGCAGAAGGTCTGTCTTGCATCTCCTGAGTGAGGCGATAGAGGAGGAAGATTCTATTCAGATATCCTTTTTGGATCGAGGAGGAGAAGTTTTTCATCAGTCTCTTATAGTCACTCCCCCACTTCATCAGAAAATTAGGGTTGCATATCATGGGGATGCTAACTGCGAGACGCGACGTGCTCAGATATCCACAGTACATGCTTCTAATGTATTTTCTAAAGGTGAGGAGCATGTCATTCTCTTCAGGAGGCGTACCATGGTACCAGTTTCACTTTAAGAGGAAATATTGGGGGAATTCCACACATCCCCTCTAGCGGTACATCCAGGAGTGGCGAAGATGTAGCAGGACCTCCGACGACAACACTGGTGGCCAAGAATGAAGAAAGCAGTTTCAGAGTTTTTCTCTAGGTGTCTCACTTGTCACCACGTGAAGGCGGAGCCTCAGGTACCAACGGGATTGGTTCAGCCTTTAGAGGTCCCAGAGTGGAAGTGGGATGGGATATCCATGGAATTCAGGAAAGGACATCCATATACATCCAGCGGTTGTGACTCGAATTCATTGATTGTTTACCAACTCACCAAGTGGGCCCACTTCCTACTGATCAAAGAACATGGTTTAGTAGAGATCTTGAGATTCCTCTATGTGCAGGAGATTGTGCAGTTACATAGAGAATAATCGAAGATAATTTCTGATCGTGATACAAGTTAT
Organism: Viscum album; assembly: GCA_963277665.1. Taxonomy (NCBI): domain Eukaryota; kingdom Viridiplantae; phylum Streptophyta; class Magnoliopsida; order Santalales; family Viscaceae; genus Viscum; species Viscum album. Next base: position 1,707,884,808 of record OY728121.1, read on the forward strand.
ACTTCCCTACTATGGTAGGGGTTGCAGGAGGCTTTCGAGACACAATTTCATTGAGCATGGCCTTCCATCCTCAGACGGATGGCCAGACTGAGTGGACCATTCGGACCCTCGAGGACATGATGCGTGCTTGTGTCCTGGAATTTAGTTGTAGCTAAGAGGATCACATACCTTTTGTGGAGTTTTCATACAACAACATATATCACTGCACCATAGGGATGAATCCTTTTGAGGCATTGTATGGGCGACCTTGTAGATAACCTTTCTGCTAGACTGACTCGGGGGAGTCAGCACTTGTGGGACCAAAGATGGTACGGGCTACCATAGAGAAAGTGGAGATCATCTAGGAGCGGCTAAAGACTGCACAGAGAAGGAATGAATTGTATGCCTATAGGATACAGAGGCCACTACAGTTCGAGGATGGCGACACCATCTTTTTATAGGTCTCACCTAGACGTGGTTTGAAGAGATTTGGCCGAGGTAGAAAGTTATTTCCAAGGTTTATCGGAACTTTTCAGTTCCTCAGTCGAGTTAGTGAGGTGCAATACCACTTTGTTATTCCACCTCAGTTTAAAAGACCTGTAAATTTCAAGGAAATTTTTTTCTTAATTTTCTTTGGAATTTTACGAGAACGCAGTTTCTGATGGCACCCGATTCCGAGGCACAGTGTGCCTAGAATCATGTTCTGAAGTTTGGCTCGGGTACGTTCAGTGAACGAACGAGTGGGTTTTTCTAACTTTTGAACCGGTGCTCAGAATCAAATTCCGAGGGCACCGATGGAATCACAGCGCATGTATTTTCTTAGAAACGCCACTTCCGAAGTTATGTTTGCTCGGGTGTGATTTTTAATTTTTGGGCTTTAAGTTAAGAAATAAAATAATGTGGTACGACAAACTTTATTTTATTTCACTTAAAGCCGCTTAAAGCCACTTAAAGCTGCTTAAGCTGAGTTGAAGCGGATAGGGTGAAATTAAAAAATATCCTACCCTCATGGTAGGATATTTGTGAGGTGGGGCCCGCATGAGCCCCACCGTTTCTTTTCCACTAAGTAACGCACCCGCGAAAACCCTTTTTAATGAAAGTCAAATATTGTGTTTTCTAACCTCTTAAACGCTCCTATTAATTGGGCGGTTTATTCGTTGAAATTATTTCCATGAATTAATTTGTTCGTTTCTCAACCTGTTTTCTTTTGTTGGCATGTAATGAAATAAGACCAACCCATGTCTTCTTGAGGATTGTTCGTTGAGAGCTTTTGACAGAAACGTTAAGTCCTTCATCCTCCTTCGCAAAGAATGTGAAGAACGCGAAGAACACGAAGAACGTGAAGAATGCCGGCCTCCGACGAAGGGTGACGAAGAACACCAGGCCCCCGGAGATTGATGACGTGACGTCGACGATTCTCCCTCCGCGACGCTTCTTCCACGATGATCCATCCCCGCGACAATCTTCGATCGGCATCTTGAGGTAGGGGATTGCGGTCCTTTTTAATTCTTTGTGGATTATAACATCAACATGGATTTAATTGTTATAATTAAATCTGTATATTCTTGATCCTCAGAGTTTGTCTACGTGACGCCGAGTACCGCTCGACAGCGACGCCCTTTCGCGACTCGACGATCCTTTTCTTCCGCGACGGTAAATTCTACGATGAACTCGTGTCCGACGACGACATTGAGGTAGGCATCGTTTTGAAATGATAATACCCATGTTTTTTTCCTCCAAGGCAATAACGCGGACCAACCAATTAACAAGTTGGTCCGCGGATTATTATTGTGGGTCGAGGTTTACTAATTGCTGGGAATTATGGTGTTGTTTCAAACCGCTAACGCGGTGGGTGGGGACCAACGAACAAGTCCACACCCACCGCCCTTTTGTTCTTGGTATGTGGAACGGCGGACGATGAAAAAACGGGCCGCAGAGACGATTTGTTGATTCCTCAGTGAAGAACGGGACCCGGGACGAGCTACGGCGCAGATGGAAATGGAATCAGACCACGAGAGAAACTCCAGTGGCCCGCAAACTCCACCGGTGGCTCCGGCGGCCGGAGGCGGCGGCGTCCCGGCGCGCCGCCAAACGGAGCGGCCGCGGCTGAAGCCGCAGCGGCGGCTTGCAGCCCCGCGGCCGCGCAGAACCGAAGGCAGGGACGCGGCCGGCTGCCGCGTCCGGTGACACCAAGCGGCCCCACGCGGGGCCGCAGCTTTCCTTCATGTGGGGGTCGCGCGCCCCCGCTGTGGTTTCCATTGCTCGGCCGCTCGACTGAGCCGAGCCGAGCCGACCCGCCGGGCCGGGTCGCGCCCAACCGGGTCAGACCTGGACCCGGATCGGGTCGACCCTGTTCGGGCCAACCCAGGGGGGTTGGGCCGGGTCGGTCCGGGCCCAGACCCCCTGTTCCCGGACCTTTTCGGTCTTTTTCTCATAACGTGAGCTATGGGCCATCGAACAACGCGTTGTCAGCGGCAATGAGATCCCTGTATCGAGACGGTCGTTTCGGTATACTACACCCATGGTATCAGAAAAATGTGGGTTTGGCCGGGTTGGTTCGTACACGAAACCAACCGGGCCCTCGGAGTGGAAACGCTCATATCTTGAGCTTCGGACGTCCGATTGACGTGCCATCAACATTGTTGTTTCCCTCTAAGTGAGACGGATCTGTTGGCTTACTCCACCCGTGGTTTGGACGTAGGTGGAGTATGGTCGGGTTGGTTTTGACTTAAAAACTAACCGCGCCCCTGGGACGAAAAAGCCAATAACTCTCAGACCGGGCGTCTGATTGAAGAGTCGTCTGCAACATTGAGTTCCTGTTGACAATATGGAACATTTAGATACATCAACTCTGGACTATGTGTCAGTTGATGTATCAGCCTCTCGGCTCATGGAGCAGACCCTCCCGAACGAGCTTGCTGTGTGCGGGAACCCTAGTGCTGGCTGCGACTACTACTGTGACGACGACGACTGTGCAGAGATCCTCAGTGGATTCGATGGCGACGACTACAGCACTCAACGATCCTTTGTGGGTCAGTGCTACCGATCCTTTATGGGTCTGATCCTGTGTGGGTCAGCGATCAGCGGTCCTGTGTGGGCCAGCGCCTACAGATCATGTGTGGGTCCGATCCTGTGTGGGTCTTTGCAGGTGTTAGTTACCTTTCGATCCTTTGTTGGTCAGGTCCTTTGTGGGTCATTGCGGGGGTTAGTACCTATCGATCCATTGTGGGTCCGACGACTTAGATGGATCAGTGATCATCTCTATCATCATTCGAAGAAGTATACCTGTGTGAGCTGAATCCTGTTTTTTATTTCATTTGTGGATTGTGTTGTGCTATCCTGTGTGGATTTATGTTTTTCTTTCCTGTGTGGACTGGGTTGTACATGGGCTCGGATGTTGGAGCCGAACGAGAATTGATGACCTAGGTATATATATGAGCATATACCTAAGCAGTGTCGGATGTTACTTCGTGATTGTATCTTTCCTTTGTGGATTATACTTTGTGGATTCTGGGAGACCTTCGGGGGTCTCAGGGTCCCTACTGAGTAGCTTATACTCACCCCTGCACGGGCTTTTCCCGCACTACGTTGTGTTGGTTGCAGACGACGGACACCGCTGATCGTGGTCGAGGTTGGCGGAGCAGGACGGTACCTGGAGGTGGACCACTGTGCGGGGTGTACTCGGAGCGGATGGCTGGTCTGAGAAGCTGTGAAGGCTATCTGTACCCACCCTTTAGGTGGTACTTCTAGAGGACGGCTCGACGCTGCAGCTTTTCTCTTTCAGTTGCTGTTTTTCCCCTTTCTGTTGTACTTTACAGTTGGGCTTGTATTTCCGGCCCCCTTTACTTTTCAGCACTTACTGCTGTACTCAGTTTTTACTTAGTGTTTACTTCTTCTACTTGCTTACTCTATGGTGCTTGTTTACTTTACAAAGGAATTGCCTTCCCCTTTTACCGGGATTTACACCTTGGTGCTAGTCGCCAGCCCCTGGCCTATGGAAGGCGGGCTTGGGGTAGTCACGACACGGGCCCTGGGGACGGGTCGTGACAAATTGGTATCAGAGGAGTTCGGTTCTACCACAGAACTTGGGACTCTGATCTTTTTCTATGTGAAGCAATAGTGTTTAGCATATTGGGTGTGTTTATTAGTCCAGGGAGTCCAGTTTTGGTGTGGCGGCCGACGTATCCGTACACTAGGACCCTGACTTCTGATTTCCGACTTAATGCACGAAAATGTTGATTGCATGTGTGTTACAAGTTTTCTTTGTGATTACTTTGTATCAGCTCACCAGGTATACTGTTCTGACCGTGGCGCACCTGTTTCCTTTTCAGGATGGCCCCACGACGGTAGCCATCTAGGGTTCCGAGAGTTGAGCGTGATGACATCCCGCCAAGCAACGAGGCCTCGGTACAGGGCCCTTTGACAGCTGAGGCACTGGCGGTACCATTACCTGCCGAGCCACCGATGCTTCCAGCCCCAACAGCTGATGATGCACGTCGCCTCAGTGCACTAATTGAGTTCCAGCTCCAGTGACCGCCCAGGTTCCACAGGGAGACGGACCCCCAGGCAGCCGAGGACTGGCTGGAGGCAGTTGTGCGAGTTTTCCGGTTAGTGAGGACACCATCAGACCTCATGGTGATCCTCGCAGCGAGCCTACTACACGCGGCAGTGGGCCGATGGTGGAGCATGATGCTCCAGGTGCATGATGAGGCATCTATCCTCTGGACAGACTTTGGGGGCCTCTTTCGCTCAGAGTTCGTCCCGGCCACCCTTTGTGCGGTGCACATCCAGGAGCTTCTTCAGCTGCGGAAGGGCAGCTTGACGGTCGCCTAGTACTCGACGAGATTTACCGATCTCTCTTGCTACTCGACCGACATGGTATGAGACCCATTCTTTCAGGCCCAGACCTTTGAGGATGGATTTATACATGAGATCAGGGCATCGTTGATCTCCCTCAGCATTCCGACTCAGGAAGGAGTACTGGAGCGAGCCCCTCTGTTCGAGAGCTTCCTTGTTGAGCCTTCATCAGCAGCAAGACCTACCATAGGGCGTCAGGTAGCAGAGTCTTCCACAACAGGTAGCCGACTGATGACTCAGGGGTCCAGGCAGACCAGACCCTCACACAGACGACCTGAGGACACTGGCTCATTAGTGCGGGGCACACAGCGTGAAGCCAGTCATTCAAGAGGCAGGAAATGCTACACATGCGGCAGGCAGGGCCACATGGCTCATGACTGCCTGACCCACTGTGCCGAGGAGCAGCAGACGGTTGAGGGGCCAACTAGGTAGAGGCAGAGGGTCGACTGTGGTGGTCCGCAGGGAGGAGGCGGACGAGGAAGAGGAGCTGGCCGAGCAGTAGGTGGTGGGCGACGCTTTGAGGCTCTGCCACCACCACCACCAGGAGGTCCACCCCGGCCATAGGGAGCTGGCAGGCAGAGACAGGCACAACTCCAGGAAGCGGAGGCCTACGACCACGGCGCGCCCGAGATGATTTGATGTACTATATGTGTCTATTCCACCCTTGCTGCAGTTCTTATAGACACATGAGCGAGTCACTCTTTCATATCTTCTTCCCTTGTTCAGAGCTCGGAGATTCTAACAGAGCCATTGGCTCGATCCCTACAGCTAGAGACTCCTACAGGAGCCGACTCGACGATTACGCACTGGTGCCGACAGTGTGAGCTTAATCTAGGATGCGAGAGCTTCGGCTGGGATCTTCTTGTAGTGGCTTTGAGTCATTACGACGTCATCTTGGGCATGGATTGGCTATCTACAGTCCATGATCAGATTGACTGTTTTAGGTGCAAGGTGAGACGTGTACGCACCGACGGGAGCAGGTTCACCTTCGCCGGTGAGAAGAGAGCCTTTGCAGCACAGGATGGACTTCCGCAGAGGAGAGGACATCCCATCACTCATCAGTTGTCTATCCTCATCCTAGGAGAAATTGACGTACAAAGTCCTAGTTTTCCTGCAGTGGTGGATCAGTATGCGGACGTCTTTCCCGACGACGTTCTAGGGATACCTCCTCGCAGAGAGGTAGACTTTTATGTTGACCTGTACCCCGGGACTGCCCCGATATCGACTCCAGCATATCGGATGGATCCCGGTGAGCTTCGAGAGCTACTGGTACTGTTGGTGGACTTGCAGGGAAAGTGATTCATCTGACCCAGTGTTTCACCCTGGGCTTCCCCGATATTGTTCGCCAAGAAGGCGGATGGGAGCTTGTGACTTTGGGTCGACTATCGTCACCTGAACTAGGTGATGGTGAGGAACAAGTATCTGCTACCGAGGATTGATGACCTCTTAGATCAGCTCAAGGGAGCACGGTGGTGCTCGAAGATTGACCTCAGGTAACGCTATCATCAGCTCAGATTTCGGGACGAGGACGTGCAGAAGACGGGCTTCAGATGTCGGTATGGCCACTATGAGTTCTTGGTTATGACATTTGGTGTAACCAATGATATAGCAGTGTTCATGGGCCTCATGAACAGTATCTTTCAGCCGTACCTTGATCGATTTTTCATAGTCTTCCTCGATGAGATTTTGATATACTCGACGACTGAGGAGGAGCACGCCTATCACTTACGGGTTTTACTAGACTCACTCCAAGAGAACCATCATTATGGAATGCTCTCGAAGTGTCAGTTATGGATACGTGAGGTCCACTTCTTGTGGTACGTCATCTCTGATGCGGGAGGTGGAGTGGATCCTACGAAGATCGAGGAAGTGATAGCATAGGAGCCACCCAAGAGCGTGTCGGAGGTGTGGAGTTTCTTGGCACTTGCCGGATACTATCGGAGATTTGTGCCAGACTTCTCCATAGTTGCATCACCACTATCAGCTTTGAAGAAGAATGGGAAACCATTTTTGTGGTCATAGAGATGTCAGCAGAGCTTCCAGGAGCTGAGATAGAGATTGACCAGTGCACCTATCTTGATGTTGCCTAAGGAGGGAGTAGGGTACGTAGTCTACTGCGATGCATCAGGGACCAGACTCAGATGTGTCTTGATGTAGTAGCGTGCAGTGATCGCCTATGGATCATGTCAGTTGAGGATGCATGAGAAGAACTGCGCTACCCATGACCTGGAGTTAGCAGCAGTGGTCTTCACTCTGAAGACATGGAGACACTATCTGATGGGCGAGCGCTTTACAGTCTTTTCTGACCATCAGAGTCTCAGGTACATCATTTCTCAGAAGGACCTGAACTTGAGACAACGGTGATGGCTCGAGTTCCTCCAGGACTATGATTTTGAGATAGTCTATACTCCTGGGAAGGGGAACGTGGTAGCCGATGATCTCAGCTGGAGGACGGGCATTCAGCTACTCGAGGAGGCGACAGAGAAGCTAGCCGCTTTGAGAATATGCTTCGTGTATAGGGACGGAGTAGACTTCCTTCAGTCTCTCACAGTCACCCTCCACTACTACAACGGGTCAAAGAGGCACAACGTGGGGACGCTGACTGTGCGACGCGGCGTGTGCAGATATCCTCGGGAAAGCACCTGATGGCTTCTCCTTTGGAGCAGAGCACGACATCCTTTTCAGAGGACGTACCTTGGTACCAATCGCTTTACGGGAGGAAGTGCTGAGAGAGTTTCACACTTCTCCTTTGGCGGTACATCTTCGAGTGGAGAAGATGTACCAGGACCTCAGACGACAGCACTTGTGTCCATGCATAAAGAAGGCTGTGACAGAGTTCTTTTCAAGATGCCTCACCTTCTAGCAGGTGAAGGCAGATCATCAGGTACCAGCAGGCTTGGTATAGCCCTTGGAGGTCCCGGACCGGAAGTGGGGCGGGATATCTATGGACTTCGTGACTGGCCTTCCACGCACATCCAGACGTCACGACTCCATCTGGGTGATTGTCGACCGACTCACCAAGTCAACTCACTTATTACCAATCAGAGATCAGGGCTCAGTGGAGATATTGGGGAGTCTCTACATTTTGGAGATTGTATGACTTCACGGTGTGCGATCATCTATCGTCTCCGATCGAGATGTTCGCTTTACTTCCCGACTTTGGAAGGGGTTGCAGGAGGCGTTCGGGACGCAGCTACGTCAGAGCACAGCCTTTCACCCTCAAACGGATGGTCAGATGGAGGGGACCATTCAGACTCTCGAGGACATGCTCCACGCATGTGTCCTCGAATTTGGTCATAGCTGGGAGGACCACCTACCCTTGGTGGAGTTTTCGTACAACAACAGCTACCACTCCACCATCGGGATGGCCCAGTACGAGGCGTTGTACGGCAGACCTTGCAGATCTCCTTTGTGCTGGACAGACCCTGGGGAGTCAGCACTTGTGGGACCAGAGATGGTCCGGGCCACTACAGAGAAGGTCCAGGTCATCTAGGAGCAGATGAGGACTGCTCAGAGCCCACAGAAGTCTTATGCTGATAGGAGGTGGAGGCCACTAGAGTTCGAGGATGGAGACCATGTCTTCTTGCGTGTCTCACCTCGACGTGGATTACGGAGATTTGGCCGAGGTGGCAAGTTGTCTCCACGCTTCATCGGACCATTCCAGGTCCTCAGCAGGATTGGCGAGGTGGCTTATCGCTTGGCTCTACCACCTCAGTTGCACCGGGTGCACAACGTCTTCCACGTATCTCAGCTGAGGAGATACGTGCACGACCCGACACACATCATTGACCATGGGAAGATGGACGTTGATGATGGGGTGACTTTTGTGGAGGTCCCGGTGGAGATCGAGGATCGAAAGGGGCGGTTCCTACATGGGCGGTCGATTCCTCTAGTGCGTATCAGATGGCGGCACGGGAACCTCCATGAGAGCACGTGGGAGTGGGAGGCTCAGATGCGTGCTCAGTATCCACATTTTTTTCCCTATCTTATGATGTATCTTTGTGGGGGACGTAAATCCCTGAGGTGGGAGTGATGTAAAGACCCGTAAATTTCAAGGAAATTTTTTTCTTAATTTTTTTTGGAATTTTTCGAGAATGCAGTTTCTGACGGCGCCTGATTCCGAGGCCCGGTGTGCCCAGAATCATGTTCCAAATATTGGCTCGGGTATGTTCAGTGAACGAATGAGCGAGTTTTTCTAACTTTTGAACCGGTGCTCGGAATAATATTCTGAGGTCACCGATGGAATCGTAACGCTGGTATTTGCTTAGAAATGCCTCTTCCGGAGTTGTGTTTGCTCGGGTGTGGTTTGTAATTTTTGGGCTTTATGTTGAGAAATAAAATAATGTGGTACGACAAACTTTATTTTATTTCACTTAAAGCCGCTTAAAGCTAGTTAAAGATGTTTAAGCTGAGTTGAAGCATATAGGGTAAAATTCAAAAATATCCTACCCTCTTGGTAGGATATTTGTGTGGGGGGGCCCGCACGAGCCCCACCGTTTCTTTTCTGCTAAGTAACGCACCCGCGAAAACCCTTTTTAATGATAGTCAACTGATGCGTTTTCTAACCTCTTAAACGCTCCTATTAATTGGGTGGTTTATTCGTTGAAATTAATTCTGTGAATTAATTTGTTTGTTTCTTAACCTGTTTTCGATTTTTGGAATGTAATGAAATAAGACCAACAAAGTCTTCTTGAGGATTGTTCGTTGAGAGGTTTTGACAGAAAATTTATGTCCTTCATCCTCCTTCGCGAAGAACACGAAGAACGCGAAGAACGCGAAGAACGCGAAGAACGCCGGCCTCCGACGAAAGGTGACGAAGAATGCCAGGCCCCCGGAGATCGACGACGTGACACCAATGATTCTCACTCCGTGACGCTTCTTCCACGAAGATCCATCCCCGCGAAAATCTTCGATCGGCATCTTGAGGTAGGGGATTGCGGTCCTTTTTAATTCTTTTTGGATTATAACATCAACATGGATTTAATTGTTATAATTAAATCTGTATGTTCTTGATCCTCGGAGTTTGTCTACGCGACACCGAGTACTGCTCGACATCGACACCCTTCCGCAACGCGACGATCCTTTTCTTCCGCGACGACCAATTCCGCGACGAACTCGCGTCCGACGACGACGTTGAGGTAGGGGTTGTTTTGAAATGATAATACCCATGTTTTTTTCCTCCAAGGCAAGAACACGGAACAACCAATTAACAAGTTGGTCTGCGGATTATTATTGCGGGTTGAGGATTACTAATTTCTAGGAATTATGGTGTTGTTTCAAACCGCTAACGCGGTGGGTGCGGACCAACAAACAAGTCCGAACCCACCGCCCTTTTGTTCTTGGAATGCGGAACGGCGGACGACGACAAAACGGGCCACATTGACGATTTCTTGATTCCGCAGTCAAGAATGGGACCCGGGACGAGGTACGGCGTAGACGAAAATGGAATCGGACCACCGGAGCAACTCCGGTGGCCCGCGGACTCCACCGGCGGCGCATGTCGCTAGGGTGGCGGCCGGAGGCGGCTGCACCCTGGCGCGCCGCCCGAAGGAGCCGCCGCGGCTGAATCCGCGGCGGCGGGGTGCGGTTCCGCAGCCACGCATAACCGGAGGCAGGGATGCGGCCGGCTGCCGCGTCCGGTGACACCGAGCGACCCCACGCGAGGCCGCGACTTTCCTTCACGGGGGGGCAACGCGCCCCCGCCGCGGCTTCCCTCGCTCAGCCGACCCGCCGGCCCGGGGCGCGCCCAGGCCGGGCCAGCCCACCTTGGCCGGGCCGGGTCGGACCCGGACCCGGGTTAGGTCGACCCGGGGGGGGGGGGGGGGGGGGGGGTTGGGCCGGGTCGGTCCGGGCCCAGACCCCCGGGTGCTGGAACTTTTCTGTATTTTTCTCATAACTTGAGATACGGGCCTCCGAACGACGCGCCGTCAGTGGAGATGCGAGCCTTGGATCGATATGGGAGTTTCGGTCTACTACACCCAAGGTTTCAGAATACTTTGGGTTCGTCCGGGTTGGTTCGTACACGAAACAAACCGGGCCCTCGGAGCGGAAACACTCATATCTTGAGCTTCGGACGTCCGATTGACGTGCCGTCAAATTTGTTGTTTCCCTCTAAGTGAAGCGAATCTTTTGTCTTACTCTGCCCGAGGTTTGGACACAGGTGGAGTACGGTCAGGTTGGTTTTGACTTAAAAACCAACCGGGCCCCTAGGACGAAAAAGCCAATAACTCTCAGACCGGGCCTCTGATTGACGCGCCGTCTGCGGCGTTGAGTTCCTGTTGACGATACGGAACTTTTGGATACATCAACTCTGGACTATGTGTCAGTTGATGTATCAGCCTCTCGGCTCGTGGAGCGGACCCTCAAGAACAAGCTTGCTGTGTGTGGGAACCCTAGAGCTGGCTGCGACTGCTACTGTGATGACGATGACTGTGCAGAGATCCTCAGTGGATTCGACGAAGATGACTAAATCACATAGCGATCCTTTGTGGGTCAGTGCTACTGATCCTGTGTGGGTCTGATCCTGTGTAGGTCAGCACTCAGCGGTCCTCTGTGGGCCAGCGCCTACAGATCTTGTGTGGGTCTGATCCTATGTGGGTCTTTTCGGGGGTTAGTTACCTATCGATCCTTTGTGGGTCAGATCCTTTTTGGGTCATTACGGGGGTTAGTACCTATCGATCCTTTGGGGTTCCGACGACTTAGATGGATTAGTGATCATCTCTATCGTCATTCGATGAAGTATAAATGTGTGAGTTGAATCCTGTTTTTTCTTTCCTTTGTGGATTGTGCTGTGCTATCCTGTGTGGATTTACGTTTTGCTTTCCTGTGTGGACTGGGTTGTACTTGGGCTCGATTGTTGGAGCTGAACGAGAATTGATGTCTTAGGTATATATATGGGCATATACATAAGCAGTGTCAGATGTTACTTCGTGATTGTATCTTTCCTTTGTGGATTATCCTTTGTGGATTTTGGGAGACCTCTGGGGGTCTCGGGGTCCCTACTGAGTAGAATATACTCACCCCTGCATGGGCTATGCCCGCACTACGTTGTGTTGGTTGCAGACGACGGACAACGCTGATCGTGGTCAACGTTGGCGGAGCAGGACGGTACCTGGAGGTGGACCACTGGGTGGGGTGTACTCGGAGCGGAGGGCTGGTCCGAGGAGCTGTGGTGGATATCTGTAGCCACCCTTCAGTTGGTACTTCCAGAGGACGGCTCGACGCTGTGGATTTTTTCTTTCAGTTGGTGTTTTTCCCCCTTTTTTTGTACTTTAATGTTGGGATTTTATTTCCATCCCCTTTACTTTTCCGCACTTACTGTTGTACTCAGTTTATACATAGTGTTTACTTTTTCCGCTTGCTTACTCTGTGGTGCTTGTTTACTTTAAAAAGGCAATACCTTCCATTTTTACCGGGATTTAATCCTTGGTGCTAGTCGCTAGCCCCTGGCCTATGGAAGGCAGGCTTGGGGTAGTCACGACACGGGCCCCGAGGATGGGTCGTGACATCATTTGCACTGGGTGCATGACGTCTTCCACGTATCCTAGATGAGGAGATACATGCATGACCCTTCCGACATCATCGACCATGGATAGTAGGACATCGTTGATCGGGAGACTTTTATAGATGATCTAGTAGATATTGAGGATTGACATGATTGGGTCCTTCATAGATGGTCAATACCTCTGGTGCAATTTTTCTGTCTACACTGAAACCTCCTGGAGAGCACATGGGAGCGGGAGGCTCATATGCATTCTTAGTACCCCCACTTGTTCCTTTAATTGGAGTTGTGGATTACATGGACGTAGATCCCTGAGGTGGGGAGAATGTAAAGACTCATGAATTTCCATGTAATTTTTTTTGAAATGTATGTGAATTTAACGAGTCCACGGAATATGACGGCACGCAATTTTGAGGCTCGGAGTGCCCAAAATGATTCATCAAATAGTTCGTAAGATTAAGTTAACTCGGATAAGCAATTTTCCTGAAAATGTGGAAGAAAATTTAAAGGGTTAATAGGACCAGAAATCCGAGGGGCCCGTTGCGCTTAGGATGATGGGTCAACCCTAGGAATGACGTAACATTAGTCGGCATGGGCCTCCTTTTAGAAAACCCAAAATTGGCATAATTGTTAATAAAATAATTAAATAAATTATTTTATTTCTAAAATGCTTATAACTCACAAATGGTAATTCGGTTTAAAAATATGAGACCACCGCTGAACTCGTGAGGGCATGCTTTCTTTATGTGAAAATTATTTTATTGTAAAATAAATAACATCTAAACTGTAACTCAAATTGAAAATCTGAGAGTACTAGTGGGTTGGTTGGGGCGTGTTTCACCGAGGCAGAGCCTAACCTCGACCGGCATGGGTCGAGGGTGACTGGTAATAATTTTCCATACTTTTATTTAAGTACGTTCACTAAATGTGCGAGCGGTGCTTTGTAACTTTTGAACCATTTCTCAAAATTGAAATCCGAGGGCACTGTTGAACTCGAAGTGCCGATATTTTCTTAAGAATACTTTCACCACAACAGTAGTTGGTCAAGGGTGAAAGCTAGTTTTTGGGTTTTTTTAGGAAATAATAATACAAAATAAATGCATGTTTAATTTTATTTTATCTATTATAACCACTCATGTGGAAGTTGGAGGTGCAGACCACCACACCATAAACTCCCATGAATGGTTATGGTGGTGGGACCCACCCAAAACCTAACCTCCCATTCGAGGTTATGGTGTGGGGACCACCTGGGACCTTACCCCCCACCCCCAATTTAATTGTGGAAAACCTCTCCAATATCTCATAAATGAGTCAGAGCCTCTTGACCTCCTCATCCATTAATGGTGCCACCACCACCCAAAATTTAATTATGCCAATCCACCCTAATTAATCTTGCCAACCTGGGTGTTTAATTAGCCTAATTTGAAATTGGTTCCAATGAATTAATAATATATTTTTATCTATTATCATTGGAAACCATTTCATTTGGATGTAAAAGGAGGTTTGGGGAGTGGAGGAACACGGGAGAATACTCCAAATGAAGAATGATCTCCCAAAAAAGAACTCCTACGAAGAACGACCAGGACTACTACATTCTTCCTCAGAACCTTCTTCGACATAGGATGTGTTCATATACAATGAATCGACGTATTCCTTCTCACCCAAATGTCAATGAACAAAAAACAAGTTAGGGGGTTATTATCGAATATTTGAATGTTTTGGATTATTATCCTCATTATTGGTTCATGTTTAAAGTAGAGTCGCTTGCTACCACTCTAAATGTGGAGGGTGATGGCCAAACTAACATGGCATGACCCCTCTACTGATCTCCTTTTTTGTTATTCGCGAATGAGAAGGATGACATCCTACATAGAGGAGAACAAGAACAGCGGCCGACACCCCCTTCGGCCGCGACAAAGGCAACAGAGCAAGCCACCCCCCCCCCCTTGCAGCATCCTCGCGACCGCCATGGCCGATCTACCCCCACCATTGCAGCAGCTCCCGGCCACGCCACCCGCTGCTGTCGTGCGCCCCATGAAACCGCCGTCTGCATGACCTACAGCTCCACCGTCCATGCGCCCCGCTTACCCTACCGCTCCACCGTCCAAAAGCCCCCCGCGCACCGCGGCTCCGCCGTCCGTGCATCCTGCGCACCCTCCGGCTCTGCCTTCCCCACGCACTGCACACACCGTGCACCCCGCGCACCTCGTGGCTCTCCATGCCCCGCACACCCCACATATTCATCGTCTCCATGCCCCGCGCACCCTGTGCTGCAGCTGGATGAACCGGCTCGCCAGCCTCCCGAGCCGCCCCGACCACACCGGCCTTTCGTCCCCTCACGACACCCCGACCGAACCGTCCTGCACCCTCAATACGCCCTGGCCGAACCCACCCCTGCCTCCTGTCCAAGCCGCCCCAATCTGTGACCCATAGAATCACCCTCCAGGCAAATCTTCCCTCACATCACCCTCCGGGCCAAGATGCCCCCTCGCGGCACCCTCTAGACCGAACCGCCCTTGTGGTGACCCACAGCCAGTCCGTTCCCTCCCGGAGCCCTACGGATCGAGCTGCCCTCGCGCTGACCCGTGGCCTATACACACCCTCGTTACGGGTCCGCACCCTCATGGTTCCCTACGGGCCAAGCCGCCCTCGCGCCGACCTAAGGCCGGTCTGTTCCCTCGCGCCTGGTCTGCACCTCCGTGACACTTCACGACCTCTTGCGGACTGATGGGTTGGGACTAGCGGGCCGGGCCAAACCTAATGGGAACACTATGTGAATGACATCCCACCCATGAACATCCATATATCCCAAAATATGGAATAAACCCCTTTTCTATGGAGACGTGGTTGGGTCTTAAACCTAGTCTCAAACCAGTCTCACTATTTCACCCACACCAACATCCACCGATTCTCCTTTCTTTTTGGTGTGTTCCTTGAATACACTATAATTCACTTTTACACCAATTTTACACACATTCTTCCTATTTTCTATGCCACTCATCCTATGAGGGTGATGTATTTCTTTTCCAATGGACCATTTTTCTGATTTTAAATAAAATACCCCTTATAAAATATTTAATAGTATAATTTTTAATATTTATAACTCAAATAAAATTTAATATCCTAGTTAAATTATTTAATTCTATATTAAATTTTGTATTGATTAACTATATTTATAAATTCTGTATTAAATAAATAATCCAATGAAAATAAATTTCCAACATTTATTTTCATTAGTTATAATAAAATTATAAATTTTATAATTTAATTAAAACCGTATTATATTATTAAAAATCAATCTAACATGTAAAACCAATTTAAAAGTGTTCAATTATTTTATTAAAATATTAAATTTTCATTATATATATATATATATATATTTTAAATTTCAAATATTAAATTTCTTTTAGAATAATAATATATATGTCCTTATAATTTTTTTAATTGTCATATTACTTATTGAATTTATGATAATTAAATATAATAAATTCTAGGTAGGATTAAATTATAATAATTATATTTTTTAATATTTGTTAAACCCCATGTAATAATATAAAATATATTTTTCTTTAATCCATAATAAGTAGTAATTAAGAATTTTAACCCTTACTATTACATTAAGCCCCTAATAATTGTATCAGATCTAATAAATAGTCCAGATGTAATGATATCTTATTTTCTCTTTAAATATCTATAAAAATTTGTTTCTTATACACTTATAGAAAATTATTCCCATAAATACAACAACATGAATTATATATATTCTTCATCTATGATTTTTTTAACATATATGATCATAATGAGGCATAGTTTAGTTAAATTATGTTTTTAGTTTATTTTCATTTACATTCCAATTATGATTTTTTCATTTTTACTAAAATGTTTCGAAATAATTATAAATTTAAATTCAATAATAATTAGATATTGTACTTATATTTGCAAACAACTATTCCAAAAAAAGTTTCATACTATTATAAATATAGAGTATTAATTTATTAGACTTTTATATTTTTTTAGACTGTTTCAAAAAACTAGGAAATAAAAATAATTCATTACTACCTTTAAATAATATATCTTCATATCATATAGTCATTTTTACAAGGATGATTCCTTTGTTCCATTCATCTTCATTTTGAATATATTATTTTTTTTGATATATATTATTTGTTAATCAAAATGAACCATTATATAATCCAAATATGTTTCTTTTTTACTGTGTTTTGTTTCCCACTTTCACTTTTTACACATACTTTGGTATATTTCTATTTAGTTACCGTATATCTTTAAATTAATATATGATTTTGGTTATCTAATTTTAAGGTGTTTATAGTGAAAATATTTTATGTTTATAAGGGACACAAAATATAGTTATGTATTTCAGTTGTAAAATGATAAATTAATTAATGGATTATTTAAATGGAATAAATTATTCGAGTATAAATTTTTTGGATTATAAAATATGGATTATAAAATATACAACATCTAGGAGGGGATTTTCTACATGAAATTATTTAGATCCCCAACCCATAGAATAAAATGATAGTTCCCATCAGTGTGGTAAATGTTCAACTATTATTATTATAACTCTACATAAGCATTGAAGCATAACATCCAATTCATCTAAATATTTATTTCAGAGAGATAAGTATATGAAGGATGAATGATTACCATTATATCATTAAATATGATATTAATACAATGAACATAAGGAGTCATAAGACTATCTTATTATTTATTCAGAGTGGTGTCGATTTTTCTGTGATCTATGAAAATAATACTGGATAGATGTCTGATAAAATAAAAAAAAATTGGTTGAATTAAAAATGTAAAAGGGACTGGAATATAATAAAAAAACATAATAGATGGTGAAATAATAAATGTTCATCTTATTTCCTTATAGTCAATTTTAGACCCCCCTGGAGTTCTCACCACTATGTTAAACTACTTGTTTTAAGTCAAAGTCTAGGGTCTTCTACTTCTTTTCTGCTCTTTCGATAGATGAATCTACCCATATGATTATAATTTTCTAACAACATTTCTCTAAGGATTGGTTCATATTATAATACTGGTAGATTTTTTTGGTAAAAAGGCCATAGGATCTGAATGTCATTCTTCACTCCATTTAAAGGGGGTTGATTTACATTAAAACCAAAGATATCATATAAACCCATATAAAGGTAATAAATATGGTATGGATAGATATGAATTACCCATGTTCCCATAATTTCTAGAAATATATTTTATTATAAGTCTATCAACAATGGGTATTGATGATGAATCATGAGACATGATCCTAAATGCATCACCCAAATATTATCATAGTTATTAAATATTTTTATTAATCAATGTGTGTTATCATCACAATATAGTTTTCATAAATTGAACTAAAATCATCCCTGACATTAATATATTATTGATTTATTCCATCAAATCCAGATCCACGACCTCGTCATAATTCCAGATGTTTAATTAAATGGTATTACATGGGATGTCAGTCTGTAATCATATTTCAAATTTCTATGCCTTAAATTTGATAATAGATATCATCTTGAGTGGAAAATAAATTAGGTTGGTGTATATTTTTCATTATTACATTATAGACCATTCATTTGATAAATTTTAAAAAATTGTTGCATAGACCATGATTAATAATCAACATAAAACTAATATGTGAATATATGTATGAAATCATATAATTACAACATCATGAGTTTCAGAATATATAAAACTCACTCCCATAATTTATAGTTGCATCCACAAACTATATAGTCATTATATTGACCCTGATAGTGTGTATGGTTTCTAGAAAGTTAATGATGCTTTATATTTTTTTCAAAGAATCCTCATATTCCATGAAACCATTTCCTCCTTATAATGATAGATAATTATGATTGATTAGTTCTCCACATCATTCCATATTAGAGTATGGACTCACTTTTTAATTGAGTTGGGTTAGGTCCCCCACATTGGTCTACTTCTCGGACCAATAATACAACTACTTCAATATGATGTTGGTATTGTAGTTATATTTTTCCATGTATGATTATTTTTTGTTCCACTAGTATGTTTATAAGAAGAATCTGAGGTTTCATATGGCTGCATAAAAAAAAATATAGTAAAATAACAAATTAGGTTATAATTTATTAATATTATTCAAGAACAACCTTTATATATTTAATTGAATCATTTTTTAAGAACATTATAAATCAACACCATCCATAATGCATGGAATCCCTGTATGGTCTACATCATATCTTCCAAACCAAAAAGGATTTTTAAATAAATATAATTTCATGTTATCATTCCCAACACTACTTGAAAAATAAATGTTTGGTGCTTAATTTGTTTCCAAATAAAACATTGATGATGCTTTCTTATTCCAAAAAATACTATCTTATGGCCACATAATAATAAATATTACATAAAATAAAGATGGTCTCTAATGCTAAATTTTTAGTAACCAACCATTAATAACACAAAACCAGACACCCGACACTGTCTATGGAAATAGTCACTAGTCATTATCAATCCTCATTTTCTAGAAATTTTTTATTGGAATAAAAAAATCCATTATTGAAATGGATTTCACAAAGAATAACTGAACGTGTCTTAACCCTGGAACTAAGATGACTGTAATATTGTTTTCCAATTCCTGCATAAAAATATTGAGAAAAAATATCAAACTAAGAAAATATATATAAAATAAAATAATTCAAAATTTTATTATGAAAAAATACCGAAAAATTAACATTACTATAAAAAAATAATCCTAATTGGAATCTTATTTGGATATACTTGATTATATCTTTAATTTAATACAAAAAAATATGTATGTAAAAAAAAATTGTGTGAGTAGTAATCTAACTTCAAAATAGGTAATGACATATAAACTAAGATCCACAATCATGTGTATCTATCATTACTATGTTGATCCTTTTTGTGACTCCCAAAAAGTTTAATGTAAGAACCTTGTACTCGATAGCGTGTATGGTAGGTGACAACAAGAGTGTATGGTTATATAATATCATCAAACATGAAATTATATTTAATATTCTAAATATTTTCTATATATTTCAATATACGAACCACTGAGTTAACTTATGACACAAAGAATACATACCTTCCTCGATTTCTTTCAATATATGCAAGAGAGACCTTCTTCGATGGGTTCTGTTACATGCAAGATTGAGTTTTATTGAACAATAATATATTATTAAAATATAATGAGATATGAAATACCTATTAAAATAGTACTTATGAATAGTAATATATAACATATGAAAATTATGGTTTAAAAATATATATAATGAATTACTTGGTTACAAATTAATTAGAAATTTATACAAGAAGAAATTTAATATATAGTGAATATTTTTATAGAAAACTATTTTTTTACTGATTATTTTTTTCTTATAGATTAAATTAATTAAAATAGGGGATTTATATTATTGTAATGTATATATATATATATTATATTCAATAAAATATTTTCTAAATTCATCCATTTTTTATAAGCATATGATTAGAAAAACCCTATTTAACACATAAGAATCTATATTTTTATAAAGGCAATTTTACAACCTTTTAATTCGGACCCCATTTTATATATGAATTATGATATGTTCATTGATTTAATAATACAATATAAACTACATATTTTAATGGTAAACCTTAGAATTAGTTTAGGGTTAAATTTTTATATTTTTCTGAAACATTTCATTTTTTATGAATAGTTAAAAATACTGAATTTCTGTTCAAAAATTCTTTTTCATATGATATATTTATAAAGTAAAATGTTATTTTTAATTTTTTTAACAAATAATAAGAGAATATTTTCATCAATTAATTTAATTTATGTCATTTAAATCAATTTCACATTGAAATTGACTATAAAAGCATAGCCAACATTCAGACATTTTTACTTTAAAATCACATATTATTGCGCCGTATACGGGATATAATTTTAATTAATTTGATATAATTAAATTATTTTAATGTTGAAAAAATATATTCAATAACTTGAATAAAAAATAATTTATAATTTATATTAACACAAAATTTGTTGCCAAAAAATTAGAGAAAGTAAATAAAATTATTTATAATAATTAAGGACAAATTGAGGTTAAAATGGATAAAACCTTAAACTCATGGGATCAAATGACCAATAAACATTAAAAAAACCCATTTTATGGACATAAATTTGAAATTATACTTCCATTATCTAGTTTATTTGGGTTTGGTATTACATTGTTTTAAGTTAGAATTTGTGTACCCGAAACTTGTTTCCAAAATTCCGAGTGAGTCCTTTTCCTCAACTACAAATGGACCTCCCCACCACCCACTTCACCACACTACTAATGAACATTTTTATTTACCATTATATTCCAAAAAATATCATAAAAATAAATCACCTAATCCTATAAGACTCACTTTTTCTGAAATAAACCATAGGAATATTTTTCTTTAAACCAAAAGGAGTTACCCGATTAAGACGTAACAAACATTATTAAGCTTTTTAGATTAATTTCCATTGTCCAACTCCAAGACTATTTTGATAATATGATATATCAAAAACACAAGAATCTTGAGTAAAATTATATGTTTTTAGGTGAATTTATATACCAAGACATATAAACACTTCCCTCAAATGTTTAACAAACATATTATTTCTATGTACTAAGAACTGTTGTCTAGAGAAATGATGATTGTTCATTTTTTCCTAACTCATCTCATAGTGGCCATTGTGATGTAAAATAATTTTATATATGATATTTATTATTTATTTATACTTCTATAATAAATTTATTACATGTAACATTAATACATTCCATTTTAGGTTAATATGATAACATCATTTGAGGAAGTGTGGAATACCACCCCCTTGAAACAATGTGATTCACTGACACTAAACATGCAATGTATAAATTATGGTTCAAATTAAAAATATGTGAAATAAAAAACACTATATTATATTAATTACATAATTAAAGTTTTGGAAATATACTATATATATATCATTTTATTATTACCCTTTCACACACTTAATATGTGATAATGTTATTCGTAGACATGTAGACTACATCAACCTCAACATGATGTGATTCATTTTACATCATATGAATTATTAATATAAGTATTTAGTATTAAATAACATGGTATTTATTATACAAGTATCATTATTTAAATATATGGTATACTTACCTTCATTTCATAATTATAATTGAAAATTTGGAACGTTTCTCACGCATACGTATGGCCTACCGTCTCTGTGATCGTAATGTTGATCAATTTTTCATTACCATATTTTATAGTTGATTTTAAATTTATAATTTATTTATTAATATTATAATTATACAATATTAAATATTTTTATATTCTATATAATTACCTCATTGACTTTATTAGACCTACCAAAGTAGATTTTGATATAGAAACCGAATTTGGTCAAAACGCAGGACATAAACATAATTGCTTACGTAATTGTAAAAAATAGTAATATGTGAATAAATATAATTATTATAATTAAAAAGGTTATTATGAATTTATAAATATATCATAAGTATATTATATATGATTTTAAAGGTCTTTTAACAGAAAGGAAAATCAATGTAAGAAATTTTCATCTCAATTTTTACACGTGTGAGATAAATGTCATATTCAACACTCAGATAATTTATGCGGTGTACCTAAAAACAAAATTTAAATATTATATCATGTCTCCACATAAATTCATGATATTTAATATTTCAATTGATTATTAATTATCCATATATCCCCTCATTCAAAATTTACAGATATATTAAGAGAATTTCAACTCAATTTGCATTCAATTAAGGATTATTTCTAATTATATTCCCATTAAATTTTATGTGGTGAATATACTACATTTATCAGGTTATTTCACGAATATAAATATTTTAATAACATTATATGTTAATTTAATATCATATATCTCTATATATTATGACTCAAATGTATCAATGTGGTATGTGAATGTTTGGAATGTTTTATGATTATTCTTCTAAAAAATGTTTTTAATGGTTATCTTTACAATCAGAGATTTTTTTTTGATTTTTAACATTATCATAAAATGATGAACTTTTTTTAATCATTATAATCTAGAAATTTAGATAAATATAAATAACATTTTTCAAGGATATGATTATTTCCTAAACCTTATACCATTTTCCAGAAGTTATTCACTTTAAATGTATTAGATTCTTGGAATTTAGCATTAAATGTATTATATTCTTATCATGAGGCCTTGAAATTTTTCGATTCACGGAATGAAACCATTAAAATATTAGATTCTTTCAATAAATCCTCTAATGTATATGATTATTGACATTAATCCTAAAATGTATTATATTTTTTGGAATAAATCCTTGAAAGAATTAGATCCGTTGGAACAAATACTAATAGGTATTTTATAGATAGCCATAGTTATGAATTTCATTAATAGATTTTTCATTTATTATTTATTGATAATATTTTTCATCCACATATCTATGGATATATTCTATTCTTAGTTTACTGATTATGTGGAATTTCTTTTTTCAGATTCTTACCCTTCTATATCCATTTATCCTAATCTAGTCATTTGAATGTCATGTATTTTTAATTATTAAGATGAAATAATGTGTAATAAATTCCATTATGTTTAATGATTACATGGAATGTATGAAATTTTATTTAACTTGTAATTTGAATTTATTCATATTTATTCATTGTTACTTCCTCTATATTTATCCCTAACATAGTAATCTAGCTCACCCTTACAATGTTTAATTCCATATAATTCAAGAAGGGTACTATGAAAGATATGTAGGGATTCAATTCATGGATTAGGGTTATCCACAAATTTATTTATTTATTTAGAAATAATATAAAAATTATGATGTAATTTGTTTATTCATTTTTAATAAAAGACATGTTTATGTATATGGTTTACTAATAATACTAAACTATTTGGTCATTCAGGGCTTTATTTCGTCTAATGAGGCCAATATAATAGATATAGGACACTAAATTTGGGAATTCTGGGTTTGGTTGATTGCAGTTAGTATAAAACGAAGTTTATTAGTAATCTTGGGAACTAGATTTAGGAAAATATATGTTAGAGAACATAATCCTAAGGTTTAATTTAAGGGTAAGGATACAAAAACATCATATATGTTCTTTTTAGGTATATATTATATGTTTATTCCTATAGATACATGATTATCTAAAAGTAACAACTCCATCAAGGTGTTTCTAACCCAAATCAGGGTCAATTGGTACTTGAAAATGGACCCTCCTACGCACCTAATTCGACACTCCTGGGGGATTTTCTTATGATAATTAAAATTTTCCATAAAAACCACTATGAATGTTTTTGAATATGAATATCCTAGGATAAAGATAATGTGTTTTAGATTCATGAAATGGTTTCATGGGTTAGAAATCATAGAAATGATATTGTGGGAAAACCCTAGACAAGGGATGTACCAATGTAGAAATAAATTGATGATGTATTTATGTATAGTTGTTGTATTCATAACCATTAATAAATGGGTATTAAGTGATTAACTATCATTCAATTATGTTCAACATATTTATTTTTTTAAATTTTTTAATCTTGTTTTAGAAAAGGGAAACCAATAAGCTTAGTGAAAACCAAAAAAAATCGATAAGGATTCTTGTTATGAATCCATGTCTGATGGATAATAAGTGTTTCATAAAATCTACTAACCTATAGAAATCCCTAGTTAAATTTTCATTTTTTCTAGTTATGAAATTTGATTAATAAATAATAAATATGAGCCAGTACTTTCACTTTTGCGGATTAGATATTTATATATAAACCATATTGGTCTTAAACAATATTAATGGACAAATAGTCATAATTTTTAATATTTTAAAGGACATACGATACTTTAAATGATTATTTTAGTTATTTAGAAATATCGAAATCATTATTTTTAATTAATTTCAGGTAGTAATTGAATTAATTATAATTTTAGAAAAGCACAAGTAATGGTTAAGAATATTTATATGAAATTAAAACCAATCCAAAAAAACATTTCCTAAAAAATGTAGGAAGTAAAATAATTACCCAACATTTGGAAAATGAAATAGAAATAAAATGTGGTCCAAATACATTAATTTATATTGAACATATTATCTTCTTATAAATCAGAAAATATTTTTGGATTTGAGGCCCTCAAATTTCCCATTACCATTTAATTATCTATGATTGATCACCTCATCAATTCCCTATGTATATTTTCACTTTTCATTCATGTGAATATCCCTACATACCTCTAATGTTAGCCTATTTAGAGAGATAGTTACATGGTAGTCCATGTGACCAATTTACATTCCATTCTCTCTTTTATAGAGGAATAATTATGAACCGTTATCATGATTTTGGATTTAGTATATAGGAATTATCAAAAAAAAATCTATAATCTTGATCAAGTTTAAATTACATTGACACAATTTAAAGAATTTGTGGAGAATGTGACACCCCAAAAATCTAATGTAAGAACCTAATATTGGATTGTGTGTGTGAAATAGGAAACTAAGTGGGAAATGTAATATAATATTCATATACTTTATAAAATATTCAGTATAAAAAATATATTCTATATATTTCAATGAATGAAACAAAAAGTTATCTCACATTAAACACAAAGTTACCTTCCCCAATATCTTCGGTAACACATAAGAGAGTCCTTCTACAATGGATTTAATTGCATGCAAGAAATATTTTCACTGAATAGTGGTATATTATTAAAATATAATGATATATAAACCCGATATAACACTTGTAGTTATGAATATTAATAAATAACAAATAAAATTTATGGTTTATTAAAATATACAATGACTTAATTGGTAACAAATTATATAGAAATTAACAAAATAATAAATTGAATATAAATTAAATATTTTTTTAGAAAAATAATTTAGGCTTAAATATGATGTTTTACACTAATATATTAAATTAATTAAAATTAGTAATATATTTTAATATATATATATATATATATTATTCAATAAAATAAATTTTAAATTCCTCCATTATTTTTTTCATAATTAAGATATGAACGAAGTGTGTTTTTACACAAGAAGACTTATATTTTTATATAGGCTATTTTATCGCCTTTTATTGGATAAACCATTTAAAATTTGACTTTTAGTACATTAATTGATTTAGTAAATAAAAATAAACATTATAGTTTAATTAAAATAATTTTAATTGTGTGGGGGTCAGTTTTTTGATTTTTTTGCTAATACATTTCATTATTAATAAATAGTTAAAAATATTTATATATTAGTTCAAAACGTCATTTTTGTTTAATTTATTTATAAAGATAAGTTATATTATTAATATGGATTAAATACTAATAAGTTAATATTTTTATCAATTAATTCGATTTATTTTTTTGGAATCAATTTCATACTGAAAATTATTATAAATCATAGTAAAATTTCTGAAATTTTTTTACTTTAAAACCCCTTATTGTCGTCCCGTATATGGAATTAAATATATATTAAATAATGAAACTTTTTTGACTTTATTTTTGAAAATATGATTCAATATTTAGAATCAAAATAATTTTTAATAAAAGCAACTTTTTTTACCAAAATTATTACTAAATGTAATTAAAATTACTAACAATTATCAAGGAAAATTAAAGGTGAATAAATGAATAAATCATTAACATATGTTCCCAAATAACTTATCCACTTTTCCAACACCAATTTTATGGAAATAATTTCATAATTAACCTAAATTGTTATGTTTTTTATTACTTTTTAGGGAATAACATGTGTACATCTAACATGATTCCAAAAATTCAAAATGATCACTTTCCCTAAACTATAAAAGCACCCCCTCCCCCCACATCAACACGCCACATAATCTAAAATTTCTTGACCAATATTATCCAAAATATCTTCTAAAAACCCTAAACTCATGATATAAACCTCCCCTTGGGTAGAAATAAATCCAAGGATGATTTTGGATAAAAACAAAATGTGTTATCCGATTAAGAGGGAACAATCATTGTTATGATTTTTAATATTATTTCCATATCCAAACCCTCAAATATTATTATTATAATATATAATAGAAACACTAGTATCCAAAATATTCTGAGATGTTTTTATGATATTTTTTCTATATAAAAATATATAGACAACCTTATAATTCTTAACGAACATAATGTTTCTGTGTACGGAAAACTACTGCCTTGCAAAATGATTATTGTTCATTTTTCCTTTACCACCTCTCATGTTGGATAATATGATGGAAAATGAATTTATATATGACATATATTAAATTAATTAATTAATTATAATTATTAAATTCTTTTATTACACATATCAGTAATACGATTCCATTTTATGTTAATACAATAACATCATTTGAGGAATTGGGAACTACCGACCCCTCGAAGCGATGTGATTAGTTTACATTAAACAAAAAATGTATAAAGGATGGTTTAAATTAAACATATGTGACATAAATACTCTATAATATATTCATAATATTATTTAAATTATTGAAATATAATATATATACCATTTTCATCATTACCCTTTCACAGACTAAAAAATTGATAAAGTTGTCTGTAGACATATGGACTACTACCTTTTCAACATGATGTGATTCTTTTTACATCACAAGAATTATAAATATAAGTATATATGATTAAATAACATGGTATTTATTATATAATTATCATTTTCTAAATATATAGCGTTTCCTACCTTCTTTCCATGAAGATCATTAAAATGATGGAATGTTACTCATGCATATGTAAAACATGCCATCTCTATGATCGTCACATTGATTAATTTTTCATAACCATATTTAATGATTGATATTAAAAGTAAACTTTAGGTATGAATATTAGAATTATGTGACATTTTTTATTTTTGAGACGTTATATATTGACCCATTGATCATATTTGACATACACAAGTTTATTTTCACACATAAAAGAATTTGGTCAAAACACCACATGTAAACATAATTGTTTAAGTAGTTGTAAAGAACATAATAATAAGTGAAATAAATTTAATGGTGATTATTAAAATTTATCTGAAGAATGTTTAAAATTAACTTATATTTATTATAAATAATGTTAAAGGATTTTCAACAAAAAGGAAACTCAATGTAATGGATTTTAGTCTCACTTTTAACACTCGTGAGAGAAGATTCATATTCAACTGTCACTTCTATAGTCTTTTATATCTACACCCATTTTGATTTATGATTTCATTTTTGCCCCTAATTTAATGTTATTAAACATTTTAATTGATTATTAATCTTCCATGGAACCCATGATTCAAAATCTACGCAGGTAGCAATGGAATATCATATAACTTTGCATTCCACTGAGACTTAATATTTGTTCTGTTACAATTCAGTTTTATATGGTGTTTATACTATATTTTTCATGATATATCAAGAATTATCTTTAAATCATGATATTTTATGTTTCATTTAAATGCATTCCATTCTATATATTATGATTCAAATGTTTCAATGTGGTATGGTACACATTGGACTGATTAATAATTATTCTCTTCAAGAATGTTATTATTGATTATCTTCTCATTATCACTAAATTTTGAATTTTTTTTCATTCTATTTAAATAAACACATTATTTTCTTTATTTTTCATTGTAAATTTACTTAAATATCCTTATAATTTTTCATGGATATAAATATTTCCTAAGAGTTCAATGATTTTTCCAAATGTTACCCGTTAAATTTATTAAATACTTAGAATGTATCCTATAATGTTTTTTATTCTTGGAATGAAGCCTTTAATGTGTTAGATTCATTGCATGAATCCTTTTTATTATTACATTATTGGAGTGAAGTCTTAAATTTATTATTATTTTTGATTTATGCCTTGAAAATATTATATTCTCGCAATGTATCCTTAAAGGTAATAGATCCATGGCATGGTGCCTTGGAGGTATGTTATAGATATCCGTAGTTTTAAATTTCCTTCATAGAAATATTAGTAATTATTTATCTATGATATTTTTCATTTACATTTCTATTTAATTATTCTACTGTCAATATATTTATTATTTGGTCTATGTTTCAGAGTCATACCTTTCCAAATTATTTTTTTCATAATATTGTTATTATAATGGCATGTATTCATAGTTATTACCTTTCCATATTATTAACGAACATACATTCAGTTTATTGATTACATGGAATGATTGTTCAGTTATATACCTTACCATGTTAATTTATTCTTATTGATTAATTATTAAATCTGATAAACTTTTCCCTAACAATAACTTTGAGATCACCCATACTATGTTTCTTTCCTTGGAATCCATGAACCATAATATGAATTATATCAAGGGACTAATTTATGGATTAGGTTTATCCTTGATTTTAGTTATTTAATTAAATTAAGAAAATAATTGATGTAATTTATGTATTCATTTGTAATAAAAGGCTCATTTATTTATCTATTTTACCAAGACTAATATACACATCGTTCTTTCAGGTCTTTATTCCCTGTAATAGTGCCAATGTAATTGATTGAATGCAGTATCTCTGAGACTTATAGGTTTGGGTTTCTAAACATTACATTGACTATATCTATCAAAAAATGTTTTACATACACCAATTTTACCAAAACCACATCGAGAGACCCATATTATATGGCCTCAGCCTTAAAAACTAACATAATAATGAATTAAATGAATAATTCACATTGAGGATCTTTTCAGGATTAGTTATTTAGAGAATTAGGACATAACTATTACATCTCAATGATTATAAAGTAGATACATCTACTAAGTTTCTATTTTTTCACAAAATAAAAACAATTGGACAAAATATTCATGTCTAATTCCATGTTTCAGACAACATGACATTTCCTTGATCCCATCCTTGACTTGATTCCACTTTATGTCCTGTGAAAAACATATAAAAAACTAGGGATGAGGATATAAAGATCAGTAAGGGATACACAAAGAAAGAAACCATTAGATCATAAATATATACATAACATATGATTTTTAACATACCTCATGAAATCATAATATTTATGAATAACTCATAGAAATCATTATACATAAAGGTAAATTGTGGCATTCATTACATTCTTACGTAGGGAGTAACCCTCAAGGTTATGTTTGGAATACCCATCATAGTATATTCAGTAAATATCATTGGAGAAACCTTAGTGTTTAACTCCTTTTCATTAACCAATGAATTGGAGTACTATCTTGGGCTCACCCTCACTTAGTTTATCATGGAACTACATGACTTCATAAACAATGCCCAAGAACCATAACATAATCGTATCACATAAAACATGCATAAATGAAACAAAATATTTCGACATTTAAATCAAAAGGTATCAATACAACACATTTATATAATCAAAACATTTACAAAACCATTTTCAATACAAAAATAAAATAAATGTAAAACATGGTATTTATTTTTCATTTAAAAAGTGTTATGGCTTGAAGAGGAAACTGAATCTCAAAAAATGGTCATGATGGTGGAGAAGTCGTTGTCACCGCATACGTAAGAAAAAAAAATTACTTTTGATTTTTAGTAAAACTGTTCGTGTAAAAAGATTCGTCTTTAATGAAATTAAAAGTCAAAAGGGTTTTATACACCATATAAAATAATGTCCTGTAGAAATCAAAAGATGCCTCAATGAAAGGAGATTGAGACGAAGCCCCATTCAAAGACAATATTATTAGATTAAGGATAAATCAATTATATAATTATGTGTCAAAAATATAAATACACTCAATATAAGTGGGTATTATGTGTAAAAAAATCATAGGTCATCCACACATATTCGTAGCACGACATAATCAAGAAGTAGAGGTTTAACCGAAATAATTGAAATTGAGTTAAGAAGTTCTGTTACAAAAATTCGACATCCTAACTTTGTCACTTTAAAATTCATAAAATGAGTTGATGAGAGATATAAAGGTTATATCATAACATGGAAATAAAATTTATAGCAATAATAACATATCCCAACATAAGAAGATGTAAATTAAAAGACCTAACAAAAATAAGTCTTTTAAAAAGAGGAGGGTGAAGGGTTCCCTAACCAATTTTGGTAACTTTCGAAACGTACACCCCATTAAAAAAGGGTCATAAAATAAAGATTTAAATACCAATATTTTAAAATATATTACAAAAATAATACAATAAATGGCAGTACATACACAACACAATAGTAAATAGTGGCTAATGAATCATGATTCTCACAGGAATATAAAGTGAGATAAAAACCCCTTACCTCAGTGTAATCAATCTAGTAGCATTATAAAATGATAATAAACAACAAATGAATAACATAATACCATGAATATAAATATAATAATTATAATATATATTAAATGTCATTACACAATACACCACATGCAACCAATAAGTGCCGAACAGTGGAAATCTCACTGAATTAAAAGTGAGATAAGAAATCCCCTTACCTCAAGTCCGACTTGTCTTGTTTGTTTCTTTATATTCCTGAATAATAAACATTGGTCAATTTATAATTTATTAAGGAATTACTTTAATATTTATTATTCAATACATATAACATATTATAATGTTATAATAATTAGTTAATTATATGTGTTCATATCATATGTTTTATTGATGTTCAGTACATGAGTCAACAATGAATGTGTTTGAAGAGAATTATCCTTGTAATTATAAGTACATCATCTAAGTAATGTTGTTGATGATTTAAATAGCATATATATACTTTATATATGTATTTAATAATATTCCACAATGTTTGGAGGTATGAAATGAAATGTACTGTTCACGGAGATGGTAGGACGTATGTATGCATGAACGCTACTTTCATTTTTTCCATATTTGTGAACATTAAAAATAAATGAGACATAGATATATTATAATTTTAGTAAAATATATAATTTATATAGGTAACATAAGTTCATTAATTACATTATTTATAAATTCCATTTTTTGCATTAACGATTAACATCACTTGAGGGGGCGGTTGTCCACACTTCCTCATATTAAATTATCGCATTTGAAAAACATCAAAAGCATAAGGGTATGTTTTAAATGTAAAATAAAGAAGCATACATGGGACATAAATATAATATATATCATATATAAATATATTTCCATCATAATGGCCACCATGAGAGGCGGTAGGAGATAATTGAACAACTATTGTTTCGTGAGTCAGTAGTTCGTCGTCCATAGAAATAGTATGTTATTCACCCATTAGATGGAGGTGTGTGTAAGTGTAGCTCCAATAAATCTCATAAATATATCCTAGTATATTGAATATATAGTTGTTGTTACAAAATAAAGTCATAAAAAGATTTTAAGGGGTTGGAAAATCAAAATAAAACAAAAGAACAAAATATGAGACATTACCTCTAAATCTGGTAACTCTTTTTGATTTGAGAAAAAGGATTCCTTGTAAAGAATTCTGCAAAAAGAGAGGATTCTAAGAGTAATAGAGGGAAGTGAAAAGATAATATGAGTAGAGGATAGACGATCCAAGGGCTTGAAAGGTGTGGGTAAGGGGGTAGAGGTGGGGGCCTTTTATTAGAGGGAGGAGGGTCACTTTTGGAATGTCTTGAAATGTTACTTTATTATAAAATAGTTTTCGGATATTAAAGGTCCCACAATGATATATTTTGAGGATAAGGTGATAAGGATTATAAATCAACCCATACAATATTTTTTCTACAACTATATGTCTTAGATATTATCTTATCTTTTTATTTTATTTAAATCATTCATTAATGAGGTAATCACTGCATCATTATGGTGTCATAAATAAATTTATTAATTTCATGTTTAAAAATTATAAAAAAAATAAAATTATGTAAGAAATCTTTTTATCTATCCAATTACTATTTATAGTCTAATATATCATTTATGTAATCAAAATTAAAATTGTTTTACTAATGATATAAAAACCATTGTAATATTTCTCTTCTTTTTTAAAAAAAATGTCATAAATGTCACTATCACACCAATGTCACTCCATGGGCCCTAAGGTTTTTTAAAAAGATTCCCATGGATGGACATGACTCAGAAAAAAATATTTGGACACATTTTGGGGTAATTTTATATTATTATGAAATTATTTTATTACCCTTAAATACCCAATTACTAATTAATCACGATAATTAAAGATAATTACCGTCGTTACTATTCATAATGTGCCAAAACAAAAGGTTCTTAATTAAATAATTTGGACCTTATGATTAAAAATATGGAATCCATTTTACCAAATTCGAAACACAAAAATTGCAGTAATTAATTTAAAAATAATTCACGTTGTCAAAACCAAAGACAAGTTTTTGAAAAGTAAAATTTATCAACAGATTGACTTGTTTTTACATACCCTTGAAAAGTGAAATTACTTAAAATGAACAAAACTGTATTAAGTGATAAAAATATAATTCAATTAAACATTAAAAACTATTAAAAAGACAATATAAATATATAATTAAATTAGATGAAAAACAGTTTTGAAGTAAAATACAGTATTTTAACTATTAATTAAAAATGAACATTTGTTTATGTCCTATATCAAAGAGAAATTGTATCTAGAAAAATGAAGTATTTTTCACTATTAAAAAGACAATATAAATATACAATCAAGAAAAATAGCATGTATTTAAGAAACAATATCAATCTAATGATTGGCTTTTGTTTATGTCCAATTTCAAAGTGAAATTAATTCTTATAACCACCATGGGATTAAATGGTAAAAATATATATTAACTACACTTTATGCCCAATTATATAGATAATATAACCATATAAATAAATTATATTAAAAGGATGTTTTAAATTAAAATAAAACAATTTCAATATTCATTAAAAAAAGAACTTTTTCTGAAAAATAACAATAATTTACACAGAGTAAATTTTGATATCCCGATTCTAAACAAGAATTTTATTTTGTCAAATATAACATATAGAATTGAGAAAATGTGGTTTTAAAATTTTTCTCAATCAAAAGGTGTTTAACAGACCTTTTAAAAAATATTAGTATATTTATGCTTAAAATTGGATTCATTCTCATTTTAAGACTCTCTTTTATTGGGTAATTATTTAAATATTTAACAAAAATATATAATCATTTTATAGTCAGTTATGTTCATTCCTTCCATTACAACAAATAGGAATTAAATACCATTTAAAATAATATTATTATTGCGAAACATAATATTTCAAAGAAAATCGTTGTTGCGTATTGGGCACAACATCGATCATAGAATTACCTTTAAAGTAATATTAACATTTTATTCACAAATATTAATAAATATGAAAATGTCATATTCTTTATTTACTTAGGATGTTACATCCTTCCCCCCATTTGGTAATTGCATCCTCACGATTTTATAATTGGGTTTAGAAACTTCATTGAAAGCCCCACATCAGAAAAGGAGTAAATTAAACTATCACTTTAAAAGAAATAAATAAATGTACCAAGGTCACCTGAGACAACATATACTAGGATTCCATGAAAACAAGGATATACAGGAGAAAAGAAACAATCATGTTCTGATGGAGAGTGATAGAAAATATGTATAGGAAAAATTTAACCACCATAAAATCAAAACTTGTGATGGGTTAAATTGTATTTGATTCAATAGTTGGAAAATTTAACAGAGAATGTTATTTTTTTAATTTAATTTTAATTATGTAATTTATTTGTGAGCTTAACTAAATCATAAGGAAACTTACTTACTTGTCATGTAGACTTTAATCTCTTACTAGATTTCTTTCACATACTCATATTTTCTCCAAAAGATGATTATTTAGGATGAATTGTTCACATTAAGAGCGCTAAAATCACCTTCTTGAGAATAACCTAATCCACAAAAGATTAACTATATATTTCCAATGTCTTTAGACCTTATCCAAATCCAAAATTGTTATTACAAGATCAGATAATCCCGAAAAGTATAATCTTTTATAAAAAGAAATACTACTCTTAATCTCCAAAATTCTAAAAAAAACCCAAGTGTCAATAATGACCATTAAATAAACACCTATCCATAAAATTCTTCAAAGTAATCCAAACTAAGATTTAAACCCAAATCTCCAAAGGAAATAATCAGATAGTCTTCCAAGATAAATCTTAACATTTATATCCAAATAACATCAGTTACTATTAAATTATCAAATTGAAAATTAATTAACCTAATCACATATCCTCCATGATAGGTTAATAATTTCCTAAAAAAAATAAATTCATCAAAAATAACCATAAAATATTTTAACCACAAGGGTTATCTAATAACTTTTTTTTGCATCCCAAAATGTATTAATTGGTAATTACCTCAAATTCAAGGACCATATAAACCAAAATGGTTCTTTAAAACTATATCCACAAAAGAAAAGATAAATATTCCTTGAATAAAATTTTTATATATCAATCTTCAGGGTTACATATACTATAAAAAATATTTTAATGTAATCTCATCATCAAAAGAGTCTTAATACATTTAAAAATTTCACCATCCTAAAATTTACCATAACTCTTGAATCCCTTAAATGTTTAATTCCTAATAATTCAACATTCTTTATGATATATTAACCATTCCATTCCAACTTATTCTGAAATAATTCTATCCTACAAACAAAATCATGAATCACATCCTATGATTCAATAATAGGAAACCATATGTTAAGAAATAATCCATACCTTTATTTGGTCATTGTTAGTTTTATCATCTTCAATTGTAATGGAATTAGGTATTGGTAATCAAATATTTGTACAATCCTGGTGATCCCATTCCCGAAACATCTTCGTAGGAAATGTGTTAGA
The DNA here is from genome assembly GCA_963277665.1 of Viscum album. Lineage (NCBI taxonomy): Eukaryota > Viridiplantae > Streptophyta > Magnoliopsida > Santalales > Viscaceae > Viscum > Viscum album. The sequence goes on from OY728121.1 coordinate 1,707,919,986, forward strand.
ATAATGACCATTCACACCACATTTAAAACATTCAATTGATCCTTCAGAAAGAAATTTTTTCCCTTTCCTAGAGTCAACTAGATGCTTGCTTTTTCTGTGGCAGGTTCTTGCTTTATGACCTTAATTTCCACATCTATAGCATCTTTCTGTCCATTTGAATCATTTTCCTATGTGTTTCTTTCCACATATTTGACACATAGGTTTTTGAACATACTTAACATAGTGATTATTACTTGATCTTCAGTAGGCATTTGTTTCTCGCATATATAATGCCTTATAAAAATTACTAAGGTTCAGGTGGTCAATCCTGTCTCTAGATAGTTGTTTGAGAATAACCACAAGAGTTCTCATTACAGCTCCAATATCATTCAGTTTCTCATTCATAAAACCGTCACAATTTTAATCAAATCCACTGTTACTTTGGTTCCCGCTAGATCCATCCATTTACAAAAACCAAAAAGGTCAGTGTGAGTATATCATTAAAAAAATAATATAACACTATGATATACTTATTCATATTATCTTAAACTCATTCACTTTATCTAAAAAACTATGACTCTTTCTGAAATCCTAACCATTATGGTAATTTCGTATAAGATTAATGAATACCCAAACCTCTATAGTTATCCAAAGCAGGAATTGATACCAACTATAAGGCCTCAGCCTTAAAAAATAACTTAATAATTTTTTAAATGAACAATTCACAATGAGGATCTTTTCAGGTTTAGAGTTTTAGAGAATTTGGACATAACTATTACATCTCAATGATTACAAAGTAGACACATATACTCAGTTTCCATTTTTTCACAAAATAATAACACTTGAACAAAAGGGTCATGTCTAATTCCTTGTTTTAGACATCATAAAATTTCTTTGATCCCATCTGTGAACATATTCCACTTTTTGACCTGTGAGAAACATTTCAAAAACATCGGATGACCATAAAATGCTCGGTAAGGGATACACAAAGAAAGAAATCATTAGATCATCAATATTTACATAACACAAGATTTTTAACACACATCCTGAAATCATAAGATTTATGAATAACTCATAGAAATCATAAGAAATAAAGGTAACTTGAGTCATCCATAACATTCTTACATATGGAGTAACCGTCCTGGTTACGTTTAGAATAACCATCATAGTATATTCCCAAAATCTCATCGGAGAAACATTATATTTTAACTCCTTTGTATTACCCAATGCATTAGAGAGTTATCTCGGGCTCACCCACCCTTAGTTTATCACGGAACCACCCAACTTCATAAACAATTCCCAAGAACCATAATATAATCGTATCACATAAAACATTCATAAAGGAAACATAAAATTTCCACATTTCAATCACAAGATATCAATACAACACACTGATATATTCAAAAAAAATTTAAAACCATTTTCAAAACTAAAATAAAAGAAAAGTAAAACAGGGTATTTGTTTATCATTTAAAAAAAGTTATGGCTTTTAGAGGAATCTGAAACTCAAATAATGGTCATGACAGTGGAGAAGTCGTTGTCGACACATACTTAAGGCAAAAACATTCCATTTGTATATTAGTAAAATTATTCGTGTAAAAAGATTTATTTTGAATGAAATTAAAATTCAAAAGTGTTTTATACACCATATAAAATAATGTTGTGTAGAAATCAAAAGATGACTCAATGAAAGGAGATTGAGACAAAGTCCCATACAAAGATGGTATCCTTAGATTAAAGATAAATAAATTACATAATTATGTGTGAAAAATATAAATACACTAAATATAATTGTATATTAAGTGTAAAACAATCATAGGTAATCCACACATATTCATAGCATGACATAATCAAGAAGTAGAGGTTTAACACAATGAATTGAAATTGGGATAAAAGTTCCCTTACAGAAAATCAACCGCCAAATGAGGTCACATTAAAATTCATAAAATCAGCTGATGAAAGAAAAAAAGGGTATCTCATCACTTGGACATAAAAGTTACAGCAATAAGAACATATCCCAACATATGAATATGTAAATCAAAAGACCTAACAAAATGATGTCTTTTAAAAAGAGTGGGGGTGAAAGGTTACCTTACCGATTTGGGTAACTTTCGAAAATTACACCCCCTAAAAAAGGAACATACAATGAAGATGTAAATACCCATAAATTAAATTATATTACACAAAGAATACAATCATGGGAATTACATACACCACAAAAAAGTAAATATTGGAAAATGTACCATGAATCTCACGGGAATAAAGAGTGAGATAAAAACCTCGTACCTTGTTGTAATCAATCGACTCGTATGACCAAAAGATAATAAAAACCAAATTAATCATATAATACCATAAATATAAATATAATTATGATAATATATATTAAATTTCAGTACACAATAGACCACATGAAATCAATAAGTGTCGAATAATGGAAATCTCACAGAATTAAAAGTGAGATTAGAAGTCCCCTTAACTCAAGTCCGACTTGTCTTGTTCATTTCATTATATTCCTGAATAATAAACTTTCATCAATTTAAAATTTCTTAAAGACATACTTTAAATATTATTTTTCAATTATTATCACATAATATAATTTTTTAATAATTAGGTAATTTTGTGAGTTCATATCACATGTTTTGTTGATGTTTGGTACATGAGTCAACAATGAACTTGATTAAAGTGAATTGTCCACGCAGTTATAAGTACATAATCTTTGGAATGTTGTTCATGATTAAAATATACATATATCTAGTATATATGTATTTAATAATATTCCATAATGTTTGGAGATAAGAAATTAAATGTACAATTCATGGAGATGGTAGGTCGTACGTACGCATGAACGCTACTTTCAGTTTTTGTCATACTAATAGAATTTAAAACTAAATGAGAAATAGATATATTTTAATTCCAGTTTAATATATATGCTATATAGGTATCATAATTTAATTTGTTACATTCTTTTTAAATTCCATGTTTTTCATGAACGAGTCACATCACTTGAGGGGGCGGCTGTCCACACTTCCTCATATGAATTTATCGCATTTACACAACATGAAAAGCATAAAGGTATGTTTTAAATATAAAATAAAGAAGTATAAAGGGGACATAAATATAATATATATCATATATACATATAGTCCCATCATAATTTCCACCATGAGAGGTTGTAGGAGATAATTGAACAATCATCGTTTCGTGAGGTAGTAGTTTGCCGTCCACAAAAATAGTATGTTCTTCACCCATTATATGGAGGTGTGTGTAAGTGAAGATATAATCCTTCTCATAAAAACATCCATGTATATTGAATATACCTATGTTTTCACAAAATAAATGAATGAAAAGAGTTTAATGGGTTGGATAAGCAAAACAAAACAAAAGAACATTAGAGAAGGTATTACCTCAAAATTGGGATACTCGTTTTGATTTGAGCTGAAGGATTCCTTGGAAATACTTCTACCCCAAGTGAGGCTTCTAGGAGTAAGAGAGGGATGTGGAGATATAATATAACCAATGTTAAATGAGCCAAGGGCTTGAGAGGTTTGGATAAGGGGGTGGAGGTGAGAGCCTTTTATAAGAGGGAAGGGGTCACTTTTGGAAAGTCTTTAAATGTCACATTAGTATAATATGGTAATCGGATTCTAAAGGTCCCACAATGATATATTTCGAGGATAAGGTTATAATGGTTCAAAATACACCCATAAAATAGGTTTGTGACAACTGTATGTCTTATATTTTACCTTTTATTTTCATTTTATTTAAATCGTTCATTAATGAGGTAATCACTGCAACATTTTGGAGGTTTATTTCTGATTTTATGAGCCCGTAAGGGGATCCGCATCCTCGGGATTCTTTCTTCCTGTCGTGGCCTTTGTATTTTCCATCGCAGATCGGAGGCATACCCTCAACACGGCGCTTTTGTTCGGCACTATTTGGTGTGTCAACCCTCTTTCAATGGCAGTTTCGTGCGGCTTCGCGGGCTCGTCCACTCGGCGATTCACCATTGCTGGCTTGTCTTCTTCCCCTATCTAGCTAGGGTTTCCATCGGCTGAGTAATGAAGGTCTAGTGTTCAGGTACCCGTTGTTGTGGTCTGAGGGATACAACCTCATTTCTGCGTCGGCAATGCATGCGTGGGGAGGTTTGAGGTAGTCTTTGACTGTGGTCTTGAAGGCAACGACAGGATTGTGGTTCCTCTTAGGACACCGCCATTCATCCTTGGTGGATTCCATTTCAGTGAGGTTTTTTTGTTTCCGGTTTTGATTCGGTATGGTTTTGAATGATTTTTTTTGCTCATGATTCCTTAATTGCGGTGATTTTTCTACGGTGTTCTGTGTGATTTCTTATGATCCGAGGATGATATATTTATTTGGATGAAAAAAATTTGTCATGCGATGATGGTAGGAGGAAATGTGGTTTAGGGGAAAGGTGGAACTTCAGAGTTGTGTGCGGATTATGGTGCTAACAACGTCAGGATCTGGTCATATTCTTTTTGGATTATTTGATGTCCTTTTTGGATGGATTATTCCTAGAGGCCCATTTCATTTCGTTGAAGGATGGGTGAATTCCGCTAGAGTTTTCTGATTGGAGGTTTGGGTTGATGTCGATGGTCGCACCAGGGGACGTTCAAGGTAACCATTTTTGAGGTTTGGCCATCATTTCTGAGGTCCTTCTGCCCTGGTTCATGGTTTCTTGGACATTTCCATTGGTTTAGGATTTTTTTGTGTACTGGTAAAAGTGGTTGTATTGGAATCATGTAGTGGGGTACCTGGAACCCATAAACATGCTTTTGAAAAAAGAAAAAATGATTAGCAGCACTGTATCATTATGGTTTCATATATAAATTTATTTATTTAATGTCTAAAAATTATAAAAAAATTACCATGATGTATGAAATCTTTTTATATATGAAATGACTATTTATATTCTGAGAGATAATTTATGTAAACAAAATAAAAATAGTTTTACTTATGATATACAAACTGTTGTTATATTTCTCTTCTTTTTTAAAAATAATGTCTTAAATGTCACTATCACACCCATCTGACTCCATGGGCCCTTAAGTTTGGTAAAACGATTCCCATGGTCATCCATGACTCAAACAAGAGTATTTGGACACATGTTGGGGTCACATAATATTATTATGATATTATTTTATTACACTTAACTACCTGATTACTAATTAATCCCGATAATTAAAGATAATTACCGTCTTTACTATTCATAATGTTAAAAAAAGAGTCATAATTACATAATCTGGACCATCTGATTCCAAATATGGATTCCAATTTACCAAATTCCAAACACAGAAATTGCTGTAAATAATTTAAAAATATTCTCGTTGTCACTACCAAAGACGAGTTTTTATAAAGTAAAATTTATCAAAAGATTGACTTGTTTTTACATCCAATTGAAAAGTGAAATTTCATCCAATGAACAAAATTTTATTAAGTGATAAAAATATATTTCACATAAAATTTAAAACATATTAAAAATCCAATCTATTTATATACTTAAATTATATAAAAAAGTAGTTTTGATGTAAAATGCAGTATTTTTCACTATTCATTAAAAATGAACATTTTTCAGAAAGATACCAAAAATTTTCAGAAGTAAATTTGATGTTCCAAATTCAAAAATGATGTCCATTTTACAAAATTCAATACATAGATTTTTCATTAATTATTTTTATAATTAATTACCACTATCAAGAAAAATAGAGTGTTTTTAAGAAGGAATATTTATCGTAAGATTGACACTTGTTTACGTCCAATTTCAATGTAAAATTAATTCCTATGAACACCATTGGATTAAATGGTAAAAATATATTTCTACTAAAATTTAAACCCAATTATAAAGTTAATATAACCATATAAGTAAATTATATTAAATGGATGTTTTGAATTAAAATACAACATTTTCATTATTCATTAAAAAATGATCTTTATCGGAAAATAACAAAAATTTACACAAAGAAACTTTTGATATCTCTATTCTAAAAAAGGATTTTATTTTTTCAAATAAAACATATAAAATTGATATAAAGTAGTTTTAAAAAGGGTTCTCCATCAAAAGGTGATTAATTGACCTTTTAAAGAATATTATAATATTTATGCTTAAAATTGGATTCATTCACATTTTAAGCCTCTCATTTATTGGGTTATTGGTAAAATATTTAACAAACACATATAATCATTTCATAGTTTGGTCTGTTCATTCCCGCCATTACAACAGCTTGGAATTCAATACCATTTTAAAAAATATTATTAGTGTGCAACATAAGATTTCAAAGAAACTCATTGTTGTGTATTTGGTACGCCATCGAGCATAACATTTCTTTTAAAGTTATATTAACATTTTATTCACAAATATTAATAAATATGAAAATGTCATATTAATTATTTACCTGTGATGTTACACATATATTATGGTTATTTAATTACAATGTCACATATACAAGGGGTCAAATCCCAAAGTAATAATAATTTTGTCAGATATGGGTATATAGACACATACATGTTACATATTTCACAATGGTTGGGAAATATAAATCATAGTAATGGAAAAAAGTATGCATACATGAACTCACTCAATGAATTCATATTCAATTCATGGGGAAATGAAACAAAATATGGGTGTGCTCAAATACATTGTAAGGTCACATACTCATGAATATATAATAAATCAGTAATGAAAAATATATATGGATTGTTTAATAATTTAACACTAACTAAATTACATAAATATATTTACAAAAATGATTAGATAAGACATTACTAATTTTGCACATTAAATAATAGAACACACATTCCATTTATTCAAAATATTTTTTTAAAAAATATGCAAACATGGATATGTTAGTTTAATAATCATAGGCATAATAGTAACTAAATTATAAATGATAAAAACTATTAATGTTGGATTTCAAGGTCTCAAACATCAATATATATAAAATTTTATAAGAATTCACAAGAAATATTAAAACTACGGGGAAAAGAAATTTAATTTGGAAAACTGATTTATCTCACGAGACGTTCAATGAATTATGGAAATGTAATTTTTAGATCCCCATATAATTGTGTTTCAAAAGAATTATTTATATATATTATGTTTAATTTAAATCATGAAAAATATTTCTTATCAAAAAATTTACTTATTTATTTTTGATTACAGATTTTGGAAATACTTCCTAAGTTAATCACAAAAAATTCAAATCAAACACTATAAATAAAAAATGTATACATGTTAGGAAATAATGATATCCATGATAAAAAGAATATATATAACTAAGATAAATTTAATTTTCAATGATAAATGATTAAATGGATGTGATTTTATCAATAAAATTTTAACCATCAAAATGATGATCAAGATGTCGGGGGGTGACTATTAGTTTATATGTAATATAAGTTTTAAAATAAAACATTTTACTTCTGATAAATAAATAGAATAGAAGTAAAATTTTAAATAAATTTCCATAAAACAAAATTCATTTTAAAACCTTTGAAAATTTGAAGATTAATCCAAATTTTAAGAAATAGATATAGCGTCAGCCATGATTTTTATCATCATATGCCTTAAATGAAAATTCCTTCTTATTTTTTCTAAAAAATGAAAATTTTGAAAAAAAAGAGATTCCTTTCAAAAAATATATATAATGTAAAGATAACTAAAAATTTCCATAATAAATTAATTTTTTAAATAAATAAATTTTTTAATATAATTTAAGAAAAAATGTTCCGGGAAGGAAAATATATACGATTAAAAGGGAAAATAAAATCAAGTTTCCGATTAAACATTTATCTTTCTAAATATAATACTAAGGAGAATAAATGTTGGTAGATAATATGGATACACATTAAATAACCAATATATAAGAAAATTATTGGAGCTTCTGATAGACAAAAGAAATTATTTTTTCCAAAAGGGAAATATCAACCCATAAAAATGTGATTGTAAAATATATTCTTACTTATTCAAAAACATTCAAATTTTAACACCTTGAAATAATAATAATTATCTAGAAAAATTAAAAAAATTAAGAAATATTTATTCATGTTTAATAGAACAACAAAGAAGTATATAAACCACATAAAGGAAAATGTTTTAATATTTACAAATATGTTTCAATAGAATGATAAATAATGATAAATCAAATTCCTCATGCATAAGAATAGATAAATTTCACTTAAAACAAAGTATAATTATATAAAGAATTTAAATAATTTATACTATATTCATATAAATATTTATAATATTATATATGATACTCGTATAATAACTTACCACGTTTTCATTAAAAATATCTTTTATCAGTATTATTTTGTCTATTAATTACCCTGTCTTATGATATTTGTTTTTTTCCGGAAAATTATTATAATTTTTCATATGATATATATCATCATCTAAAAATTTATTTCAATTTTATAAATGTCATATTTATTCTGTAATTACATTTATATAATTATTCATGTCACTGGGAAATGAAAAATGAATTAGATCGCTTCAATGAGATGGTAAGTCATACATACATGAGGGAAAATATATCATTCCATTATTTGGTGAACATGTAAGTAATTAGATGATATATTAAAAAAATAATATTATTTCATATATATCCCATATATTAATTATTTTCATTGTATTGATTTTCAATTTGAGCGAGTGATGGATAAAAAATTACAACAATTCACAAGGTGGTAGTTCCTCATAAACACGATCAATGACAATGTTTCCCATTTGATATTGAAGTATATAGAAAAATTTTATTCCATAAAAATAATTAAATATCATTGTATGGGATATAAGTTTTGTATTATATTTTATGTTTTATAAATATGTTAATGACTGTAAAAGAATAAATGAAAATAATTATATTTGTTAAGATTATTAGGTTTTTAGAGAAATATCCCTTATATAACATTTCTAGGTCCACAAAATTTGTAATTTTATAATAATACAATTTATAAAATGTGGATATTTATTTTAGGGAGATAGTTTGACGGGGTCTCATCCACCCTATTTGGCTAAGAAGAGTGGATATGTGATAGGAAGGAGTTCCCTTTTATTGGTGAGGATGAGAGATATTATAGTATATATCAAAAACTATACAATAATTGGATGTAAATGTATCCCCATTCCCATAAAAATTTTAAATAATGGATTGGAGGAAATATAACCTCAGTAAAATACTCTAAAAATAAAATCAGACATGTTTTAATCATGTCATTCCATTATAATCTATGTTTAATTATTTAACCTTTTTATTTTTCATCATGGAAGTTAGTTTTATACTCTGGGTAAATAATCTATTAAGACAAAAATAAATTGATTTTTTTTTATAATTTCAAACTAATAATTAAAAATATGAAAATAAATTTATCATATTAAAATTTCAGGTGTGTGGAAAATTGATTTTTACACAAGCACATGTAATATGAAAAACCACTTTTTAACCATAATTGGGGTAGTTAATTATTATTTTTTAAATAATAATTATAAAACAAATTAGGTCAAAATTGTTATTTAATATTAATTATGAATATTATATATAGGAAATCCATTTTATTAAATTCATTTTTAAATGAATCTGAATTTCGATTCCAAACAAATGTGAAAATCATGTTGAAAATAGTCTTTCAAGAAATGAATTTTTAATGCATCAGATTATCTTATAATAACTGTATGAATAATAATAAAAATTGTATGGATTTAAATTAATATATTTATATAAATAATATATATCATTAATTTAAATAATTTATCATGAAATATTTTTTCTATTAATAAAAATAGATAGAAATTATGCATTTTATATTAAAAAGTGATTTCGGAAAAAAAATTATCTATTAAATAACCATTTTTATAAACGCATGATATTATATATAATTGTATAAAATTTATTTCCAATGAAAATTTCACTATAAATATTATTAAACATTATTATAAATATATTGGGGAATGGTTTAGTGGATTATATTTCATTTTTGAAAAAAATGAATTTTTCTAAAAGTAAATTTAAAAAAAATTATTGGCTTATTTTAAAAAATTACCTTTAATATTTATTTCCCTACAATGAAAATGGATTTTCTTGGTATTAAATATTATATTATTTCAGTTTATATTTATATAATAATATAGTGTTTACTTACTAAAACTGATGAATATGTGTTACATTGTTCCCTCAAATAAAAATTTCATCCCCAAAATTTTCAAAGATATTACCATTTAAAAAATAAAGGTGGTTCCTCTTTATAACATCATCTAGTTCTCTCATTGCTTACAATTTTTTTTGATTTCACCAATGTACCTTTACTATTCGATTCTTCTAATTTCGCAGTACATTCCCCCATGTATCCCAAATCATGATGGATTCTTCACTATTAGATATATTAAATTCCAACTCTATTTTTCAATGGTGATCATAATAATTGGGTATATAATGAAATTCATTAACATGGTTATATGTTATACATATTGTAAAATAGTGATATATGGTGGAATCTCCAAATGATCATCCAAAACAGTAATTATTTGTTGAATTAAAAATTCCTCAATATACCAGGGGATAAATTTTCCATTCGTACCACACAATATGACACCGATCAAGAGAGATTTATTCATGAAATTTTTTTATCAAGTATAAAATTAAAATTCCTTCTTCCAATTTTGAGAGTAACATGTTTATATGATTTTAGATACTAAATTATGAACTTGAATAGTCATTGCATTTATAATTTTCAATTCAACAGGTTTTGGGCCAATAGGTTTCCTTTCATTAGCTTCATTTTAAAATGGTTTTGTATGAAATCTCTTGATGTATAATTCATCATAAGTTAACATTTGAATACATGACTGGAAAAAATTTATAGGGAATCTCTATAAAAGGTAACTACTAATCCCAAATAACATGAAAGTTATGTTGAAATGACCTCATTATGTCTTAAAATGATTTAATAATCTTTTTAGACCGTCCATTAGTTTAAGGATGCTTGTTGGTTCTCATACGAAGATTAGTATCAAGATAATTATAATAAATCATCCATAACATTTATATAAAAGGGGGATCAAAATTAGAAACAATTTAATGAAGTTCACAATGAAGTCATTACACGTTATTAATATAGAGCATTGTGATGAACTTTATAAGTAAATAATAACTTATAGTAAGGAAATGGGCATATTTAGTTAGGTGATCAACAATAAACCCTATTACATTATTCATTAAAGTGGTATTAGGTAGTGTTATGACATTTTTGACGTTTGTGTCATCACATTTTCATATATGAATTTGGAGAGGTTTTATCAATATTCTAGGATGCTATCTCATAGACATCAGTTGTTGGTAAAACCACATAATTATCATTTTATCACTATATTTAATCCCACAAAAAAGATCACTAAAATTAATATACATAATGGAGAAAATAGATTTTATTGAGATATTTAACCTATTTCTATCATCCAATTATTATATTTTTTTCATCTATATATGGAACACAAAATCTCTGTCTATAATTTAGAACAACATATCCAGAAATGAAGTCTGCCAACATTCTATCATTTGAAATATTAATTTACATTAAGAAATATCGATTATATTTTTAACTTTTTTAACATTTCTAATAAATATGGTATCACAATCATTATAAAAATAATTGATATCTCCAATTTTATAATAATTCTAATATCCTAAATTACATGATTCATAGACCCATTGTCCCTCTCAATTCTCATTTGTTTTAAAACTATTTGATGATTATTTATTAATGAATAAGTTACATTATTCTCCATTCATTTGTGGTTGTTTAATAAATAATCATAATCTATTAGTATCTAAATCTATTATATTCTCTCCCTGTTGAGCTATTTCTAACGAAATATATAATTTTGGCTATTCTTTATGGATATAATTAACATCATTCACCATATATATAATGTCTCTATATCATTAATGAATAAAATAAATCATCTAATTCAGGATCATGTGTTTTATAGTTATATTCATAAATCATTAATTACATTGATTCCTATGTAATAATATTATCATTTTCAATAGGTATACAACCAAGTCTCTTATTTGGTACACTTCTATATATACTTAAAACCCATCATTGCTTAATAACGGATTCAAAAGGGATCATTGACCAATCACCACTTCAATTATTCAAATCATTATTCATTTTCCTCTTTTTATATGTTATAAACCAATTTTATGTTTTTGATTCGTTAATGGGTTATAAAATAAGAATAAAATAATTAATTAATCATTTATAGTAAGTTTCCAAAACAATGAATCTACATACCTCAATTATTTTTGATTTTGTAGGCCATTATCTGTAATCCATTATGTTTAAACGATGATATATGATTCCATCCATGGATAAAATGTGACCACAAATCAAAACATACTGAATCCATAAGTCAAAATTATTAAATTTAATATATAACACCATTCTTAAATAAGTGTCTTGAATTATCCGTAGGTGATCCTCATGGTCCTAATAGCTAATAGAATACACTGTGATTTCATCCACGATTACCAAAGTGAAATTATCTATATATTAATTGAATAATATGGTCATTAGATAAAAAAATCGATATGTAATTTGATAATCAAAATTATATGAATATAAACTCATAATTTCAATACCTTGTTCGTAATTCTATCAAACTGATGTCTTCATTATTTATTTGTAATTGACATTACCCTAAATGAATTTCAATCATTGATAAATGTTGATATCATTGAATATTATAAAATATTTCATCAATGTTATAAAAATGATACATGTTGTTTACACGAATAGAATTAATTTGTATATATTTAATTCATACACACAATAATCCATCCTTCTTCCTATGGAAGGGAAGGGAGATCCATACAGTGAAACAATATGACGTATAAACCCCATATCCAAAAAATCATATATTTTTTTCAATTGTGCTACATCTATAGTGGATATTATGAAATTATACCTTTATATAAGTCTTACATCAAGGATTAAATCATATAAAATCTAAACATTACCATCTTGTAGATCATTGGGTAATTTCATAAGAAATACATCAATGTATTCTTGTACAATAGGTAAACCCTCAATTTGAGGATGAACTTCCCCATAAAATGAAATTTTTATCTATTTATCAATAAAATCTCATTCAAATGAGCTAATGGGTATTGATCAAGTCATGACCAAGATATTAATGTATATTCTCTATATTTATGGAATTAAACCTCTTTATCAAATATTGTAATTTCCTTCTACAAGTAATAAATGTTCTTATCATATTTTGATATACAGTACATACCATGGATTATATCAATGTGTACTATAGGTATGATAATAAAATTAAAAAATATATAACATTTAGATGTCAAAATGGGTACATTCTACCACACAATTTTTTTGGCGAGACATCCACTATGTGTTTTTTAGAGAAAACACTCTTATTAGTGTGCTATGGAAATGTAAAATCTTAATAGAAATTCACAACAACATATATTTTTTTGGATTGAAAAGGAAATGATTAATTAGATAAATTTCATGAAATGAATGAATAACCTACCACCACAACATCATGCACTTCCACAATAATTATAGTGATCATATTATCTTGGACTTCACCTCCTGAACCATTATGTAGTATATTCCATTGATTTTTAGGTTATTGGTTTGAAAAATGACCCTTCCATTAAAAATAAGTCACTTTATTTAATTTATTTTTTTCTTCCCTTTTATTTATTAAAAATATGTATCGTATCCCAAGAACATTAATAAACTAACAAGAACATCAAGAATTTTAGAGTATATTTCATTTGAAAAATTTCACATGAATAAAATTGACTTTCCCTGTATATTCTTTTTTTGATTTACTATTAAATGATTCCATATTCTAGTATTCTTTTTGGATTTTCTATTGAATATATAGGTTATAGTAAAATAATTTTTGTTTTGAGGGAACATTAAACAATTACATCATATGACACTTTAAAATTATGGGACATTTAAAGGATTTATTAGGAACATAAAAGAAAAGGTAAATCTTGACATCATTATTAAATATGAAATCAAGATTATAACCTTATAGTCTTGTAAATTTATCATCATACTCAAAAACACTTTCATCTTCCACTTGTATTAATTTATGAACATTTTATTTATTTTACATGAAATTTCATGATGTAAATATTTGTCATATAATATCTCATTAATGTTTCTTTGTTATATATAATCCCTTTCATGTTCCTTCCTCGTATTCTTGAAAAATTACTACCATTGATTATCATATCCAACCTTAAAATATACAATAACTACAACTTTTTCCTTTTCACACATCCCAATCCCCTAAATACCTTTTTAGGAGACTTAGTGAATTTCATAGCTATAATTGGACTAGTAGTTAAAATTAATAATGGTGGAATTTATCACATATAGAGATCCAATATAGATGAATAATGATATATATTAACATTATTCTATACTCTTGCATTGTTATTAAACCTAACCATAATATGTTTCCCTAATATAGAAAATATTTTCCTAGATCCAATAAAATATATATTAGATTTATCTAAAAGGTGAATTTATCCATTAACTATATGTATTTATATCCTCATATTTTCTAGGTTGTATTTCTAAAAAATTATGAACCCTAATTTATTTCATAGAATTATTTTTTAAGTCATAATGTATAATTCTTATCAACTTTTAATATTAATCATATATAAAAAAATTATTCATTGTTAATCTCATAATATTAATCTTGGTTTCGGAGGGTATATATTCATTTTCAAATCCCTCATCATGGTTTGGATGGAAATCTGAATTATGAAAGAATATCATATGGATGTGATAAATATGGATCATAGTATGGCCAATTATTTTGGTACTTTTGATGATTGAGATAGCGCCCAATGCATAATTTTTTATGTTATTCCCCCTATATAGAACTATTACAGATCCATATCCATGTATAGTTTCTAGACTAGGATGTATTGTAAAAATAACAACATAATATATTTCTTACCAAAAATTTAGTATGTCATTATATACTTATCTTCAAATCCTTTTTATGGTTATATTTCATAATCTAGGTATTAATTAATATATTTTGAATTTTTTCTACTAAACATTCTATAATACCAACTTTAATGACCCCAACAACATTAACAAATAGTCGATGGTAAATATATTAAAATAGATTAAATAAAATGTTGAAATCAAAAATGAATAATCATTGTAGTAGTTTAAGAGATTCATATACATAAAAGAAACCTATTTTACTTATGGGATAAAATTAATAAAAATTAATGGAAATTTTTTTGGCATCCTTAAAACCACTAAATGAGTTCTTCATCATATCATAGGAACATGAAACATAATGAGGGATAGGTGAAATTATCAATAAGGGGTCTATAAATAGGAATATATATTGAATCAATAAGGTAAAATTAATCTGGGTAATAAATAAATAAACCCAAATAAAATTTATTCAATGACTTCAGTATAATAGTTGGATATGCCATTATTAATATTTAAAGATAAGTTATTGAATACCCATCACATTTAATATATATATATCTCAAGCATAAAAATTCATCAATTGGATAATATCAATGAAAAAATCATAGGGAAAATAAAAACTAAATTCTCAAGTATTTTAATGTTAAATATTTAATGTCATGACTGTAAAAATAATGATATATATAATATTAATTCTTTTAAATGGATGGTATCCATAAATAAGTAACACCATATTTATATTCGACAGATGATTTTTCTTCTCAGAACCACATATTCATCAATTAATTATATAATTATAGACCCAAGCCATCAATTCCTTCCAAATTCATTCCTCATATATCGAATAATCTCTTTAATTCCTAAAAAATATCCCCTATTAATAAATATTTGTATTGAGCAAAGAATATGGATTTATCAATATTTTCCCTTTTAATCTAATAACATTCAATGAATACTTTATATGTAATAATGGTTTATTGTTTAGGAAATAAAAATATTCTTGATATAATAATATGGTTATTTAATTTATTTTATTCATTTACTGAAAAAATTAAAATGGCATATATTAATTTTTTTAAAAAAATATTCCCCAAAGGCGGCATCTGCAAAGCGGCCTTTGTGTTGATGTGCTATGGCGGCATCACCAATGCCGCCTTCGCTCCCCCAAGCCACCTTTGATATAGATCGATGACATGGAAATGATTGAAAGGGGATGGCCTTACCGAGAGGCAAAAGGAAGCATCGAAAATGCCACATTTTCCTCAACTCCCTATAAAAGGGAATCCCCCTTCTTCTCACACTATTTTCCTCTTCATCTCCCCTAAATTATCTCCATCTCTCACAAAAAAATTAATTTTTTGTGTAGGTTTTAGAAAATAATTATTTATAAGTATTTTTATTAATTTAATTTAATTTTTTTATTATTTTAATTAAATTAGTTTTTGTTTTAAATATATCATTTATTAAGTAGTTTAGTTAGTTCCAAATATTTTGTTTATTAGGATGTGAAATTAGTTATATATATTTTTAAATAATTATTTTTAGTTGTACAGATTATGTATAAATTAAGTATAGATTAACATAGGATTAACTTAGGATTATGTACTGTGAAATTTTGCTGTCATAAAGATAATGTGGTTATCTTAGAAACAAAATCTCTGTCTGGATAAAAACAAGTGGACGTGGCTCTAGAACAGATGTACCTATGAGCGAAAACTCTAACAAGGAGTTTTGGGCTAGACCAGGGGAATCCTAGTACGTGGAAACATTCCTTGATGCACTCTCAGTTTTACAGTCAAGGGGGATATGCTTAAGATGATTCTTATTTTCCATATAAACTACTAAAATATCTAATGAAACAATAATCAAAAGAGTTTATTTATCATTGATAAAATTATAATTATGATGTTATAGAATTAAATAAGGAAATAATCATTAATGAATTACTGTTATTATTAGTAATTAAAGATTTTATTTATTTAGTAGTTTAATTTGTTATATATAGTTTATAAATAGAACTTATTAATTTTAATGAAAAATTATTGATTCCTTAATGATAAAATATGATAAAAAATTAATACATATGATTTGTTAATTATAAATAACTAATGAATATAATTTTAATAATGATTAAAGAATAAATAATAACATAATAACATAATCATGAATAACTAGAGATTAAATAATGATTTATTAGCTAAAAATTGTACTTAAAAATCATTTCTTAAATTGATTATTTTTATTATATTAAATTAAATGGAGAAGAAAATGTTTTAAAATGTTAGTATCGTAAAGATTATATAGTTTATAAATAATAGTTATTATAACCAATTATTAATTATAGAACAATTTAAAAAAGGATTAAATCATGAATCCATATAATGATTAGAAAATGATACTTATAATAATATAATGTTAAATGAAGAAGAAAAAACGCATTAAGTAACACATGAATGATTTTTGAAATACAATAAATTCATTGAATTTTTTCAATGGAATGAGGTTTAGATGAGATGAGTCCCACATCATACATGTGGTAAAATTTAGATTACATGTAATTGGTATCTTAATAACATCTTCGAAGGATATGTACATAACAAGAGAACATTAAAAAGTTTTTGTCCTTCTAATGACATCTTTGATGAAATCTATGATACGTCATTAGAACGTCTAAAGTTTTGAATGTTCAAA
This sequence comes from Viscum album, assembly GCA_963277665.1. Lineage (NCBI taxonomy): Eukaryota > Viridiplantae > Streptophyta > Magnoliopsida > Santalales > Viscaceae > Viscum > Viscum album. Next base: position 1,707,937,683 of record OY728121.1, read on the forward strand.
AGTGAAGTACATATCATTCAAAAAATTTATTAATCCATCAAAAAAAAATTGGATTTCAACTCATCTAATGTGAGTCTCATCTCATCCAAACAACAGTCTCTTGAAAAATGTAATCAAATTTATTGTATATTTTAAATCATCCATGTGTTTTTATTGTGTTTTTTCTTCTTCGTTTCACATTATATGATCAGAATTGTTATTTTCAAATAAAATTTTATATAATGAAACATTATTAGAATATTTTAGGGTATATAAAGGAGTCATGTTATTACATTCTAATAATTATTATATGGTCAACCATCACTGTTAATATTTTTTACACTATAATAATTTAGATGAATGAAACATTTTTGACATAGAGAGTAATGTTTTCCTTTGTGTATAGCTATGGGGAGCTTATTGATACTGATGGTGGATCTTCTTACAGTAAAAATCCGTCAATGGTGGTTTGTACAGATGGCTGTATAACAATAAGTGACCTTAAAGAGAGAATTCTTGGTTCCATAAATTTGGGTCCCGACCAAGAGGTCAATTTTATGAGCTATAGGCATTGGAAATTCCTAACAACACCATGACATCTAGCTTGTCCATTGATTACTGATTCATAGTGGGTCCAAGCTATTAAAATATTTTCTCAGTGGTTAGATGAGACCATGATAGATTTATATATTGATTTTTCTACTGTACAACAACACTGTCCAGTTGTATGAAGAAGTAAAATTACAAGAGTGGTTGATTACAATACACCACATGAAATAGAGCCTATTCCAAATGACGTAGTTAAAGAGGGCATCCTAGATGATCTCCCGGATATATATGTCAATTCTATATCCGATGATAAGTTTTTTAATGACATATCATATGGTTAAAACAGTGATGATGAGGAGGTATCAGTGGAAATTAGGAATGAGGTTTCGAGAAATGCATTAGTTGTGCATCACCCTTGACCTACAATAAACCATACACCACTCTTTTCATCATGGTCTAAATCAATGACACATGTTCCTAAATTCTACAATAAGTTTCTCACACAGGAAAATGAGTTCCCTGGAGTTGTAACTGATACGTTTAGTGAGTTGCACAAAACCTTATATATTGGAATGAATTCTCCAATTAAATATGTGTTAAATAGCATGTTAAAGAGATTTCAAATTGAGAGGCACTACATCTATATTGTTAAATAATCATGCCATATAATATATTTATTATGGTGTGTGAAGTATGGGGATGATTGTAGATTTCACATTAGGGAAATTCAGAACATTATATTTGGAGATTGTTGATTCTCATGGATTAAGACAGCTCATACTTGTGTTCAGCCAAGCCTTGCACAACATCTTGCCTCATTGGATGTAGAATTTGAATCATCTATTGTTGTTGATATGATTATGACATTTCATGATGTCTTGATAGCCATTTTGAAAGATATTATTCAACATATATTCAGTTAAATGTTTTCCTATAATAAGGCATGGATGGAGAAATAGAAGGAAATTGTGATAGTCTACGGTGATTGGGATGACTTATATCTTGTATTTCCACAATTTCTAGCCATACTAAGGAATCATAAGAAACTTTTATTCCATCTGGATACAAATGAACATGTGTCTCATGATAGGTGACTTGATCCAACTTCATGTTCAACTTCATCAGTTGTTCTGGTCATTCCTTCCATGTATCACTACATTTAGTTTCAACAAACAGTTCATTCAGATTGATGGAACATTTCAATATGGAAATTACAAGGGTGTATTATTGATTTCGGTTACCCAAGATGTAAACTATTCTGCTCTTCTTCTTTCCTTTTCCATTGAAAATAATAAAACCATGAATCATGGGGTTGGTTTCTAGTAAGTATCAAAAACAATTTCTGCAACATTCAGGGTGACTGTTTGATAAATCATCATCATCGAGAAATTAATGAGGAAATAAATGCAGGTCCCGATACTTGGAGATACCAAAATTCACATCTTAGTTCTACATTAGACACATTGCTAACAATGTGCATAAAACATTCTACAATGAACCGATGAATATGTAAATCACAAGGCTCTGTACACATTATATTTGTAATTTTTTACAATTTCACCATAAAGATAAAATCAAACTATATGAAATATCATATATTATATATAGAATATGAGTCATATCAATGGTGGTATGAAGAACATTTTGAGAAATATTCTCTATAATAATCACAAAGTTTAAGATTATATGATGCATATTCCCAAGGGAAAATGGACAGTGCATATGATGGGGGAAGAGGTACATACACATGATTAAAAACATTTTGGGGTGCATCAATGATGTATTACAATGGATTCACATGATAACTATAATTTCCTTACTTCTGGATAAATTAATTCGATGCATGAAGTATATTGCTGATAGAAAAATACTAGTATCAGACCGAATACAGCCGGGGCTAAGGTATGGAAGACACATTCAACGAGATATTGAAAATAATATTGAAGATGCTTCAAGTTATCATATCTACCTTTTTTGACAAGAAGCCTTGTGATTTGATGTTCTGGAGAATTCAGACCCCATCACAAATCAAATAGGTGAAAAAATGGTGGTATTACTGGAAACAAGGTAATGTCAATGTGGAAACATTCAGGACTTACGGTTTCAAGGCACACACGCCATCACAAAATGTACCGCCTTGAACATATCGTGTGAAGAATATGTTGATCCAGTGTACCAGATGGATACCATTTCTAACTATTATGTTAAACCATAGACACCTACTAGGGAGTATGGTTGTTTCAAAATGCCCAAAGGCCAACTGATAGTTATACCTAACATCAATTGGTTTCCTCCTCATGGGAGTCTAAAGTCTTGTAGGATGTGTAATTAGGTGGAAATGCCTCAAGAATAAGGTAAGAGACTGAGATACACGATATGTCATAAATACGGTCATAACCAGAAATGATGACCTAATGTTGTTGGGTCGAGTTCATAGTCTGAGCTAGAATGACTAATTGTCTTCATTGTGACATTCTCATATTATAAATTAAATGTTGTTATTTCTTCTTTTTTCTGAGTTTCCCAAATCACAAAACCCAAATATAGAACACTTAACCCAGAAACATAATTCCTAAACTATAATATAAGAATTTGAAACTATAATCTGTCAAACCTAAACAATAACTCAAAAACTTCTTCCCATTACCATGGATTTTGAGATCATTATGTGTGATATTTTAATAAATCTTAATATAATGAAATAATCGGATCATAATGATTATCATTAGTTATTAAATATAGAAAATTAGATAATTCATAAAACATCATTAGTAATTCACAAGTTTATCTTAATATAATCCATAATTAGTTAATCATAAAGCTCCACCAAAATATGTCTAACCAAATTTCAGACACTATAATTTAGAAATATTGTATCTATGATTATAAAATCAGTATTCCATTATTCCCAAAATTTATATCTTCGTGACACATATCTAATAAATAAATTCCCTATTAATCGGAAATCCTTAATAAAAACAAGCATGATTTCAAAAATTAACTTTCTTCTTATTCCTTTAATAATTTCTTAGATAATAGAATTTATTTTATAAATCCAAAAACAGAACTCTTAACACATATTTTAAATTAAATGTTGTTATCTCTTCTTCTTTTTCTCTGTTTTATAAACACCAAATCCCAAAAAATACACTTAAATCATTAACATCTTTTGTAATCTTTAATATCATAATTCGAAACCCTAAACCCTTTAATATAAACCCAAACCCAAATATCATAAACCTAAACCCTAGAACCATACAATGAATCCATAAACCTATAAATATTTAATTAAATCATATCTTAATTAATAAAATTCTTACAAATTTATTATTATTAATAAAATTCATTCACCACATAATTCTTTCCTTATATTTTTTTTCTTTTCTATCCTATTGTCATATTTATTTCATTACAAACCAAAAGACATGGAGAATTATATTTATTTTGGTTAAAATAAATTCATAAGACAGTGTGAATAAACATGTCCTAACTTCCATTCTACCAGTCATAACATTATGCTAACCATAACATTATATTTAAATTTTACAGTTAAAACTCATTTTATTTGTTTATATATATACAAATGATACCATACTAATCATTCAATAGTTACCCATATTTCATATTTCGTGTTAGAGGGTGGTGCAAATAGATCAATAAGGGTGCGTCGAGCACACAATTTTCTTCACAGGGAGCCTCTACATGCCATTAGACCATAGTTGCACTGTGCTGGCCTCTATGGCCTTACCATATCAGATTTCACATTTGTAGAAAATCACATAATTTCTTGAGTTGTTGAGAGGTGGATACCAGAGACACACACATTCCACCTACCAGAGGGAGTGATGACCATCACCTTGTAAGATGTGGAAGTGATTCTTGGTCTTCCAATCAAAGGGAGACACGTTATTGGACTCACTCATGCAGCTTGACCAGACCTTGCTCCACACTTGTTAGGTATTGATATTTAATCTGACCATAGGGATATAGATAGAGTGTACATATCAAGGACTTGGATGGAGTAATATATTCCACATTTATAGGATGATGATGACGATAAAACCTACATGCATTATGCCAATTCGTATATATTACAGATCATTGGGGGGACCATCTGTACAGATCACTCGGGGAGAATGTTCAAATGATATATGTACCCCTAATAGAAGACATTGATCAACCTGGGGAATATATATGGAAATAATCATGTTTGGAATACATGTACAGATCATTATTCAGGCACTGCCACAGAGACCGAACATGTCTTGGGGGATGAGTCATCCTTATTCAGATGTGGGAATGGGAGCGCATCCCCACATTTCACCCTGATCTTGTTGCTCTGCCGGTCAAGACGGGGGGTGCTAGATGATGGTTCGTATAAACACTAGTATGATCAGTATTATCTATTGGTTTATGATGAAACTATGACTTATTGAAATATATTTTTCATTATTTGTCACTATCGATGATGTATTTTACAAGTGGTTTTAGCAACACCATTTCGACACAGTTCTGAAATATCATTGGGCGAATATCAACTCCAGTTGGATTGTATCTTACCTGATCAGGTATGTATATAAAATATATCAATATCTAAAATATTAAATAATAGTATCATTAAGTTCATTTATGTGTTGAAATGGATATTTATTATTAAGAATCAACTGATTAAATTTTCTGTAAACCACACATAAATAAACTAATACATCCTCCTTATTAGATAAATGGAGAAGGGAATCCCATGGAGATGTAATGGTTTGTATGAAATCCAATGCTTTATTGTTCCTTGGTTTCCTATTAATCCATGCTATCATGATAGTATCTATCCTATATTGATGAATATAAATAGGTACAACACCTAGAACTAGTTCAATTATAAACTATACCTATTCATCTATAAGTATCCATAAAAATTCATGATGATATATGTCCTTGAAAATAATAATAATTTGAGGAAAATCTACATTAAACATTGAAAAATTTTCCATTGACAGGATAAGAATCATGGTTGTTACCCACCTAGTCTATGATGCTCGGATCTATATCGAATCAGTTGGAAATTCCATTCACCTTTGAGGAAATATATTTTTACTATTATAATGTCAAAATTACCTTCCAGTGATTGAAATCCACTTGTTCATTTTTAGGACCAAACCAATAGATTCCATGTTTTTCATCGATGCCCGACATAGTAAAGATAATGTGTTTGATAATAAATGATAACATCCAATTATGAGAGAATAATTACCATATTCTAATAATTTTTTTGATTTCACTCTCAATGAAGTATCCAAATTTATTGTACCAATAAAAAGATGAATCTAAAGCTAGATTCTTTATATATTATCTATATAAATAAAGGATTTAAACTTGTTTATATAAAAAAATATTATTATACAATCTAATAAGACCATACATTTCACTATAGGCAAATCAACACTCTTGTCCGCAGGTACATGGTCTATAGAATAAAACTTCCCTAAACCAAGGCCCTGATAAACAACAAAACTAACTTTACAAATACACATCTATAATCACAGTGAAAATGGAATCCATCTCCCTAGGATATGACCACCTCATCTAGTTAATCAACTAGTAATATACCAACTCTCATATTTAAGAGGATCATTTAATCTCTTTCTTGAAACTAGACTCGATGCTAACCTCTCTGCCAATGAATACTTGAGGCAATATCATGGAAAAGTTATATAGATGTCCCCTCCTACAAATGGATGGAACCAAAAATGGGTTCTATCATAATGGCTCTTTTTGTGTCCCAGCCTCCCATAATGATGACCAAAAACTCACTTATTGGAACTCTTACTATGGCTTGTATTTCCATCTTGAGAGGCCATAAATCGTATCATCCATCTACATGAAACTATGACCCTAGGTAATGAAAACGAAATACCCTATCATAATACCATGTATTCATTTAGGTTATGTTTTGTAATAAGAACCTTATTTACTATTTTCACTATGGAAACAAACCAAGAAACATTTTCCAATGATCTAATAAAATTATTTTTCCCTTCTACAAATAATTTCACCCCATAATTCTTTTCAGAATGATAGATAGTCTAACTGTGTTGATCCTGCACAAAATTAGCCGAATATTTCATAATGGTCATGACACAGCTATCTAGATGTTTTATCTTACAGGACTATTCATCCCTTAATGTCTCAGGGTAAAAGTTGTAAAAAAATAGATTGGTAGCCTATTCAAACCATATCACGATGCCAATATTTCTAGTTCATGACATCCCAAAAGTGTTTTGTATATCTCTATATCAAATATGTGGTGAGATTTACCCTCTATTTGGGAGGCATCTCACAGTTCTTGATGATTAAAAAGGCTATATCAAACCAAATAATAGCAGCTTGGGTGCCACCATCCACTAATAATGAAAGTGGATTCAACATCTAGAACTGACAATTCTAATCTACCTTAGTCTAGATATTAAAAAATCATCCCAGAATAGACTTCATAAATATCTAGAAGCCATCTCGAAACTGGTCTTCAACACCTATATATTGTATAATAAGATGTTTTATAGGTGGTACTACTAGAGGTTATATGGGGTGCATAGGGAATACCCCCTCCGAAGCATGGTCTCCACCACGTCCATAGAACCTAGAAAATGTCTTCATGGTGTCATGTATATAAAATTCAAACCAAAAACATTAAAATAATTATTTAACAACAATATTATAGATATATTAATTCCACAATTACTATAATTATTATATATGAATCACACCCTATTTCTAATTCTATACCCAGATCCGGGATCCATACATATCATAAGAACACCATATTCACTTCCTACTACCCATTACTAAGTTCTTGTCAAGGTTCTGTTCAATTAACTATGTCAGGGGTATTGTTATACAATATGTCAATTTAATGATATTAGGGGAATCAACCTTAATGTTTAAATTGAAACCTTAATTTAAATTTGGAATTTTAATTTTTGAATTTAATGTCTTATAAATTCATATTTATTTATATTAAATATCTTTTTATATGGTTTAAATATATAGATTTATTTTATTTTTTAAAATTTCCCAAAATATATATAAATTAGATATGGATTCCATTTAATCACAACCATAATTCCCAAGCAACTATTGACCCATGACTTAATTTTCCATAATTGATAATATAAGTCGTCTACATCAATCTATGTAGGAAAAACATTTAGGTTGATTTTGACCCATTAATTAACTAATTATGTATCATAGTCCCATGAATTAAATGTTAGTTCAACAACAATTACATTTTATAAGGCACATATATTAGTTATAATGGATTCTAGAAATGAATCCAACATGACATTGAATATGGATGCAATATGATTTAACAATGTTCCTAAAATGATGCATGAGACCAATATCCCCTTGACATACCTAGACATGTGAAAAATATTAATCATAATCAAGACCACAATACATGGGCTTCATCTAAATTTGATATTTGATGAAAATTAATACAAATAACTATAAAATCAAGACATATTCTAATGTAATGTATTCATTTATTTTATGTGGGTTATTTACAACTATAAATAGCTCATATACAAATATGAAGTATTACATATTCTTATTTAAATTGAAACTAAATAATAATAAAAATAGAAAATAGAAACTTCTCTAATACCACTTTAGAATATCCCAACCAAGGGTATACTATATAGTGGCATGATCCAACCAGTCAAATGGTATTAAGTGAACCTCCACGTATGCAAATGGATTTGATCTAGAAGTGGGGGTCTATGATGGTTTGGTGGTGGGACTATAAATTCATGATCATAGTCAAAAAAAATTATTATAGGAGAATAAAATCTGATTTTTGTCAATAATCAATAGACGAAAAATTATCCATACAACATAAATAATAAATGTATACAAGGGTATTATCACATAGAAATTATTATCTTTTCATAGTTATATTATAACGATAAGAAATAAATGTAAATAGTTAACTTGTACAAAAAATGTATCAAATTCAAAACAATTCTCAAAGTTGATCCCCAGACATCGTCATGTGATATAGCTCAATCGTGTGTTACCCTGTGCAAATTCCATATTAAATCCAAAACTATCAAGAGGTATCTTTCTCTAATCTATAAAAAACTCCATTACATCTATCCTAGTACCAAATGGTGTCCCAAACAAGGTGTGGGATAATACATTGTAGGTCACCATTAATGATATCTATAAGAATTCCACTATATTCATATAATCTGAATAAGGGTGAATTTGTTGTAGGAATAAATGTGATAAACGTAGGTGTGATACTATTTAGTAAACAAAATATCCTTTTAAACATGAAACCATAATTAATGACAAACTATAATGTAATGGAAGGAAATTTTAGTGACATATTCCATGTAATCAATTATCATTTCAACATGGGATATGATCACATGACAACGGTGAGGGTCCCTCTTCATGTCCATTGAGCACATCCATAGAAAACACAGTAAAGGATTTGGTGGTGTCCAAGGATAATTTACAAGGTGGTCTATGTGATCTGAATCCATAGTGTCAAAACATAGTCATCCATGTGTGTCATTGGTTCCATATCCCAAACAATCCTCCTTGGTTCAATGTAGTGAGTCCCTACTTCTTTTCCATATTTTTTGTCCAATATCAGAGCCATATCATTCCAAACATCATCAATATGATAAATATAAGGGAAAGCAGATCAATATCAATACCAATTACCATTATCATTTAACTCATCACATCCATTTAATTTATTATTTTAGAATCATACACAAGACAAGTGGTTCCCCATTTCATTTCATTAATTTAAAAATAAATAGATTATATGGTGCTTAGGAAATTTAATAGTGCACTATATTCTCAATTTTGAATCCTAGTAATGAAAATATTTATCATCTCACTATAGTGGTGAAATTTCCATAGAGAAAGGAAAGAACCAACCCCATGGGTGGTTTTGGTTTAGGTCACAAAACACCAAACATATAAAAGGGTGTCCTGGAATATCCAAAAAAATAACCCAACATTGGACTTATTTTTTCCATTTTGGAAAAAATTTGATTATATTCAAGTGATCGACCTGATGTAGAAAAGGTATACACATCCAAAATTTCTACGAAAATGTATAGAAAACCCACCTTATAACTATAGAGTAATACTCATTTAGTCTGAGTCATTGATTTGGACTGTATTAGATTAAAAGAGATGAAAATTCAAAAAACATCAAAATAGTACATATGAACCTTCTTGAAAACAAAATCCCAGATGAAAAAAATTTGAAGGATAGAATGTATATAAATGAATATATTAACAGTGGTGATAAAATGACAGTAATGATAGTCTCATTATATCCCCAATAGTAAAGATACATCAAAGACACGTGTAGATGGTGGAGGGAGATATCATGTGTTAAAGGGTTCTATTGAATTAATGAAAAAGGTTTTTCCCTTTCGAAACATAGCTAGAGAAAATAGTAATTTCACCTAAAACATAAGAGGACCATGGTTTGGCTACATGACTGGTCAAACGAGGTGTCAATAGTGTGCCTTACAATAACCATGGTTAGTGGAAAAACACTATTTGGGAGAATGGTTTGTATAATTTTAATAATTATGTGTTCATTCCATTGTGCAGCTCAAAATCCCCCCCACAAGGTTTGTCCAGACCATAGTGCTTTCAATACACAGTTTGGCCAAATTTTTCACCATCCCTTTTCCTCTATAATTTGTAGATCTGAGCACAAAACAAGCCATGGAATCTACCAATTATTTTTTAAGTGATTAGATGTGATTTTTTTTTAAAATAGTGGATTGAAATAGAATTAACATATGTTATTTAAAATATCATGGAATAAATCAGGTTCATACACATCATGGATATGTAAATATTAAGATTTCTAGGATTTATATGTTAATTAACATATTCCCAAAACAAATTCTTAGATCCCATTATTATGATGAATTAATATTCTATAAATATGGTAATCATAGAATATTTACTCATAACTCCATTAGGGTTAAATATGAATTTGTTACATGTCATTATAGAATATGGTCTACACATGAAACACCCTACAATTATAGTATATATTTCAGATTGCATAAATGTTTTTTATAGCTTATTATACATGCAACAATGAACCAAAATGGATAATTCCTTGTTACATTAGGATTTAATATTAAAATAAATAATAGAATATATTATCAAAACAAAAAATGAAACATAATTATTAATATTTCAAAATGAATGAAATAAAAATAAAATAAAGACACTAAATGATTTAATTTATCCTTATTTAAATTTTCTAGGATTATCAAATCCCTAATGATACGTATAGAGACAACACATCCCATTATAATGTTCAAATGAATATTTTTATTGAATTAAGAGAATGAGGTAAATTATTTTAGAGACACATGTATTGATATATATAGGAAGGAAATATTACTATGGTATGTATGATCATTAGATATACAGTTACTAAATATATGAGAATTTTTTATAAGGTAATTGGATCAACTTCAATCATGTAGATATACTTATTTTTTCAATTTATAGTAAAAATTGAAAATTAACACCTAATTAATATATAAAAAATAAATTTACACTGAATAATATATAAATTATTATTTAAAATACTCCATTAAAAATTTATATAGTTTTATTCATTTCATATTGTTAATTTAAATACATTTATATATAATTATATTCATTTTTTAGATTCAATTAAATTTTGTAATGAAAATGGACTTAAAAATATAATGGTCCCGAGATATATAGATACCATTAATAGAGGACATTAAAATTTAATAATGCAAATAATGGGTGTTTTTTCAAACAATTAAATTTTTATAAGTGTTTTATATTTTTATTTTGATATATTAAATAGATCACATATTAACTATTGATTATTATATAATTTATTTTTTATATAAATAAAATGTATTATAAATATCAAATCCTTAACCCCATGTGATTTTAGGTAATATTAAAATATAATATAATTTTATTTCTTTGATAGCTTCATTAAAACTCAACAATGAATTTATCAATCCCTGATTTACTATTAAAATGTATTTATTAGATAGTTATCGTCAATATATTGTACTTTTGGGTTTCAATATGTCCTTTTAAATTATTGATATAATATGGTTTACATATAAATATAATGAACTCATTTGTTATAAATTAATTAGAAAAGAATATTAAAAATCCTTTCAAAAGAAGAGATTTTTGTGTGAATTTTTTTATACATGAAATGTAATATTATTTTTAAATTATAGTAATAAACATTGTTGAATTTTATTAATTAAATTCATATATTTTATATTCAATATATTTTATAATTTATCTAATATTTATTAGATAGAATATATGAATATATTTAGTTTTATGGAAAAAAATGTATTTAAAAAAATCCCTATTGTTTCAAATTTTTTGTAAACTTTTTTTGAAATAATTTTTATATATTAAAAATATTGAATTTAATAAAATGGATTAAATATTTTAAATTATGAACAATAAATTTTATAAATAATACCCTTTTATGTTTGGTCATTATCAATAGAAATATTCATAAGATTTATCTAATCGGTAACTTGTAAATTTTGTTAATTGCGGTTTTTACTAAGTGATTTGGCCATAAATATTCATCCTAAATGATATTTTAGGAATTTTACACTAGACTGGTAATTTTAGTCATGAATATGGTTTTTCTAATGATACTTTTCCATGAAAATGATGAATAAAATATTTAATGTGAAGAAAAATAGAAAATGTCACTCTTTTAGTTTTAAATAACAATTATGTGTCCATATAGGTTAAAAATAAAGATACGAATGAATATAAATGTATAATTTAGGATTAATGATTTTTTTTTGATAATTAAAATTGAGCATATAATTTTTAATAATTATATAATTACCTTATAAGGTTATGAAACACTAATTATGTAATTCATCAATAAATATATGAATAAAATAATTATTATGAAAATAGTGTACATAATATTATTTTAAGGAGTTATGGTGTAATATATATTTTATATTTTATTATTAAAAAATATTTTTGTGAAATAAGATTATATTTTCTTTATAACATTCTATTTATGTATTTTATGTGAAATGAAATGAATTTTCAAAATTTACTATAATGACGTTTTATTAAAATAATAATTTATTATATTATTCTAAAAAACGTTTTAGGACATTTTGGATATGATAATGTATAAAATTTCACTACTTAATAATTTAATATATAATTTCAACATTATAACGTTTATTAAAACTCGTTATGTTTGGAAAACATGATATGACAATTGAGGTTAAATTAAATTAGTTTAAGGGTTAAACTAAATGGTCTATTTTAAAACCCCATATAAACCATTCCAAATATTATTTTATCATGATATTTCTAGACTATGTTATCTAATATTTTAATACATGGGTTTTTAGAGTCCTTTGGGGTATATTTTTACATTATTATGATATAATATTTTAAGAAAACCATTGAGTTCCCCACCACTCACTTATAAAAGGTAACCTCACATTTCTCTTCATCACTCTAGATTGATCCTTCATGATGTTAAATTGCAAAAGAAATTTCATCAGAACTCCATTATACACAATATATAAGAATTTTATATAATAAATTTGAACTTTATTGTCCTTAAGAGGAGAAAAAATTGAGTTGTTTCAATGAAGAGAAAAAATCCTTAGCCAGACACTATCTTTAAATTGTTATTTTACCTCTTATAAATATATAATATTATTATTTTCATAATAACATCAATATAATTTTGATACAAAAAATAATATTATGATTATTATTACACAAATAATGACCATCTTTGTTATCAAATGTGAAGTGAATGTATCACTTATGCATGCATATGGATTACTATCTCCATATAGAAATACAACTCATTTTCACCACCATATTTCATAGATTAGTATTAAATTTGTTTTTAATGATTCTTTAATATATTTATGAAATACATTTTATTCAAAATGATTATATCATTTCAGCATTTTTAACTTCTAATCATTTTGGAATTATATTGTGGCTTGTGTGTACATGTAGATTACCACCTCCATGAAGTGATGTGAGCCATTTTTCATTTCCATTTAAATTATATTGTAATTATGATGTATTTAAAATATATATATATGATTGATATGATATAATAATGAATTTTAATATTTGAATTATCATTTCTATATCTTTTTCTCCCCCTGTAGAAAATTGAAAATAATGTGGATGTGTGTGAAGGTCCTACCATCTCCATGACTGGTGTAATTAATTTTTATTTCACTAAATTTATAAATGAGTCATAATATATATAATTTATATATATGATTTAAAAAAATTTAAATGAAACTGTCATATAATTATAATAAAATTAAATTTATATTTTAGAAGGATAATGAAATGTTAATGGAAGTCAATTTTAAGGTTTGTGATTTATATTTAAATCCTATTTTAATGGTGACTATTTGAAAATTAAATTTTTGTTAAAGATGTTATAGAAAATAATATATGGTAGATTCAATTAATTTTCATCTGTATAAATTATACTTGGAGAACCCATTTATTCTATCCATTCCATCAGTTTAAGTACTCATGATATTGAAATAATTTTTTTGGAAATCAAAAAATGATTTATTGTTAATTTGGTAACGATTTTTTTAAATATCTATATTTTCTAAAAATGTATTAATGCATTTTTTTAATATTGAAATTTTTTTAATGAACTTTTTCCCATCATATTTTTTAATGCAATTATTAATAAAAATTTTTTTGTAAAATTCTGAACAAGAAACATTTTAGAAATCTTAAAAATTATTAATGGAATGAATTCATTTATCTTATATGGAATGAAATGAATTTATTTCCATCATAAATGGTCTATTATTTTAATCATCCATTTGTTTTTCTTAAGTTTCATTTCAATGAAAATAGTTTTCTTAATTTTTAGAGAAAAACTATTGAGTTTAAATTGAAAAAGGGATTTTCATCATGAATCATTCTATTTGTTATTTTTTGGTAATTAATATATAAGATTATTTACTTGATGTTAATTATGATTTAATAGGGATATCATTAAATGATATAATCCCATGACTTTATCAAGGGTTTTTATGTTTATTATGATGTTATTTTTATGAAACCTATTTACTTTCAATTATTATTATATGATGAATTTATGAAATGCTTATGGAACCTATTTTATTTTCACAGCTTATGATATAATGAATGGATGGAAGTTTTTTTATCTTGTGGATCCCATATATATGATATTAATTTGAAAAGTAGTCCTAAATTATATATCACTAAAATTAATAGAAAAAAATATTATGTCTCATGAGATAACTAAAAGAAAAAGTTTATGAGCATAATCCTCTATGGGAAATAAGTTTATGTTCAGGATCCCCAATGAGAAATAAATATTTTTGAATGATGCTATATAGTACACAATTTGATGTGATTGATTAAATTTTGGAAAATTGTATTGATTACTAATTCATTATGATTTGATGGTATTGGTAGTTAATAATTATATAATAATTAGCCTTTATACTTATGATGGTTCCACACATATTTGAAACGAATTTATTTTTCCTGATTAATTTTTGAATATTTTCAGTCCTATCATCATGTATATTTAGATGATAAAACCTTATTACATGTCTCATTCTTATTATAACTGATATAACACATATGAACTTTGTATGTTATGGTTATGATCTCATTACCTTATTCATATCTTATGAATTCACATGATAAACGATTGATATCTCCCATGTTTACCCTTAATGGGTATCCAGGATCGCCATTTTTATGTTTTCCATCCCTAGGTTTGAAATAATGGTTAATATATAGTAACTAATTTTATATTACTAAATAGGAATATCATTGAGGGTGATATTGAAGATATTTCATGAATTAAAAAAATGGTGTATCCAGTCTCGATAACACATATGCACTATGGTCCATTGGAATGTATATGTGGAATGTATTTATTAGTAATTTAAAAATATAACATATTTATGTATGTAATTATTGGGCCCATACAACTGGTATCACAGAAAAGTTTTAGTCAATAATTGGTAATTATTATTAGAAAACATTTGTGAAACCCCTATGTATAATTCTAAGTATAAGATGGCATCCAACTTTTTTTCTAATACCATTAGGAATCCAAGGACAGAACTATGGTCCCACAGAATGATTAGATTGTGTCAAAAAATATACACCCAATAAGTGATTTTACATGATTATATGATAGTTAAATCTGATTATTTTATATGGATACTTAAACATTTATTTTTGGTTTCTGTCAATGGATGGAACTAGAATACACTATACTATCAGTGAATATTACAATAAATGACTTCATATCCACCAAAACATATAATTATATTTGATAATGAATATAGTATATTGTTTAAATTATAAAAAACCTTATTAAACCATGAATCATGATAAACTTCCAAATGATCAAAGTATATAATAACATACAATTGTTTCTTTTGTCAGGAAACACCCAAATTCTATTTATGGGTCATCAGATCCACTAGTCGCTGACCAATATATAAACACCATTGAGAATATATTTTTTTTCTCTAGTGATCAAAATAAAAAATTGATTTATTATACATTTATCTTTTTCAATTTTTTCCAGATCAATGGTGGAACCATATTAAGACAACTAGAATAAAGGTAAAAATTGACTCGATGGAATGGGATTATATTATGAGGTTATTTCTTAGTAACTATGTATATATTTTTTCTACATATAATGAAATAGAATTATTTCCTTGACCTAAAGAAACGTTATGATGAATC
Source organism: Viscum album (assembly GCA_963277665.1). Taxonomy (NCBI): domain Eukaryota; kingdom Viridiplantae; phylum Streptophyta; class Magnoliopsida; order Santalales; family Viscaceae; genus Viscum; species Viscum album. The sequence continues at coordinate 1,707,954,066 of OY728121.1, forward strand.
TATTGGTACCAATGAGGAAAATATAAGAACACATTAAAGGTACGCCTCTATATTATTCATTTTCCCTGATATAATAATTGATCAATTATTTGTTGTGTTAAAAGAATTTCTAAAAAACGAATTTCCTATGATAAGATTTAATAGATATTATGAAATCATTTGATTTGTTGTACTGGTGGAAATATATATTTTAGATTCACAGTATCTTCATGGTTTTTATGAAAATAAGTTTGAGTCTCATGAAAACATAAAAAAATACCATTTGAAATGAAATTCCAGAAATCTACGTACTTGATTTTTGGGAATAAACATTAAGGGAATTTCTTGAATGGAATAGGGAGTTTATTGAAATGTGGAAGGGTGGGTTATAAATCCTAGGAATATCTAATAGAGATGAGTATATAAGTTAATTCAAATGCAGAAAATAAGATTTCAACTAATGCACCACACCTTCTCTAAGTCATCAAATGTGAGGAACATCATAATTATTACAACTACTTAAAAACATAAATAATTTTTGTGATCAGTGTTAATAATATCTTTATTAAAATAATAATTGAAAATAATATGTGATCCCAACTATGGTAATGGTTATTCAGAATGATGGGGTGAAAGGAAAAAATTTCATCCACTATTGAAATACTAAGGTAATATTTTTTTTTGATCTACCCAAAAATTTATAAGAATCAAATTTATAATGAAATCAATTTACTATCATAATGATATGTTTTTTAGTCGGGTTTAAAAAATACTAATAGTATGATGGTCACATCCCATGTCCATCTTTCCTCATTCAATGATGTTTGTGGAAAATTATTACATCAAAATAATGAGATTCCACCATTAGTTGAATATGATGTGATTATAAGCTGGGGTTAAATCATTTAATTTATATCCCATGTCAATTTTTGGGATGGGAAGTCATATTTAATAATACAAATAAACTGATGATAATTTTTTGTTATGATGTTGAATTAGAACCCCCATTCAAAATTAATTCTATTATGTCAAACTTAATTCATATCATTGAAGTCTTTTTATCTGACATGGTTGGTATAAAACATAAAATTGAATATATGATTGGTGTTTAGGAGTTTTTTGATGTATTTTAGGAATAAATTATTGGTCTTCCACCAAATAATGATGTCGAGTTTTCAATATAACTAATTCATTGGGATACACCTATTTTAATGATTTCATATATAATGGCACTTATTGAGTAGCATGAATTGAAGAAGAACCTCCAAGAGAATATTGATATGGTATTAATTTTTTTCAATTTCAATAACATGCAGTTCAGCTTTTATTTTTTGGAAGGAAAATTGTGGATCAATGCCACTCTACATTGATATTTTGGAATATAATAAGATCAATGCCATGAAAAATTATTCTCTACCCAATATTGATTTCTTGTTTGACCAACTATGCAGAGATCAACACTTCCCAAGGATGAAATCCATTTTGAATATCATCCATTAAGATACCTGAAAAAAGAAATTACCAAAACAAAAATCAGTAAATGGTAAGGTAACTATGAATTTATAATGATTCCTTTATGTTTTACCAGTCCCCCATATATATTCATGGATTTAGTGAATATAGTGTTTAGTTATGACCTTGAACAATTTTTGGAAGTATATATTGATAATATTCTTATATATCTAGAGGTTATGAAATAACATTCTGATAAATTGAAAAATTTATAACTACCCGATAGAGGGAGAATATTTATAAAAATATTAACCATGTTTTAATTTTCACATCATGAAGTTTCATTATTGTGTCATATAATATAATCAAATTGTATATAATTATTTCATTCAAAAATAGAAGTTATTTAATGTTATCCCAGACCAACCACTATGAATTAGAACTATGAATTTAATAGTAGAACTGGAAAGTACTATTAGTATGTGGATAACTTCTCATGAATTTCTAATCTAATCACTGTGTTTACATATAAGGGAGAAAATTCTCCTAGGATATATTAATTTAAAAAAATCAAGTAAAGAAACAATTAACTAATCAGTAAACCTATATTTAGATTAATCATAATTGGATAAGGGATTTAATCTATATTGATGGATAAAATAATGGAATTTTAATAACAATAATTGATAAATTTATAGTGATAGCTTATACCTCGCATAAATAAATATTTTTTCAGAAAATTATAGAACATTTAATTTTAAGTTTTCTATTGTGATTTCTCCATTAAATATATAGAGGAATTATCATTCTGAATAATTAAGTGATTTATATAAAGATCATAAATTTTTTATTCTATTTTCACATGGGTGGATTTTAATTTTCCCTAGAGAAGATGAATTGATATGATCAAATACTTTCACAACACAATTTATTAGATCCTTGGAAATGTTTCCACAGTTGATGATGATTTAATATGAAGTGGGAATGATAGCTTATCAAGGATGAGGATCAACAATGATATAATATTTAATGATATTTTATGAATAGATCATAACATCTTGAAAGAAGGGGAAATATCTTATTTTTCACAAATGAGTGTTCAACCATCTAACCAAGTGAAGATCAAATAGGTACAAAAGAAAGATATATAGCATAAAAATAGGGTAAAAATAATCCTAATTTCGAAAATTATTATGATTGAATAATAATTTTGGGGGACCAATTATGTATTTTTTACATATCATAATTGTATAAGGATCTATTTGATATGGCTCAAAATTCATCACTCTCTATTCTTCCAAGATGTTTGAATATTCTTAAAGATATAAAATATTTTGTTTATGGAATCCAAGAATATATATTTTTATGTTAATGTTTATTGGGTCATGGAATGAAAGCATGCTTAGGTAAGGAGATATAATTCTAAGGGGATGTTACCCATATTACACATGCAAGACTGGAATTTGAGAACATCACAATGAACAATTTCCTAGGACTCTCCAAGATATCCAACGTACATAATTCCATTTTCTATGTCACTCACTTTTTGAAGTCATAACAAATCATTACTACAAAGGGAATATTTTTTTGAAGATAATCTTTAGAGAATATACATTAATATTGTGGAAGGTTTTCATGGAGTACCATATTCTATCATATATGATCAGGGTCTATGTTTTATTTTCATGTTATAAGAATGTTTTCATCATGATCTAAATATAGATCTTTTTCTCAAAAATTATTTTCATCAAAAGATAGATTGTTGGTATGATAGAAAACATGAAACACTATAAAACTTATTGATAGATATATATATATGATATTCAACTATTTATTATATTAGAATCATCATTTTTTAGTATTTATTTTCCACCATATCATTCATTTGACCATTAATATGTATACATATGATTTCCACTGTGGAATTAAGTGAAAATTACAATTTATTGGAATGCATTCAAAGAATGAAATCTATTAGGATATAACCTAGAGTAAGAAATGGGAGATAATATTCATTCCATTAATCAAAATATCATGGAATCTTATAGTGGACATGAAATTTATGTTAAAACATTTTTTAATGATATATAGATTTATGTTGGTGACAAAGTATTATTTAAAATATCTCCCTAAAATAAGATATTGTGATTTGTAAATAATTGAATGATATTCCCTAGTAATATATGTCCCTTTGATATTAGTGATTGTTTCCATACTGATGGTTTACTATTGGTACTCCCACAAAATCTGTCAAATGTCCACAATGTGTTCCATGTAACTCACATGACAAAGTACTTACATGATCCATCTAATGTACTGAACTAAGAGGACATACAACTAGAGACAGAAAATTCATAATAGGAACAGCTATTGGATATTATAGACAATGTAGAAAAATTTCAAGGATGTATGACCACTCCGATGGTTATAGAATTTTTGAGAAACCCAAATTTTAATGAAGCAACGTGAGAACCTAGGGTTGTGATGAAATCGAAGTACCCTCTTATATCTGTATGAGTTTTAAAAAAAATTATGGAGAATTCCGTATTATGTGGTTTCTAATATAACACAAAAATATTTTATAAAATGGTTCTACATAAATAAACATTATTTCAATGATATTTAACATTAAAGGAAACCTCGAGTTTCAATGAATCGTCATATACTATTATAATATTATTATTTTAAAATTATTAGTTAGTCATTACATTGGAATATATGTATTGGAAAATATAAATAATGATTTTTTTTGTTTTACATAAGAAGAAAATTAGTTTTCTGAATATCCTTTAATAAAAAATGAAATAAAAATCCTTTGAAAGTAAAAGAAATACTTTTATAAAAAAATTATTTACGAATGAAGTGAATTTATATCTAAAGAAATTATATAAATCAGTATTGGAGTTTGACTATAATGAAAATTATATTTCAAATAACATATAAAATTTTACATAATTTATCAATTTTTTTATAAATGGGATAAGAATTAATCAATTATTATAGACACAACATTATTTTTCTAAAAATTATTTTTCATAGAATTTTTTGAACATATATTAAAAATATTTTCTACCAACTATAGTTATTGATGTTGATATAATAGATTCAATATTTGGAATCATGAGGTTCAGATCCTGTAAATTTTCCTATTTCATTTTTAGGTTAATATGAATACTAACTACTGTAAATTTTATGACCTTGTTAAAGGGTAAATTTCGTAAATATAGGTTACAACTAAGTTATAACAAGAAAATTTTTCTTCATTGTTTTTACAGGATGATGGAAATTTAACCTTTATGCTATATCTCACATTTTAATTTCTAGTAGATATATGTGGTTGAAAATGTTCAATATAACAATTAAATCATAGTGAAATAAAAAATGCCAGTAACATATTTTTAAATATATATAATGTGTCCATATAGGGAAAAAGAATGTTATGAATTAATCTAAATGGCTATTTGCGACTAATGAAATTACTTCCATTGTGATTTTGTTAAATTTTTTATTATTTATATAATAACTATAATTTGTTATGAATCATTGATGCAATAATTTATCAATTAATAGAAATGTATTATAAATCTTTTTAAAATTACTGAAAGTATTAAAATGTGATTGAGTTATAGTGTTCCAAGAATTTTTGGTAATAATAAAAAATATTAGTGGTTTTAGAAAGGATAATAAATTAATTCCACCATTGAATTTATGTATGTTATGTAAAATTTTGATGAATACTTTCAAAATTGATATTAATGTCATTTTATCAAAATAATATATTTTAAAATTAATTAAAATCCTAAAAATCTTTAATGAAGAAATTGTGAATAATATATGGTCTATATTATCAAAACATGTCCAGTTATGACCGAATTTTCACATTATATTTAAAATTATAACCCTTTTGATGAATTTTGTTTATAGAATGATTTTATTTTTTTTATATTTTATGAACATCCATTCATACCCTTCCCCTCACTTATTAAATAGAACCTCTCCATTCCCTTATTCTCAACACATAAATCCATATAGGTAAAAAAATTCCATTCAAATTATGTTAATAATTCCATTAGCAACATTATGTAGGTCTCATTCATTATTGAAGGCAATCCATAGAGTCCTCAAGAGAGGAGATATAATCGAGTTATTTCAATGAAGAGGTAATATCCTTTATCGATATCTTTATTTTTAATTGGTCTTCCACCACCACTAAATAAATTATATTCATAATAAAATAATCAAATCGTAAACTTCAATATACTAAATTTTTTATGCATATTATACCACTCCTACCAATCATCTTTCCTTTCAAATTGGATTTGAATGTATCACTGTTGTCTGTGTATGAATTATGATCTCCCTATAGTGAAGCATTTCATTTTTCATCATGATATTATTACAATGGGAATTTTACTGGATTTTTGGTTTATATTTAATATTTATGAAATAATTATAATTTTTTAGTGATGATATCATATCTAGAATTTTACATTCATATATATTGGAGAATGATAATTTCACCCATCCAAACGTGTATATTACCACCTCCACAATGAAATGTGATTAGTTTCTCATTTCTATATGACATGGATGCTAAATTTGATAGATTTAATGAATTTATAAGATGTATATGATATAAAAATGATTATAGAAAGGAAAACTATATTTTACAATTAGTTTTTCCCACCTATTGAATAGTGACATCAATGTTCAACCATATGTATTGAATAATGTCTCCATGAATGAATTATTACATTTTTCATCTTATTCAATTTTAAATTCCTCTAAACAGATATATTATTAAAGTATATGAAATAATAAAAATTCATATTATTTTGGAATATATGTATAATATATTTTATTTATTATATAGTTGGGTAAATAAAATTCAGTGAATGTCGATCATGATGTATGGTATTTATGATTCATTCCTATCAAAATTGGGATTTTTTCTGATTGAAATTTTCATTACAGAAATTACATTACTATTATTCTTTGGTAAATTAACTTTACATTCAAATCTTGCATTTATTTCTGTAGAAACAAGTTTTCCAGTCATTTCCCTCACTTTATGTACTACAGATATCAATACAATGATTTTATGAATCAGATACTATGTTTTACAATTCTTTTAAAAAATAGATTCAATCATACACATATTATGTTCAAAAATATTTTAAATAATGTTTTTAGTTTGGTGTTATTATTTTTAGTGTCACATTTACATTATTAATACATTTTTGAATTATTTAAATGTAATCTTATACTTATTTTTCAATGGAGGTACTTGGTGGCTTTTTACATATATGTGAATGGATGGATTTATTTTAAAATATATGACATGTACAAGGTTTCCCACCATCTATATCTTCAATTATTTGATGATTTATTTACCTATTTATAAGGTTCCTTTCATATAAAATGTATTTCTTGATATTTGAGATTTTATTATATATTAAATAAATTATATTGATGTGAAAACTTTATTTTTCTCAGGAAATGTTCAAACTGATCTATTTTGGTAATTTTAACATATAAAAAACATGATGTTATTTAATTTTTGTTAAGGATATGAACCAATTATACCATCCAATTTATTTCTATAGTTTTTTTACCTTTATTTTGAATATATATTTTTAAAACCCATTTACTTATTAGGTATATGTTATGATGAATTGATGAAATACATATTAATCCAATTTTTTCATGGGTTATGATATGATGATATGATGGTTTTTTTATCTTGTGTCACACATATCAATGGTATACACTATCTAATAGATGGGCCCGAAATTATATATCCCTCCAATGCATTGGGTAATGTATTTTATCTAAGAGACAACTATATGAAACAAGATGATGTCCATGATATGTAGTAGAAGTAAGACTGTGTTCATGATTATTTATGGGAAACTAGTTGATGTTATTGATTTGATATGGGGAATAAGTCACTGTTCTAGATCCACTATATGGAATAGTTTTTAATTACTGATTACATATGATTTTATTGTGTTGGTAGCTAACCATGAAATATGTAATGTTTTATATACATATAATGGTGAGAAACATCAATGAACTGAAATTAAATTCATATTAGATTTATGATGATTAGTAACTCTTATGATTAATTTCATTTTAAGTGATAAATATTTATTGAATGACTTTTGTTTATTTTATTGGATAGATTGATTATGTACTTTGTATGTAATGATCATGATCTCATTCCATTATTCATAAATAAAGCATGCATGTCACCAGTTATTGTTATCTTTCTTATTTACCATTATTAAGAACCTAATATCACCATTTATAATGTTTCCATTCCCCAGTATAGGGTGAAATTTTTAAGTAGGGTATACCATTGGGTATTACAAAATTATAAGATCTTTGTGGGTGATGTTGATTATCATTCATGAAATAATAATAGTGTGTATCTAGTCTCCAAATACAAATATTATTTATGGTCATTGGGCACATGTTCATGGAATGTATTGAATATTTTTCTGAAAAAATGGACTATTTATGCATGGATGTTATGACTTATTACAAAATGAATTAGATACATATATTAAATAATATTATGAATAATCAATTTATTAAAACTAGTTTATTAATTAAAATTATTTTTTTCAATTTATTTTATGTTCAAATTTTAATGATAATTTTTTTATATTTTCAAATGAAATTTCATAAATAGTAATTAATATGTTATATCATCATCTCAAAATAGGAATTAAGTTATATCTATTATATTTATTAAAGAAATTTCTAATATGTGAAATAATTGAAAATATGATGAGGTAAAATGAAATTCCCCATAACAGTAAGTGTAGAATATTCTAGAGGGAATATGATTTTTTACATTACTAGAATTGTTAAATTATTATTTGTGGGTTTTAATGGAATTCTAGTAGCATTTAAATCTAAATGTGATGTATTTGGGAATGGTTTTAGGCTCATATGTTATATCGGGTACTCAGACCTATCTTGGTGTCATTGGGAATTGATTCATGATTTTTGGATAACAATGAACAGTGTAATTATTTTAGGTAGAAATTAATATTAAAAAACTTGTGATTACCCATAAATAGGAGAAGATTTAAGTTCGTTTCTATCGTGATTGTTTTTATATAATGGTTGGTGCATGTTTTTTGGGAATCTTAGAGAATATGGGAAAATATGATTCATTTTTAAAACATGGGGATTTGATGCATGATTTGAGGGTTTTTGAAGAATGACCATTCAAGTTATCATAATGGCATTACCATGATCAGTGAAAATTTTGAAAAACCAGGTAAACAAAGCAAGTGTTGTCTATTTACTTATATAAAGATGGGGAATGGTTAGAAAATGGTCTGACCAAAATTATATCCAAACAAAGAATCTCATTAAAATAGGGAAAAAATCTAATTCACCACCTCTACTTTTCTATGGGGGAAACACTGTTCTCCCTTGACATTCCATTATGTAAGCTGGTCCTACCTCTCCGTTGCACCCTTCATTCTAACTATCCATGAAGAGTCTTTTAATAAGTGATTCATGATATTATAAGGTATGATTTTTTTAGTTATTCCTCACATTAATTATTTACTCATTTTTCTAATAATTTTACATTTGTATAGGATTTGATTTATGATTCAACTAGACCATGGAGGAATCATCCAATTAATAAACAACTTCAATTAATCCATGAAAGGGGATATACCTAGATTTCATCTAAAAATTTTATCATTCCATTTTGGAGATATATTATTATTTAGTGTTTTTATATTCATTTTTGTTTTTATTTAAATTACATTATAAATTTCTTTCCACATGTTTGGGAATTTTCTTGCCTTATGGGTTGGGTAAACCATAATAAATATGAATATGTTTGGTCATAATTACAGTGTCAAATCACAATGTGGAGATCAAGATAATTATATTAGTATATTGGATCATAGATTTGGATTTATGAGTTCCAATGTGCCTTGGATATTACTTATAGACCATGGAAATAAACAAAGAAAATATTATTTTATATCCCGTAGCCCTATTAATATTATTATCTTATAATAAATTTTTCGTTTCGATGTTTGTTGATATTGGTGCTGACACCAAGGGAGTTAAATTATTTAATTTACTTTTTGTACTAAGATAAAAGAAGCACCTTAAAATTTATTAGATTAATTTTTTTATTTAGTAAAATGATATTCCATACACATTATAGTTAGCCTATGGAAACAAAGGTCCCTTTTGCTTTGGTTTGATTCTATGGCCACTAATGGAATGTTCCCTGAGCTTTTGTTGGGAACCCTTTGATAATTGTACATTATGGGGTGATTTACTGTTTAAATGTGGAATGGAAATGGGTTTGGTGAGTGATCTGAATGAGTGAATCCTTGGAGATTGAGATTGTCCATGTTCAATCCCTTGTCTGATGTCGTTTATTATGGACCTTCTGTACATAGAATTTCCATGCTTCCATTTTTATGAATGAAAATGATGTGATGTTGTTAGATCATCAAGTGTTCGCCAAATTTGTAGAATGTAATGATGGGTTTATTCATTCACTCAATGTCTGACATTCAATTATTCCTTTATTTATCTTCTATTGTTGTTGATATAGTGCCCAAATTAGAGTCTTGGAACTCACCCAATGCACCTGATTTATCAAGGCTATGGTAGATATTGATTGCTATTAACTATGTTAAAGAATTTATTATGTTTTTAATATGATTATGAGACATCACATACTATGATATCATTATTGATGGTCATTGTATATCATTTTATATATACATTGAACAATTTGAAGAGCGTTCAAGAATATCTGATTTAACCTCGGGTCTATATGTTTTTTCATAGACAACAAAGGTCCCTAGGATATCTGGAATGATGAGGGAAAGGAAAAAAAGTATTAGGTAATTATTTAATCATGATTATTAATATTATATTGATGATATTACAAGGTCATCCAATGGATCAAGTAGTCTAGCCTGATAATATAACTTGATCTTAATCATGATTCCTAAGATAATTGGTATTGATTCATATTGTATGGTGAACTAGGGTATGAAATTTTATTCTATGATTTCAATGGATGTTGGGAATCATGCATGATATATTATTTATACTTATTGTCTGGATATATTCCCATGATTAATGGGATAAATCCATTGAGATGGTATTGGAGAGATATTTGCTAGTTGATCATTGATATGATTGATTCTAATGTTACACCCATATCCATAATTATAACGACCCATATATTACATACATTGTTAGTACTTCAAAATTGAAGTAAACTTATCACAACATATAACAAAACCAAGAAAGGACCGTATAGGTATAGTGTCTTTAGAAACTGGGAAACATAAACAACTGGTTCATAAAGCATCTACATTGTCTCCCATTTATTTCACCATATCTATAGTATCTTTTTGTAATATCTTAATTAATAACCATTTTACTGACCTGGTGAAAGAAAACATACAAAAGGGTGAGCTCAAATACTCAGTAAGGGAAAACAAAAGAAATATCAATCACATCATATTCATAAGAACATAACATTTTGGAAATCATAACCTGCAAAAGAGATCATAATTTCATAACATGGGATAAATCATAGTAGTGAAATGTAATCCCAATAATCATTACTTAAAACATGAAACTTTGTGGCATACAAACATAATCATAGAGAATCATTTCTTATTAGTCAAGACTCATTTCCAATACTATCTTAGAGGACAAAGTCCATTTCTGAACCGTGTTCACTCCTCGTTTCAGTCCTGTTTCAGTGAACCGGTTTAACTTGCCGTTCCAGCCATGTCTATCTCATGAGATATAAATCGTTACCCAATGCATTGGAGGGAGATATAGGTCCCACCCATCACATAGTGATACCATTCTTATGTGTCCCACAAAATCATAAATCATACATCATTGCATAACCCATGTAATAAAAATGGGAATCTTAAACATCGTGACATCATAAAACAATTCATATAAGATAAAGAAATTCATAAAAATATTTCCATTACAACATAATAAAATAAATGTAATAATAGAGATAGAAACAGAACCCTATATTATCTTTGATGGAAAATAATATTGATAAAACACTTGAACTCCATTCTTGAGGAAAATATCATTTCTACTTCAAAAACATTTTCCTTTCTTAACATGTAATATGATTTTCAAATAAAATAAGTTGATTAAAAATAAACTTTCAAACTTGTAAAGGAATCTTCATGGAAATAATTTTCTAAAAATCCATTCATGCCATATATGTTAAAAAAACATTCTTCCCGTACTTTGGCCAGAAAAGTCAAAAAGTACCTCGTACGAAAAATGACAAAAGATTCCTTTCATATCATTTAGCAAAAACTCACCGAAGTGTAATATTAGATTTAAAAAATTTTATGTGGATGGAAATAATATTACATATTGAGTAAACATGGATGTGGATGATAAATATTCCTTAGTAAATTCTGAAGTATAAACAATCTCGGATAAAAATGAGATTGAGAGATTTTCTCTTACCTTAGGTCTGATTTGCTTCGTAAGTGTCCGAACCTCCTGTATAATGATTTAAATAATGTCATCGACTTATTCTAGAATCATACTCATTTCTATGATATTATAAATGTCCATATTCTTAGCTTCTTATTAGTAATATTTCATTGCTACTAGTTATTCGGGTGTTTATTTCTTTTTGTTCTTATGCATGTTTTGTCGAATAAATTATTATTATTCTCTTTAAGTTATAGATACCTCATTTCCAGAATGGTATTAGTGTAATATATATCATATTAATTCATTCAATTCATTTATATAATCATTATTCAATGAAGATCATGTAGAACGAGTCGCATCACCTTGTGGAGACGGTATTTCGTACGTACGCACGAGCGATGATATCATTCCAATGATCATGGAATTGTATTGGAGTGTCTGTATACTATTTCAGAATCAATATCACTTTAAAATAATCATATATAGTTATTATTTACACCATTATACCCATCCAGGTAAGGTGGTGGTGGAAAATAGATTACACCATGATATTGATATGGTATTCCGTATGTACGCACGCTTGGTGATTTCATTTTCTATATGATGGATATATAGAGAAATAGGGTTTTTTCATACTTATAATAACATACCAGTATATGAGTGATTCAGATGTTATTACTTAATAATGAAACAACTAAAGAAGAATATGTGTAAGAATAAATAAATTTGAACGAATTGGTAACGAACATTACCTCTTCTTTGAAGCGCCTCTTTGAAACCTCCTCTTAGGGAACTAAATTTGGTCTTTGAAAAGAAGAGGACCTCTAGGATGTTTATAGGGAAGTGTGGAAGTGAAATGGTCAGGGATTGGCCGATCTTGAAGGCTAAAATTGGTGTGAGGAGGAGAGGGAGGAGGTGCCATTTTATAAGGGAGGAGAGGGGCACCTTTGGAAATATAAGAAATATTAGTTTATATTAAATCCCAACCCCACATAAAAACTTCCAAAATGATCATATCCGAAGAATAGATGAGATAGGGTTTTAATCTCATCAACCAATAAAATTTAGACATGTTAGGAATTTATTTTAAACATTATCAACTTGATTTATCCTTATTTATCAATTTAATTTTATTTTTGGTAATAATATTCTAAATTATAAATTATTATAAATAATTACATATGTTTTGTGAATTTTCCATAATTTGACACTTTATGACATTTTAGACCATATAAATTTTAATTTATAATTTTTAAATATTTTTGTGATTTTTAAGCAATTTTATAATATGGTATTTTTATAAAATAACAATAGTGTCAATTTTGATAATATTCATTTATTTGAATTTAAATAAAAAATATACATAATATATGTTCGAAATAAAAGCTTTAATAGATCCATAAAATATCATATGTATCTAGAAAATTAGTGGAGAACATTAAATATCTAATATAATATTAATTTAAAATTCTTAAAACCATTTATTAGGTATTTTAATTAATAAAATAATTTCAATATCACTATTGTGTCATAATTAATGACAATTATTTAATCCCTAAAAATTATAAATAAATTTCTATGATGTAGATAATTGTATTATACTTCTTGATACTATTCATTTTCGAAGGTTTATTAAGTGTATAATTAATTTAAAATTATTATACTTATAATATTTAAGAAAGTGACATATTGTCACATTCTTTGTTTTTAATAATAAATAAATTATTCTCATTGACAAAAGTCCATTAAATGAATCTAATATGACCCTTCAGTTATATGGGTCGACCGTTAGTCATCTAATAAGATTTTTCTAGGTGTTAGGGTAATTTTATAATCTTATATTTACCCTTAATTACCCGATTTACCTTTAACTATGGGAAATAAAATTTACCGTAGTTACTATTCATAGTGACCAAAAAATAAAAAGTATCCTATTAACAAAATTTGGACCCATTGATTCCAAATATGGAATCTATTTTTAAAAATTAAAAACACATAATTTGTAGTAAATAATTTAAAATTAATACCATTATTAAGAAAATGGGTTTTAGAAGTTAAAACATTGTCAAAGATTGAAATGTTTTTTCCTATGAATTCAATGTGAAATTAATGCTAATGAAATACAATATATTAAATGGTAAAAATATATTATATTTATACTTTATAACCATTCAATATTATAATTTAACCATATAAATTATCTCAATGGAAAAATTTGTTTTTAATTAAAAATTAGCGTATTTTTACTATTCATCAAAATATGAAAGTTATCAGAAAAATAACAACAATTTATCCAGAGTAAATTTTTATATCTTGATTCAAAATAAGAATTTTATTTTGTCAAATTGAACTTATAAACGTTTCAAAAACTAGATTTAATGTGGGTGCCCCATCAAAAGGCGGCAAAACTGCATTTTTTGAAAAATACATCTTTTACCCAAAAAATTTATTTTGTTCTCTTACCATATTTTAGATAATGTGTAAGATGAATAATAATGTTATAAAATTCAAAATGTAGTTAATACTATTCATGACGGCTAGTCCATAATAATATATCGTTGTTTAGTGAAACTCGGTATTGCGTTTGACGCAAGCTATCGAGGAAGGTCACGATTACGTGTAAAGCAAGACAAGATAGTGTTGTGTGTAGTGAAAGATTCCTTTCATTATTTATATAACATAAAAACAAAATATTTCTCTTAAAACTCTCGGGAGTTTCATTATACCCCCCTTAAAATGAATTTTGCCTTCGAAATTCATCACTTTGTAACAAACAGATGAGGATACCTCTCCCTCATCATATCCTCAAACTCCAATGTAGCTTCTTCTAATTGGTGGTTCCTCCATAAAACATTCACCAAACGAGTGGTCTTGTTCTGTAGGACTTTTTCGCTATGATCCAGAATATCTATCGGCTGTTCTTCATTAGAAAGATCTTGCTCCAGCGGTAAAACCTCTGAGCTGAGTACATGTGAAGGATCAGGTATGTACTTTCTCAGGATAGATACATGGAACACATTGTGACCTTGAGAGAGATTCGGTGGTAGCGCCAATCGGTAAGCTTCCTTCCCAGCACGATCTAGAATTTCAAAAGGACCGATATATCTAGGGCTCAACTTTCCCTTCGTTCCAAATCTCATGACCCACTTCCAGGGAGATATTCGTAGGAACACTTTATCACCCACTTCAAACTCTAGGTCTTTTATTCAGTTGTCGGCATAACTTTTTTGTCGACTCTGAGCTTCTCTTATGATTTGTTGAATAGATCTGACCTTTTCTTCCATTTCAACAACAAGATAATGTCCTAATAGCTTTCTTTCCCCAACTTCATCCCTGCAAGTTGGAGTCCTGCATTTCTTTCCATATAGAGCTTCATAAGGAGACATCTGAATACTAGATGGAAAGTTATTATTATAAGAAAATTCCCCCAAAAGTAGGTGTTGATCCCAACCAAATTTGAAATCTATAGAGCAATCTCTCAACATATCTTCTAGAGTTTGAATTGTCCTCTCAGACTGACCTTCTGTCTAAGGATGATAAGCAGTGCTGAAACTCAACTATGTATCTAGAGTATGCTGTAGACTTCGCCAAAACATTGAGGTAAACCTCAAATCCCGATCAGATATAATGGAAAGTGGAACTCCATGAAATATTACCACTTCCTTTACGTATATCATGGCATGTTGATCTAGAGATAAATCCACTCTAATAGTAATGAATTGTGCAGACATTGTAAGACGATCAACTATGACCCAGATAGTATTATTGCCTTTGGATGTTTTAGGAAGTCTGGTGACAAAGTCCATAGTGATGTTTTCCCATCTCAATTCATGTATGGGTAATGGTTGTAACATCCAATTAGACTTCTATCTCTCAGCTTTAACTTGCTAACAAACAAAGCATCGAGAGACATATTCAGCAACATCTCTTTCCATGCCATCACACCAGAAGTATTCTTTCAGATCCCTATACATCTTTGTGCTTCCAGGATGAATAGAGAATGAAGAACTATGAGCCTCATCCAGCAGCTCCTTCTTTAATTTTGGGATGGGAGGAACACAAACCTGATTCCTGAACTTTATTATCCCATCATAATCAAGGTTGAATTCAGGAATATTTCTCACCTTCTTTTTTAACTCTACATCTTCTTTCTGTTCCTCTTTAATCTTCACATGTATAGATGGTTGAACATTAATTTGATAAAGATACAATTTTTCCACTTACATAATAATTCAACGATCCATCCTTTGTAAATCCATAAATATTGGATATTTTGTGATCCTCATCATTGATAAGCTAGCATGGTCTTGTCGACTTAATGCATCTTCCACCTTGTTTTATTTCCCAGGGTGGTAATGAATTGAGAAGTCATAATCCTTAATCAGCTCCGACCATCTTCTTTTGCGCATATTCAGCTTCATTTGTGTGAAAATATATTTTAAACTTTTATGATCAGTATAAATATCAAACCTTTCTCCATAATGATAATGCATCCAAATCATTAATTCAAAGATTACTGCAGCTAACTCCAAATCATGTTTTGGGTAATTTTTCTCATGGATTTTCAACTGTCACGAGGCATAAGCTATCACCATATCATTATTCATAATAACACACCCCAACCTCTTCTTGGATGCATCACTGTAGATCACAAACCTTTCTCCACTATAAGGAAGTGTGAGTACAGGTGCACTGGATAACCTTCTTTTCAACTCGTTGAAATTCTCTTCACATTCCTCTTTCCACACGAACTTAACTCCTTTTCGAGTCAACCTGGTGAGTGGATTAGGTAATCATGAAAAATCTTTCACAAAACGTCAATAATATCCATCCAAACCAAGAAAAAATCGGATCTCAGTTACTGTTGTTGGTCTCAACCATCTTTCGATAAGCTCTGTTTTTGCTGGATCCACAGATATCCCCTCTTTTGAAATTATGTGACCCAAAAATGAAACTTTTTGAAGCCAAAATTCACACTTGGTAAATTTGGCTTAAATCTTCTCCTTTCTCAGGGTCTTCAATATAATTCTCAAATGATCTTAATGTTCTTCCTTACTCTATGAATAGACAATAAAATCGTCTATAAAGACTACCAAAAACTGATCAAGATAGTCTCTAAACACTCTATTCATCAGATACATGAAGATAGAAGGGGAATTAGTAAGACCAAATGGAATCACTATAAATTCATAGTGTCGATAACTTGTATGGAAATCCGTCTTTGGTATATCCTCCCTTTTGACCCTTAATTGATGATACCCTGAATGAAGATCAATCTTGGAAAAGTATTGAGCTCCGCGTAGTTGGTCAAATAAGTCATTAATGCACGGGAGATGATATTTGTTCTTGATAGGGATATTGTTAAGTTATCGATAATCAATGAAGAGTCTCATTGATCCATCTTTTTTCTTAACAAACAGAACATGTGCTCCCCAAGGAGATGGACTAGGGTGTATGAATCCTTTATCAAGATTCCATTGTAGTTTCTTCTTCAATTCATGAAACTCAATTGGGGCCATTCTATAAGGTGTCTTTGAAATAGGAAAAGCACCCGGTATGAGTTCTATTGAAAACTCAACTTCACGATTTGGTGGAAGACCCGACAATTCCTCTAGAAAGACATCATAAAACTCCCATACATTGGGCATATTCTTAATCGTGAGTTTCCCATCAACCATTTCAGATAAATTACCTTCATTTAGTGGAATCAAGACCCATAAGACAGAAGAAATTTCCACTGGAAGGTTATGTTCATCCTTGCATCGATAGACGATCATAGATTGATCTGGAATATGAAATGTGACTTCCCTTCATTGGAAATTGATATGAGCTCCATATAAAGAAATCCAATCCATTCCATAAATCACATCAAATTCCACTATAGGAAGGACCACAAGATTTACAGGAAGTACTTTCCCACAAACTTCAATCGGAGAAGAATTATAAACTTTTGATGCGACTATTGTGCCATTAGGGGTTGTCACAGCTAACTCAACATCTAATTGTTGAGGTAATACGGTGATACCCTTATAAAATTATTCAGAAATAAAAGAGTGGGTGGATCCAGAATCAAATAAAACATTTTCTACTTTAGAGTGGATGGTAAGTGTACCTCTCACTACTTCGTTGTCGTACTCCACATCACCGATAGTAATTTCATGTGACATTCCTTTTTCATTTGCCTTAAGAGTTTGTTGACGTCGATCATCATCATCAACCCTTGGATTTGTTCATTGATTGGCATAATGCCCCATCTCCTTGTACTTGAAACATTGAAGTGTAGTAGGTTCATTCTATGTATCCCTTCCTTTGTTTGCATCATTAGACATTATCTTCCCATTATTTCGATATTCAATTTCCCGATGGCCTTCTTTTCCACACTTATAACATTTTCTTGTCCCCTTAAGACAATTTTCTCCTTGTTTCATTCCACACATTGAGAATAAGGGAATGATCATCTTCTTTTCAGTGTGATCTTTAGATTTTCCTTTGAATTCCATTTTCCTCTTCTTATCAAACCCATGTGACTAATGGGTTACACCAATCTCCATCTCAACCTTGAGGGCACAACGAACAATTTCCTCGTAGCTGTTGAAGTCCCTTATGGCTAACGCCCTTCGAAGACTTGGTTTTAAGCCACTAAAGAATCGATCGATATTACTCTCAGGTTGGATAATAATACCAGAAGCGTAACTTGCAAGTATTTTAAAATTTTCTTCATTGGTACAAATATATTCATCATCCTTTTGCTTTATTTCAAGAAATTCCTTCTCCATCTTTTTTCGAAGAATACGTGGGAAATACTTATTGAAAAATAAGTTCTTGGACTTATCCCATTCCATGGACTCAATTTCATCCCTTTTCCTCGTATTCTTAATAAGATTCCACCATTGATCAACATCACCTTCCAAACGATACACTACTAAGATGACATTATGATGTTCAGAACATTGAAGAACTGAAAATATCTTTTCCGTGGTACTGATACATTGCTCAGCCACTAATGGATCAGAAGACCCGCTGAATGAAGGTGGACGCTGCCTCATGAAGGATTCAACAGAATGTTGCTCCTTCATTTTCTCATTTGGAAGCCCTTCATGATTCATAGCTTGAGAAAGTTGTGTGAGTATGGCTACAAGATTTAGCATTCCAGCTCCCCTAACATTTGGTTGCTCAGGGGACAATCATTGCATTGCCTGTCGCATTCCGCATTAACATGATTCCTTCGGGTTCCAGCCATTGACTAAAACCAAGAAGAATAGTGTGTGCAACACTAATTATAATAGGAAGAACACATAATCAAGAATAAAATTTCACACATATGGTCTTATCATTGGTTGTTCATGGTCATTTCTAAAACACTAAGATTGTGTTCTATGCTTAGACTTATCCTTAGGGTTCTTACTAAGGCTTTCACATCCTAGTTTTCAAAGGTTGACTATACCTTTCCTCTGGTACCAACTATAACGACCCATAATTTACATACATTTTTTGTACATCAAAATTGATGTACACTTATTACAACATATAACAAAACCAAGAAAGGACCGTATAGGTATAATGTCTTTAGAAACTGGGAAACATAAACAATGGTTTCATAAAGCATCTACATTGTCTCCCATTTATTTCATCATATCTATAGTCTCTTTTTGGCATATCTTACTTAATAACCTTCTTCCTGACCTAGGGAAAGAAAACATACAAAATGGTGAGCTCAAATTCTCAGTAAGGGTAAACAAAATAAATATCAACCACATCATATTCATAAGAACATAACAGTTTGGATATCTTAACCAGCAAAAGAGATCATAATTTCATAACATGGGATAAATAATATTAGTGAAATGTAATCCCAATAATCATAACATAAAACATGAAAATTTGTGTCATACACACATAATCATTTAGAATCATTTCTTATTAGTCAATACTCATTTCCAATCCTATCTTAGCAGACAAAGCCCATTTCTGAACCCAGTTCACCCCTAGTTTCAGTCCTGTTTCACTGAACCGGTTTAACCTGCCGTTCAAACCATATCTATCTCAGGATATATAAATATTTACCAAATGAATTGGAGGGAGATATAGGTCCCACCCATCTCATAATGATACCATTCTTGTGTTTTCCACAAAATCATAAATCATACATCATTGCATAACCCGTGTAATAAAAATGGGAATCTTAAACATCGTGACATCATAAAACAATTCATATAAGATAAAGGAATTCATAAAAATATTTCCATCACAACATAATAAAATCAATGTAATAATAGGGATAGAACCATAACCCCATATTATCTTATAGGGAAAATAATTATGATAAAACACTTGAACTCCCTTCTTAAGGAAAATATCATTTCTACTTCAAAAAACACTTTCCTTTCGTAACATGTCATATAATTTTGAACTAAAAGAAGTTGATTAAAAATGAACTTTCAAACTTTTAAAGGAAGCTTCATGGAAATAATGTTCTAAAAATCTATTCATTCCGTATATGTTAAAAAAACATTCTTCCCGTACAATGGCCAGAAAAGTCAAAAAGTACCTCGTACGAAAAACGACAAAAGATTCCTTTCATATCTTTTACCAAAAACTCACCTAAGGGTAAAATTGGATTTAAAAAATCTTAGGTGGATGGAAATAATATTCAATATTGAGTAAACAAGTATTTGGATGATAAATATTCCTCAGTAAATTCTGAAGTATAAACAATCTCAAATAAAAATGATATTGTGAGATTTTCCCTTACCTTAGGTCTGATTTGCTTCGTAAGTGTCCGAACCTCCTATATAATGATTTAAATAATGTCATTAACTTATTGCAGAATCATAATCATTGTTATGATATCATATATGGACATATTCTTAGCTTCGTATTAGTAATATTTCATTGCTACTTGTTATTCAGGTGTTTATTACTTTTTGTTCTTATGCTTGTTTTGTCGAATAAATTCTTATTGTTAGCTTTAGGTTAAAGATACCTCATTTAAATAATGGTATTAGTATAATATATATCATATTTATTCATTCATTTCATTTATATAATCATTATGCAATGAAGATCATGTAGAACGAGTCGCATCACATCGTGGAGACAGTATTCTGTATGTACGCACGAGCGATGATATCGTTCACATGATAATGGAATTGTATTGGAGTGTATGTATACTATTTCAGAATCAATATCACTTTATAATAATAATATATAGTTATTATATACACCATTATACCCATCCAAGTAAGGTGGTGGTGGAAAATAGATTACACCACAGCGTGGAGACAATATTCCGTACGTACGCACGCGCAGTAATTTTGTTTTCCGTAGGATGGATAGATGGTGAAATATGGTTGTTTAATACTTATAATGACATAAAATTATATTAGTGATAATTATGTTATTACTTCATAATGAAACAAATAAAGAAGAAGAATTGGAAGAAGAAATAAAGTTGAAATAATCGGTAACAGACATTACCTCTTCTTTGAAGCGCCTCTTTGAGACCTCCATTTAGGGCCCTAAAATTGGTATTTGAAGAAGACCAGGAACTCTAGGATGTTTCTTCGAAAGTGGGGAAGTGAAATGGTCAGGAATTGGCCGATCTTGAAGGCTCAAATTGGTGTGGGGAGGAGAGGGAGGAGGTGCCCTTTTATAAGGGAGGAGAGGGGCACCTTTGGAAATATAAGAAATATTAGTTTATATTAAATCCCAACACCACATAAAAACATCCAAAATGACTAATATCCATAGATTAGATGATATAGGGTTGTAATCACATCAACCAATAAAATTTAGACATGTTAGGAATTTATTTTAAACATTATCAACTTTATTTATCCTTGTTTATCAATTTAATTTTATTTGTCGTAATAATATTCTAAATTTTAAATTATTATAAATAATTAGATATGTGATGTGAATTTACCATAATTTGACACTTTATGACATATTAGACCATATAAATTTTAATTTAATATTTTTAAATATTTTTCTGATTTTTAAACAATTTTATAATATATTATTTTTATAAAATAATAAAACTGTCAATTTTGACACTATTCATTTATTTGAATTTTAATAAAATATATACAGAATATATGTTCGAACTAAAAGCTTTAATAGATCCATAAAATTTCATATGTATCTATAAAATTAGTGGAGCACATTAAATAGTTCATATTACATTTATTTTAATATTTTTAAAACCATTTATTTGATATTTTAATTAATAAAATAATTTCAACATCACTATTGTGTCATAATTAATGATAACTATTTAATCCTTAAAAATACTAAATAAATTTTTATGATGTATATAATTGTATTATATTTCTGTATACTATTTATTTTTGAAGATTTATTAAATTTTTCACTAAATTAAAATTATTATACTTATAAGATTCAAGAAAGTGACACGTTGTCACATTCTTTGGTTTTCATAATAATTAAATTATTTTCATGGACACAAGTCCATTAAATGAATATAATACGACCCTTAGGTGATATGGGTCTACTTTTAGTCATCAAATATGATTTTGTCAAGTGTTAGGGTAATTTTATAATCTTATATTTACCCATAATTACCAGATTTACCTTTAACTATGGTAAATAAAATTTACTGTAGTTACAATTCATAATGCCCAAAAAATAAAAAGTATCTTGTTAACATAATTTGGACCCACTGATTCCAAATATGGATTCCATTTTTCAAAATTCAAAACACATAAGTTGCAGTAATAAATTTAAAATAAATCTCGTTGTTAAGAAAACGGGTTTTAGAAGTTTAAACATTGTCAAAGATTGAAATGTTTTTACCTTTGAATTCAATGTGAAATTAATGATAATGACATAAATTATATAAAATGGTAAAAATATATTCTATTTATACTTTAAAACCATTCAATATTATAATTTAACCATTTAAATTATCTCAATAGAAAAAGTTGTTTGTCATTAAAAATTAGCGTATTTTTACTATTCATCAAAATATGAAAGTTATCAGAAAAATATAAAAAATTTATCCAAAGTAAATTTTTGTATCCTGATTCAAAAGAAGAATTATATTTTGTAAAATTTAACTTATAAACGTGTCAAAAACTAGATATAATGTGGGTGCTCCATCAAAAGGTGACAAAACTGCATTTTTTGTAAAATACTTATTTTACCCGAAAAATTTATTTTGTTCTCTTACCATATTCTAGAAAATGTGTAAGATGAATAATAATGTTATAAAATTAAAAATTTATTTAATAATATTAATAAATGCTAGTCCATAATAATATATCGTTGTTTAGTGAAACCCGGTATTGCGTATGACGCAAACTATCGAGGAAGGTCGTGATTGCGTGTAAAGCAAGCCAAGCAAGTGTTGTTTGTAGTGAAAGATTACTATGATGATTTGTATAACATAAAAACAAAATTTTTCTCATAAAACTCTCTGGTGTTACAATAATTTATATAGTTGGAACTCTATCAAGAATTTTTTTTATGTAAAATAGTATGAGTCAAATAATATTAGGTTGATTGGGGACACATGGTTAAGGTCAACAATAATATGGTTTGGTTCAAGGGTTGGAATTGTCTTTGTGATATTCCTTGATACATCCTGACATCTGGATAATGCAGATATTATTAGTTAAAATTATTTTTCTTTGAAATATAAATTATTTGTTTTGAACACATTACATGACCATATAATAGTTACACCAATTGGAATAAGACTATGTTCACGGTTCCTTTAATTGTTTTGTAAAAAGAAAATGATAATTCTCTTATTGTAGATGGGTACAATAGAAACGCTAAAATGGTTATTATAAACATATATTTGGTATGACTAATGGGATATCATGATTTGGTGGATAAATAGGATGATGTTGTAGATTATTTTGAAGTTTGTATTTTTGTGTCTATGTGGCCTATAATAGCATGTAAAACTCACTGCCAAATCTAGTGATAAAATCACAAACTCTTCATTTCTATATTACCTTGATAATTGGGACCCATTTAATACAATCCAAACATTACATCAACAAAAAATTGATAAATTTTCTTCTTAAAGACCATTTAGTTTAATTTTTTATATTATTATGAAAAAATAAAACATAAACAATACCCATGTTGGGAAATGATAATTTCTCCCACATAACCCATCTATTAATATTTCATATTATGTCACCATCATTAATCATATGAAATCCCTTAATGAAATAATTTTTCCAAGATCATTTCATGATAAAATGGGGAAAATAAAACACAATAAGGGTTATCTTCAAATATTAGTAAGGTTAAACAGTATCCTTAACAACTTATATTCATTAATTAACATAATAATTGTTAAATGGTGTGATGATATAATCATAGTGAAGAAGATATTCATAAATAACACATACAATTTAATTCCTGAATAATTAAACATGAATCACAAAAAAAGTATTTAACAAAATAAAAATTCATAAAAATCAATAATCATGATCCATATGAAACTAATAATGATCCAAGAAAATAATAAAACTCATAATAGACATGACAAAACATATGGGTATCCCTAAATATCATATTTATTAAAAAATACATTACCCTTAAAAATGGTATAACTATATATTCTAATTATAATATAATAATCTATTGAACACAATCATTTTACCATGTATTGGAACACTACATTTGACTCCCATCAATTATTATATATCGGGTTCGCCCATTGTAAAAGATATAATGGTCTGACCTGGTGATATATAAAAAAACCAATCGTATAAGATATAATAACTCTTCTTGAACTATCCGAGGACACCCATAATTGATAATGTTTAATAACCACTATATGAATAATTTACAAAGATATTTATTCATAAAACACATAAGAACAATCATTATTCATTTTCACAGCCTGATTAACCCAAGGAAAAAATATGTTTCATGTCAACATATTTGACACAAGATTATCCCATGGATTAGAAACAGTCTCTCTAAAAATTTCATTGAGACATAGTTAATCCATATAAATGAAATGGGTTCTATATTAATTTCTTTGAAACATGGTTAACTTGGAAAAAATAAATGGGTTCTACAAAAATATCATTGAAACATTATTAACATGTGGGACATAAAAGGTCCCCGTAAAAATATATATGATGTAATATAATTCTATCTAGAAAAATAATAATGAAGGATAAAATACATTATATACACACTATAGGAAAAATAATCTTTTTTTATAACTGATGAATTGAAATACAATAACAAGAATTTTAAAAACATTCTTCAGAAATATATACTTTTCATTTTGAAAATAAAATTTTTAAATTAAATAATAAAAAATTAACGTAATTTTATATGGAAATAATATTTGATAATTATAATGTTTTTTTATTACATTTCATTCTTGATGTAGATTTTGAAGAAACGATTCATATGTCATTTTTCTTAAAAGGAAAACGTGAATTGTTTTGAAAATGACATAAATATTACAATTTTTTTTAATAGAATAAATACATTGTAAAAGTGTCATTAATAAATATATTTTAAGAGGTAAAAAATATATCTTAAAAACAATATTTTTAAAGGATGGATTTGGTAGAAACTGATTTTTGATCGAAGAGTGAAATGAATTTGGATTTTATTAAAATTGTTTCTCCATTATTTGAAGTACCCAAGTGTAGAAAAGATGTAATATTAAATTCAAATATCATGAATTAGTATATTAAAAAAACATTATAATAAATTATAGGGATATCAAAATATTTCAACAATAGAGACTTAATAAAAAATAATCCTGATAATCTATGAGATTTTCACACAAATCTATTACCACTTCGGTAAGAGTGAATAATAAATCTTATTAAAGGAAAAAATTTAAATAAAATTAAATTATGATGAGATTAAATTAGTTAATTTTATTGCCTATAAATGGTATTATATATTCCCTTCATAATATAATATAGGTTCATAAAAAGACAGAAGTCTCAGAGATGGAAAATTTAGAAAATATCTAATATAGAGAACGTATCATTGATGTAGAGATTAGTCAATGGATTTATTATGTGTATAAAATTTAAATACATATAAAATAAAATGAAATAAATCTTAAAGTAAACAAATGTGATTGCACACATAATCATATGATGACATGTTCTGTGAATTAGAAGTTCAACCCATGGAATGATGTCTGAATTAAAAAACCCCTACCTCATGCATATTTATGATTTAATATGGTTTAAAATAAAATATAGCGGTTTTAAAAAAGTTATTAAACTATTAAATAACCATATTAAAAATTATAATAACAAATATTATCCTTTTATAAAATCTTTTTTGATGTTTGTTAATAAGAAATCATTATTTTCATTGTTTTGAGTTAAAATTTCCTTGTTTTTTCATTTGTGCTTTTTATGAATGTAATGAATCTAATGACTATAATTAATTAATATAATATCACTAATAATAATCCTGAAATAATTATAATATTCTTAAATCAATTATACTTTTTAATGCAATTATGAATGTTGATTATGAAAAATGTTGCGCGTTATGATCATAGACACAATAAGTCATACATATGCATCAGTAATATTTCCATTTTTCAATGATCATTATTGAAAAGAGGTACATATTATTTTAGCATTCCAAAATATAATAATAAAATTTTAAACAAATTACTTAATTAAATATACATATATATAAATATATCTTTTCGGTGGTTTGGTGAACAAAATATAGAGTAACATCGCATGGTGAAGGCGGTAGTATGCATTTACATGATCAATGCATTAATATTTCAGAAAGTGAAAAGGTATTAAATAAAATGATAAATTATCTCCTATGAAATATGAATATGTCATTAATGAAATAATTACTAGATTTCCATATAATATATTTATTTTCTTTCTACTTATTATTTCAATGTTAATGTGTTAGTGAAAATAAGTCAATTCTCTTCGTTAGGTGGTAGTCCACCGTACACATGAGTGATGTTACCATATCTTTTGTAGAATAGGAATTAAAAAAATAAAAAATAATATATAGACTCTATAGGTATAATAATATCATATATATCATATATTTTTTTAGATCCAAAATTATACCAATTCGTTAGTTGTAGTAATAGGAAAACAAATGTAATTGGTTCGCAATCTAGTAGACTTCCACACACAGAAATGAGGATTCCAGAACCAATTTAATATATAATGATAATAATTTATGTTATTTTATTAATATAATAACGTTTTATTATATTTAATATAAATAGGATAATATAAAATACATGTTAAAGTATAATTTAATGAGGTGGATGAAGAAATAAAATAAAAACAATCGTAGATGGATGTTGTCTCTTCTTTAGGTAATATCATTTTGTATGCACCATAGGCCATACATGGTTGGGTTATAACCCAAAATAAGGATTGTAGTAAGTGAAAAGGAAATTTTTTATTTCATTTGGGATCTTATAGGATGATCCAAATTATTTTTATGACGTGGAGAGAAAAGAGTGGGTGGTATTTTATATGTGAGGTGAGTGTCAAAATATAAATATTTGTAATGAATGAATTAAAACCTTATTTTTTCAGGTAAAAATTATTAGTATTAATCCATTATATGTAAAAAAATTATAAGGTAAAAATATGACCTTCCATTATATTTTATACATATTTTAGGTCATTTTTACACTAACACTATTAGTTTAACACCTAATTATATATATTTTTTCCTTAACTCATTATGTTTTTTTTATTTTTTTAACCATTTTTTGTAAAATAATAATGTTACCATTATCATATAATATAAATTTTTATGAATCCTAAAATTTAATAAAAATTTCCAAATTCAATTCATTGATGTGAAAAAAAATTTAATTTCGAATTCATCCCAAAAAACATGAGGAGAATGTGAGTTGTCAATATGAAAATGTTCATATTTTTTACAATGACTTTATATTCAATTTCAATATGAAATATTCAAAAAATACCAAAATTGGAATATTAAATATATAGTTGAAATATTTTTTAAAACATATTAAATAAGTTATTTTTTATTAAAAAATATTAAATAAAAAGGCAGTTTCAAATTAAAATTAATTATTTCTCACAATTCATCAAAAATTATTCATTTTATAAAATAATCTGGAATTTAGTGTAAAATAATTTTGAAATTATTATTTTAAAATGGGTGTCTATATTTTCAATGATATTTTATTGATGTTGATTTTTTTAAAAACCTCGTAGATCTGATGAAAAATGCTGTTTTTGAGTGGTCTATTATTATCAAACATAAGATTATTAATATTATATATATGTCTAATGTAAATAATTTTCTGACAACTAATTAAAATTTATTGATTTCTTATCTACAAATTTATTTTTTTAAAATTCATTTTAATGTGTTATTTTAATTAATTAAAATTGAGAATCATTTTGTACATTAAAATGTTTTCAGAAAAAACCATTTATACACCCTAAAACAAACATATTCTAACATTCAATATAATTATTAATAAAATGTAATAAAGTGCATTAATTATAAATATGGAATAATTATTTAACTTATATTTAATTTATTAAACTAAATGATACTTTTAAATTAATTAATTTACTACGATGAAAAGATTTTTTAAAAAAAACAATATTTCCTACTATTCCCTAAAAAATCAAAATTAAAACCAATCCAAAAATATTACTGAAATTAAATTAGTGTGTGATTATTAGAATCATGAATTTAATTTTATCAAATAACTATTAAAATTTTCAACGAATGAATGGTATTATATTTCCATGGAGATCAATAAATTATTTTGGATAAATAATATTTTTAATGACTAAAATTACATTACTAAAAAAAATTAATTACATAATAATAAATTTAAAATAATTAATAATGTTTAATAAATATGAATTAATATATATAGGTTCCAAAAATTTATTGAATCTATTAATACTCACCAATTAGATGAAAATGTTAAAAAGGTTATATATATTATGGGTCATTTAAACTTGGTGTTGTGTGTTGAATACACTGTCAAACCTATTAATATTAGTGGTTTGTTATCCAAAATATATCTACTAGATTAAATGTATTTGAAAGAAAATATACTTTAAAGTCTCAATGAGTTACATTCTCATCTAGTTTCAATGGTACAATTCATTTATGAAATTGATCACAATTAAATTCTTTTCATATATCGGGGTGTTTCATCCTCCCCCATTAATAATTTGCTAACTCATAATTTTGAATTCATATGGGTAAAAAAATGATGCAAATTTGAT
The DNA here is from genome assembly GCA_963277665.1 of Viscum album. NCBI lineage: Eukaryota > Viridiplantae > Streptophyta > Magnoliopsida > Santalales > Viscaceae > Viscum > Viscum album. The sequence continues at coordinate 1,707,983,249 of OY728121.1, forward strand.
AATTATATATTTTTAAACCAATGCTTAATAAGGGTTGATAAAAAATCAACTTCGTAATAGTGAAAGGGAAATACGAGCGGAATTTTGAATAACACATATTAGGTTTTCAAATATGAGAACATGGGAGGGAAGTGAATATTATTATATTGATGAAAATAATAAATAATTATTAAGAGAGATTGTAGTAATTGAAGACAAACAATTTAATGATAAATATAATGTTAAGAGCCTTAAAACCAAAAGTCATTGATAATTTAAAATTCGATTTTATTTATATTATATGAATGTAATATGATAACATTTTTATTTCAAAATCCCTTTTCTAAAGATGAGGAATTTATTAACCATATTGAATAAAAACATATTGAAATATACATACTTTATATGTATAAATTCATCCATTAACAAATTTCCCCCGAAATAACTTATATTTCAATTAATTATGAGTATTAGAGATGATTTTTTCAAACATGAATCACTAAAAAACTTTTTTTAAAGGATCATATAACTGTAAAAATGATGAAAATATATTCGACAAATAATTTTACATTAAAATGTAATAAAATGTTTAGAAAATGGTGAGATAAGACCCAAAATTATTCAGTTTTCATATGAATAAATAATAGATTAGTTTTCAAAACTAAACAATAATACCCATTCGTAAATTTAAATCATTCCCACAAAAATATCAACATTAAATTGTGTTTTTATAGAAAATGATACCTCATGAATTTTAGATTTTTTTCCCAAAATATGGAATCTTTTAAATAATATTTATCCTATATTCACTAAATCACTTTTGAATCTCATGATTATCTGTATAATCCAACTTGTGTTTCCATAATTAACTAGATATCCAATATCATATAACTGCAAATGGTTATAAAGAATATACATATTATTTCACAAAAATATAAATACAACCATAGTGTTAAACCAAATCATTATTTATAATTAATTATAATTTAATGTCTCATAATGGGTCATTAATCTATTTAAGATAACATTAATTTGAAAAAAAATAGATGTATAATACATTGTAATTTTGAACATCATTAATCTTATAGTCCTTTTATGTAATATGTAACTCTGATGATAACCCTACATAATAACATTTTAATATAAACTTTTATCTAAAGCTTTTCTTTGATACCAACTATAAAATCCAAGAACCTTCACTCTTAGATCCAATACTGAAATCATAATAGTAACATCTATGGAATTGATATTGAAAATTATGACCTAATTCTTATTGTCACGGGCTGCCTTCTCCATGTTGAGGGAAGGGACAATAAGGTGACACTCCCTTCCTTCTTCAAGAAGATGAATAGATAACGACCACCAAGTACCGCATTCAGTAGGACCTAGAGTAGCGACTATCACCAAGGGATTAAAATATCACAGAATGTTAAAGGAATTACTCTTTTTGTAGAACAAGATCGGGAGATAAAGTCGAAAATCCCAACCAACCCAATATATTAAAATTAAAAGTAAATCCAAAATCCATTCCCACGTGCATGTTTAATAAGTAAATATCACATAAGGTACAATGATACTCTAAGGTAATGTAACAAAAGAAAGATACTAAGTAGCAACATCAACTAATCCAGATGCCCAAGCTAGTAAAGTCCAACATGGTCTATTAATTCCTCCTAGAAACATGAAAATAGTTATATATATGTAGGGTGATTATATAAGTATACATAGTAGGGAAACTAATGAACCTCATGAATAAGTGTGGGAATATACTAATGTCCCTATGAGAAAATAGTAGAACCTCAAAGAACCTACTATGTAATACTAACCAGGAAATCCTCACTAAGGCACATGAACGAAATATCGCATGTCAATTAATGTAATAGTATAAGCACATAGACATTTGGGTACCCTACACCACATTCCAACTGGTTAACTATTCATCCCAAACAGCTGACATCTTGACTCTTCCGCTCATCCCAAAGACATTACCACTTCCATAACCTACACGGACAAACATGGGCCTTCAATAGAACACAATCCCATTCATAGACATGTTGTCCAAAAAAACCATGCATCTCATCCAAAGACACCTAGTCATCATCCCAAGGACGCATGGGAAAAAATAATAGCCATCAAAAAACTAGGCCTCTAATCCACAATATACTAGCCCAATGGATTTGGGACTATGGAAATCCACAAGCAATTACACAATCCCTGAATACTCTTAAGCGGTAAGAACCTCGAAGAGGGTTCATGGAAGAATGTAATGTAGCATCCAACCATCCACCCATCAGGATATTAGGAAAGATTCCCTCCCACATGAATGGATGTTTTTGGCACATGGTTATCTACAATGGTGGGTTGTGTATAGAAATCACGACGAACTACAATTTATATATATATAGGTAATAAACCACTTATCCCATCCTATAGGTCCCAAAAAAGGAAAACCAACTCATACAGAACAACATTATGATGTTGTCCCTATATTCACAACAACAGAACAACAATTACCAAGGCATAACCCAACCCCTTTTCATTCAACTACCTCCCATTTATTAGTTAAGGGATTCACATTAATTTATTCCATCACTACCATGAATATACCCTCTAAAAACTATATCAAAATAACACACAAAATTAGATTGGAAGTACCACTAGAAAACCCCATTCAACCACTGCCAAATATCATTATTAAATGTTATACTACACAAACTACATAATTCCTTGATGTAGTCTCACTGCATACATGTTCATTACAACCCTGTATCCCATCTCTTCATGTCACTTTGCGATCACATCACAAAAAAAGGAAATCCCACGGTCTACAAGTCCATCTATTCCTCAATCAATCACTCTCTCAATGTGAGACTCCAACACACCACACATACCTCCCCACACACTAAACCCACATAAACTACCATTAATCCATAGCCCTATTGTGCACATGTTCCACACCCTTATCATAGAACTAACTCCCACATCCACCCCTACGCCAATAGCCATGCTCTTAATACCCACAATACACAACCCAAACAAGGTCACAAAACCCCAAAAAACAAAGAACTCATATAAACCTATCAAACCTGACATATTCAGGTTTTATAAACATTTTTCATTAAGTCATCATGATAAATAGGGTTTATCACACAAAGGGTTTTCTTCCTGGGAAATTCATTTCACTTAACCAGGTATATGTGATTAGCAATATTTGAATTTACAATAGTTATTCATCATACAAAAACAATAGTTATAAAGGACACCCATTCATAGAAAAAGAACACCAATGACCATGATTTTTAGAAGTGTTTGCTGTGAAAATAGACCGTAGCATCAACATGGATAATAAATAAAATAGATGACTAATGTCCAACCACATTCATACAAATTTTTCATTACCCTTTTATCTTCCAATCATATTATCTTCTTATTTATGTTTTGTCTTAAGAAAAGTATTCATATTTTGTTCATAAAAAAAATTAGTACATCCACCCCACATAATGCACAATTTATGAGATATTGAGGAAATCCTTACTGGATGATCAAAGGATCTAAGTTCATACTTGCGCCATGAACATGGGTCACATGATTATTAGGGATGAACTCCAAGAAAACTGAGTAGGATGAGATCTAGCATCTTCACATGACTCATCTTGTGAGGAAGGATTATGATGAACCTAGGGGAAAGAGAAGACACAATTGAAGGGTAATTCCCAACATTGGAGATCAAGATTCCCTATTAAAGGAAGAGTAGTTTCCAAAATACTATTATCTTGAGATTGTGGCCAAGATCACAGGGTTGGAGTATCTCAAATCCCACGATACATTAGTATATTAATGATATAATTAATATACCTTGAAATATTATTAACAATTCTTAAATAATGAATTAAACATGGTTTACATCAAATAAATTGGTATGAGAGGGGCGGAATTGGAAAACTGGGAAAAACAGGAAAAACTGTAAATGATTCATTGATGGTTGAGTCACCGAATGGTGAGCTACCAATGATGGGCCACTAAAACTATGATACCAATTCTGATTTAATGACGCAACAACATACCGATGCATTGACCCACCAAGGACCTAACCCACTAATGCCTTATCGTACCTACACCAATGCCCTCAACTCATCAATGTCAACACCCCTAAATCACTAATGAACTATCCAACTGATGCACTAACATAATATTGCACTGACATGCCAACACAATGACTAATAGATGCACTAACATTCCAATGCCGATGCACTGAATCACCAATGAAAAGACTATAAATTTGACAATATATTGAAATGAGACACCATGGACTCGCAGAACACCCAAAACACTCAAATTCAACAAAGGACCAATCTCGGAAAAACTGGTCATTACATATACTTCAGATGACTCTAGAACTATTCTCCTCATGAATTCCAAACTGGACTAGATGAAAGGGGTTTGAACAACCACCCCTTAAGATACCACTCAGGATAAACGCACCATGTGTTATTCTAAATATGGAGTGAAAACCATATCATTCTAGGGGAACCTCTTAGACATATATCATCAGAACTAATGTTCATATTATAATGCCCTATTTCTTAACAACCGCAAAACACCCAATACACATCATCGAGACACATGGACTAGGTAGGTCCTTCCTCCATGTCAAGATACTATCCGCTTTGGGTGTCACTAGCATGCCTGCATGGGTTTAATCACATCTGCATTAATGCATATTGATTAGGATGTGGGTTCTCTCCTTCCCATATGACAAGAATTTTGACACACATTTCAAAAGCATGGAATTGTTTCATCATATTGAAACATAGGTCATGAATTACATCACAAATATAGACCAATAAAAAAACACAAGAGAAAAACTTATAACAACTCTGGGTACTGGTCGTGAATATGTGTCTTTCATACCCAAGTACCCACACTGAGTATACTATGACTCCATAACACACGAACCAAAGGAATGTTCGATCTGTGATCACCTTATTTTCATGATCCTAAATTATTACTAGTAGTTCCCTGAACATCACTTTGTCCTCAAAATCCAACTCTCTTCATTTAATGATGTGAGAGTCGTCTTTTAAATATCGAAGGAGCTAAGATATATTGTAGACTTCATGGATTCTGTTTAACTGTGGTGGAAATACTAGCTATTATCCTACCTCTCCAACTCATTCCAACACATGTAAAGTTATGCTGAACCTGGGAAAAATCATTCTCCCATTATTGAACCTCTTCTTCCCATGCTGAGGGGAACCCTTTACAACTTGTGGTCCCCAATCTATAACTACAGGGGCATCCTACTAGGATCATCATACAAATTCTATCAGTTTTGTGCGGCCTTCGTCCTCTCATGCACATGTTGAACATTCTCTGTTGTTTTTTGCAATACCTTTGGTCCAAAAAGGCCTACTACACTAGCCATTCTCCATCATATGGGGGAACATCACGACCTTTTGTAAAAAGACTCAAATGGTACCATCCCATTGGTAGAGTGATATCTATAAAGGTAGGTAATATATACTTTGGGAAATTGTCTTACCAACGATCCTTCTAAGTCCAAGACACACACCAATAAGATATAATTCAATGTCTGGATGGTCGCCTTTGTATTTCCATCCGTCTGAGGTTGGAAAGTAGTTCTAAGGCATAGATCAGTTCCAGAAGCATTCTATAATCCTCTTTATACTTACTAAGTAAAACATGTATCCCGATATGAGACAGTAGATATTGGAGCTCCACATAGAAACACCACCTTGTCCACATACCACCTTGCCAAAGATTCAAAAGTGCTCAAATCCATTATTATCAAGTAGTGAGTAAAATTCTTCTAGTGGTCCGGTAAAACCCAAATATCAATGCATACTCCCTGAGTCATAGGTAATTATATGATTAAATCCATCAAAATGTCATCTTAATTCCACTAGTGAACATCTAAAGGCTGCAACAAACCATTCGAAATATGGTGCTCGACCTTTGCATACTGACACACTATGCCCCTTTCCACAAACTCTACCATTTATCACTTCATCCCGAGCCACCAAAACTATTCCCTCAAACCTTATTACATATTAGATACTCCTAGATGCACCACTAGGGGGTGATCTATGGAACTCACAGATAAATACCACCCACATTAACACAAGGACAAATAGATTCCCCTGGAATAGTATTCAATTCTGACCATCCTCTGACTATCGCTCATGAGCATCTCCCTGGGATGTGTGATCATGAATCAATGTATTCCTTGAATCTCACAAAAAAGACTCCTCCACCCATCACATTTAGGACAACTACACTGTTATCTAAAATAGATACCCCTAATGCCATCCACTCTCATATCTTGACACAAAATAGCCAACTCTATAATTTCCTTCCAAACATATGTTGATTCTTGAACAACCTCCTTCTAAAACTTCTTACTAAAGGAATCATCCAATACACTCCCATTCTCTATGGTGTAAGATATCTCAATTTCATAATACTAGAGAAACTCTAACTACATCCGCTAACACATGTTTAGGTCCTAATAGTGAAATATATACCTCTAGAACATGTGATCCATGTAGACTTAAAATTGATCCCCAAAGAGGTAATGTCGCTAAAACATCAAGTTGAACATAACCATTGTAGGCTTCAGATCATTGGTGGAATATTTACGTTCATGAGGACGTAACTACCTATATCAAAAAGAATATAATTATCGATACTGCATCAACACACACCCCATACCTATGCTGGAATCATCACAGAACACTTCAAACATCACCCCTTCCCCTAGAAACCTACTCACCAGGGAAATTCCCAGCTTCCCCTTCAGGTAGTTGAATGCTTCCTAACACAGCTCACTCCACATGAAGGCCTGGTCTTTTCTGGTCAAGGCTATCAACAGAGCTATATCTCGAGGTATGTTGGGCACTAATCTCTAGTAATATCATGCTAGACTTAGGTAGCTACAAACCTATGCCACATTCATGGGTGTTTCCCAAGAAACAAATGCTTCCACCTTTGACGGGTCTACCACTATTCCCTGTTAAAACACGTTGTTTCCAAGGATGTGCACTTATCATGTCTAGAACCTTCACTTTGAAAAATTTATATAGAGAAGGTGGTGTCAGAGGAACTCCAAAATGGTCCACATATGCTCCGCGTGATCCTCCAATGGCCTTGAGTATATCAGTATGTCGTCAATGAACACACTGAAAAAACGGTCGATCAAATCATTGAAAAAAGAGTTCATCAGCCCCATGAACATGGATTGCGTATTTGTAGCACCGATGGGAATGATAATGAATTCAATGTTCCCATACATTTATCTGATAGTAGTATTCAAGGTTTTGCCCTCTTTAACCCCCAACTAGTGATATACAGACCACAAGATGATCTCAGAGAACCAACACTCTCCCTTTAACTAGTCGACAAGATCGTCGATCCTCGGATGGGGGTAATATTTCATGACCATCAATTGATTCAGTCTTTGGATGTCTATGAATAGTCTTAAACCATTATCTACATTCTTCATGAAAGATACTAGATCATTCCATGGAGATACAACTGGCCATATGAAACCCTACTTCATTGGGTCATCAACCTGAATCCGCAACATTCGCAACTCGGAGGGCTCCATTTGATAGGGAGACATAGAAATCCGAGAAGAACTAGGTTGAAAGTAAATTCCTCTCTCCACATCACATATAGGGGGTGAAGCCACAAACTCTTTTGGGAAGACATCTAGAAACTCACGAAAAACCCCTAGAACATCCACCATCTCTGTTCCTGGTGACCCAACTGACAGCTCGTCTAATAAGGAATGAAGAGACTCCACACGCTGATTGTGCAGCTGAAAACTCCACTCGCTATTGAAAGATACATGTTGGTCATATGTATCTAATAGCATGACACTCTTTATAAAGTAGTCGATAACAGTGTGAAGAGATAATAAATAGTAAATTCCTAGAATGGCATCATATGGCTGCATCTATAACATGAAAATATCCTTACTGGACTGATCTAGTCTCATCATCAGTATATATCACTAACACACATCAAACAAATTGGTCTACCCTCTGAATGGTGTACTCAACACCAAGGGAATAGAATTTCTCTCACATATATTCCTAGAGAATGCACTAGACTGGTTTCAAAAATGTAGTGGGATTATCTGGAATCCAACAATGCACACACAAGAGTAGTAAACAAACATATCATACCTCAAACAGCCCCCTGCCCTGCTCGAAATGCTACATATGTGGCGTAAAACTTCCCACACCCATATCCTCTACCTCTATGCTACCAATTTACTACCTAACCACAACCGAGTTGAGGTACTTGTGGAGCCCCTTGAGTTTGGTCTTCTCTAGAACCACCTACCCTCAGTGGGGATGTAGTACGCTACCCGTGATGCTGGAAAGGCATGACTGGAAACTTCCACAGCTTAGGTGGGCGCTAAATCATCCCACCCCCTCTATACTATAATTGAACTTGGAGATAGATTCAATGATTTCCATGATCTACATAGACAAATATACATTATCCCTGGACCATAGGGGAAGGGCATGGACCAGGTTATTAGAACTATAACTCTTGAGTCCTACTTCCCACTAGCCGAAACACGGATGGCCCTAACGCTGGAGACCTACTCTCAATGGATATCCCCTTCGATGAACTTGGTTGGATCCCTTCTCGAAGAACACATATTAATGAGAAAATCATTTCAAATACCTCAACCTTCTTCTGAACCTCCAAGTTTTATGGTAGGGTAAAGGGAGTGAGGACATACTGAAGAGATGGTTGGAGTGCCTCCTCTAAGCATCTCGCTTGGGATTCATCATCTGGAATGATATTTGGTGCAAAGCATAGGAGATCCTTGAACTTGATCTCTAGTTCCCATAATAAAATACACCACTCCTGTAGGGAGATTAGCTCCAACATATTCTCATCCATCATCGTGAAATAAAGTAATTCCTTCTGAAACTCCTTCTCAATGTCAGACCATAAAACATTTCTCTCATTCCATTCCCCAAGGTATAGTTTCCAACACTAACACACAGCTCCCAACTTTTGGATTACCGATAGAGGATCCTAGTACTCTGTCAAAGCTTGAATCAAGCTAAAAGTGATCACCAGCTCCATGAGCCAACTCTCTATCTCTATGTCCAAGATGTCACCCTCATACATTCCCAGAGTCTTCTACTGGAAGGTACGAAGCATCTTCTTCCACTATTCATATTCATATTCACAATCTACATTATGTTGATCAACCTAGTCAACCTTATAGGCCTCATCATCCCATACCACATGTGGGAGATGTTCGGGTTCCCTAGAGGAAAAACTAAACAAGGAACTCTTAAGCCCTTGTAGTGGGGAAATTTTCTCTAAAATTCATTTTAACTATTTATTTATTTTAAATTCCAAAAACACCCAAGACACAGAAGAACACTAGTCATGTTGTATTGTGTACCTTTATAGGGTCATACCCTACAATCTTTGCAGCCTCAATTGGTCATTCAGAAGGTCCAGAGTCCTTGCATCAGATCATGGGTGGCCCTACAATCCCATGTCCTATCTAGTCTTCCCTGGCCTATTTCATGCACCATGATTTCCAAAAATTGTTTCCATATCATCCCATGAAATCCTTACTATGCCTAAATCCGATCTCCATCTTATACCTCAAACCCTCAATCATTCCTCTAATACCATTTTTTCACAACCTTCCTTCATCAATATGAGGGAATGGAAAAAAGTACAACTCCCTTTCTCAAGATGAAGGAGAGATAACAACCCCTTAGTCCAACCTTGAATTGGCCCTAGAATTGAAAATTGAACCAAGTGTATATAATCCAACATAATATGGATGGAATTACCATTTTTATTGAACTAGATCAAATGATAATGTGGTAGATCTCAAGAAACACGAAATACTAAAAGTAATTGAAAAGAAAAATTTAATTCCCACAAGAATGTTCAACAAGTAAATATGATACAAGGTTCAATAAGATAGCAAAGGAATATACCAGAAAAAACAAACTAAGCATAAAAAACAACTAATGAACTGACACTACCATCATCCCATACATAGTCCCACTACCACAACCTTCATGAAAACTTCTAGGCCTCCAATCACACAAAATCTCGCCTGCTCACACTTTGGCCACAACAACCACACTTCTCACCCGAAGACAACTGGGCCTCATCCTGAAGACACTTGGGAAAAAATAATGGCCTCCAAACACCTAGTCCTCTCATCCATAAAAAATATACCTGAAGGATCTGGGACTATGATAAGCCTCATGATATTACAGCCTTCCAGGATATACAAATGAGGTAAGAACCCAGATGAGGGTATATGGAATAAGGTCAGAAAGGATCCATCCATCCTCCCATCAGGATGATGGAATAGACACCCTACCACATGAATGGGGGTGTTCAGAACATGGTTCTAAAAATGTAGGGGTGTATATAGAAATAAAAAGGAGCTACAATATATATATATATGAAACCAATCAACCCATCCTGTGGCTCCACAAAACGGATAACCAACTCATACAAAAAAACATTTTACTGCACTCCCTATATGCACAGCCACACAACAGTCTGTACCAAAGCCCATCAAAACCCCTTTTCATCCAACCAATTACTATTTATTAGTTAATGGATTCGATATTATTTATTCCAGCACTTCAAAAAAACTACCAACAACAATAAAATAAAAATAAACAAATCAATATTTTCAGTCCCACTACACACCCCCAATCAACCATTACGAACTATCTATCATCAATGTTATATAGAAAATACTTATATTTCCTCAATGTAGTCCAACAACATAAAAGTTGATAACCACCATGTATTCTGAATTCATATGTCTCTCTACAACCACATGAAAAAAGGCAACCCTACTACCAACAAGTTTATCCATTCCACAATCAATAAATATCCGAACCTCATACTCCAACACTCCACATGTACTTCCCCACACAATAATCTGAGAACAAATATTGTTAAACTACATACCAAATTTGCACACATCCCACACCCTTCTCAAATAACAAACACCTCCATCCACCCATTCATCCATAACCGTGCTCCTAACAGCAACACCACACAACTGATACTAGGTCACAAGACCCAAAAAACACAGGACTCAATCACACCTATCAAACATGGAATATTCATAGTTCGTAAACACATTTCTTTAGGTCCACTTGATAAAAGGGGAAATCTCATTGGGAATTTTATCTTTGGGTATTCAATTCATTTAACCAGGTATGCGTGATTATCCAGATTAAAATTTACAAAAATTGTTCATAAGGAATCAACAACAGTTGTAACAGTCACCCATGCATAGAAAAATACCCAAAGAACCCTGATTTGAAGAAGTCTTTATAGCCATAATAGATCTTAACATTAATAAGGATAATAAATAAAATAGGCGATCAACATCAAACCACTCTCAGCCCGTTAATTTTTTACCCCATTATCATTGGATAATATTACCTTCTAATTTATTTCCATTAATAAGAAAAGTTTTCATCTCTTCAAAAGGAATCATTAGTAAACCCACTCTATATGATTCCTAGTCTAAGAGAGATAGAATAAATCCCCACTGGATGATCAAAGGATCAATGATCCTACTTGCACCAAGAATTGGGGATCACGTGATCAACATGGAAGAACTCCAAGAAAACAAAGTAGGAGGGGATCTTTCCCAGGTTACGAGTCATGTGGGGGGGGGGGGTGGATCTAAACACAACATGGGGATATTAAAAAACACTAGGATGGGAAGATATAAGATAGGATGATCTTGATTTAATATTAATGGGGGAATGGTTTCTAAATGTCATTAATCTGGGGATCACTGTCATGATCACATGATTTGAGTATATCAAATCCCCTAGGGAGTTAGGATATTGATGATATACTTAATATCCTTTAAAACACCCTTAAAATCACCCATGTGAGGCATTAAATTAGGTTTAAATCAAATAAAAAAAATTAGAGGGGAAAAACTGCAATACTGAGAAAAAAAGGAAAATCGGTATATGAGTCACTGATGGGTGAGTAACTGACAGGTAAGCTGCCGACACATCCTACTGATGCTGATACATTGACAATTTTCTAATAAGGCTGAGATATTGAAAGAACAACATATCAAATCCTTAACATAACTATTCCCTAACCAAAAGATGCTTCCTCCGACTGACACTGACGCCATCGACTCATCGATGCAGACACCTTTGATTTACTTACATAATGAAATGCTGACACTCTAACATGCTGATGAACTGACACGTTGATGAGCTGATATGACAATAGACTGACACGGAGAAATTGACTCCCTATGTCACTTATGGAAAAAATTTGAAATTTTAAAAACTCTTGAAACGAGCCATAGTTTCCTCCCAAAACACCCAAATCACTCGACAATCCCAAATGAATGATTCAGGGTAATCTGAGTCATTAATTTTTTTCAATCCAAACTATACAACTTCGAAAGATAATATTGTATCACTTACATTCTGAGTGAACTTTTAGGTTTAGAGTGTTAATAAAAAATGAAAAACTCCTACAAAAACAATATACATTTCATTTAATTATAATTTATCCAACTTAGCCCATTATTTTTAATTTAGATTTAATTTTTCATAATTCCTTATAAAATATACAATACATAATATTCAATCAAAAAAATATCATCATATATTGGTTAAAAAAAAAATTAAGGGTGATCTCCAATACAAAATAAGGTTAATCATAAGATTTGACATGTTAATCTCATCAATGAATATAATATGTGCATATGGTTGTGATGGAATAAGAAGAGTACCTGAGAGAATCATAGAAAACAACTACCTATCAATGGCTGAATATTAAATTTGTTAACATGGAATATTTTGTTTACAAAAATAAATACTCATATATATAAATGATCCTGAAACATTTGATATTAATCATCCTTAAAAGAATTCTAATAATCCCATAGAATTCATAGAAAAAACATTTTGTATCAACAGACATCACCTACCTAGAACACATATAAACCCATTATAGAACACCTACAAATGGAATATCGATATGTTTAAATTACTATATAATTTTTTCAAAGAACGTAATCATTACCAAACCCATTGTTGTGTTATATATTTGATCCTACTTTTCATGTTATATTTGGACCCCAAACCTTATTTGGGCACACATATCATATATGTAATAATGGGTAGACCTACAGTTATCTAGGTGAAACTATAATATAAGCTATAATAGAACCATGTAGAAATATATAGGCACACCCGTCATATATAATATCAATGAACCAAAATGTGAATAATGTACATATATATTTCATCAGAAATCACATAGAAACAATCATTATTCCATTTAAATATTTATCATCCACATGAAAATAAATTTGTTTCATGTCAATATCTATGAAACAAGATTAACCAATATGAAAAAAATATTCTATAATAATTTTTTGGAACTTGATTAACACATTGAAAATAAATGGGTTCTCTAAAAACCCCTTTAAAACATGATTAACTAATTGAAAAGAAATGGGTTCCATATCAATATCTAGGAACATGATTATGCTATAGATAATAACATGTTTCCATAAGAATCTATTTGAATTAATCTTAATCTATCTAGAAAACGATGACAAATTATATCAATACTTCATATACCCATTGATGTAAAATTAATGTGTTATTGTATTTTATAAAATGATGTACTATAAAATAATTTAAAAAAATAGTGTGGAAAATATCATTTTAGTTTGTAAGGTCACTATTCTGATGGAATAAATTTCAAAGAATATTGAAAAAAATTTATTAGAAAACATCATTTGGAAAATATATATATTGTTCTGCAATATTTCAGTGGTCATGAAAGGTGAAATTTTTTTTCATGACTACATGTCAAAAAAATATATGGTTTATCTTTTCAGTTGATAAAAAATCTGAAATATTTTGAAAATGAAATAATTATTCCTTTGATATATTATTTTAAAAAATAAGGTGATAATAAACTTAATAAATCATTTGGAAAGTGGTAAAAAATTAATTTTTTTAAATGTGTATTTTTAATAAAATAAATTTTTGAAGAGAGATAGAATTGAACATATATTTACATAAAAAATTATATATTATTTTATGTACCAAATAGTAGAAAATGTGTAATATTAATAAAACATATCTTGAAATTACATGATATTAAATTTGAAAGGGTTTCTATATACACATGACAGAAGAATATAGGTGAATAACATGAAATATGTATCAAAGTAGGAAAATTTAGGAAAATATCCATTTCCAATTTCATATAACTAAATTGGGGATAAATCAATGAGTTTTTATATGTATGAAATTTAAATTAAAATAAAAAAATTGGACATAAAAAATTAAATAACTTGTTGTTGTTATAGATATAATTTAATTGACACATATTTAGTGAAGTAATGATTATCCTAATACATGGAATTTGTGTCAAAAGGTCTCAAACAACACACTACATTTTCATTTAATGTGATTTAACAACCACTATAGTGATTTTGAAAATGTAATTAGCTTATTACATAAACATAATAATATTTATAATGTCATATATGATAATTATTTAACATATTATCACCCTTTTGTAAATAATCGTTAAATATTGTTGTTGCTTCGATTGTTAATTCCCTTGTTTTCTCATACATTCATTAGTATTAATGTTCAGGTTACTGTTCATATAATATAGTTAAAAACTATAAGGAATAATATTCATGAAATAATATTCATGTTTATAAGAAAATTATACTATTAATAACAATTTCAAAATATCTTATTGAAAAATTAACTATGTCATGGTCATTGAGACAGTTTGTCATACATAAAAATGATTAATGTTTCTATTATTTAATGAAAATTAGGGAAATGTAGTAATTTATATTTTATCCTTAAAATTTGATCATAATATCATAAATAACAAATTAATTATATATATATATATATATTATCCATGTGGTGTGGTGACGAAAAGAGAGAGTCACATCAATTCGTGATTGTAGTAGTCCACACATACATGAATAATGTTATGATCTTTCAACGAGTAGAAATGTAAGAAGGAAATGATATATTATATTTTAATAATGATAAGTATTTCATGAATATAATTATTATTTAATTTATATCATATTAATTACAAATATTATCTTTTATAATTTCTATTTATTTCATTAGTGAAAATAAATAACATTGCCTTGTCAGGTGGTAGTCTGCCAAACACACGAGTGATGTTATCATATCCAATATGGAATGGAATATAAAAGGTATATTTATGAAATATTTTTTGAATATGTATAATTATTTTATAAATATAAATTATATACTTTATATTCATCATCATACCAGATCATGATATATGGTATTCTAAATCATAATGTCATCAGTTTATAAAGATGTAGTCCCCCATACACGTAAATGGCGATTGAATGAAAAATTTGAATGGAAAATGAGATTTATTTAATTTATTAAATTAATATAATTACATATCATTATATAGAATATAATGAGGTTTTTATATAATTATGGTTTTATAAGAATTTATCGATGCATGGGAAGAAAAAAAATAAAAACACTTATTAAAGAACATTGCCTCTTCTTCGGGTCTCTTTTTTGGATTGAACCGAACTTCATCCATGGATAGATTAATTCATACAATAAGGATTTCAGAATGAGTTAAGGGAATTAGATAAGTTATTATGGAAGGTATTGGATTAACCAGTGGGTTTTCATGTTTCGATGAGTGGAAAGTGGGTGGTTTTTTATAAGTGAGGTCAGTAAGGGCCTTGTAATATTGGAAAATATTGAATTACACCAATATTTTAGTCTTATAAAAAGGATCCAATAAAAAATAATTATAGATTATATATGGTATAAGGTTCAATATATGTCCATCAAATATATTTTAGATTATTTTGTGTTTATTTTTACCAATATCATTTTAGATTAACACCTAGTAAATATATTTTTACCAATCCATGGTTATTGATTTTTAATGTTTTCTAATTTATATTATGACGAAATTAAATTTTAACATATAAGATAATACATATTAATATGATTAAAAACATTGAATCTATTTTTCCAAATTAAATTTTTAAAATGGAAAATGTTTAATTTAAAATTATACCCATAGACAGGATTAGAATTCATGGTTTCGAAGGGAAAATATTGAGATGTTTTTAATGATTTATATGAAATTTAAAATTTAAAATTAGTAAAATTAATTAAATTAAATTAATATATATTAAATTTAATTAATGAAACATTAAAACCTATTTTAAATATAATTTAAAATTATGATTAAATTAAATAATATTTTCAGTTTTTAATTAAAATTCTTATTTTTAATATAAATCTAAAATTAAAACATTTTTCGAAAATTATAAAAATTTACCCTAATATATTTTTTAGTGTTTTTTTTAAAAATATTAATTTTATTTTATAAAATAAATTTTTTAAATTTGGGAGAATTTAAATTTAAATCAAATCCATCAGAAGTTATTTAAAAATGGTTTATCTCGAAGTGTATTTTTTCAAAGATAATATGATTTTATATTATCTATATGTCTAATAATAATAATTTTGTTAATATTAATTAATATTAATCAATATTAATTTATATACTATATATAATTTCCATTTAAATCATTCCTTTTTGTGGATATTTTAGTTAACAAACAATGTAGATACATTATTTTTTTGAAAAATATCCATTTTAAACCGAAAAAAGAACTTATACTAAAATAAAATATGATGATTATTAAAATGTAATTAATTAAATTAAATATTAATAAAATTAATTCCTTTTATATTAATTATATTAAAAACATAATTGTTATTTTAAATTACTAAATTTATATAAAATAAAAGACATTTAAAAAACAGAAATTTTCATATACACTAAAAAATCAATATTTTTTTAAAAAATATTATTCGCACCTAAATTTAGATATTATTATGAGAATAATTTTTTGAAATTCATCAAATACATTTTCAAACTATTCTAATAATTAATTGTAGTTTATATTCATGTAAATAAATAAAAATAATTTTTATTGAGTGTCTATTTTTTTAGAAGATAATTACTGTAGAAAACATTTATTGATGATTTAATAAATATTTGTTCATAATTTATTTCTAATAGGATATATTTACAAATATATATCCCCTAATTTATATAATAATATTGATATCCCCCATTTTAATGGTAGGTTTATAACATTTATATATATCATGGGCCATTTAAGATCAGTGTTGCATGTTGAATACAATATTATACATAAAAAGAATGGGGTTTTGTGCACCATAAACTATCAATGATATAAAATTTATTTAAGAATAAATATAAAGTAGAGTATTGGGCATTGAAAATTTCATCAATTATTATATTTCTATGCCATTTTCACTAATGAACATAATATTCTTTTCTAAAATCAAGAGGTGATACGAAGACATTGTATTTTATTTTCCTTTTACTTTTATCTATATGTGACTAGACAAAAAGGAAATAGGATGTTGTGTGGAATGGATTTTTATGCCATTGATTATTTTTCCTTAATTATCCATTCCATTTAAAATATTTTTCTACATTATTTATTCTTGATGGTTGAAATCTAATTATATATTATTCTTCTATAAACTCTAATTTTTGGGTGTCTATACTCACCATAGACCCATTATTTCTCAACATTCTATATAATTTTGGGATGTTACCTTGGGTTATTTTCAAAAATTATTCTAATGTAATTGTGAACTGGCATTGGGACTAGGACATTATAATGTGGTTTTAGATCCCACATCTCTTTTTTCATCAATGGTTTGGGAGTCTTTGGATTATAGAAAAATTGATGGGTCGATGAATGTGATATAACTCCTAATTTTATGTCTTGAATGCCATTTCTGGTAATCATACGTGTAACCTTTGGTATTGAATTTATGTTATTTACTTGTTTTATTAGAGTAATTGAGATTTATCCTTGTGTGACAATAATGAGGGGTGAGATTTATGATTTATACTTAATGGGTTTTCCATTGGTCCTTATGTAGAAATATCAGTTATTATGATTTGAATCCTTAAAAATAGGGGCAAGGGGAGTCTCATGTATCATATTAGGAAAATAGTGTCATCATGATATACTCTTGATAGAGTGATCATTTCAACTTATAATCCATTCTCGATTGTTTAACATGTGACCATTTTCTCATATGATGTTTTCACTAATATGTAGTTGGTGAAATTCTACTTATCAGGGGTGATCATTATATTATCCCCTATTATGGTAGTTCATGTGGACCCTTGGTGAGGACTTTTATGAATGATAAATAATACATGTATTGGAGGTGTGTATAGTGATTATAATGTAGTATGTTATTTAGGAACATTATCCCTTAATGGTTGAAACCTTGTGGGTTTTCATTATCCTGGTTCTATTATTTAAATTTTCGAAATAAACTCTATGGTGTCTTCCCATTTAAAATTGAATTTAATTCTATATAACCAAATCGTCAGTCTATAAGTTTTTGACATAGGTGATCTAGAATGATGTAGATGTACCAGTGTGACCCTATACGAGTTTTGATTATTGTGGGAAATCTCTTTTTATTGATTCTCGATGAGAATTATTCCCCTTCCGTGCTGATGAATTAAGACTCATATCCTTACCTTTTTTCACATGGGTTCATAGATATTGATTCTTTGGAATGTTGATGTTATATAGTAGGACATGAACCACATGACTTTTCCCATGTGTTATGGCATGATTCCTAACTTCTTAGACCATGCTAGAGATATAGAAACCCCTAGAATGAATTGAATATTAGTCAGTTTGTTTGAAACGATGCATGTCTGAATCCTTTGGGAGGGTTTTGAATTATATTTGTTTTTTCATTAGAAATAGGAATCCCATATAGGTTATATTGGGAATAATAATGGTGTGTGTGAGGTGAGACTATGTTTGCAAGGTGGGAATGATAATTCCATGGTTTTTTGGGGATGGAACTATAACTAATAAAGGTTTGGAAGCACTATGTGGCACGGTAAGAGTTTTGATGAACTCTCAATGATTTGGAATGTCAATTTTTGATAGTTGAGAATGATGATTATATTGAAATGTCATTGTTAAGTGATCTATACTTGTGGATTAGGAATAATACAATGTGGTGGGTGATCATATGATATACCCAAAATAGGTGTGGATGTTGAATTTAAATTTTAGATCCAAAATATCTCTCCAAATGGTGAGTTGACATCTCCTCAAGAATAATTAACTTATTTTGGTGATGTATATCAAAGAGGATCGTGATTCATGTAGTGTGACATTATTATATGGTTTCATACATCCATTTTTTTTATTAGTGTGAGGTAGAATATGTTAGATACATTATTATTTATTGGATTATTGGATTAGTGAAGAGACATGAGTATTTAAAGTATCGATGGAGTTTTAGGGATGATTCATTTTGGTGTAGTGACCTTGATCTACATATGAAATAAAAATATTTACTAATGGATAAGGGGTTATTTCTACAATGGATTGGGTTTCACGATATTTTAAATGTTGGGTTCTGTATGGGAATTCTTGGTATGTAATGATAAGGGAATAGAGGAGAATCACTCATTTTCAATTGATCAAACCCTTTAAGGTGACACTAAATGATCACTATATGGTGATCTATATAGTGGGGAGGGAACCATTGGCCCTATGACGGTGTCATCATTATTCTATATTGGGAGTTTGGATTGGTAGTCAAAAAATGAATATTCCCTTATGGTGGGAGTCTAATGGCAGTCACAGTAGATGGGAAACTCCAACAAGATGTTCACATAAGTATGTGACCAAGAAATATATAGTTGTTTGGGTATTATAATTCCTGTAGAAAATATTTTTGATAACTTTGGAATTCCTTGGTGAAATATATTTATAATTATGTGATGGAATCAATTGGAGTCCAAGAGTTGGTATCAGTCTTATTATGGTTTTTTATGATACAAAAAACGGTTGGGTCGATGGTGAATTGATTCTTGTAGTGAGGAATAGTGTATGAAAGTTCAAACATATATTTTTACTCAATTTAAGGTATGATCTCTAGTGACCATTCATTGATGTTCATGGAAATACGTTCATATTAATTTCACCATGATAAGGTGATTTATTAATGCCTCGATAATGGTAGCCTAGAAATTCTAAGATGAGTCAGGTAGAAGAGGTCTGACTATTGTTGTTTTCATATGATTGAGTGCATTGAGTTAGAAACAACATTGGATTTGTCATTTTAGATAAAAATTGATCTTTAATTGTGATATATAATACCACTAAAGCATTATCCCTATGAATTGTTAATGGTTATGTGAATTTTCTCATGGTTTAGTTTGATATTCTCTATGATACAGATCTTGGTCCTCCAGATTATATTTGATTTTGTAGGACATTAATCAGCATGATAGTGATAAATTTGAAACCCTAAAATGTCAATAGGTATGGTTGGATGACCCAGAGACATATCCACATTAAAAAATATTACTCTAGGGTTATTTTAAGTCCTCATGACCATACAAGTTAAAAAATTTTATTAGAATTTGAATTTCCAATGTTATTGGATGGGTTAAATTTTGGTCAGATATTTGAATGGAATTAGAAGAATAGAGACATCTCAATTTGATATTTTTGGGAGTCATTTGAGGCTCTTATGGTAGTCCAGGTTCATGGGTGTGTCTTGGAGGATTCATGATTGGATTTAAGTGTTTTGGATCTCTCAAACCATTGTATATGGCGTGATTCACATGATTTAGAGCACACCATGTTAATACCCATATATAGGATAGTTAAATTTATATAACTCTTGGAAATATTTAATTGTTGTAACAAGCCATTGAGGAAACAATGTGAATTTAATGTGAAATAGAATTTCTCAGCATGGACTTGGAGACTTAGGTCTGGTTAAGGTTTTGTTATAAACTCATTGTGTACATTGTTGTTGATGTGTTTACATTAACAGTGAATGGCTCTAAAATCATTAGAGACCAACTATGCAGGGTATGATTCCTTGGACTAAGAGGAATTCTTGGTCAGTGTATGGTTTTTTCAACCATGGTCCCAAATCATTTTATTCATTGATAAAGTCCAAAAACAAAATTTACCATCTTGAAATTTTATGAAGTGGTAGTTCTGATATCCAAAATGCTTAACTAATGTCAGCCAGTATCTATTAACACTACTATATTCATTCAATCCATTAAGAAAGTGTCTTATAAGATCATTCCCACAACCTAGAAAGTGGACACACTATGATGTTGTTTTAACATTTATGAATCATATTTTGGTGAATTATGTTATCAAGATTATTTTTTTATTATTTAATAAATAAATAATTAAATTTATAATTTTACTATCAACTCATGATGGATATTTTTCATAGAATGAGGGACAGGTTACACCACGAGCTATAACCAAGTTTTTGGTTGTGATTCTGATGAAAAACAACAATGTATATATTATGGTGTTAAGACTATCTACGATATTCATGTTTCAAGATGGATAGTATTTTTTGGGCATTGAAAACTGTTTCCCACCCTTCAAATCAACAGATAAAAGTTTTCCATTGAGGTAGGTGGTCTTGTTTTTTTTCATATGGTAAAACTAGTTATTATTTAGGAGGTATATGGAATGAGTTCTCTCTAATGATGTAGGTAAAATATTTAACATAATTAAATTAAAAAGATAAAATTATTTATTGAAAATATGTTAAATTACACTATATAATTAATAAAATGAGATCTTTTGGACTCAATAGAGAGATAATATCCTTGATGAGAACATGTGCCCTACTTGGATGCCCTAGCCATTGTTGTTCATATCCATGACCATTGTGTAGGTGGAATTTAATAAAATCACCTCAATGGGTGCTTCATTGTTATAAAAATGAATACACATGGGTTTTGGGAGTGAGATAACCATGTAAAACATTGTGTATTAAGATGGTTTGTGGGAAATCTCTTGATTGTTGTAAAATTTGGGGAAACCCATTCAATCAGTAATTATACACTGTAGAGTGGACTATATTTATGAACAAAATATTCATATAGAATTTGGTTTTGAATTGAGAAATATTTGAGAGCGATGACCCCTGAGATGGTGCCTCTGACGTAACCAGACCGATGGTATTGTGTTTGGTGCAATGATGAAATAATGAATAAGGTTTAGAGCATATGGAATCAGTATTGATGATAACATATATCACTATATAACCAACATTGAACATGTATTCCCATGGGTTTTTTATTTCTGCATAGTGTTCTTGATTTTTATTACCCTTGTCTTCCTATTATGTCTTCATGTATGTATTGTTCATGAATATATGATTGGAAAATATGATTCATCGAACATAACCTAACGGTATTATGTAATGAGAATATTATGGATTCCCTTGAGTGTTATATGGTATATATATTTGTGCCTTATGTGATAATATTATAATATTTATTTGATTATAATTTAACTGTTGAATTCTGAAATATTTCCTATGTTCCAGCCGTTATGCAATGTGATGAATTTCTAGGATGTTAGGAAACAACCTCAGGTGTATTTGGGATTCCCTGGATGTGATATGTCTGTAGTATGTCCAGAATGAGTAGCTATGTTGGATTCATTCATTTTTTTAATTTTATTATGATTATTATATTGATGATATTCCTTGGCCATCCCTCATATATTTCTACTTCATATTGTTGGTGTGACTTGTTTTTAGTTGGATGATAAAGATTCTTAGAATTTGGAAATTTTGAATATTGATCATTGGTACTAATTTTAATTAAATTATTACTCAAATTACTAGTAATTATCCTTGTGCTATATGGAGTTTGGGGTGATTACGAAGACACCTTGGATATTTCTATTGGGGTGTTTCTCCTGATCTATGAAAACTGTTATCCTAAATATTTGGGATACATGGGTTACACAGGGATGAAATATTTATATGGTTATAGTGATATAATTATATTTTTAAAGAACCCCTAGTACTAGTTAAATCATTTATGGTTTATTGAGGTCATGGGTAAAGATCGACAATGATATGCTCTTGTATGTGGCTTGGCATTGTCCATGTGAAAAACCTAAAGCCATCCTAAAATCAGGAAAGTGGTGATAATGTCAGTATATTTTAATTTTTATGTGAAATTTATTTTTTTATTTACAACATGTCACATGACCATATCACTATATATACCAGTTGTTACCAGACCAAATTGGTGGATCACAAATGTGTTTTGAACTAAAAAAATTCATGGTAAAAAATTGGACAATTTTGTCTGATTAGATCTCACATGATTACTATAGGTACATGTTTGGGCTTGGGACAAATGTACCTTCATATTGGGTTAAGGTGTGGCTCAGCATGGTAATAGACCCAATGTATTTTATTTCATTGTTGATAGTATTTAAAGGTGTACATACTTGTGTGAGGATGTTTTATTTTTTGCATGACTATATGGGAAATTATTACAATTCATTAATTACCTTTCCAATATAAATTTATCACTTATATATTTATTTTATCAAGAAATATTATATATATTTTAGTACTAATTTTATCTTCAGTTTTAAATAGGGGTATACCCTCCCCATGATACCTCATAAGATCCATATCATATGTTAGAAACATCAAACATTTGAGGATGTGTTCATGAGGTCCTGTGGTGAACATGAATAAGTCACTAATAGAGTGGCCTTTATGCCTATACATTACATAAAATTGAGTAAAAATTATCATTCCCATAATTTGATTATACTAATGATATAAACTCATTATATAATACCTTTTGGTATTTAGTTCATTCATATATATTAAATAAATCCGTCCCTATATCATATATCTCTAATAAGATTCCATCTTTACCATTCATCTATCTATAGTTTCCTAACAACGGTCCATTATTTTCAACTATAAATGATCACTTCTTCCATCTGCTCTTAATAACATTAATAATCTAGTTTTTAAAAACTTTATAACCCAAATTATATTTATAATTTCCTAATAAACATTTTGTTGCATTTTTTAAAAACATGGAGGCATAATCTCGTCATTCTAATGTAATATATTGTGATAAAGATAAATTCCTTCTATACAAGTAAAAGATTATTCTAAATTTTTTGTTTTTTTATAAAACCCCCCATTGATAAGTCTCATAATACACTCAAATTATACTAGCATAAAGTCATTATTATCCCCTAAAAATTATATTGTAATAATATTAGTCAATATTTTTACTCATACATTTGTTAATGTGAATTCTTGGGCCAACATACCTCATATATAAAATATATTCCAATTTTAGCAAGATGAATGATTTAAAAAATAACAATAATATAAGGTAATTATGATGAATTTAGGTTTTTTATTAAATATATAATGTCAATATTAATTTTAATAATTTTTTATTAAATAAATTCAATTAATTTAAATGAAATTCATAAAATATTAAATTAAATTTTATTTGCATACTATCACTATAACTTTAATAAAATTAAATAATTATTTCATAAATATTTCAAACACACAGTGTAAAATGGAATTCAATTATCAATATTCTTATTAAATTCCCATTGATAAATGACTGAAACACTCAGACAAATGTCATCATAGAAATAATAAAAACAATAAAACCCATAATATTAATTATATAAAAGTGTTGTTAAAATAAATTTAAAATTAAATCATATATTAATGGTATAATGAAAAATATAAGAAAAAATGTTTTGGTTAATATGAATCATAATCATAAATTTCAGATATAGGATGATCATATGTGTTTGAAATATCATGATTCCATGTAAAGAGTTAATTTTTATAAAAATAAATACATTTAGTTATACATAATATTAATATATTTTAATTTATAGTATGGTTTTGATTATACAATATTTATTTATTTCATAATTTTTTATATAATTTCAAGAACTAATATTCTATATACAATTATCGCTTTGTACTATATTTTTTTTTGAATGTTTCATGGTTATTTGGGTTTTATTTCTGAATCATTATTAGAATCATGATGTTGTAGGACTATTTTTTTAATTTAATGTTATTTATATTCAAAAAGTATTTATTTTATTTAAAGTTTGTTTCATTGTGAAATTACTTGTCTAATGATGAATATTTCTTGTATTAGTTCAAAATTTTACTAAAAGGATTATTTTTAGTTGATAAAATGTAATCTCTTATTTTTATTCATTAATATTGATCCACAAAGTTGATTAATTTTTTATCATATATTGATTATCATATTCGTAAATTATTTATTTTTTTAGTAAATGTTTTAATGAAATTGAATTTATTTAAAATTATGTTAAAGGAAGAATTTATAATGTTTTATAATTTTTCCATATCTATCATTGTTTTGATTAGTTTTCATTATAACTAAAAATTCTGAGGTTCTCTTGGGTTTCCAATGTAATTTTTATTGAAATTATAATAAAAATTTAAAAAAACATATATATAATTTATTTATTTCAAAATATAGTTTTTTCAAAACAAAAAATGTGTTTATAATTCTTGTTAAATTTATTTTGAAATCCCTTTTATATCACTTCTCAACTATGATGACATCCATTAATTATTATAAAAATTTATTATGGATATTCATTAATGAAACCATCAGTAAGCATGACCTTTATTTATTATGATCATGTATTATGAAAATTTTCTTAAACCCCTCAACCATTTCATTGGTTGTTACATCCACAATTGAGTTATGAATTCTTTTATGTATGACACATATTTATATTTTTTCTTGTGATATGAATGGGACTAAAAATATATATCCCTATAGTTCACTAAAAAATTATTTATAAAACATTAGATGATTTGAAATGGGGACATAACCAAAACAAAAATTCCATGGGTTGGAGAAAAATTATAAATACTCACAATGCATTAAAAAAATATTTATATTTCCTGAGATGATATGGAACTATTATTGAACTGATACACCGTTGGGATTTTAGGGTCTAGAATTAAGTATTCCTCCAATTCATTGGGTAATGAATTAAATATCGTGAGATTTTTGAGAATTGTGTGGTAATATAAACCACTAAATGACAACCGGTCTACTAATTATATACCTCAATAATGCAACAAGTACTACATTATATCACAGAAGTACATATGGAATGATTTTCTAATAAAAAATCATATTATTATCTATCCACTGTTTTAATTGTAATAGTGAGTTAATATAAACCACTAAGGGAGTAATTACATTATTTTTATGGGATTGAGAGGTGAACCCAAAACACTAATCATCTCTATCTAGTATGTCTCTATATATAGGAGTGAACATGATCCACTATGGTACACTATCAACAATGTGATCATGGAATTTGATGTGAAACATGATATAATTAAAAGTTTTGTATGCTTATTATAAAAATATATTGTTATAAAAACATTAGGTTATGTAAAATTTTAAATTTTTTTATGGATTATGATTATTGACTCCTTTTTACTCACTCTTATGACTCATGCCGTTCATTATACCAAAATCTAAAATCCATGGAACATGATATATAATATATTTTTTATTAGGTATGATAATCTTATATTTTTTTCATGCATCTTAATTTTGTACTAAAACCATCTTGTTCATCATATTCTAATATATGATATTCATTTTTAATATGTTTTATTTTACATTACCTAGTATTTACACTTATAATTTTTTTATTCTATATGAAAATAATAATAATGTATTCTATGATATTCCGTGATGCATATTAGGTGTTTAAAATTATATTAGAATTTTTAAATATTAATTAAAATATATGTAGATCATGTCGCTAATATTCATAAAAAACAAAACCTATCAGTTTTAGGAACGAACACAATTCATTGTATAGTTACTAGTCTTGAAAATTGTTATAATATGATTTTATATTGGTTAGGTCATTTATGATACTATCAGATTGGGGAATCAATATATTTTATAGATTATTTTATGGTGAATGAGATGATGGTATATAAAAAATCTATATTTAATATATTGTGAAGGATATAACTAAAATTTCATTTGTTGAAAGGAATCTTTCTTAATTTAGGAAATATTAGTATTTAATACAACTATCATTTCATATCTTAGTTCTATTTTTTTTATGATTATAACTCAGTGGATTTCAGTTCTAAGGAGGTAATTAAGAAGAAACAATGATATTATGGTGGTGATAGGTTCACTAATAATTGAAATATTGTATTTGATCCTATTTCATTTAATAACTTCTTAAAATGAAATTTTAATATGCTTATTAATTCATATCCTAATGACAAGATATTAAATTATAAGTGAAGAATCTAATTGTTGTGATGAATTCATCTTATGTCTACAACTCTATTCCAAAAAATGATTATGGGAATATGTTTGTTTATATTATTATTTTTTCTATGAAATGAATTTCCTGTGATTTTAAACAATGAACAGTCCAATCTACATATATACCGTATATCATTACAGGAATGATATTTCGAATTTCGTATCCTAAATAAGCCTATGATTTTTTATTAGTGAAATTATCACAATGAATTCTTGGTAGGATTTCCATCCCTTGTTTTGGTATTAATACCAAATATGAGGGGTATTTTACTCGAATGGTAGGTGATAATCTCAATATTATTGCTATGAATAGTATGGATGGTTGTGATGATTCTTTTACCAACATGATTTCTTTAGAATCTAATAGATCATTTTTTAGAATACATATTACATATACTTAGTTCTATATCTATATTAAATAATATTCTTAAAATTACACCAAATTCAATTTTAATTCATAATGATGACAATCCAACATAATCCATAAATGTGTATTATATGAACTAGTTCAGCACCATGGGTAAACAATTTGTATTTTCCAAAATAATAATGGATAAATGTGTTTCAAAATATATAAATTATGACAGAAAAATTTCATAATCATAAAATGTATCATCATCCATGTATTAATGATTTATTCAATCAACTATAGAAATGATTAATACCAATAAATTATTAACCTTCGACATGTAAAAAAGTTTAAAATGGTAAAAATAGAAGATGAATGTTATGAAATATTACATATAAGATATATATTACAAAAATTCAATGTGATAAAATTAAAACATAAATATACTAAATATACCATCTGGTATAAAATGTAAAATTTATTTTGTGATTAACTTAATCAAATTTTGGTAGTATTTATATATTTTAATATCATCTTCTAAAAAATAAAATAAGAACATATTGGTCATTTTCAAATTCTTTTAAAAACATAATAAAGAAGAAAATATAAAATAAATTAATAATGGAAGAATTATAGATACCAAAAGTATCATTCTTGGGTGATATAATCAAAAAGTGAATATATAAAGATAATTCACTAATATATGTAAATTTCTATTAGGATAGACTGAACGTGGAAATTTAAATTCATAGTTCCAAAGGATTTCCTAAATAAAACTATCAGTTTTTTAGGAATATATCATAACTATAGAATCCACTAACAATGTTAAATGATATGGGATTGAAGTTACGTTAGGTATATAAATGTTCAGAAAATATCAAGTATCTCAAGATAAGGTTGTTCACATCACATATACTAACACAACCCTTTGTGGTAGTAGGGTTTTTGATAAATTTAGATTCATCATAGGACAGTTCTGAATGTCCCTTCAAGAAAAATAACATGGTTGTAGTTAATAACTTATATTAGTCAGTGGTTCATGTGGAAACTTATCCAATTAATGAATTAACCTAATCATAAGTAATATATTTATTAAATATATGGATGTGTTAAAAAAATTAAAAAGTGTGACTTTTATACTTATCACTAAAATATAATGTATATAATCATAATAGTAATTGAACATGCATAAAAAGTGATTGTTGGATGTGATCAAGGATTATTATTTCTCATTAAATTTCTAAATATTCAACTATAAAATGTGATGGATTCTCAATAAAGGATATATCACAGAACATTATCCATGATGTGGATTGAATGATACCAAATAATCTATGATACAAAATGTTTGGATATGGGAAACATAGGAGAATGAGGGATTTCATATCCATATAAAATTTATAGTCATGAATTAATCCACAAAATGGCCAATGAGGTATAAATGGAAGATCTGGATATGTAGAAGAGCGTAAAGAATATTAATGAAATCACCCTCAATGATTTATAGACATATAAATTCCATGAAATGAATATGCAACCCTCAAAAAATAATGAGATAATGGGATTTTGGAATATGAAAATAACTCACATTTCACTATATCTTTGGGAAGAACAAAAATGTACAGAGATATCATGAAGAACATATAGTGGAAAACTTGTAGTGGGATATTTCAAAGTATATATCTCAATGACGTTTATGTATAAATTTTTTATGTGGAATGGTTTAATTAAAAGGGGAAAACCCCAACATGACACATACTTTTATCGAAATGGAGTTAAATAAACTTTTATTTCATCATTGGACATCCATAAAAATCTATAACCCATATCACCATTATTTTATTATATTTCCATACAGTGTTAGCATATTTCATTACAATTTGATATGATTACCTGCATGATCTATGTACCATGATATACATAATGAATGATTTAAGGATATATGGATTCAAAAACTCTTTTGAATAGATAATGATTTTAGGATATCCACAAATTTTTTGAAATGTATTTATCAAGCACTGTATAAAGATTCATGCTTAAAAATTTGCAGTATTCTATAAAATGATAGTAAACATGTAAGGATTATTCAAAATCAATGTGATATGTGGACATTATTTTAGAAAACTAGTATATAAATAGTTTCAATTAATGCATTCAAATTGGCCAATATTCAACACTATAGGAGAAGACGAGATGAACTCCAAATAGAATCACATGTGGCTATTTATGGGAAGATTCATAGAATAATTTCATTTATTAACAATAATATAAAAACCATATTTTTGGACTATATCAAGTTGAAGATATATTTACTAAGATTACTACTATTCAAGGATAAATTAATAAAAAATAAATAATACAAAAATAATCTTCATTGATAATCATGACTATAAAATGTAATATGTTTTTATTGAAATTATAATCTATTAAATATCTCATTTGAAAAGTTGTGATGCCCCGACCCCAGTTACCCAGAGTCGGTGCATTATTACATATCATTGGAATGATTAGAAGGAATCATGTCTTGAATGACCGATCCGTTTAGCAGGGTTGAAAATATATTACATACATGAACTTCACATTGCAATTTCAAACATAAAATATATCATAGATTGTTCATTGAGAATTACATTATTCATTTTTAGCTTAACCTTGTATATCAATAGAAATACACTTCATGGAAATCATGGTAAAATAAATCATAATAAAGGGGTGATATTAGGTGCTCAGTAAGGGTAAACAATTGATTGGATGATAACATAATCAATAGGCATGGTGAATAATTGAAAACACATGCCTTTACACACAATAAACATTAAAACATAATGGAATAAATATGAGTTGAGTAAAAAATGAAATAATAAAACATATTCAAGGGTATTATTCTAGTCTAATAACCACTTGAACCGTCAATATTATTTTCATATTGAGGGAATTTATAATGCCAGACATTCTGAATCATTTTTTCAAGGAATCGATCAATATGTCTCAAAATTAATAAGGACATGGCCAAAACCATATATCAAATTGGGAAAGGGCTCGACCAATTCCTTGTCTAATTGTCTCCGTAGAAATACCGATGCATATAAGATCAATATCAGGCTCCACCCATCACATACTAAGTTCAATGGATTCCTCATGTGAAAAGGTTTAAACAAAACATTAACATTCAAATTAAAACTAGCTTACAAAATGTCAATAATTTCTCCATAATCCATTAATGGTATAAAAATAACACATCCACAGTCAATCATATCACAAAAACATAAATATAATATGGAAGATTTGTATCATAACAAATCATCCTCAATCAAGAATAATATCTATTAAAGGATGTTTACATAGTTGAATATGATCAGAAAAAATCATTGAAAGAAATATCCATTTTTAATTAAATCATTTAAAAGTAATATAAACGAATTCATTTAAAAAATTGTTTTCAATCAATGTTTCCTATACGAATTTGAATTTTTTGAAAGGAATTAACATTTTAAAACATTCATGTCCATATAAAAAATTCCATTAAACCATTTTGAAAACATGGACATTAACAAGAATGGATTAGAAGAATAAATAATTAAAACAATTAAAATGATGTTTTAGTAAAAAGTACCATAATGGAATCCCTTTGAAAAAACTATCATTAAACATGGAAATGGATAATAAATATTATCCATTAGATACTTACGTAAAAATATTCTCATATAATACAGAGATTGTGAAATTAACCCTTACCTTGCACTTTCTATTATTCGAAGGTATGCTTAACCTCTTGTATAATGACCATAATATGTTATTAAATTATACCAGAACCATATTCATATTTATTATATCATAAATCAATCATTTATGAATTTATACTACGTTTTAATATTTATTTCCATGTTAAATTAACAATTTTGGCAATAATCGCATTCTTTATCATACATGTTTTAACTTGTTATTATTCATCGTATCATTTAGACCATGATTTAAATATTTCCATAATATAAAAAATTATTTATATATCAAATATATTTTAAAAAATAATATTAGTAATAGATAGATATATGAAATGGAAGGCACCATTTATGGAGACAACAGGCCATACACACACAAAAACGATGTTTCCGTTTTCATATCATATTGAACGGAAGTATGTGAATAAGATATATGTAAGTACACACACACAGAGAAATATATATATATATATATATATATCTCCGACTCCATTATTATGTCATATATTTCATACTTATTAATAATATATATATTTATATTCATCATTGAATGGTGAATGTGGGAAAGAATATTATCACGCCGTGGAGACGGTTATCTGTACATACACACGAGTGAAAATATCATTATATTTATGGTGAAATAATATGTAATTGTATGTTATATAATATATAAATAATAAAAAAAATGTTATATTTATTATTTACATAAGATATACTCATTACAATACCCACCCAAAAAATGATGTGTTTGAATAACAAACAACACCCCGACGTGGAGACGGTAAGATGTATGTACGCATGTGTGGTGACATTGTAATTTATAGGATGGATAGAATAATTAATATTGTTGTAAAATATTTATAATACCATCAATGTATGTATTTGGTACTGGATATTCTATTTTGGTATGGAAACAACAAATAAAGAAGAAGTGGAAGAAGAAAAAACATGGAAGAGGGTGGTAAAATTATTATCTTTTCTATGGGTGTTTCCTTTTGAGTTTCCAAAATGGCTCTTTAAGATAGATTTATGACCAAATTAAGGCCTCTAGGTTGATTTTAGGTAATATGGGAGGATATTTGGTCCAGGTTTGGTCGAGAAAATTGTCGTTGTAGGTGTGATTTTGAGAGAAGGAGAAGTTCCCTTTAAAAGAGGGGGTTGGGGTCACTTCAGGAAAAGATTAAAATATTAATTTATTATACAATCATATTTGGTTTATAGTGGTTAAAAATGAATTTATTTCGAGACTCAGATGGTGATGGGTAGAAATCCACTCTACCAATAGGTTTTAGACAAATTTATGTTATCATTTGAACCTTATATTTTTTATTTAACTCTTAGTTTAATAGTTTAACATTTACCATGTCTTCATGTATTCTTACCCTATATGGTTAATAAACATAGTATAAAATTCTAGGAGAACATAAAGTGGTTAATTAATGACATATATAATATTATTCAAGACATTTTTTGAACCATTTATTATGAGTAATATTATATCAACCAATAATATAGTATTTGTTTTAAAAATTAATTTATGTCAGTTTTGACACTATTTGGTATTTTGTTTTTATGAAAGTAATAAAAACCTTATCACGTGGGAAAAAATTCATCTAATCAACCCTAACATTTCACATTAACATAGAAAATTCTTTAATGGCATCAAAACTTAAAATTTATATATTTTAATATTTATAATATAAAGTAATTAATATTTCATTAAAAAGGTAATTACTGCATCAAAATTGTGTCATAAATAAATTTATTTATTTAATCTTTAAAAATTATAATTAAAATACAATTATGTATGAAATAATTTTATCTTTCTAATTAATATTTATAGTCAAATTTATCTTATTGTAAAACACCTTATTAAAACTGGTTTAGTTAATAAACTTTCAATTTAACACTTTTAACTCTTCGTTAAATAAAATAATAATAAATTTCCTAATCTAATAAAAGTGGACATAAATGCTAATATTTTATTCCTAAATTTGTTTTTAGTCTAATTACACTTATCCAATTGAATAAGAGAATCTTTTACAGTAATTATAATATCAATTTAACCAGTAATTACCATATTTACTGTTAACAGTGGTAAATAAAAGTCAAAAGTTACGATTCAAAAATAATTATTTTCATCTTATTGAATAAAACATTATTTAATGATGTTAATAGTGTGTCTTTGATTTTTTAAATTCTACTCATAGAAGTGGTAAAATTATGTTTAATGCAAATTTACAAATTCTCTTAGGAGGTGGGTAAAAGATGGTAAAAAGTTCAATAAAAATTTATACATCTAATTTTATTATAAAATAACTCCAATGAATTAAATTTAACTTATATAAGTATTATTTATCTATTTTCACTTTATATAAATTTAAATAAATTGAATAATAATTTAAATAAAATCCGGTTTTAAATAATAACGTAGTGCTTTTCACTATTCATCAAAAATTCAATGTTTCTAGAAATATATCAAAAATTAACCCTAAGAGAAATTTGATATTATGAATTAAAAAATGAATACTATTTTACCAAATTAAAAACATATAATTTGAATTAATTATTTTAATTTTAATTTCTCTTGTCAAAACTAAAAAGTGGGTTTTTAAAAACTAAAAACTATCAAAAGATTGACATGTGTTTATGTCAAATTTAAATGTGAAATAACATATAATGACCTACATTGTATTAAATGATAAAAATATAATCCTATTATACTTCAAAAAAATTAAAATGCATAATTTAACACTATAAATTTTTTTTATTTAAAAAGTTGTTTTCAATTAAAATATTGTATTTTTTCACTATTCATCAAAATATGAAAGTTATCAGAAAGGTACCCAAAATTTATCGAAACTAAATTTTTATGTCCTGATTTTTGAAGAAGTATTTAATTTTATTAAACTGAATATATAAAAGTGTCAAATTTTTGTTTTAAAAAAATATTATCCATTAAATAAGTGGTAAAATTTAATTTTTTGGAAAATATTTAATTTATCTTAAAATTTTAATTTTTCCATATATTATATCTAAGAAACACAATATATGAATGTTAAAATTAGATAATAAATCTATAAAATTCAAAATGTCATTAATACTATTAATAACTCCTCTTTAAACGGCTAGATTGGTATGTCGTGGGGTGCCCGAACTCGTTGTTGGATGTAGCAGAAGTTATTGAATTGCATTGAAGATATAACATACTATAAAATATTAGGGTGTTACATTCTCCCCTCATTCAATAAATTTTGTCCTCACAGTTTGAAATTGTTCGTTGAAAATATAAGTTTAGAAATAGAAAAATACCTTTGTAGAGAACCCACATTAAGAAATGGTTTAATAAAATTTAGTCCTAATAAGAGGGAAAGCGAATAAAAAAATTCACCAACAAATTATAACCTTGATTAGGAAAACATTAGTGGAAATTATAGACACATAATTGGAGGGAAAACATCAATATTTATAGGGTGTTATTGAGGTCATCAATCAAAAACAAGTGTAAAATTGAGGGAGTTAATGCCATCAATCTATGATGATGTAAAATTTCATTGGTTCAACAAAACAAAAGGTGTTTTTATAACACATTTTTGGTTTTAAGATCCCTTCCCTAAAGTTTAAGAATTAAATTATTCATATAATAAGAGGAATATATATATATATATATACACTTGACAAGTAGTGTTTCATAATTCAACTAATTCCTACAACAAACTCATCTTTCACAACAAAGGATAATAGAATTCAAAAATATTCTATTTATCCTAATTGTATAGGGTTCCAAAAAAATGGATTTATAATTAATCTTCCAGAACATTTAAAAAAACTAAATTATACAAACTCGGTCATCATGTAGGCCAGTGATAGGTGGTACACCCTTGTTGCCCTTCGGTTGTGGGTTCAATTTTCTTGGCCTTGCCAGACATGACGGGTTGTTGCCCGACCTCTGGGTTGTCCTTTTTATAACAATCCATAAAATAAAATTAATAAGTTTTTTTATCCTTAAAAATACTATCGAATGTTTAACTTAATCCATTCCAATGTTTAGACCTATCTGAAATACTTCTGTCCAAACTCACAGTCCATAATTTTTAAGGAATGTTAACGCAAAAAAGATCCTTTTTCTATGTAATAACATGTGAATACCTCCATCATGTATTCTTTTAAAGAATGGTAATACCCTGAATTACAATTAAACATTATTGATTACATTCATGATCCCTTAATCCATATTGTATATTGGATATTCTCATTATATCCCAACATGTTGTAAACTTCAACAATGATGGATTATACAAATCATTAATCAGTTTCAATGTAGTCAAGAATATCCAATATAATTTATCCAAATCAATCATATATTATTCCAAAATCACTAGCTCGGTATCAGAATCATATCAAGGTTTATCTTTCCCTCAATCCTATATTTTCCAAAAAAATTAACCTGATATTGAGTTACTTTTCTTAGTTCAACACAATCTCATGTCCTTAATGAAATGGTACTACAATATAATCCTTATATAATTTATAATTCATATAACACGTACATAATTAATACAATACTCAAATGACATAATACATTAATAACAACATAATAACTCTAATCATTCCTCTTCATCTTCGGAAGTATAATAACATGATTGTTATCCAATAACAGTATGTGGGGTATACTATGATGATTTGGACATTTCTTCATGTAGTGTCCAAACTCCTTTCATTTAAACCATTGTACATTTAAAACCTTTTCCTAACCCTTCCAGTCACATACTTGGTGTCTGTTTTCTCCACACATATAAAAAACTATTATTCCCTTAAATAATTTACCAATGTGTTTCCTTCCATAGTTATCACATATGGAAAAAATCCTTCTTTCCCCTCTTCCATTTATCCATCTCTATCTCTTCCATCCTTTTCTTCTCTTGCTTCCCTTCAAATCAATATTACTCGGAGAATTATTTACATGACTTGTTAAAACATGATATTATTTCATTATATGATTAGAATACATGGGAGACTATTTACCTTTTAAATTTTTTCTTAATACCATGGAAGATATGATCCTTCTTAATATTTTGATCATGCGTATTTCTAGAATTCTCATTCCTTATACTAGGAACCATTTCTAAATAATTCATTACACTATGTTAGTTTATGAATCACAATACATAACTCTAACCATGTAAAATAGTTATCATAAATTGAACAGTTTATAGATATAATCCATAATCAAAAAAAGGTTTTATTTAATGTAGTATATACTCATAAACCCTTCATAATGGTGTGTAATTAAAATTTTAATTATTCTTAAGAATATCCCATCGGAGTGTCATAACCAAAAGTATCGGAAGGCCCATTTTTAGGAACATGGATACCCTAGGTCAAGCTCAAAACTCTATGTCGGAGTTTTCACTCCTTGGCACATCTGTTCCAGAGCCGCCTTTACCTGATCATATCCAGACAGGGATGTATTGCTTGGAAAATACATAAAATCACTACATTATCAAAATTCTATGAAGTTTTTCTATACTAATCCAAAAATTCTATCTTTGTTTAATGTTCTCTAATCAGAGTTTACCAAAATCTATTTCCAAGTGTCTTTCTAAAATATCATTAATACCAACTGTAATGCCCCGACCCCAATTAACCAATTTCGATGATTTATTACATAACATTGTCATGATTACAAGGAATCAAGTCTCGATAGAACGATCAGTTTAGAAGTCATGAAAATAGATTACATACATAAACATCAGATTACAATTTTAAATATAAAATACATCATATATAGTTCTTTGAGAACTCCATTTTTCTTTTTTAGCATAACCCTACAAGTCCATCATAATACACTTATATAAATCCTAGGAAAATAAAACATAATAATGGTGTGAGATCAGATGCTCAGTAAGGGTAAACAATTTATCATAACACAACATAAACAATAAGATTGCTGAATAATTAAAAATATATGCCTTTAAAAACAATGAACATGATCACTTGAGGGAAGAAATATGAACTAATTAAATAATTCCATATTAAAACATAGTCATGGGTATTATAATAGTCTAATAACCACATGAACCATCAATATTATTTTTATAATGAGGGAATGTATAATGCTAGACATTCTGAACCATTTTTTCAAGGCCGCGACCAAGACGTCTAAAAATGATTAAGGAATCATCCCAAACTATATATCAATTTTGGAAATGCCTCAGCCCATTCCAAATTTAATTTTTTCATGATACCTACCGATGTATCAAGGGGATATAGCATGCCCCACCCATCTCCTACTAAGTCCAATTCATTCCTCAAATGAAAATGTTTACACATAACATAAACATTCATATTAAAACTAGCATATGAAATATCAATACTTTATCCATAAAACATGAATGGTATAAAAATAACACATCCACAGTCAAACATATCACAAAAACATAAAAACAATATGGAAGATTTGTATCATAATAAATCAACCTCGATCAAGAATAATATCCCATAAAAGATGTTGGCATAGTTGAAAATGATTAGTAAAAATCATTGAGAGAAATATCGCTTTTTCATGAAATCATTTAAAAGTTAGATAAATGACGTCATTTATAAGATAGTGTTGAATCAATGATTCCCATTCCACTTGTTTTCTTGTGAATGGAATGATGATTTTAAAACATTCATGTCCATATAAATAAATCCTTAAACCATATTTAAAATATGGAAATTAATGTGAAAGGATTATAAGAATAAATCTTTAAAACAATTAAAATTATGTTTTAGTAAGTAATTTAAAAGTAATACCTTTAAAAACATTTCTATGACACATGTACATGGATAATAAATATCTCCCTGTAGATACTTATGTAAAAATAACCATTAATAATATAGAGATTGTGAAATTAATCTTTATCTTGCAATTTACTTTGGTCGAGGGTACATTTAACCTCCTGTATAATGACCATAATATGTTATTAAATTATACCATAACAATATTAATATTTATTCTATCATAAATTATTCATTTATGACATTATACTACCAATTTAATAATTACTACCATGTTTAATTAACATTTTGGGTTATAATCGCTTTTTTATCGTACGTGTTTTATCTTGTTATTACTGATCGTATTATTTAGATAATAATTTAAATACATCCAAGATATAAAAAAAGATTTATATATCAAATATAATTAGAATTTAAATATTTATAATACATAGATATATTAAATGAAAGGCACCATTTATGGAGACGGTAAGTCGTATGTACGCATAAACATTGTTTTCGTTCTCATATCATATTGAACGGAACTAAGTGAATAAGATATATTTAAGTACATATATACATATATGAACATATAAAACCAGTAGAATTATTATTTTATATAATACATATTTATTAATAACATATATTTTTATAATCATCGTTGAACGGTGAACGTGCGAATGAATCTCATCGCGTCGTGGAGACAGTAATCTGTATGTTCACACGAGTTATAACATCACTATATTGGTGGTGAAATAGTATGTAATTGGATGGTATATATTAAATAAATAATCAAAAACATGTTTTATTTATTATATAAATCAGTTATACTAATTATTATATCCATCCAAATAATGTAGTGTTTGAAGGAAAAACGACACCACGACGTGGAGATGGTATGCTTTACGTATGAATGTATGGTGACATTGTCATTTATAGGATGGATAGAACAATGAATATGGTTTTACAATATTTATAATAACATCATAGTATGTAGGGAGTAATGGAGTTATTATTTTGGTATGGAAACAAATAAAGTGGAAGTGGAAGAAGAAAAAACATGATAGAGGGTTGTGAAATTATTACCTCTTTTTTGGGTGTTTCCTTTTGAGTTGATAAAAAGGTCTCGATAGGATGGATATATGATAAAATTATGACCTCAATGTTGATTTGAGGGATGTTTTGAGGATATTTTGTTAGGGGATGGCAGAGATAAATGGCATTGAAGATGTGATTATGAGAGAATGGGATGTTCCCTTTTTTAAGAGGGGTGAGAGTCAATTTAGGAAAAGATTAAAATATAAATTTTTATAAAATAATATTCAGTTTTTAATGGCTCCAAATTAATTTATTTCGATCCTTATATGGTAATGGGTCGACATACACTCAACCAATAGGTTCTAGTCAAATTTAGGTTACCATTTTAACCTTATCTATTATATTTTACTCTTAGTTAAATAATTTAACATGTAACATGTCTTCTTGCATTCTAACACTATATGGTTAATAAATTTACTCTAAACATTCCAATAGAAACTAAAGTGGTTAATTAATGACATATATAATATTATTTAATCCCTTTGGATGAACCTTATATTTTATTGGAATATTATATCATCCAATAATACAGTATTTGTTTTAAAAATTAATTTATGTCAATTTTGACAAAATTTGATAATTTGTTTTTGTGAAAGTCATAATAAAATATCACTACAAGAAAGAATTATCTAATCAACCCTAACATGTCATATTAACCTATAAAATTCATTTATTGCACCAAAACATTTAAATTCTATTTATTTTAATATTTATAATATAGACTATTTAATATTTCATTAAAAAGGTAATTACTGCATCATGATTGTGTCATAAGAAAATTTAATTATTTATTCTCGAAAAATTATAAATAAAATAAAATTATGTAGGAAATATTTTTATATTTATAATGAATATTTATATTCATGTTTATATTATGTATAACACTATATTAAAAATGGGTTACATAATATCATTGAAGTTAACACTTTTAACTCTTCTTTAAATAAAATAATAATAAATGTCAAAATCTAATCCAAGTGGACCTAAAAAATCATATTTTATTCCAAAGGTTGTTTTTGGTCGAATTATAGTAATCCAATTGTATTAGGACATGTTTTTTGGTAATTATAATATCATTTTTACCTTTAATTACCCTATTTACTTTTAACCGTGGTAAATAAAAGTCAAAAGTTACTATCCAAAAAAAATTATTTTCATCTTATTGAATCACATATTACTTACTGATGTTAATCGTGTCTCTCAGATTTTTGAAATTCAACTCACAGAAGCTGTAAAATTATTTTTTATGCAAATTTGCAAATGCTCCTTGGAGGTTGTTAAAATACGATAAAAATTTCAATAAAAAATTATACATCTAATTTTACTATAAAATGACATAATGAATTACATTGAACATATTGAGTAATTATATATATATTTTTAATTTAAAAAAATGTAAACAAATCAATTAATTTTTTTTAAAAATGTAGGTTTTAAATAATTACTTAATGTTTTTTCGCTATTCATAAAAAATTATATGTTTTCAGAAAAATACAAAAAATTTACCCTATGATAATTTTGATATTCTGAATTCAAAAAAGATTTTATTTTACCAAATTCAAAACATATAAGTTTCATTAATAAATTTAAAATTAATTCTCATTGTCAAAACCAAAATGCGAGATTATAAAAAGTAAACACTATCAAAATATTGACTTCTGTTTATACCAAATTTAATTGTGAAATTACTTATAATGACATAAATTATATTAAATGATAAAAATAAAATCTAATTATACTTCAAAACCATTCTAATTCATAATTTAACACTATAAATTCATTCGATTTAAAATGTAGTTTTCAATTAAAATATAGTATTTTTCAATATTCATCCAAATATGAAAGTAATAAAAAAAAGTACCAAAAATTTATCCAAACTAAATTTTTTTGTCACTATTGTAAAAAAGAATTATATTTCATTAAATTGAATATATACAAGTTTCAAATATTTGTTTTAAATAGGATTCACTTTTAAATATGCGGTAAAATTGTATTTTTTGAAAAAAAATTCATTCTATCTTAAAATTTTAATTTTTCATTATATTATTTATAAGAAACAAAAAATATGAATGTAAAAATTATATAGGAAAAAAAAAATTCAAAATGCAGTTAATAATATTCATAACAGCTTTTTGAACGGTTATTTTGATAAGCCGTTGTGCGCTCGAACTCGTTGTTGTGTATAGCACAAGTTATTGAATTACATTAGAGAGATAACATACTAGGAAATATTGGGGTGTTACATTCTACCCTAATTCAATAAATTTAGTCCTCACAATTTTAAATTTTTGTTCAAAAATGAAAGGTTAAAAATTAAAAATACCTTTGTGGAATACCAACATCAGAAATTGGTTCAATAAAATTTAGTCTTAATAAGAGGGAGAGGGAATAAAAAAAATTCTCCACCCAATTATGATCTCAATTAGGAAATCATTGGTGGAAATTAGAGACACATACTTGGAGGAAAATGTAAATATTTATACAGAGTGATTGAGGTAATCAATCAGAAATTAGTGTAATATTTAGAGCCTCAAAGCCACCAATATAAGATGATGTACAATATTATCTATTCAACGGAACATAAGATGTTAGGATAACACATTTTTGGTTTTAAGTTTCCTTCCCAAATGTTTAAGAATTAATTTATTCATTAAATAAGTGGAATATATATATATACATGAAAAGTAGAGTTTCATCTTTCAACTAATTTCTAACACAATCTTTTACACCAAAGGATAATAGAATTCAAAAATATTATATTTATTCAAATTGTATAGGGTTCCAAAAAAAATAATTTATAATTAATATATCAGAACAATTAATAAAACTACATTATAAAACAAGGACATCATGTACGCCAGTGATAGGTGATGCACCATTTTTGATTTTTGAACGGCTAGTTTGGTAAGTCGTTGTGCGCTCGAACTCTTTCTTGCAAGCAGCACACGTTATTGAATTACATTGAAGTGAAATCATACTATGATATCTTGGTGTTTTAAAACAGTTTTCTGATATTATTTGATACAGGAATGGTTATCAATATATAAATTTGACCATTTGAAATCTTAAATCATATGTGGAAAATATATTATTACTTTGGACTTCCCAATATTCTTTCCCAATTTCTGGATGTATTTGAAGTAGCAATTTATTTGAATTAATTTCCTAATTCATCACATTTGGCTAACTAACTGGTTAGAGTATTGAACATGTAATTTTATAAAAGAAAATACCAGTAGAAATAATTGTATGATGAAATATTTCACAATCATACCTTAATAAACTATGTAAAATTTCACATTAAGAGTCATTTTTTTGAGGAAGTGACATGAGAATATGACAATATAATGACAAATAAGTACCCATAATAGTAATCATGAGTGTAACAAAATATTATGTGGATTTTTTAGAGGGTATAATGTACCTACCCATGACTTTACAATTTACATGCCTTTAAATTAAAATTTTATTTGATAGCCCGTCATACACAAAACAATGAAAAACAGGTGAAATCTATTTTTTCATGATAGTATAATATTTTAGTAACAAAGGAAAAATGTTTTGGAAAAATTAAATGAAACATATTATTTATAATTAAAAAATATACAAAACAATAGTTAAAATATTATTATATGATTAATATTATAAACATCAATATCATCAATATAGACTATACTACCATTGAAGAATGTAGAAATATTTCAAAAAATAGATAAAAATTATAAAAATAATGATTATGAAATCAGAAAAAATAGTGAATGATTATTAGGATATATCTAATAATTTAAAATGATATGTAATATTACCATTATTGATATAGTCTATAGATATATGACAATTTGATATATTTCTATTTAATACAACTTCATTGGATATACTATTATAAAATATAAACATTAATGTTTACTAATATTTGGTAATTATTTAAAAATAATTTAATTAGTAATTAATTAATAATGATGTAAGGAAATTATGTGATAATATATTTGTAATATTATTTATTATAGAAATATAAATTTTAATTTGATACAAATAATTATAGTTGTTTTTAGTAGAAAATTGTGTTGTTTTATGAATTCAATGAAATTTTAAAATTCGATTATACTGATAAAATTTACTAGCTAGAATGTAATCAAATAAGATTAATTTTATGAAATTAAAATCATTTAATTCTAAAAATGATCATTTTTCAATGATTTATATTCTGAGAGTATTTTATTTTTAATATTATGAAATTTAATAGTAATTGGTATGAAATATTTTCTCCATTACATAAAATTTATCTCTTATTTACATATTAATTGATATGAAATTTTATTTTTAATAGACAATATTTAGTATTAATTTTCTCAATAAGGATAATTTTTTGGGTTATTTTATGGTTTCATTTATATGAGTGTGTTTTCCTATTTTGGTATTTAATTATAAAAAATGATATCCAAATATTAAATCCATATATCATAATTCTATGTGGAAAATAATATTTTATTATTAGTTACCGAAATTTTTACAATCATAAATAATTAAAAATTTCAAAAGACTTAATGGGGGTAAAAATGTGATGAAATATTTTTTTTTAAAATTATGGTTATATAAATTAATTTTAGAAGAACATTTTCTTTTTTAGATTCTATACTATAATTTTAAAAAACATGGAATTACATAACTCAAATGAGATTAATGCGAGTCCATCAAACCCCATCACTACACTAAATTTTCTAATCATATGTCCTATATTTTATCCCTTAATAAAACACTCCTCCACTGACTAGAAAAAACATTTATCCTTCATGTTTCTATTGAATCTTTTCAAAAATTCCATCTCCTATGTTTTTTATAAACTTTTGGTTTCCATTATACATAATAAATAAGTCTATGTTCATAATTTTATATGATGATACTATAAAAAGGATCAATTCAATCACAACATATTATGAGTTATATTTCATTCCATCCCATTTAATTTATCATCTCCTCAATTTTGAAATAACATTATCCATTGTAATAATATAAAATTAATATCATTATAATTTCCAGCAAAAATATATGTTCACAATATAACTATATTTTTGTACACATTCATTATGTATAATGAATTTTAGTTTGGGTTAGTTTTATAGCCTATTTGAATAATTCTATAATGTTGCCATCATGAATGATTCAGAAAATGTAAATACTTTTGAATTTTTATGATAGATATGATTTTTATATGTTTTAATATATCTATAATTGTAATAAATTGTATTTTTATTCATTAATACAATTTATTTTTACTTAGCCCAAAAAATAAAATGATATTTAACCACGCATTATAAACTGTCAGAATAATAAAAAAAATATGACCATAGGAATTTAGAACTGTATAAACATAACAATATAAATTACATTTAATTAATGAGTGTGATAAAAATGATCAAGGCTTGAGGACTATAACCCCTATATTAGTGGATAAAATTACGTAATTTTTAATATACAATGGCTTCTTTTATTTTTATTTATTAATCAAAAAATCATAAAACAATTAATCTAAAATAAGTTGAATTCTCATAATATTCTTAATTCTTTGTCAAGTATAATTTATTTTAAAAACA
The DNA here is from genome assembly GCA_963277665.1 of Viscum album. Taxonomy (NCBI): domain Eukaryota; kingdom Viridiplantae; phylum Streptophyta; class Magnoliopsida; order Santalales; family Viscaceae; genus Viscum; species Viscum album. The sequence continues at coordinate 1,708,028,149 of OY728121.1, forward strand.
TAAATATACAATTATGGATCCAACTCTATAAATGATTTAATATTAAAAATTTTGGAAAATATTTCTCATTTTATTTTAGGTGAAAATTTTTATAGATAAATGAGATATTGAGAAATAAAATTTATTGTTATATTTGATTGATCAAAACATTTATTTACAAATTATCATTTTCACCCAAGATACAATTGGATGTACATAAAATTATTCATGTACAGGAAAGATTAAATTTTATATTAAAATTTAATACATTTTGAGTATCATTTAAATTGACTATAAAAAAATTAATTTGGATGTTTCAATGGTGATAAAATTCAGACAATCTGATGTATAATTTTTTAGGGAAAGTCTCATGGCCCAAAAAGTCATCACAATATTTTAGGAATAATTACAAACAAGGTATTCTAGATTGGATGAAATGGTCCCATCAATTATAGTACATAATCGGGTAAATTTTTATTCAGACAAAAAAAATAATTAATGATAATGTTCATTCATTCATATAAATGGAGAGAGAGTAAAATATGAATGAAACATATTTAATGATGGAAAATAAATTCATCAACCAAATTCGACCACTATTTGGCCTACCCTAATGAATTGGAAGACATTAATGTTAATTTTCAAAAGTAGGGGTCTCAAAATATTTATTTATGATTTATTTTGGGTTAAAATTGTGATTCATGTATTACTTTATCATCATGTAATGATTATTCAATTTTTTTGTCTTATATTCATTCATCAATTGAAAATGATTTAAATCCTCAATAGATTATGAGGTAAATGATATATATCTTATATTAAATTTTTATATTTCACCTTATAATTATAGAAATATTATTTTTATTGTGTGAATTCACTAACCAAATAATATAAGTGATCACTATTTGAATATTTTCCTCTTCTTTAATCATACTATTATGAATCTCCCATCAATTTATATTATGATATTATAATCTATGGTAGGATATCCTAATTATTGATTTTTTATATGGATTTGAATGGGTTATATCAGATGTCATTTTATTTTATTCAAGAGACCAATTACTTATTAAATTTGAGTATTTTATTTGATAATATTTTTTTTATTAATTTTGAGAGAATTTTAAAAGAACTAATTTTTATAGGTAGTATATTCTTATACTGTTGATTTATCAGTAATGTGATCCACCATGTGATTAGGAGATTTCATTTATAATTTCATAGTTTATTAATGTTAATAATGAGGTTATTTGTTATATCATTTAACGGATACATGAAAATTAATTAAATGAAATTTTTAATGAAATATTCATATATTAAATCACAAACAACAACCTTGTATGGACCCATTTCAATTTTTCTAATTAAAATATTTTTGTGATTAGTTATTAAATAAACAACACAAAATTGAATAGAACACTATAATCAAAACATGACACAAATCCATTTGTCACAAGTATTACATAATAGGTCAAAGTCGAATCAATGTTATATCAATGCTTAAAGAGATAACATTGACCAATAGAATATATTTGTGTGAATCCAACATTGGAATATTTTATGGGGATGTGATTCTTTTACATAGACAATCTAATTTAATTAAAACCCCATTTTTATTTTCTCACCAACATATATATATCTTTTCCACTTGTATTTGGTTCATTATCATTTTCATTTAGAACTATCATGACTACATAGTTATGGATGATAATTCATCCGTAAATGGATTAATTGAACTAAGAGAAGATATAAGATTAAAGAGAAATCCTATTTAGTCATATAAATTAGATTTCAAGTCCACTATAATAGAGGGTGTTGAAATGAAGATATTTTAATCATAAATAATAATTGAATGGAAAATATAAATTATGATTCTCTTAACATGTGGAATATTTTTGATCTATTGATCAGGGACAATGAAAAACATTCTTGGACTGAATCCCCAATAAGAATGAATAATACAATGTAATTATAAAAAAACTATATCCATAAATCTTGTTCCTAAAAAACCATTCAACCATTCATGAGATAGATTCCATAATGACTTACAATTATGTTAATTAGATTAATGATATCATTGAGACCATGTGACTCTTCATGAAATAGTAGCATCCATGTTGAAGTTGCTCTTTTTCTTAGTAATATATTGGCATAATAATTTCTAAATCAACATGATACCAAAACCTATATATTTTTTGTTGGTAATTTACAAGAGCTCTGTAGTGAAAATACATCCCTTGTGATAAAAAAACTAACCAACTAAATCATTGATTCAATTAATGAAAAATTTAATGCACCATCATGTAAAAATAAAAAATGGATCAATAATACAGCAACCATAAATATCCACCATGGTATTCCAAACCTATAATAAATTAAAGACTATAATGATCGTTAAGGTCAATGAAAATAATAATAAATAGACATGATTTGGAATAAGTCCTTCAAAAAAATCCCATAGTATTTTATATGGGTATCTATAATGCCTTTTGTAAAAATGATGAAACATGGGGAACCAATCTATAATATAATAAACCTCCAAAATCATTTGGGATTTTTAGTATTTTGGATGAAAAAACCATCACGTCTAATCATCAATCCCTATATAAGATGGTTTTTGGGCTACTCTATTGAATATTAAATGATGTTAAAACTATATAACCTATTATAAAAATTAGTAAAAAACAAGATTATATAATTGATAATTTCAATACAACTCTTTCAATCAATGATAAACTTAATATAGGACTATCTACAGTGATAAAAAAATTTAAAAATCATTAGAATTAATTAAAATTAAATCCTTAGAATAATTGTAATTAAGTATGACATTATAGTGGTAATCCAAAACTCGATATACCACAATGCATGATTAATTACACTCATTACAAAATTTGATATCATGAAAAGTTTGAATCCAAACAATTCCAAGTCAAAATTCCTTCAATTCCAAAACCAGATCTACCAACTCAATTATCCTCCTACGAAAAATCAACGAGATCAACCACTCACTCATTCCAGTTCATAAACATTATGTGGGATTAGTTGAGAAAGAATATAATGAAAATTAGTTTCATTGTTTCGTTAAAAAAATTAGAATTTAATGTAATTACAATGGTTAAGTAACCCATTTCCCCTGAATATTCCTTCCTCAACCATAATGGGTGAATCTGGTAACAAAAATTCTTCTAATGAGAAATTAAAATTCATTACTCTTATTAGTATTGTAAAATAAGTAAAAACATGATCCAACTATTTTGATAAAATTTATAGAAAAAAATATTTTTTCTATATTTAATATTCTCACTAAGATGCATAAGAATTGGATTAGAACATTAATGAATCACTAACTCAAAAAAATCATGCAAGATATTCCATTCACTAAAAGATTGAGCAGAAAATATAATCTCAATAAGAGAAAGAAAAATTTACAGAATTAATTTATCAAGATAAAATGAACAACAGTCTTCTTGATATAATAAAAACAATACAAACCAATGAAATGAAATATATGGGATTTTGTATATTCAATGGAATTATATCTTATAAAATCATTCCATTTTCAAAATGAATGTGAGAAGCACCATTATAGGATGTATAGATCCTATGTTAATGGAAAACAATTATTATTACATAAATGATGGAAAAAAATGAAAATAGTTTTCATATACCTATGTGTGATAGGATCAATTTTTAATTATATTCCATTTACCCTAATTTTTTTGTAAGGTCTTAGTGAACTCCAACCTAAATCATCCTATCTCACAGTTGATGATTTTTTGTTTTTAAATTCTTACATTCATATTAATGTTTGTTTTTGTAGAAATTGATAATATTTTTTTAATAAATTTATTAAATAATCCTGAAAACAACCAATCATAGATCCATGGGGTAAATACCCTATTAATCATACCCATGCCATCCATGAAACAATCAAATCCATTTTTTTTAGGATGGGAAAATAAAATTAATCATAAAATATTGTCCAGTAACACAGACTTTATAATATAATAACTAAAAATGTTAATAATTTGAATTTTTATATGGTAAATAAGTCGGAGAATGTATAAAATTATTCTATGGAATGTCAAAAAATTACTAAAGGATCATTATTTCAAGATGTGACTTATTTCCTCTAGTCACAAGTGGAGATAATTTATTCATGTTTTTAATCATTTCAATATAATTCCTTTGATGAATTTTATATTCTAATAATCACTAAACACTTGAGAGAAATCATAATATTTTAATATAAACACATTTCATCTCGTTTAAACCAATATCATTTATGCAGAAAATTAGTTTTAAATTCATCTATTGACCCTCATTTCAAATCCCAATCTACCTCCTATGATTTCAAGTATCATTAAAATTAATTCAAATTTCATACCTTCATAACTAAGGTATAAACTATTAATGACTAACCAAACTATTTATGTTCTTATTTATTCATCCCTTGAATCCATATATGATAAAATGATAATACATTTCATAGGTAAGAAAAAGAGAGAAATTATATAATTTTTTTATATTCAGGGGTTTATACCACTCTCTAGAAAACATTGTTTTTTCTTGAATCAAATACAAATCCTTATTTCATACACCTAAAATGGAATAAAGATTAATCAACCATAATTAATAAATTATAAAATTAAATTGATATTAAAATGTTTTATTATCCACCCCATTATTTTGAGTGTTTTTTAATCCCAATCCATGGGTTTTAAATGATGGATTGAAATGATATGAAATGTAATGATGATGGTGAGATCCTCCCTATAATTGTGTGTAGTAAATGGAGTGTGTTAATAGATTATAAGAATATGAAATAGACCACTAGGAATGTTCACTTAACATTACCAATAATCGATCAAGTCCCTGGTTATATTGGAGCACAAGATTTATACTACATCCTAGATGTGTATTCAAGGTATGAAAAATTGAGGATTTTATAGAATAATTTCAAAAAAAATTCAAAATAGTAATTTGAATAAATTCATTAAAAAAATTTATTATGTAACACCCCTAGTATATATTAGCTAGGAAATAATGGAATTTTCATAGATTTGGTGACGTGTGGTTAGAAATTATTATATATGGATTCCTTAGTTTGGGTCCCATTTTATTTATTATTGAGAAATTATTGGTGTTTAATATATAGTTTTGAGGTTATTAATATGTATTTAATTTTATAAAAATCTATTAAGATATTATATAAGGATTATTCTCCATGCATCATACATTATATACTCATTCTCAGGTTGATACATTTTAGGTAGTGATCATTTGTGACCATTTATCCTGAGAAATTATAAAATATCTAATTAATTTCATAAGAAATTATAGTTTTTATAGAAGGATCATTTTGAATATCATCTCTATTGTATTAAACTATAAGGGAATAGATAGAAATAAATATTATTTTATTTATATAATAATCTATGAGGATGTATTCTTGAGAGTTGAGTGAAATTTTATCTATCCACAAAAAATGGAAAATGATAATTACAACAATCCTTTTGATATTATATGTGATGTGACTCAATTTTTTTAGGATATATCAAAAGATAAATATTAGCAAAAACAATTTGTAAATAATTATACGGGAAAATAAATTTTGGGGTCCCAAAAAAACAAGACCATGAATAAAATTGAATTTCTTATTATTTTTTTTTATAGAGTCATTAAGATTCCTTTTCTATGGTTCCTACATAAATGATTTCACTTATTATTTAGTATTAAATTTGTTTTTCAATAAACAAGAATATAAGGCATGATACATTATGTGGGACCTTTTATTGCATGAATATTCCATAATTGAAAATATTAATAATTTTATGGAAAATGTTTTAGCTGATCACATCGTGAGTTTCAAATTTTTTATAAAAAATCATCCAATCAATATACTTTTGAGCTATTCCATGATGTGAATATTAATTCAATGAGTGATTACACGTGGTATTATGATATAGAGAACTACATGGAAATGTGTGTCACTACTAAATCAAATGAACTCAATAATGGAAGAAAATCATTTATGTTGTTGAATATTTTTTGTTTGATGATCCTTAACTCTACATATTATACCTCAATCTTGTCATTATTTGATGTATTCATAAATATAAATCGGAATCTATTGATAATTTATATTAAGGGATGGTATATAGATGCCACTTTTCAACACATTATAAAATTAAAAATTTTCTAAATATAATATTATTTCACCCACCCATCTTAGTGGTTCCAATAAATTATATTAATTTCTTCACCGTTGTTGGCAACTATGTATAAACACTAATGAAACCAAAAGGATATTAATACAATTGTGATTTAACAGATCATTGATTACTATGAAATTAAAGTTATATAAACCTTGTAAAATATATGGGGATATATCTACTATAAATAGCCAAAAATTACAGATAAATTTGGTTTTAATTATTTTGTAGTTTTATGAGTTTGGGAAAATTGACGGCACGCGATTTTAAGGCCCAGTGTGCCTGAAATGAAATTTTGAACTTTTTTTATGGTACCTTCAGTAATCGTGCAAGTGGAAATTTCTAACTTTTGAACCGATGATCAGTATTGAAACACCGTGGCATCGTTGAACTCGTAGTGCCGAGATTCTTTTAAGAGACACTTAACTTCGACTATTGTAGGTAGGGAGAAAAATATAGTTTTACAGAATTTTTGAAATAACAATAAAATAACATGAAAATGATATTTTATTTTTCAACCACCTCTTGAGAGACGGTGGCACAGACCATGGAGATGGTCGGGAATTTAATAAGGGGTTTTAAATACCTGTTTACACATAGGTTGTGTAACAAAATTATTTATAATTAATAAGATTCATTAAATACACTAATTAATAAACAATTAATTTAATATACAGTTAAAAATATAACTCATCCTTTTAATTATCCAAACTGTGGATAAAAGGATAATTGGTGGACTCTGGGAGAATCCTTGACGAAGAACCAAATAATGAACTTCCCTCCAATGAAGAACAAATGCTTGAACAACACCTTTGGAGGAATCGATCAGGGATCAAAAATGCTGGTAGCTTCAACGAACATAAATTATCCATCCACAACTATGAATCCTTCTTTGAATCAGAGGTACATGTTATTAAATTCAAATAATTTCAGGATTCAATTCCTCATTCTTGAAAATAATGACGAATGAGGATCAACCAAAATGAGTTGATCCACAATTTGATTGACATAGTTTGTAGTTGTAGTAGGATTTTTGAATGGGATTTATTTCATATTTTATGATTTATTTAATAACCCTTTATATGATGATAATGTAGAGGGAGTAGGACAAACAAAGAAGACATGGAACCTTCGACGCTTTTGTTTTTATCACGTTTTTTGGGGGTATATTCTCAACTCAAAAGAATCCTCAATCTGGGAGCCCCACATGGGTAAAAGCATCCCAGGAGGCCTGTAGTCACAAATGGAAGAAAAAATAGACCACCAGAGCTCTTCAAGGTCCCTCAAATCCCCATCAGGAACGGTATCCGTGTGACAGTGCCGGCGGGAGAAGAAGGTGGTCGGTAGTCACTAGTCGCGATGGTTGCGGTCAGCTCATGGTCATGCCCCATGGATAGAAGCCACGAAACTGAGATTTAGTGGAGGGGACCCAAGCCCCTTGGGTCCTAGAGATAGGGGGAATCTCCATGTGGTGCCTCCAGTAGAATAATCATGAATAGCTTAGCAGTTCGAGATGGGGGGCCAGGCCACCCAGCTAGCAGACAACGCCAGCCACTAGGCCAGGCCGCCTGGTAGCCGAGCCCACCATGGCCCATCCCACTCAGGCCGGGTCAAACCCAGACTAGTTCGGGTCATCCTGAGCTAGATCGGGTCCGACTAGGTGGGGAGGGTCGGGTCAAACCAGACCTGGACCCTTTTCAGCCAAGATATTCTTAAAATTCCATATCTCTCAAACTAGATGTCTGTTTGATGAACCTCTTATGGGGATGGAATTCTTTGAAAAATAAGGTCCTTTTCAAATACTTCAACTGTGTTTTACAGAAATTTGGAGTTTGTTTGGGTTGGATCGAATCCGAATCCAACCGGCCCCTCAGTATTAAAACGCTTATAACACACAGACCGGGCGTCCGATTGATGCGCCATCTATCTCAATGGAACCCTTAAGACATGTAGTTACTTTGGGTTAAATTTTTTTGGAACTCAGTGGATGTTGACGCATGACCGATATCTTAAAGATCAGATACTACAGAACTCAAGTGCACCGAGTGTGGGGAATCCTACAGCTGGTTGTCACATGAAGACCGACCCTGTGTGGATATACATCAAAGAGAACCTATGTGGACCAGAATCATATAGACCCTATGTGGATCATTTTCCTAGAGGCCTTGTGTGGATCAGGATCATAGAGACCATGTGTGCATCAACATCATAATGACAATGCATGGATCAGCACCATTGCGACCATATGTGGATCATAATCCTAGCAACCCATTGTGGATTAGCAGTGTGTGGCCCGATGAGGACCATCCATAGAGCGACCTATTGTGGATCAGCGACATACGACCCTTTGTGGATTGATAATGGAACAAAATCATTGTTGGTTCATTGTGGAAACATCCTAAAATAACAAAATGATGTATGATAATACAAATCATCTTTATTCCTAATCTTTATGTCATATACCTGGTTTGAGATGAGTCTTTTTCTATTTTCATTGTGACTGAGATCACATATAATGGTTTTTTTAGAATTTCTTATAGACCTTTAGGTGTCTCAGCGGCCATACTAGATTTTTTATTCTCCGCCCTGCACAGGTTTCATCTGTACCATGATGTGTCTTGTGAGATAATGATTATCTTGGCTAAGACATTAGGAGGCAGGATGAGGTGGTAATCAAAGGTGACTGGTTGACGTGGAGAGATGTGGTGAAGAGATGTACCTACCTTTTAGGTAGGATCATAGGTGGATGATATAAAGATCTATTTTCTATTATAGTTGTATCTTTTCAATTGGTCTTGTCTTCCAGCCCTTTTACTTTCAGTATACACTTTTATTACTACATTTTTACAATGTGGTATTCATCTCGTCGAGTTATTGGTCTATGTGATTGGAGGATTAAAGGAAATTCCTTACCACTTTTATGTATATAGCTTTCCAGTGATATTATCCAAACCCTAGCCTATGGAAGTTGGGCTTGCGGTTGTCATGGAACAGGCCCCAGGGGATGGGTGTTGACAAAGGGTTATTAGAGGAGTCAGTTATACTGAAGAACTGGGACTATGATATTTCCAATGGAGCAATGGTGTCAATTTTTTTATTAATGTTTTTCATTTGGGGATTCCAATGATGGGGTGGTGACCTATGTATCAATACACCAAGACCCTAAATTATGATTTCTGACTTGGTGCACGAAAACAATGATTTCATGTGTTTGAGAAATGTTTTAATTTTTATCTCTTTTGAGTCAAATCACTAAGTGAAACATATTGACAGTGGGTCACCATTTTATTTTCAGGATTCCACCACATAGACAGCCAGCCAGGATTCCAAAGAGAGTTCACGATGATGGCCCACCATCTGATCAGGCTTCGGTGTAGGGCCCTCTTATAGCAATAGCACCATCTGGTGGTGAACCAGCCACACCACAACCTTTTGGACAGTTGATTCCACCATCCCCACTAGCAGACGGTGAACACAAACTGAGCCCATTTCCCATGGTCCATCGACATAGGCCGTCATGATTTCGAGGCAAGACAAATCCACAGGCAGCCGAGGACTAGCTGTAGGTTGTGGATAATCTTTTTCCCTTAGCTGGGACACCAACAGAGCATATGGTGATCCTATATGCTAGTTTTTACATGGAACGATAGTGAGATGGTGGATCCTGGAACCCAATTACATTATGAAGAAACCCTTACCAGGATGGACTTTGATAGGCTCATTAGGGTGAAGTTAGTTCCAACAAAATTACCCTCTGTGCGTATTCAGAAACTCCTTCACTTATATTTGGGTAGCCTTTCAGTAACCCAGTACTCGGTAAGATTCACCGACCCATCGTGCTACTCCCCCGACATGGTAGGAAATCCTTTTCTTTTCAGGGCCCCGACGTTTGAGAAGGGTCTTAAGCAAAAGATCAAAGAGTCGATGATATCGCTCAATATCGCTATGTATTTTGGATTAATCGAGAAAGATTTATTAGTGGAGATATTCTTAGGTGAGAAGACACCGACAGTGAGAGACACCACTGGACGATAGGTAGAGGAGGCATCTGCAGTATGCAGATGGTTGATGACACAGAGGTCCATGCGGTCCAGACCTTCTAGTGGAAGATTCTAGGACACAAGGCCAGAGGTGATGAGCTCACGAGGTAGATTATCCCAGAAGGGGAGAATACTGTGATTCAAGTGCGATAGGAAGGGCCACGTGGCTCGCGAATGCCTGACCCGTTGTACAGACAATCAGTTGAAAGTCATGGGATCGATGGGGTAGATGCAAATATTTAAGCGAGGAGGTCTGTCGGGTGGTGGATGTAGTATATGAGTTGGTCATGCAGCAGGAAATGGGTGACGATTTGAGGTTCTACCCACACCACCACTAGGTATTCCTCCTCGACCTTAGGGAGGAGGTGGATAGGGACAAGCATAGCTTCGGTCCGTTTTTCAGTTCCCCATCTCTTGATTGGATCTCGGAGATTCTAGTAGAGGAATTGGATCAATTATTATGATTATATACTCCTACAGGATTAGATTTGATTATTACACACTTATTCCGGAAGTGTGATCATACCATAAGAGGTGATATCTTTGAATGGGAACTCCTAGTAGAGGCATCAAGGCCTTAATTTATCATCTTGGGTATAGACTGGTTATCCACGATCCATGACTATATTGACTGTTTTAGGTGCAAGATTTTGTGTGTCCATGAGGATGTGATCAGGTTTTATTTCCCTGATGAGAAGGGATCCTTTGATACATAGTATGCACTTCATCGTGGGATGGGGTAGCTGGTCACTAATCTGTGGGCTAGACTTAGCCTTGGAGCAATTGACATGTGGAGTTCTAGTTATCATTTAGTGGTGCACCAGTATGCTGATGTATTTCCGGAGGATGTTACGTGACTACATCCAAATAGAGGGGTAGACTTATGTACCAACCAGTACCCTAGGATGGCACAAATATCTACACCTGCATATAGGATGGATCTCTCATAGCTTTGTGAGTTGCTGGTACAACTGGAGAAGTTACAGACTAAGGGGTTCATAATGACCAGTGTTCCTCTTTTGGCACCCCCAATTTTGTTCTCCTAAAAGTAGATGGGACTCTGAGGAATTTTGTGTACTATCAAAACATAAACCAGGTGGCCATGAAGAGAATGTATCCTCTATTAATTATTGATGATCTTTTCGACCAGTTGAATGGAGATTGATGTTTTTCGAAGATAGACCTCAGATCAGGGTATCATCATCTCAGAGTACAGGATGAGAAAGTACCGAAGATGGACTTTAGATGATGTTATGTGCACAATGAGTTCATATTGATTCCATTTGGAATGACCAACTCCCCATCAATGTTCATGGGACTTTTCAAGAGGATATTCCACCCATACCTTGATCACTTCGTGGTGGTCATCACGGACGAAATTTTGATATTCTCGGCGTCAGAGGAAGAGCACGCCACGCACCTGTAGATAGTTCTAGATACACTCAAAGAGCTCCAGATTTATGGTAAGATATATAAGTTCCAGTTCATGATATGGGAAGACCACATCCTAGGGAACATTATCTTGGATAATGGAGTTGCAGTGGATCCGAAGAAGATAGAGGCAGTGCTTGCATTAGACCCACCCAATAGTGTGAATGAGGTGCAGATTTTCATAGGATTGGATGTATGTTACAGGATATTCATACCTAAATTATCTAGGGTATTGGATCCCTTCATAGCCATAAAAAAGAAAGGGTAGCCTTTATTGTGGATAGAGAAGTGCCAGCATAGTTTTTAGGAGTTGTGCAAGAGACTAATGAGTGCCCCCATCTTGAGGCTATTGGAGGATGGTGTTGGGTATTTAGTCTAATAAAACACATCTGGGACAAGACTAGGATTTTTCGTGATTTAGGAGCAAGAGTGGATCATCTATGGATCATGACAGTTAGGAAAACATGACCAGAACTACATAACCCTTGACCTAGAGTTAGCAGCAGTAGTCTACGCCTTGAAGTTGTGGCTACACTACATGATGGAAAAACGTTTTACAATCTACTCTGACCATAAGTGTCTCAATTATAAATTCTAAAATAAAGACCCAAAACTGAGACAACGAAGATAGATAGATTTCTTCCATGACAATAACATGGAGATAGTTTTTACTCTTGGGTAGGGGAACGTGGTGGCAGATGCACTGAGCAGGGGGTCTGGTATACAGTTGTTGAGTGAGGAGACAGAGAAGCTAGCCATGATGCAAATAACCTTCATGGATAGAGATGTAGAAGCTTACCGCAAGACCATGGTAGTTACTCCCCCACACCTTCAATGAGTCAGGGAGGCACAGCTTGGGAATATTGACTTTTAGGACCGACGTGCACATATATCCTCAGGATAGGCTCCTGATGGATTTTCTGAATGTTGGGATCACGTCATCCTTTTCAGAGGATAAACTAAGGTATCCGTGATGCAACATGAGGATGTTTTTGGGGTGTTCCATATTTCATGTTTGGTGGTACATCCTGGTGTGGAAATGATGCACATGGTCCTCCGGTGTCAATATAGGTGGCTAGGGTATATAAAAGTGGTGGCAGAGTTTATATCACACTGCCTCACTTGTATGGAAGTGATGGACGAGCATCTGGAACCAGTGGGCCTGAGCTCAGACACTTAAGGTGGAGGAATGAAAGTGGGATGGTATATCCTTGTACTTAGTGATTGGGATACCACATACATACAAGGTCCATGTATGCTTCTTGGTGATTGTTGACTGACTCACCAAGTAAGCCCACTTCCTACCCATCCTAGAGTAGGGATATGAAGAGAGTGAGGGACTCCTCTATGTGTTAGAGATTTTACGACATCCCAGGGTTCCATTGACCAACTTCTTAGATCACAAGGGTCTTCTTACATCCTAAAAGTGCAAGGGATTATATGAGGCATTTAGGACTTAGCTGCGCTTGATCACAATCTTTCAACCTCAAACAGATGGTTTGACACCGCTAAACATATAAACACTCGAGGACAGGATTTATACTTGGGACCTAGATTTTGGACCAGTTGGGAGGACCAACTAACACTAGTGGAGTTCACATAAAATAATATTTATCACTCCACCATCCGCATCGCTCCGTTTTATGACTTGTGTTGTCGACCATGCATATCACCTATATGATGGACATTCCTAGGGGAGTCAGCACTTGTGGGTACAATGTTGGTACAAGCTACCATGAAGGAGGTGCTGATTATACATGACAAGATGAAGACTGTACAAAGCTGGAAAATGTCTTATGCCGTCAGAATATAGAGACCCTTCGCATTTGTGGAGGGAGACCATGTCTTTCTAGACGTGTGACCCCAATTAGGATTATAGAGGTTTGGATGGGGAGAAAATCTATCTTAGAGGTTCATTGGACCATTCCAAATCCCCAATAGAGTAGGCGAGGTTTCTTACCATATTTTTTTTCTGCCACAGATGCACCAGGTGCATATTGTTTTCAATGTTCCATAGTTGATGAGGTACGTGCATGATCCACCACACGTTATGGACTTGGGAGACCCACACATCGATGATGGGGAGACATTTTCCGAGTTCCCAGTGGAGATAGAGGATCTAAAAGAGAGGGTCCTTCATGGGTGGTCGATTCCTCTAGTGTGATTTCATTAGTGACATGAGAATCTCTAGAACTGCACATGGGAGATGGAGGCTTAGATACATGCTCAATACCCCCATTTTTTCTCCATGTGTTTTATATTTCAGAGAAAAAAATTCCCAAATGTGGGGAGAATGTAAAGACCTAGAAATTAAAAATAAATGTCTTTTTAAATTATTTGTGATTTTTGAAAATTTATGAAAATTTACGACATGTTATTCAGAGGCTCATTGTATTAGAAATGAATTTTGAACTATTTTTAAAATTAAGTTCAATTAACGTGAAATCAGGAGTTTCTAAATATTGAACTGGTGATTGGAATTGAAATTCAAGTGCATTGTTGAACTTGCAGAGATGGGATTCACATAATTTAGGGTTTTCATTGACTACAATAGGTCATGAGAGAAAATAGTTTTACATAAATTTTAAAAGAATAATAAAATAACATAAATTGATATTTTATTTTTCGACCACCTCTTGAACGATGGTGGCTGGGACCAAGTTGGTTGTCATGCATTTAATGAGGAATATAAAATTCCCTGTTACACACAGGTTTTTGTAACCACCCTTTGTATAGTTAACATGAATCATTAAATACACCAATTAATTGACCAATAATTTAATGGAGATTTAAACTATTAACTAATCCTTTTAATTATTAAAATTTTGGAAAATAAGAAGATTGGTGGATTGTGGGAGAATCCAAAATGATGAAACGAAGAATGAACTTCCCTCTAATGAAGAATAGAGGCTTAATCAACGTCATTGGAAGAATTGTTCTAGGATCGACAAACACTAGTGGATTCAACGATCATAGATTATCCTTCCACAACCATGACATCTCCACCGATTCTGAGGTAGGGTTGTTATTAAATTCATATAATTTCTTGATAAAATTCTCTATTCATGATGAGCATGATGAACGCGGATCAAAGAAAATGAGTTGTTCTGCGATTCATATGAAATTGTTGGTGGATTTAGTAGGAGTTTTGAATGGTTTGATTTTATCTTTGATGACTGGTTTACTATGCCTTGATATGACGTTAAAGGGGAGGGAATATGGAAAATGAACAAGGACCACCCCCACCACAACATCGTTTTTTTTCGTTTTCTTTTGGGTGGATTTTCAACTCTACAAAATCATGATTCCAGGAGCCACGAAGTGATGGACGAATCCTGGGAGGCCTGTAGGTGCAAATGATAGGAAAATGGACCACTGGAGCTCACCAGGTTTCCCCTAGAAACAGCGCTGGTGGGAGATTGTAGCGGTGACCGGTGTTGGTGGGAGACGGTGGGGGCCAACTGGCACTGGCCATAGAAGAGAGGAGGAATGTGGAGGCTTCGTGGAGTATAGATGGGGCGGCCAACATCGTCTGACTACGGGGGCCGCTGGCCGCACATCCTTGCACATCATAAAGGGAAGCCTTGACATTGAGCCAACATAGAGGGGACCTATGCCCCGCGGTCCTGCTGATAGAGGGTGTCGCCACACAGCACCACTGATTGAAGAATCTCTATTGGCTTATCAATTTGTGAAGGGGGGTCACGCTACCCTGCTGGCGGACCGCGCCAGCCACAGGGTCATGTCTTCCTGCTAAGGAGGGTCCGGCTTATCCAAAAAAAAATGGGTGGAGCCCACTATAGCCCAGCCGGTTCAGGCTGGGCATTCTTGGAATCATGTGTTACATGATCCTGGCGGTTTGATGCAAACTAGATCGAGTTGGCCCAAGTTTGGGTGGGTCTGTTCGTTCTGACTGGGTCAGACCGGCCCAAAACCCTTTTCAGCCAAGGTACGCTTTAAACACTGTATCTCAAAAACTAGACCTATGTTTGATGAAGTGATTAAGGAAATTTAATCTTTGTAATGAGATGGTCCTTTTATTATACTCCACCTATGTTTTGGAGAACATTGGAGTACAGCTAGGTTGGATCGAACACAAATCCAATCGGGCCCTTGATACAAAAATGCTTGTAACTCACAGACTGAGCATCTTATCGACGTGTTTTCTGTCGCGTTGTAACCCATTAGACATATAGGTCCTTTGGGATACTACTTTTTTGAGCTTTTTGTTAGTTGATTAATGACCAATATATTGAGAAGCAGATTCTACGGAAGTCAAGTTCACCGAGTGTAGGGAATCTTGTGGCTAGTTGTCAACTGAAGAGTGACTTTGTGTAGATTAGTATCATAGAAACTCAGTGTGGATCAGAATCATTGTCGCCATGTGTGGATCATCATCATAGATACCCTATGTGGATCAGCTTCATAGCGACCCTGTGTGAATCATCATCGGAGAGACCCTGTGTGGATTAGCATCCTAGCGACCCTGTGTGGATCAATAGTTTGCGACCCAATGAGGACTGGCCTTAGAGTGGCCCATTGTGGAGAAACGACATATGACCCTATGTGGATTGAAAATGTAACAAATTCTTTGTGGTTCATTTGTGGAAACATCCTATGGGAACAAAATTATGTAGCATAAGACTAATCATCATTATTCTTGATATCTGAGTGGTATACCTAGTTTGAGTTGAGTCTTTTACCTTGTGATTTATGATTTAGATTATGTCTAATGGTTTTTCATTTGTTAAATTCTGAGAGACCTTAGGGGTCTTAGTGTCCCTACTGTGTATTTTTATACTAACCCTTGCACGGGCTTCGCTCGTACCTTGTTTTTTCATGTGCAGACGATGAGCAGCTTGGCTAAGACATTAGGAGCCATGACCTGGCGGTACATAGTGGTGACACATTTATGTGGATATTTGTGGTGACGAGATGTATCAACCCTTCAGGTAGGATCCTTAGTGGATGATATTAGGATCTATTTTCTATCATAGTTGTATCTTTTCAATTGGTCTTCTATTTCGACCCCATTACATTCAATACACACTTTAACTACTGAAGTTTTACAATGTGATTTGAATCTTGTCATGGATGTGGTATGTGTGATTGCACGTTCAATGGAAATGCCATCCCACTATTAGGAATATTCTTTTCTGGTGCTAGACGCCTACCCCTGTCTTATGGAAGGTAGGCTTAGGGTAGTCACGATACTGGCCCCAGGGGACGAGCCATGAAATCTACATCCCCTATCCATTAATAACATTTCTAAATGGTTTGACTCTATTCCAAAAATGTAAAATTATGATTATGTTTTGATTTAATTTAATAAGTAAGACAAATATTCTAAATTTATATTTCCATTGGATATAATTAATGACATTGGATCAATTTCAATAATTATCCTTTAGAAAAACTGATTTCAAAGTATATATCACTAAAATAGTTCCCACATCCAATCACCTTCGATCTAATCTCCATGTTTATATAGAAAATAGTGACATAAAAAATTAAAAAATATTCAACCCATCATAGAATTATTTTAAATATAAGGGTATGGATTCCATTTGGAAATAATTGATAATATATAAAACCATTATAGACTTGCCAGTATATCAATATATTTATGAAATGAATTTAAATTTCCTTTTTATAATTTAGATAAAAAATATGGAACAATGAGAATATGAATATTAGACATTTTTTATATAGAAGATTTAGAAAATTAGACCATTGGTTACTTATAGTACATAAGATTGAGGATTTTGAAAATTCATTTCTTAAAAAATCTATAGTTCTAGCCTACCTATAATGGAATATTGATATATAAAATATATCTAGGAAAATAAGTAATTTTTTAATCTTATAAACATACTTTATGCCAAGTTATATAGAGATGAATGTGACTAGATCTCTTTAATGTGAATTATGTCTACCTTCATTGGTCTATTAAAATTGAACAACAGACTAGTTACCACATATATGTTATCAATGGACATAATATAAATCCATTAATAGAACCTTAGTAAAAAATGAAACTAAATATTAATTAAACCATATGATCTATGAAATAGATAACACTTTAAAAAATGGGATTTGGTTACTAGATATCGACATCAACTAATGTACAATTTACATGTAAATAAAGCTATTTTTTAAATTTTGGGATTTTTTCTCATTTTTTTCATTTATAATTACAAAAAATAAATAGTATATTTTTTTGTCTTTATTTATGTTTGATTGGATATATTTTAGGGAAACAAATTAGGCTTCCAAAGTCCCCTATTTTTGTTTCTATGTGAGATTAAGGTGTTGATGAAATGTATTATTTTCAAAAAAAACATTCCTTCAAGTGTTAAATCATAAAAATCATTTACCCATGAGTTTTTAATGTGTGACATGTATCTAGAATGTTAAATTACATGATTATTTTTATTTATCAACAAATAATACTAATTGTTTCCCTAATTTAATTTTGGAACTTTTACCCAGTAAAATCCTAGGAAAATAATGTATATGATATTTTCATATTTATTAATATTTTTGAATTAAATATTTATTTTACTTTATAGGGAATGATATGTTCTATGGAATACCTGACACATAACAATGGTTTTCTTCGAAATATCATGTTGCAAACAAGGATGAGTCATACCGATGAATAATAATATAATATTATTTTAAATGGAAGTTAATGCCTAGCGGTTTTATTTGAGGGAATGAACATAGGTAACTAAAATATTATAATAAATGTTTATTTAATGTTTTTACAATTATTCAATGAAAGTTATATGATTAAAATGTGAATTAATTCAATTTTTATGCATAAACTCTCTAATATTCTTTGAATGGTCGATTTACCACCTATTGATGGAAACCCCTTTTTAAATATCTTTTTTTGTATTTTTGTATTCTATATAACAAAATAATATTCTTTTATAAATAAAAATTCACTTTGGACGGAATTTTTGTATTTTTCTAATAATGTTCAATTTTTAATTAATTGTGAAAAATACTACATTTTAATTAAAAATGCCTTTTAATCTAATTTATTTATATGGTTCGATTATCTTTTTAATTTGTTTTAATGTTTAATTAGATTATGTTTTATCCATTTAATCAAATTTTTGTTATTATATGTAATTTAACATTGAAATTGAACATAAACAAGTGCCATTCATTTGATAGTTATAATTTTTTATAAACATGTTTTTTGGTTATGGAAAAGGGAATTAATATTAAATTTAATTCTGAAACTTCTGTGTTTTGAATTTGAAAAAATGGATTAAATATTTGGAATCAAGAGTTACAAATTTTGTAAATAGATAACTTTCATTTTTGGACATTAGGAAAATTTATTTCAGGAAATATTTTATTTACCATGTTTAAAAGGTAAATCTGTTAAATAACGGTAAACAATAATATTATAATAGTATAAAATTACCCTTACAGTTATCCTAACCCTATTGGATGGTATATTTCCTACCAAGTGAATATTTGGGTCAATATTGGGACCCTATGGAGACACTTTGGAGTGATAATGACAAAATATATTAATAAATTTAATGAAAGGAAAAATATAAAATAAACATATTGTTTTAGTAAAAAAATTTAATATGGGGTTATATAAGTGATCTTTTCGACTAATAATATTCAATGAAAATATAAAAGTATTTCCAACATCATGGTATTTTATTTATAATTTTTATACATTATATAACTTAATTTAATTATGACACTATAGTGAGAGAGTAATTGCTTCATTAATAATTGATTCAAATAATTGTTATTATAAATATAAAAATGAATTTATTTTGAAAAATTTTATACCTCCAAAAATTTTAGGCAAAATAATGACTTATTATCTTTGATCTAATGAATTTAGTTTTAAATAATCAAGTTTTTAGATTTTTTTAAAGGTCTTGATATGAATAATTTATAAGTTGACAAAAATGCGTTTTTTAAAAAAATTATAATTTTATTAAATGATAAATCAATCCTAAAAATATATGACTCAGAAAAATGACAAAATAATATTAAAAATTTCATAAATGATCCATTTAGGGTTTCTTGTAATATTATTTTAAATCAATTAAACATATATGTTTAATATATAAGAGGACTTGTTAAAAGTTAAATAAGTTAATAAAGGGTTAAATAAAATCGATAAGAATTAAATAATATACAAAACATATTAAATTATAATGGGATGATTTTATTTCGACATATATGCACCATACATTATAATAAAATATATATTGGATCATTTAAATCTAAAAATAATTTTATAATAAAATAAGACATTCAAACATTCATAAGGAGCCCATACTTCCTCTAATAAAATACCACAACCTCTAACCCATTACACGCCTCACAAGCCCCTTGGATAATTCAAAATCTTCAACATTTTCTCACAAAATCCCTCTATTCCTTGTGGAATACTTCCAATAGGTAGAAGGTAATATAAGAAAACCTTTTGGTTCAAATCAATAAGAGTTACCAGATTTAATGGTAATGTCTTCTATCATGTTCTTTTCATTTATTTTCCATCTCCAACCCCCTAAAATATATGTATTATATTATTTTATAAAAAACCTATATCCAAAATATAATAGGATGTCGTTATGATAATTATTCAAACTACACATCCACACACCTCCTTCTAAGGGATAATAAAATCCTATTTTTATGGACGGTGAACTACTTTCTCAGGAAATGATGATTGTTCAAATATCTCCTAGCACCTCTCATGGTGTCCATTATGAGAGAACTGTATTTATATATGATATATATTATATTTATATTTTATCTATTATAATATATGTTTCATTTACATCATACCATTATGGTTTCCATAATGGGTAAATACGATAATTTCATTTAAGGAAGTGCGGACTACCACCCCCTCAAAATGATATGACTCATCCATTCCATACATGGATCATATAAATGATGGAGTTAATAAAATTATATATGATATTATAATGGAATTATAATATTACTATGTATCATTACGTTTTCATTCCATTAAATATGAAATAGAAATGAAAGTAGCATTCATGTGTACGTAGGGCTTACTGTCTCCATGAACGATGCATTTAATTTCTTATCTCCAAATATTATGTATTATTATAAATACATATATATACTTGATATATAAGAAATATATGATATATAAATCATAAATATAATTCTAGAGATAATGGAACTTTAAAAACATGGACAACATGTAGTTATATGTTCATTTTTGACTGAAGTACCAAATCTCATTAAATTGATTGTTATTAACTTAAAGGATTATGTAATTTTTATGATTTGGTAATAAGTGATATAAAAGTAATAATAAACTTGAAAATGTTCTCAATCATTCTAAAATTAACATTATTTTATAATTTTGGAGATTAAAGAATGAATGAGTCTTGTTGGACACAAGGTAAGGGACTTCGTCTCAATCTCCATTCATCGAGGCATTATTTGATTTATACCCGATTTTCCTTTGTACAGTATATAATCTGCTTTTACATTTAATTTAATTCAAATGGATTATTTTTCTATGTATCATTTTTGCTAAAAAATTGCGTAAATTTTTCTTTTAAGTTACAGTGTGACAATGACATTTCTTCCTCTACGAGCATTATTTCATATTTGGATTCCTTAAAAATCGATAATGTTATTAAATGTAAAATAAATTAAATATACAATTTTTATGTATTTATGTATTGAAAATGGTTTTGATAAATTATTGATTTTGTCAATGTATTTCAATTTAATATTGTGATAGAAATGTTGATATTTTAGCTTTCATTTTTTCTTGTTGTATGTGTTATGATTATTTAATTGTTCTTGGGTATTGTCTTCATATATAGGTGGTTCCATGATAAACCTAGGGTGGGGGATCCCGAGTTAGCTCTCAAATTAATTGGGTAATGTGACAGAGGTAAATGTTTATTTTCCTTCTATGATATTTATGGAATATACCATGATGGGTATTCAAGACACAACTCCTTATGTAGCTATGAAAGATACAATGTAAGTATGTTATGGATACCCCAAGTTAACTTTTTAATTTAGTATTTCCATGCGTTATTCATAAAACATATGATGTTGTGTGGTATTTTAATAATTTAAAAGTATTATTTCATTGATTTTTATGTATTTATGGACTAGTGATTCATTTCCTTGTTTTATATTCCTGATTGAGGTTATTATGCCCATCCCATTTCTTTGAAATGTTTTTCATAGGGTATAAGGAAGGGTAAGAGAAAAGAATAATTCAGGATGATTTACATCTAGATAAGAATTCCTATTTAATTTATGGATTTTTATTATTGCGAAAAAATTTCACCGAGTTGAAGTGTCTACTATGTAATTTTTTAAATTTTATGTAATAATTATGGCCTAAATCTCTAAAACTCTAAACCTGAAAATATCATAAATGTGAATTCTTGACTTAATTCAAGATTAAGTAATGTTTAAGACTAGGGCCTTATATACCCTCTACCTTTATTGAAATTTAAAACTCTCTATTATCTTATCTTTTATAACTGAGTGAAGTTTCATTTTAGTTGAAGGGTGTAAATATGATTTTTTTTAACAAAATATCATTCTAGAAAAATTAATTTTTATTATCCATGAATATAAAATTTTATATTAAGAAACATGAAAAATGATTATCAAATTATTTTCAAGGAATGAATTTTAATATTTTTTAATATTTTTATTTTCACGAGGAAATGTTTTGATATTCATAGTTATATGATGTGATTTTCCATCAACTATATCTTCATCAATGTAATATAAATATTGTAATACACATCCTACATATTTTTTGAAGTCATTTTTTATTTTTTTTGACCATTTCATATAGACTAGGTTTTTATATCATTTTATGTTTAATATTATTATTTTAGAAATTGAAAAAATAATAAATTTATCATGTAGATTCAATTTTTGACTTTATATGTGGCATTCAACACCTGGGGATAATGAAACTGTATTTTTTTTTATAATGATAGGATTTACATTGATAATATAGAAAATATAATATAAATATTTTTTGACATCAAACATGAGAGAATTTTGGGTGCATAATTTTCTTTACAAGAGTCATTATTTTCATATCTATTATGGTTAAGAAAATAAAAAATAAATACTAATATTAATGTTAAATTTTGTCCCATTTATCATATCAATATTTCCATTAAAAATATAAACCCCCGTGTATTTGTTTAAAACAAATATTTAATTTCCTCTAGATTTGGACTAATGGTAAATGAATACTTGAACTAATGAAAGATATTTATATTGGTATATTCTTCTATAGTTGTATTTTTAAGAGATACTATTAGTCCTCATGGTTTTATATGTCTCGTGATTATCGAATGAATTTCAAGTCAACATATTTTTTTTAAAATGGTTTAAATTTTGATCACCTTGATAAGAATTGAATTTGGTTTTTTTATCAGATATTAAAATTTAGTGATTTGGATGTTATTTTTTCATTTAAATGAGATATTATTTCAATATAAGAAAGGGTTACTTTAATTAAAATTTTAAACATATTTTCTCATAATATGTTAAATTCTTATTTTCAATATATTAATATCAACCCATTTAAATATTACCTTTTGAACATTATATGGACATAAAAAAGTTTATATTTCAATATAAAGCTATTATATTTGTATGAATCAATTTTTAATTCATTTGTTTTAAGATATTTATAAAAAAATTTGATTGTTTTGACTCATTAATATATAATTCCTTTAGTAATGATAATTGGACACCCATGACATAACATGGATATGAAGCCCAAAAATCATGTCAAATGATGTTGAAGTGTTAAATTATTATTAATGTCATCAAGAAAACATTTTTTGGACAATGAACAATGATACTTATATCAATGATTGGTGATCATGGTTATCCATGTTGACATTTATATTTAGGGATGTGTTTTGTCACTTGAAAAATCATCAAAATGTTTTTGGAATCATAAATAAATATTCCCCATTAGCCTGAAAATTTTGATACTAAAATAAGACCACATAGAAAACTTTTTACTCTTCTATAACTCTTCTAAATTCTATAAACATTATTTTTTATTTTAAAGTACTTTGATTATATTGTAAATATTTATAACACCTTCAAAACCTGGTGATTGACCAAAGGGCCACTAAATCTCTACTCATGGTTGGTTTGGGGAAGGTGAATTGTTAGCCTATTAATGTTTATTTTTTATGTAATGTTTTCTTCTTATTTTTTATCATTTTTTTAACATTTTTATTTTCTATAGTCAAATTTTATATTTCTGATTTTGGAAATCAATTATTAACATAACATATTATATTTAACCTTATAAAATTTTAACCATTATTATTAGAATGTGGATCAATTCAAAATATAATAAATATTATCATCATTTTATCTTTTTTATTTTATAAAATACACATCAAATGAGTTAAATTATATCTTCAATTCCGATATTTTTACTATTGAGGGAATAAACCCCTTATGGGATGATTAAAGGGGCTAATATGTTATATATTGGTTTTCATTTTATATTTTATAAAAAATAAATTAATTCATTAATTTATTTAGCTAAAAAATGATATCTTTTTCTTCTCCATCAAAATAGAATTTAAATAATACATATTTTGAGTCATATTTTGATTCTATAGAATGTAATAATTATGAATGTGATCCCCCACATTCATATATGATAATAATTGGAAATTTATAGAGATTTAATCATTGAAAATCATGGTTTTTGTTTATTGTTGATGAATAATTTTGGACTAAATGATCAAAAAACATCCAAGAATAATATTTCATGAATATATCCCTAATAAAATCTTAGTATAATATCATATTATTTTTTATTTTTTATTTGAAATCATATAGAGTTTAGTTCTTCAAATTGAGTGACTAGAAAATAATTTCAATGATATATCTTGAACATTTAATAAATCTATTCACATCACATTTCAAATCTGCTATGTTTATGGAATTTAAAACAAATCTATTCTATATGAAACTATTTAATCCATAGGGTAAATGTGGACATACACAACAACATTAAATCTAGGACAGATAAAATAAATAAATGATGACATGAATAACAATTTGAATATGGAATGATTAAAAAATGGTTTATACGAAATCATAAAAGAATGTAATAAAGTAACATAAATATAAATATAGTTTACATATATTAGAATATAACCATAAATTGATTATAAGAAAGGATAAAATGCTTTAGACTGAGTTGAAATACATGTTATGGTTTTGGAATATCAAATTCCCTCTATTTTGATATACTGAATATTCCCAAAAATTCCCTTTCATATGAATAAAATATTACCCCTTAGATGTATTTTATAAAACAATTCTTCTTATTTATGATATTTACTAATCCTTCTCATGTTCACATTCATGGAATTTTGAGTAAAATTTTATATAGTAATAAGGTCTTCTTTCACATATAATTTTAAAATTGATATTGTTTTGTATAATTTAATATCATTAAAAACTATATATTTCATCCACTTAATGTAATAAATATTTTCATATTTTGTTTTTCTGTTTTTTTGTAAGCATTCAAACCATTTTACCTCTATTTAGTAATCAATTTAATTTAAATGAATCATTTATGTAGACCAAACCTTTTATATTTTTATAAAGAAATTTTCCTACACTACTCATATTTTTTAATATTATTTTATGTTTTTAGTTATCCCCAAGTCAAGGATTACATTTCTTCATTTCCCATAATCATACTCTATCATTAAAAATGGTTTAAATGAATAATTTTTAATGTTTTCACAGTTTTTATTCTCCAAAAATATGTTATTGTATTTAAAATAATGTTTCAATTCCTAGATCAAATGGTTATATAAAATTTATATTATTTCAAAATGCCATTAATTTTTACAATTATATTTATTAATACATTTTTTCATTTAAAAAATATAAAATTTAAAGGGTATTTATTCTATTTTTAAAAGTTAATTTTCCATGTATATTTTAATTTTTTTCAATTATCTAAATAAGAACTAATATTTTTCATAATTTAGTTGTTATTTTTCTTAATGATAATAATTTCAATATTTTCTAGATTGATTGTGTTCATCTGTTATGGAAAATTTCACAAAAACATTTCTTTCTCATGGGTTATTTAAATCATAGTTGAATTAGGAATGCTTTCTTGGGATGTTAATATTTATGATTTCTCAATATGTTTTTTATGATTATAAAATGACATATCCCCCTAATTTATTTTTTAATCCATTATATTATATCATATTTTAGGGAATAGGTTATGAACCAAAACTATTAAGAGGGATGTGGGATTAGAATATTATATCCCTTAATAAATTGGGTATAACATTATAAACAACAAGATGATAAAGAATGGGGATTATACCTAACCCATAAGGTATGGTTGGGTCATATATTATATATACCCTCAATGCATTGGGAAAATTATTATTTCTCATAATATGATATTGAAACATGATTCAACCCAAACACTTAAACTATGGTTGGGCCATGAATTATATAGCATGAAAATATAGCAGTTGAAATTTAATTCTTATGAGATGATATGTAATGGTATGTTTTCCCAAAACACAATGGTATAGTATCCACAATGTGTATTGGAATTGAGAGTGAAATCAAACCCCTAAGATAATCATTCCACATTGTTTATAAAAATGTGGATAGAAAAAAATAATGAACGGACATAGTAAACTATGTTCATGGAATCGGAGTAACACAAATATATCATGAGAATCTATATATTATGTAATAACTATGTCAAAAAATTACTATGTATAACTCAGAATTTGGAACCTGATGTGTCTTGTAAAAAATACTCAGGTTTCTTCCCAATTTCCATAGAGTAGTGATTTGTGACATGGATATAAATGTGAATGTTTGAGAATGATTTTTTTCAGAGAAAAAATTAATAAATATACAAAAACATTCCATAAAATATAATGAATTTTAGAAATATCTAAATAAAATGATATATAAAACAAGAACCAGATAAGATGCATATAGTGACCTGGGATTATTATACATGGATATCACATCATTTTAGATGAATATTTAGTACATTTCAAGAAAAAATGTCTAAGGAATATAGTAGTTTTGTGTCTTTGGAATTATGGAATCAAAAACTACTATCTTGGTGAATGTTCTTCTAAATCTCTCATAATGAACTACACTATTAAAAATTATCCATAAAATAATTCTTCATTATCTAGAAAAGGGAATATAAGAAAGGGGTGATCTCAGATACCTAGTAAGGGTATAAAAGGGAGCCATGTAATCATAAACATGAACATAGTAGTATGATAACGTCATCAAAACATTGGGAGATTTTACCCATTATATCAAATGTCATAAAAATGAGAAATGGGATAAATTAGGACAATTCATATGACATGAATAAAAATGTTGTAATGGACATAATCCATTAAATAATAACATAATATTGAGACATTTAATTGTGGGAACATAGGATCATGTACTTATTTCCATATTATCCAAGGCAAAAATTTAAATACCATATTAGTATACAATTCCATTTATTAAACTGGGTGAACCCCCATTCTTGCTCTGTATTACTAAATTGAGTGAACCCTCATTCTATCCCAATATTACTGGACCGAGTAAACCCCCATTCCCGCCCAATATTGTTGTACAGAGAAAACCATTTTTCCATCCCTATCAATCAAATGATATATAAATCATTACCCAGTGCACTAGATATGGATATAGGCCCCAACCATCACATAATATAATCATACATAAATATTATATAAGATAATTAATGAACATATCATAACCCATGAAATTAAATTGATATTATAACCATTTAAACATATCATTACCAATAGAAAGAGATAGGTTTCATAATCATTTCATCATAAGAATAACCTGTGAATGGAAGTGGATTTCAAAAGCATATAACCCGTGAAAGAGAAGCGGGCTTCATAAAGACCCTGACATTAAGAATAAATCATTCATAGAAATTATATGAATGAAACCATAAGATAATTTACTAAAAAGAAATGAGTAACAAAAATAGACATCATCTTAGAAGGAAATTAATTTTTATATATCCTTTAAAAATGTTCATTCTGGAAAATATCCTTTATTGTTTGAAAAATGAATTTTATAACATAAAACCATTTAAAAATCATTTACATAAGAATTTCCATTAAAAAAATATTAAATCATTTAGTAAAAATTGTTCCTTTATAACATATAATATAATCTGAAAATAATTTTAAAAACATTTTCCTTTGAAAAACAATTTGACAACATATATAGATAGATTTAAAATGTTTTGAAACCCATTTCCCAGAAAACCCATTAAAAATGGATAAGGAATATTGAAAATTTTTTGAATACTATTTCTATGAAAAAACATTGAAACCATGTAAATAAATATTTTAAATGTTTTGAAAAAAATTTATTTGAATACATTTTTATAACATTTAATGAAGCTTGACATCACTATTAAAACCATTTCATAGAAAACATTTTTGAAAACATGTAAATAATAATTGAAAAAGGTTTGGTAATAGTTTTCCATGAAAATATATATGATTTATGAAAACATTTTTAAAACCATATTCCATGAAAAAGTCTTTTTAAAAAAAATTCATAAATATTTACCTTTTTAACAATACATATGCAACTTTAAAGGAATGATGGCGGGTAAAATAGTATATGACTTACTATGTCAAAAGAAAAATCCTTTTGCATATAAAATGATTGATATGTGCCTTATTTAGAAATCAAAATTAAGATTCCACTGATGTTATTTTTAATATAAAAAACTGAAAGAATTTATTTTAGATATTTTAGGGGAATTAATAATATTCCTTGAAATTGTTTTTAGAAAAAATATATTGCAGACTAAATAGAAGGAAAATTCATGCTTTCCTAAAAACAATTTCCTAACTAGAATTTTCATGAAATTGTATAAAATTGTACCAATACACGAGTATATAATGAAATAATAGAGTTTATGTAAACTAATGAATATTCTTGAGATATTTCAACAAAAGATGAATAAACATAAACAATTTTGAAAAATGATAAGATTGTCTAAATAAAATCCTATAACATGGTTACATGGGATCATAATCTCCATGTTAGAAAATGAAATTAAATGAAGCCAAATATATAGTGAGATATTTTGATTCATGATATAACAAGTAATATGGACATATATAAACCTCGAAGATATGTTTAGGTTCAAAACAAAACAGGAATCTCAGTGATGCAAAATTGAGACAAAAGTGTTTTACCGATTTGGTTACGTTTGAAAACTAAACCCCACGGAAGAAGTATCATAAAATGGGAAATTGAATATCCAAAAATTTAATTACGAAATTCAAATAATACAACCCTGGACAGTAAACACATAACACAAAATAAAAGGGTGGAGAATATATCTTGTATCTCACAGAAATAAAAATTGAGATTAAAATCACCTTACCATGTTTCTTGAATCTCTCTGTACTCATACAAGATTCCAATATAATAAATATTAATTTGTTATAAATCATTTAAAGATGAACATTATTATAAATATTAACATATATTTTTACTTATACCTATATATTTCCCTCTTGTTAATGATCCAATATTAATGTTTCACTTCGGGTAATATTTTCTTTGTTCTTCACATGTGCCTTAATTAATTATATCATTGGTCCATATACGTATATCATGAATCCAGAATTTATATAATGTTATAAATATAAGTTACATTTATTTTATTAAAATTATAATAATTAATATCATATAATAGTGTCAAATGTAATACACCGTTCATGGAGTTGGTAATCCGCATGTACGCTTGAACGCTGTTTCCAATTTTTATCTTATTGAACGAATGTATGTAAATAAAATTTGAAAATTTATGTATGTATGTATATATATCATTATTATACTAGAATAAATATATCATATATATCATAAATTTTAATTAAACCCATCCATAATAAATTCTATGCGGTTTATGAGATAATCACAAGGCTTTCAGGGGGAGGTAGTCCACACGTCCTCAAACAAGATTATCGTATTAACAAAATATTGAAGGTATAATGATGTGTGTTGTAAAAGGAATAAAAAATAAAATAGAAATAATAAATAAAATATATTCCATATATATAGTTATTCCCTCATAATGGCCACCATGAATGGTGTTAAAGGAGAAATTAACTATCATTATTACGTGAGACTGTAGTTCTCCATTAACAGAAACAATATGTTCAACATCCATTAGATGGAGGTGTGTGTATGTTATTGTCAAAAAAAATTTATAAAAAATACTAGTATATAGAGGATAATTTTTTTAACATTATAATGTAATAAATATAGTTTAGGGGGTGGTTAATGAAAATAATGAAAATGAAAATTGAGAGAAGAAATTACCTCTTAATCAGGTAACTCCTTTTGGTTTGTACCTAGTGTCTTCCTTGATTGGGTTTATACTCAAAGAGAGGATTCAAGGTCTAAGGGAGGATTTTATGAAGGCTAATTGGGTTGATATCTTACTAACATAAGAGGTTTTAGTTGTGTGAGTAATTAGTATAGTTGGTAGCCTTTTAAATGGAAGGAAAATGATTTATAGGGAATTTTTAGAAACAAATTATGTATGCACATGTTCTTATGTAAACATGTCCTACCAAAACAAACAAAATAAATAATGTAATGTGTTTTAAATAACTATGTACATTCAATGGGTTTTTTACAAGTTTCAAGGTTATTTGGGCCCTTAATTGTATTATTTAGTTCCTAATTATTCTTAATTTGGACTTCACCTATGTGATTAATTTTAATCACTTTTCCTAATCAATTGGGTTAAAAATTTACATCATTTTATTTGAATCTAAATGTTAGAATGAAAAAAATGATTTATGTAAAAAAAATTAAATTCCAATTATAGAAGTTAAATCATAAATATTTATGATAATCCCATATTTGGGATGAAATAACGAGCTTTTTAATATAGAAAAAGTTCAAAAGTTTTTTAAGTCTTTATTTTCAATATCAAAATAGAGTTGATCCTAATTAATATCATTTTACTATTATATGTAATAAAAATATAATGTTTCTTAAAAATATTTATAATATCATTTATCAACAATAATTAATTAGTAAAATAGGTAGTGTTTACCTAAAATGAAGTATTTTTAACTATTCATCAAAAAATGACATTTATTGGAAAAATCCAAAAAAAAATCAACATTGGATAATTTAAATGTTATGAATTATAAAATGAGGTTTATTTTATAAATATCAATTTCTAAATTTTTATAAAATTACATTCATTATTATAAATAATTCATTTTATAAAATGATGTTTTTAAATATTAAAAGGATTGTAAAAAATCATATCTTTGTTATCAATATGTTTTTATAAAAAAACATTATAAGCTATATTTAAAAAGTATTTATTACTATTCATATTACAATGTATAAATTCCATGTCACGACCCGCCCTCGGGGTCTGTGCCGTGACTACCCCAAGCCCGCCTTCCATAGGCCAGGGGCTGGCGACTAGCACCAAGGCGTAAATCCCGGTAAAAAGGGAAGGCATTGCCTTTGAAAAGTAAACACACACCACAGAGTAAACAAGCGGAAAGTAAACACTAAGCAAACAGAGTACGACTGAAAGTGCGGAAAGGTAAATGGGCCAGAATACAAACCCAAACTAAAAGTAAAGTACAACTCGAAAAGAGAAAAACAGCAACTGTAAAGTAAAGGCCGCAACTCTGAGTTGTCCACCGGAAATCCCACCTGAAGGGTGGGTACAGATAGCTCCTCTGCTACACGGGTCCAGCCGTCCGCTCCGAGCACGTCCCGCCCAGTGGTCCACCTCCGGGTACCGTCCCGCTCTGCAAGCCTTCGCTAAGGTCAACGTTGTCCGTCGTCTGCAACCAACACAACGTAGTGCGGGCGAAGCCCGTGCAGGGGTGAGTATAAGCTACTCAGTAGGGACCCCGAGACCCCTGAAGGTCTCTCAAATCCACAAAGGATAAATCACGAAGAAAATTACAATCACGAAGTAACAACCGACACTGCTTAGGTATATGCCCATACATATACCTAAGTCATCAATTCAAATACGCTCCAACCTCCGAGCCCAAGTACAACTCAGTCCACGCAGGAATGTATACGTATTCTACAAAGGAAAGCAAAACATAATCCACACAGGATTGCACAACACAATCCACACAGGAAAGCAACAGGATTCAGCTCACACAGGTATATTTCTTCAAGGACGATAAAGATGATCACTGATCCATCTAAGTCATCGGACCCACGAAGGATCGATAGGTAACTAACCCCCGCAGAAGACCCACACAGGATCGGGCTCACACAGAACCTGTAGGCGCTGGCTCACACAGAACCGCTGAGCGCAAGGACCCACACAGGATCAGGCTCACACAGAACATGTAGCACTGATCCACGTAGGATCGCTGAGTGTTGTAGTCGTCGTCGTCGAATCCACACAGGATCTCTGTACTGTCGTCGTCGAATCCACACAGGATCTCTGTACTGTCGTCGTCGCAGTCACAGTAGCAGTCGTAGCAGTAGAACAGTCGCAGCCAGCACTAGGGTTCCCGCACACAGCAAGCTCGTACGGAGGATCCGCTCCACGAGCCGAGAGGCTGATACATCAACTGTCACGAAGACCGAAGTTGATGTATCCAAAAGTTCCGTATCGTCAACAGGAACTCAACGCAACAGACGGCGCGTCGATCGGACGCCCGGTCTGAGAGTTATAGGCATTTTCGTCTCCGGTGCCCGGTTGGTTTTTAAGGAAAAACCAACCCGACCGTACTCCACCTGCGTCCAAACCTCGGGCGGAGTATGCCAAAAGATCCGTCTCACTAAGAGGAACACAACGCGACTGACGGTGCGTCAATCGGACGTCCGTAGCTCAAGATATGAGCGTTTCCGCTCCGAAGGCCCGGTTGGTTTCGTGAACGAACCAACCCGGCCGAACTCAAAGTAAACCGAAACCTTGAGTGCGATATACCGAAACGACCGTCTCGATCCAAGGATCGCGTTGCCGCATACGGTTCGTCATTCGGAGGTCCGAGGCTCATGTTATGAGCCAAAAACCGAAACTGGTCTGAAACGGGGGGTCCGGGTCCGGGCCGACCCGGCCCGACCCCCCCCTGGGCGGCGCGGTGGCCGGCGGACGGCGGCGGCGGGCGGCGGCGCGGCGGCGCGGCGGCGGGCCGCGGTGGCGGCGGCGGGCGCCGCACGTGGGAGGCACGCGGGGGCTAAGCCCCGCGTTTTGTCAAGGCGGCACGGCCTTGTGCCGTGCCTTGCAACAAACGGCCCCCGCAAGTGGGGGCAGGCTGGAACGAACCGGGGGGGCTGTTTCCCCCCCTCCTTTAATGAACCGCCCCCCTCATTAAGAGGGGGGTTTGTTAAACCAGCTGGGGGATTTATTCCCCCGGTTTTATGACATCCGGCCGGCCAGCTGGCCGGCCGGTTTTTACCAACGGGACCGGAAATTCCGGTCCCGCCCTCGACTTCCGACGCCGGCGGCCCGGCCGCCGGTCTTTCCTTCCACCACGGCCCGGAACCGGCCGCGATCTCCTCGTCCCGCCGCGGCCCGGAACCGGCCGCGGTCTTCTCGTCCCGCCGCGGCCCGGAACCGGCCGCGGCGTTCGTCATCCGGCGCGGTGCGACGGCACCGCGTCCCTTCGCCGTGCTTTGATATTATTCAATGCGGCGCTACGGCGTCGTGTTCTTGTTGTTACTTCCAAGGTGCGTGCGACGGCATCGCGTAAGATATTCGCACGTTCATCCGCGTGGTGCGACGGCACCACGCCACTTGCTTTCCTCCGCAAAAAATAATTAAACAAGAACGATGGAGGGGGGTTCGGCCGTGTTCGTGCGGTCCGGCCCCCCTCTCTTTAAAAATAATAACGCAACTTAAAACATTTAAAAGTCTCAAGTTTGACATGCGAAAACCAGGATCATGAAACGAAAAAAAAAATAAATATTGAATCAACAACCCCTACCTCGGGTTTAAGACTCAAAGGTTCGGCTACGCTCCGCGGAAGACGGCGTCGCGGAGGTCGGGTGTCGCGGTCGACGTTCGTCAAATCCGTTGACGAAGTGTTATGCCCGAAGAGACACGACGTTGGCGGATCTTCGTTTGCCGACGAAGAAGGTCCGAGGAGGAAGAAGAGGTCCGAAGATACCGGGTCGCCGAGTCGATGATCCTTGACGAAGTGTTGTCGTTCTTCGTTGAGGATGAAGACGTTCTTCGCCGGAGAAGATGAAGAGGAGCTCTCAAAAGCTCTCAAGGGAAAAAACCAACAACCCATAAACAAATAAGATTACATCTTATTTTATTAACACATAACTCAAAAGAATTTCAAATGTTTGAAATTCAAAAGAGTTAACTCCCAAAAGTTAATTAAGAGTAACATAGGCCAATTAATTAGGGGTTAAGTACGTTGAGAGAATTTGAAAAGAAAAGGGGTTCGTGTGGGCCCCACCACACTTAATCCTCCCAAGGGAGGTTAAGTGGGTGTGGGACCCACTTCCAACCTCCTTTGATAGGTTTTTAAAATAAGTTAAAATAAAATTTGTCTTACACAAATTTTATTTAACTTAACTGAAAAACCCCAAAACGTAACTTTCAACCCGCAACCAACGCAACTCCCGATAAGGTCTCATTAAGCGAATATCGGCGCTGCGAGTTCATCGGTGCCCTCGGATTTCAATTCCGAGCACCGGATCAAAAGTTAGGAATTCCCGCTCGTTCGTTCACTGAACGTACCCGAGCCAAACTTCGGAAATTAATTCCGGGCACTCCGGGCCTCGGAATCAGGTGCCGTCAGAAACCGCGCTCTTGTAAAATTCTAAAGAAAATTAAGAAAAAATTTCCCCTGAATTTTACGGGTCTTTACATTACTCCGACCTCAGGGCTTTACGTCCTCGTAAAGATACAACAAAAACTAGGGAAACAAATGAGGGTACTGAGCACGCATCTGAGCCTCCCGCTCCCATGTGCTCTCCTGGAGATTCTCGTGCTTCCATTTAATGCGCACAAGAGGAATCGATCGCCCACGCAGGACCCGCTCCTGTCGATCCTCTATCTCCACCGGGACCTCCGTAAAAGTCACCCCATCGTCAACGTCAAGCTCCCCATGGTCAATGATGTGTGTCGGGTCGTGCACGTATCTCCTCAGCTGGGATACGTGGAAGACGTCGTGCACCCGGTGCAACTGAGGTGGTAGAGCCAGGCGATAAGCCACCTCGCCAATCCTGCTGAGAATCTGGAAGGGTCCGATGAAGCGCGGAGATGACTTGCCGCCTCGGCCAAATCTCCGAATACCACGTCGAGGTGAGACCCGCAAGAAGACGTGGTCGCCATCCTCGAACTCTAGTGGCCTCCGCCTCCTGTCAGCGTATGACTTCTTCCGGCTCTGAGCTGTCCTCATCCGCTCCTGGATGACCTGGACCTTCTCTGTCGTGGCCTGGACCATCTCCGGTCCCACCAGTGCTGACTCCCCAGGGTCTGTCCAGCACAAAGGAGATCTACATGGCCGGCCGTACAACGCCTCGTACGGTGCCATCCCGATGGTGGAGTGGTAGCTGTTGTTGTACGCGAACTCCACCAAGGGTAGGTGGTCCTCCCAGCTACGACCAAAGTCAAGGACACATGCGCGGATCATGTCCTCGAGAGTCTGAATGGTCCTCTCCGTCTGACCATCCGTCTGAGGGTGAAAAGCTGTGCTAAGACGTAGCTGCGTACCGAACGCTTCCTGTAACCCCTTCCAAATCCGGGAAGTAAAGCGGGCATCTCGATCGGAGACGATAGATGATGGCACGCCGTGGAGCCGCACAATCTCATGAACGTAGAGACGTCCCAAGCTCTCCACTGAGCCCTGCTCTCTGATGGGTAAGAAGTGTGCCGACTTGGTGAGTCGGTCAACAATCACCCAGATGGAGTCGTGACCTCTGGAAGTTCATGGAAGTCCAGTCACGAAGTCCATAGATATGTCGTCCCACTTCCACTCCGGAACCTCCATGGGCTGTACCAAGCCTGCTGGTACCTGATGCTCTGCCTTCACCTGCTGATAGGTGAGGCATCGAGAAACGAACTCTGCTACTGCCTTCTTCATGCCCGGCCACCAATGCTGTCGTCTGAGGTCCTGGTACATCTTCGCCACTCCAGGATGTACCGCCAAAGGAGAAGTGTGAAACTCTCTCAGCACTTCCTCTCGCAAAGCGACTGGTACCATGGTACGTCCTCTGAAAAGGATGTCGTGCTCTGCCCCAAGGGAGAAACCATCAGGTGCCTGTCCTGAGGATATCTGTGCACGCCGTGTCTCACAGTCAGCGTCCCCGTGCTGTGCCTCCCTGACTCGCTGCAGTAGTGGAGGAGTGACTGTGAGAGACTGAAGAAAGGATGCTCCATCTCTATCCACGAAGGATATCTGCAAAGAGGCTAGCTGCTCCGTCGCCTCCTCGAGTAGCTGAATGCCCGTCCTCCTGCTGAGGCCATCGGCTACTACGTTCCCCTTCCCATGAGTATAGACTATCTCAAAGTCATAGTCCTGGAGTAATTCGAGCCATCGTCGCTGTCTCAGGTTCAGGTCCTTCTGCGAGAAGATATACTTAAGACTCTGATGATCGGAAAAGACTGTAAAGCGCTCGCCCATCAGATAGTGTCGCCATGTCTTCAGAGCGAAGACCACTACTGCTAACTCCAGGTCATGGGTAGCGTAGTTCTGCTCATGCGGCCTCAACTGTCGTGATCCATAGGCGATCACTGCCCGCTCCTGCATCAGAACACATCCGAGTCCGGTCCCTGATGCATCGCAGTAGACTACGTACCCTACTCCCTCCTCAGGCAACCTCAAGATAGGTGCGCTAGTCAATCTCTGTCTCAGCTCCTGGAAGCTCTGCTGACATCTGTGTGACCACACGAAGGGATTCCCCTTCTTCGTCAAATCTGTGAGTGATGCCGCAACTCTGGAGAAGTTCGGCACAAATCTCCGATAGTATCCAGCTAGTCCCAAGAAACTCCGAACCTCAATCACGCTCCTGGGTGGCTCCCATGCTAACACTGCCTCAATCTTCGCGGGATCCACTGCAACTCCCGCCTCAGAGATAACGTGTCCCAAAAAGTGGACATCACGTATCCAGAACTGACACTTCGAGAGCTTACCATAAAGCTGGTGCTCTCGGAGTGTGTCAAGAACAACTCGCAAGTGATAGGCGTGCTCCTCCTCTATCGTAGAGTAAATCAGAATGTCGTCGAAGAAGACTACGACAAACCGATCGAGGTATGGCTGAAAGATCCTGTTCATGAGAGCCATGAACACTACTGGAGCATTGGTTACACCGAAGGGCATAACCAAGAACTCATAGTGGCCATACCGACATCTGAAGGCCGTCTTCTGCACATCCTCGTCTCTGACTCTGAGCTGATGATAGCCTGACCTGAGGTCTATCTTCGAGAACCACCGTGCTCCCTTGAGCTGATCAAAGAGGTCATCAATCCTCGGTAGCGGATACTTGTTCCTCACTGTCACCTGGTTCAGGCGACGATAGTCAACACAAAGTCGCAAGCTCCCGTCCGCCTTCTTGGCGAACAATATCGGGGAAGCCCAGGGTGAAACACTGGGTCGGATGAACCCCTTGCCCTGCAAGTCCTCCAACTGTACCCGTAGCTCTCGAAGCTCGGCGGGGGCCATCCGATATGCTGGAGTGGATATCGGGGCTGTCCCGGGGTACAAGTCAATATAAAAGTCTACCTCTCTGCGAGGAGGTAGCCCTGGAACATCGTCGGGAAAAACATCCGCAAACTGATCCACCACTGCAGGAAAACCAGGACTCCGCATGTCAACTGCTCCAAGGATAAGGCTAGCCAACTGATGAGTGATGGGCTGTCCTCTCCTCCGCGGAAGTCCATCCTGTGCTGCTAAGGCTCCCTTCTCGCCGGTGAAGGTGAACCTGCTCCCGTCGGTGCGTACACATCGCACCTTGCGCCTAAAACAGTCAATCTGTGCATGGACCGTAGACAGCCAATCCATGCCCAAGATGACGTCGTAAGGCCTCGACGCTGCTACAAGAAGGTCCCAGCCGAAGCTCTCGCCTCCTAGAGTAAGCTCGCACTGCCGGCACCAGTGCGTAATCGTCGAGTCTGCTCCCGTAGGAGTCTCTAGCCGTAAGGATCGAGCCAACGGCTCTGTCGGAATCTCCGAGCTCCGAACAAGGGCAGCGGCTATGAAAGAGTGACTCGCTCCTGTGTCTATAAGAACTGCAGCAAGGGTGGAATAGACACAGATAGTACCTCGAATCATCTCAGGTGCGCCGTGGTCATAGGCCTCTGCTGCCTGGAGCTGTGCCTGTCGCTGCCCGCCAGCTCCCTGTGGTCGGGGTGGACCTCCTGGTGGTGGTGGTGGTAGAGCCTCAAAGCGTCGGCCACCACCAGGTGCTCGTCCAGCTCCTCTGCCTCGTCCGCCTCCTCCCTGCGGACCGCCACGGTCGACCCTCTGCCTCTGCCTCGGTGGTCCATCAACTGACTGCTGCTCCTCGGCACGGCGGGTCGGGCAGTCGCGAGCCATGTGGCCCTGCCCGCCGCACGAGTAGCACTGTCTGCCTCTCGTAAGACTGGCTCCGCGCTGTGTGCCCCGCACTGCTGAGCCAGTGCCCTGAGGTCGTCGGCCCGAAGGTCTGGTCTGTCTGGACCCCTGAGTCATCCGTCGATTGCCTGCTGCAGATGACTCTGCCACGTGCCGCCCTGCGGTGGGTCGCTGTGCTGGTGTAGACTCAGCAAGGAAGCTCTCGATCAGAAGGGCCCGCTCCAGTACTCCTGTCTGAGTCGGTATGCTGAGGGAGATCAGCGATGCCCTGATCTCGTGTCTCAAACCCTGCTCGAAGGTCCGGGCCCGGAAGAATGGGTCCCGTACCATGTCGGTCGAGTAGCGCGAGAGATCGGTAAATCTCGCCGAGTACTGGGCGACCGTCATGCTGCCCTGCCGCAGCTGTAGAAGCTCCTGGATATGCACCGCACGAAGGGTGGCTGGGACGAACTCCGAGCGGAAGAGGCTCTCAAAGTCCGTCCAAAGAAGAGATGCCTCATCGTGCACCTGGAGCATCAAGCTCCACCATCGTCCTGCTGCTGCGTGTAGTAGGCTCGCAGCGAGGATCACCATGAGGTCTGCTGGTGTTCTCACTAGCCTAAACACTCGAACTACTGCCTCCAGCCAGTCCTCTGCTGCCTGGGGATCCGTCTCCCCACGAAACCTGGGCGGTCGCTGGCGCTGAAACTCATGCAGTGCGCTGAGGCGACGTGCATCGTCAGCGGCTGCTGATGGAAGCATCGGGGGATCGGCGGGTAAAGCTACCGCCGGTGCCACTACTGGAAAAGGGCCCTGCACCGAGGCCTCGTCGCTCGGTGGGCTGTCGTCTCGCTCGACTCTCGGAACCCTAGCTGGCTGCCGTCGTGGGGCCATCCTGAAAAGGAAACAGGTGCGCCACGGTTAGAACTGTATACCTGGTGAGCTGATATAAGTAATCACAAAGAAAACTTGTGACTTTCATAAAGCAGATCAGTATACCCGGTGAGCTGACACAAGTAATCACAAAGAAAACTTTGAAACACACACGCAATCAATGTTTTCGTGCATTAAGTCGGAAATCAGAAGTCAGGGTCCTGGTGTACGGATACGTCGGCCGCCGCACCAACACTGGACTCCCTGGACTGATAACCACACTCAATACGCTAAACATTATTGCTTCACATAGAAAAGATCAGAGTTCGCGGTAGAACCGAACTCCTCTGATACCAATTTGTCACGACCCGCCCTCGGGGTCCGTGCCGTGACTACCCCAAGCCCGCCTTCCATAGGCCAGGGGCTGGCGACTAGCACCAAGGCGTAAATCCCGGTAAAAAGGGAAGGCATTGCCTTTGAAAAGTAAACACACACCACAGAGTAAACAAGCGGAAAGTAAACACTAAGCAAACAGAGTACGACTGAAAGTGCGGAAAGGTAAATGGGCCAGAATACAAACCCAAACTGAAAGTAAAGTACAACTCGAAAAGGGAAAAACAACAACTGTAAAGTAAAGGCCGCAACTCCGAGCTGTCCACCGGAAATCCCACCTGAAGGGTGGGTACAGATAGCTCCTCTACTACACGGGTCCCGCCGTCCGCTCCGAGCACGTCCCGCCCAGTGGTCCACCTCCGAGTACCGTCCCGCTCTGCAAGCCTCCGCTAAGGTCAACGCTGTCCGTCGTCTGCAACCAACACAACGTAGTGCGGGCGAAGCCCGTGCAGGGGTGAGTATAAGCTACTCAGTAGGGACCCCGAGACCCCTGAAGGTCTCTCAAATCCACAAAGGATAAATCACGAAGAAAAGTACAATCACGAAGTAACAACCGACACTGCTTAGGTATATGCCCATACATATACCTAAGTCATCAATTCAAATACGCTCCAACCTCCGAGCCCAAGTACAACTCAGTCCATGCAGGAAAGTATACGTATTCCACAAAGGAACGCAAAACATAATCCACACAGGAT
The DNA here is from genome assembly GCA_963277665.1 of Viscum album. Taxonomy (NCBI): domain Eukaryota; kingdom Viridiplantae; phylum Streptophyta; class Magnoliopsida; order Santalales; family Viscaceae; genus Viscum; species Viscum album. The sequence continues at coordinate 1,708,068,417 of OY728121.1, forward strand.
TGCACAACACAAACTACACAGGAAAGCAACAGGATTCAGCTCACACATGTATACTTTTTCAAGGACGATAAAGATGATCACTGATCCATCTAAGTCGTCGGACCCACGAAGGATCGATAGGTAACTAACCCCCGCAGAAGACCCACACAGGATCGGGCTCACACAGAACCTGTAGGCGCTGGCTCACACAGAACCGCTGAGCGCAAGGACCCACACAGGATCGGGCTCACACAGAACCTGTAGCACTGATCCACGTAGGATCGCTGAGTGCTGTAGTCGTCGTCGTCGAATCCACACAGGATCTCTGTACTGTCGTCGTCGAATCCACACAGGATCTCTGTACTGTCGTCGTCGCAGTCACAGTAGCAGTCGTAGCAGTAGAACAGTCGCAGCCAGCACTAGGGTTCCCGCACACAGCAAGCTCGTACGGAGGATCCGCTCCACGAGCCGAGAGGCTGATACATCAACTGTCACGAAGACCGAAGTTGATGTATCCAAAAGTTCCGTATCGTCAACAGGAACTCAACGCAACAGACGGCGCGTCGATCGGACGCCCGGTCTGAGAGTTATAGGCATTTTCGTCTCCGGGGCCCGGTTGGTTTTTAAGGCAAAACCAACCCGAACATACTCCACCTGCGTCCAAACCTCGGGCGGAGTATGCCAAAAGATCCGTCTCACTAAGAGGAACACAACGCGACTGACGGCGCGTCAATCGGACGTCCGTAGCTCAAGATATGAGCGTTTCCGCTCCGAAGGCCCGGTTGGTTTCGTGAACGAACCAACCCGGCCGAACTCAAAGTAAACCGAAACCTTGAGTGCGATATACCGAAACGACCGTCTCGATCCAAGGATCGCGTTGCCGCAGATGGTTCGTCATTCGGAGGTCCGAGGCTCATGTTATGAGCCAAAAACCGAAACTGGTCCGAAACGGGGGGTCCGGGTCCGGGCCGACCCGGCCCGACCCCCCCTGGGCGGCGCGGGGGCCGGCGGCGGCGGACGGCGGCGGCGGGCGGCGGCGCGGCGGCGCGGCGGCGGGCCGCGGTGGCGGCGGCGGCGGGCCGCGGTGGCGGTGGCGGCGGGCCGTGGAGGCGGCGGCGGCGGGCCGCGGTGGCGGCGGCGGGCCGCGGCGGCGGCGCCAGGCGCCGCACGTGGGAGGCACGCGGGGGCTAAGCCCCGCGTTTTGTCAAGGCGGCACGGCCTTGTGCCGTACCTTGCAACAAACGGCCCCCGCAAGTGGGGGCCGGCTGGAACGAACCGGGGGGGCTGTTGCCCCCCCTCCTTTAATGAACCGCCCCCCTCATTAAGAGGGGGGTTTGTTAAACCAGCCGGGGGATTTATTCCCCCGGTTTTATGACATCCGGCCGGCCAGCTGGCCGGGCGGTTTTTACCAACGGGACCGGAAATTCCGGTCCCGCCCTCGACTTCCGACGCCGGCGGCCCGGCCGCCGGTCTTTCCTTCCGCCGCGGCCCGGAACCGGCCGCGGTCTCCTCGTCCCGCCGCGGCCCGGAACCGGCCGCGGTCTTCTCGTCCCGCCGCGGCCCGGAACCGGCCGCGGCGTTCGTCATCCGGTGCGGTGCGACGGCACCGCGTCCCTTCGCCGTGCTTTGATATTATTCAACGCGGCGCTACGGCGTCGTGTTCTTGTTGTTACTTCCAAGGTGCGTGCGACGACATCGCGTAAGATATTCGCACGTTCATCCGCGTGGTGCGACGGCACCACGCCACTTGCTTTCCTCCGCAAAAAATAATTAAACAAGAACGATGGAGGGGGGTTCGGCCGTGTTCGTGCGGTCCGGCCCCCCTCTCGTTAAAAATAATAACGCAACTTAAAACATTTAAAAGTCTCAAGTTTGACATGCGAAAACCAGGATCAAGAAACGAAAAAAAAAATTGAATCAACAACCCCTACCTCGGGTTTAAGACTCAAAGATTCGGCTACGCTCCGCGGAAGACGGCGTCGCGGTGGTCGGGTGTCGCGGTCGACGTTCGTCAAATCCGTTGAGGAAGTGTTATGCCCGAAGAGACACGACGTTGGCGGATCTTCGTTTGCCGACGAAGAAGGTCCGAGGAGGAAGAAGAGGTCCGAAGATACCGGGTCGCCGAGTCGATGATCCTTGACGAAGTGTTGTCGTTCTTCGTTGAGGATGAAGACGTTCTTCGCCGGAGAAGATGAAGAGGAGCTCTCAAAAGCTCTCAAGGGAAAAAACCAACAACCCATAAACAAATAAGATTACATCTTATTTTATTAACACATAACTCAAAAGAATTTCAAATGTTTGAAATTCAAAAGAGTTAACTCCCAAAAGTTAATTAAGAGTAACATAGGCCAATTAATTAGGGGTTAAGTACGTTGAGAGAATTTGAAAAGAAAAGGGGTTCGTGTGGGCCCCACCACACTTAATCCTCCCAAGGGAGGTTAAGTGGGTGTGGGTCCCACTTCCAACCTCCTTTGATAGGTTTTTAAAATAAGTTAAAATAAAATTTGTCTTACACAAATTTTATTTAACTTAACTGAATAACCCCAAAACGTAACTTTCAACCCGCAACCAACGCAACTCCCGATAAGGTCTCATTAAGCGAATATCGGCGCTGCGAGTTCATCGGTGCCCTCGGATTTCAATTCCGAGCATCGGATCAAAAGTTAGGAATTCCCGCTCGTTCGTTCACTGAACGTACCCGAGCCAAACTTCGGAAATTAATTCCGGGCACTCCGGGCCTCGGAATCAGGTGCCGTCAGAAACCGCGCTCTTGTAAAATTCTAAAGAAAATTAAGAAAAAATTTCCCTTGAATTTTACGGGTCTTTACATTCCAGGTTATAATTATATTATATAAATAATTAAAAGATAAAAAATAATATTTTATAGAAGCTCAGTGTTGTGGGCATTGTACACTAACTCTGTGTTTAGTGCATTGTAAGAGAAGTCAATGTTGCGATGAATGTACTCCAAGTCAGTGTTTCATGGATCATTTTCTAAGTCAGTGTTTTGTGTGAAATTAATGTTTTAATTAGTTTTTCAATATGAATATATTTATATATATAATTATTTCTATTGTCACGTGTAATGAAATATATTGAAAAGTTAAATTAATTCAAAAAATAATAACTCTCAAAATCATAGGGTGTTATATTATACCCCCCTTAAAATGACTTTTAACTCCAAATTATTATGGGTTATCAATGGTTGGATTATTTAATGTCTCATTCATAGAAACCCACATCCAAAAAATGGATACTAAAAAATCACATAAAAAGGGAAGTTATGAACCATAATGGTTACCCAAAGTAAATAATAACTTGGTTTCCCTATACGAGAACATATGATGGGAGTAAATATTAGAAATTGAGGAAAAGAATAAATATTTATTTCGAATGATTGAGTTCATCAATCACAGACAAGTGAAATATCAATGTAATGTTGAGAGCCACCAAATCCAAAATCATTTGAAGATTCTAGAAGCTATTGGTTCAACATAATTTACGATAGTTGGAAAACTATTTCTTTATCTCATTTTGAATATTGGGTAATTTTTTATAAATTTATAAATAAAAATTCATTTTTGTTTTACTCTTTAAAAAAATTTATAATAAATCCATTACCTCATGGAATGAACGTATATAAATTAAATTTTATGAATAAATCCCTAAAATATGAATTTTATAGATCTAATGGATTATAATGATTAAAAAACAACATGCATTATTCTATAAAAATAAAAATTTACAATAATATTTCATCATGTATATTTATTCATTACAGATAAATATACATTAAATAGGATATCGCATAGGCCAGTGGTAGGTTTGAAACCTTTATCATCCTTCAGTCATTGATAAAATACATGAGGGCTTTCTGGACATGGTCAGTTTTCACCAAACATACGTGATATCCATTTTCAAATTGTACTGAATAATATATAATATGTAAATCAATGAATTAATGCTAGTAACTGAATAGCCGTTTACCTATGGCTTTCAACCCAAACTCAACACACAAGTACTTCATCAAAAGTTTAACTTAATCATTTTATGAACGGATAACCTTTTAACCCATCATAAAGATGAAAATATGATACCTTAGGAATAGAGTCATGAAATCAGATCATTGATTCCCCTATATCAAAAAGTATATATTGGTTGTAACATTCCAAACATGTGAATACCCTTATTATATATTCACTCAAAAAATAGTAAAAACCTGAATTACCATAACACCATTTAGAAAACATGCATACTTCTTCATTACAATGTATATTGGATTAACACATAAAATCCATAAATCTTATAATCTGCATTAGTGGTAGTATAAACCAACTATAAACAAGTCGTTACATTGTTCCAAGTTAATCAATAATGTAAAATTTACTTACACTTATCGCATGTATCCTAACCCATAAAACATTATCTTAACATAAAGAAGAGGATAAGGGTTACCTTACCTTAGTCAAAATGATAACATTAGTGAGATAACCTTACTAGTTCATAGTGACCACTCTACATATTCGTTAAAATATTTAGAGAAAACATAATCTAAATTACCCATACATAATTCAACATTCTTAATTCTCGAATCCAAATATATAAATACCTTGATTACATCATCTTTAATAAATTAACATTATTACCTCATCCTATTACATAATACTTTTTTTCCTCCACATTTCATTCGTAGTATCTTTATCATTTTCAATGTAATCATTACTTGCACCACCTTGTGGATTCCCTTCATGGATTTCCACATGGGACATTGAGTGGCATAATAACCATTTATTCCACACTTCAAACACCTTACGTTTGATGAGGAATTTGGGAGCCCAAAATTTTCATCGATTTTATTAACATAACTCTTCATTTTTACCTCTCAGTCACATTATTTATGTCCTTTATTTCCACAATTAAAGAACCTTATTTTATCCCTAATACATTAACTCAGGCGATTCATTTCACATTCTTGAAACAAAGGAAACCAAATATTCTTCCCTCAATTTCATCCACTACACAAACTCTCAGTGAACTCCTTCTTTCTCATCCTTGGTGAGTTAGAGAGTTGGTTAAGGGAAACATTGTTAATCATGTTCTATGAAAAATGATTAGGAATGATCATGATATCTATCACTCCAAAAATCAACACACTTGATTTCTCAATAGAAAATATTCCATTACATTAAACATTAATCCAGTTCCTTCTAGTTCCCACCATTGACTTCAACTAGAATCCTAGTGTAAGAATTACTTATCATAACAAAAAACTATGTATTCATGATAATATTTACTTATAGGACATCTAAATCATGTCACCTTATTTAATATATGACTCTCTAGTCTTATTCTATTTTATTCATCATCAAATTAGGTTTAAATCCTCCATAATGGATTACCAATAGTTTAGGAATTCCAAAGGAATATCCCCATAGAGTATCAATCTAGCTATGCAGTAACACCCATTGTCATATAAGAAATTACCCCAAGTCAAGCGAGGAGCATATTTTTGGAAATTTTACCCCTTGGTACATCTATTCCAAAACCACACCTACCTGTATCAATCATACATGAAAGTATTTCTAGGAAACCCCTTAATATATCCTTTACCAATATTCCAAAAAACAATTCCTAAATGTTTTATCAACCTTGTTCTTATTCATAGTGACATCCCAATAAATATACATGGAAATATACCTAGGAATCTCACTATGTTTTTCACATCTTAGTTTTCAAACACTGACTAAACATTTTTTTTGATGCCAACTATAGTGAAACAGGCTTAACATTAATCAATATTACATTATTTTAGATGAATATTTATTGCATTGAAACAATACATGCCCGAGGACCGTAATATTTTAGTGTCTTTGGAAACAAAAACATCTATCATGGTGAAATATATTCAACATCTCCCCTAAATATCTACACCATCAGCACTTCATCATTAAGTATTTCATCGTAACATGGAAAAAGGAACATAAAAAATGGGTGAGATCATATTATTGGTAAGGGGTAATAAGGGATACATGTAAGAATAAAAATTAATATAGTAGTATGATAAAGTGATCGTCTCATTGGGAGATCATACCCTGCATATCAATGGTCATAAAGATGATATTTGGGTTAAAGCATGGCATTTCATAAGATCTGAATAAAAAGGAATTGAAGGAAATATTCCATGAAATCATAAAATATGAGGAAGGCATGGAATTTTGGCAACCCATAAGCCAATACTTGTTTACATATGATCCTAGGCATCATTTACAATACCATATTAGTGAAAAAAAAATTCTTTTACAGAACCAGGTGAACCACCACTCCTTCACCATATTACAGAACTGAGTAAACCCTTGTTCGAACCCTTTATTACTAAACTATGAAAACCCTCACTCTATCCCGGTATTACTAAACTAAATAAACCCTCATTTAATCCCTATATAACTCATGGGATATAAATATTTACCCAATTCATTGGATGGAGATATAGTTCCCATATGTCACTTAATGAAATCATTCATACATATTTTACAAGATCATAAATGAACATATCATAACCCACGAAAGGAAATGGGTATCATAAAAATGTAAACATATAATAACTGATAGATAATGATAGGTTTCATAATAATTTACTCTTAATCATAAATTGTGAAAAGATGTGGGTTTCAAATGTGTAGAACACATGATAGAGAAACGAGCTTCAGAAAGACGAGGACCTAAAAATTATTTCATTCATAGAAAGGATATGAATGAAGCCATAATATCATTATATAGAAATACATTAGTAAAATAAATATACATCCTCATATATGGAAGATAGTTTTGTTTTATCATTTAAAAATTTATATTATGGAAAATATCTTTTCTTGTTTGAAATAGGATGTTTAAAGTATAAAACCATTTAGAAATCATGTTCATATAAAATATCTTGAAAACATAAGAAATCATTATGAAATCATTTTTCCATGAATAATTATAAAATAATATTCAAAACATTCTAAAACAATTCCATTGAAAACACATTAAAAGACTATATAAAGTGTTTAAATCTTTTTGAAAACCATTTCTGTGAAACAATTTGATTTTTTTTAATCCTAAAAACATTTTGAAAACCATTTCATTGAAATAACATTGAAAACAATAAAATATTATTGTGATATTTTTCAAACACTTTTCTTTCAAAACAATTTCAATGAATGTGACGAAATATTGAAATTTGTTTAAAACTATGTTGTTGAAAACACATTGAAAAATTGAAAATAATCTTCTGAACTGTTTGACAACCATTTCCATGAAATCATTTTTAATATATGTAAATAAGACTTGAAAATATGTGGAAATTTTTATTCCATGAATACATATAAAATACTTTTGAGACCATTTTGAAAACAATTTTCCTTGAAAATTACATTTTTAAATTTTTTTATTAAAGATTATCCTTTTTAATAATTTATATAGACCTTGGATGAAATGACCATGGGTAAATCCTTACATGACATACGAGTTAAAATGAATATTCCTTTTACAAGGTAAAATGGATAGAAAATATCATGGTTATTAAAGCTATAATATGACATTCATGAAGATATTTATAAAAGAAACTAAGTTTAAAAATATCTTTTAGTTATTATCAGGCAATGGAATGAAACTCATGGTTACACTTTTTAGAAAACACAATTTCCCGACAGAAGAGAGGGCAAAGTCTGGCTTTCTGAGAAACATATTCATAACTAAATGATGAAAAAAAGAGTATAAAATGGTACCAATTAAATTGTAAATTAAGAAATAATAGATGATAAGTAAACTAATTTATATTCTTGAGATATTTCATCAAAGGATGCATAAACACAAATAATCTCTAAAAAACGATAAGATTGTCTCAATAAACTTGTATAACATGGTTACATGGGATCATACTCTCCCTATAAGAAAAAGAAAAGAAATTAATATTAATATATCATGAAATGAAGTATATTAATGATATTATTTGTTAAACAGATGTATATACACCAAAAATAAAGGTTTAGGTTCCTAAAAAACATAAATCACAAAGAATTAAAAATTGTGACAAAACTTTTTTACCGATTTGATAATTTTTTAAAGATGAACCACATGGAATATGGACTGAAAAATGGTAAATTGAATACAAAAAATTTTAAGAACAAAATATATATAATAAATTAATTGGCAGTAAATACACCAAATAAAACTAAAGAGTTGAAAACATAGATTGTATCTCACAGATATTAAAAGTGAGATGAAAATTCCCTTACCTTTTGTATTGACTCTATTTGTACTTGTACATGCTCAATACTTAATAAATATAAAATTATTATACATTGATTTCGTAAGAATAATCTTATTTCTACTACCTTGTATTTTTTTTATTATATCCTTATATTACCAATTTGTTAAAGATCATATATTAATGTTACACTTCGAGTAATATTCTCTTTGTTCTACACATAAGTCCTAATTTGTTATGTCATTGGTAATTATACTTATATCATGATTCCAGAATTTATATAATTATATAAATATTATTTATATAAAGTATATTTATTTTGTAAATATTTATCTAATATAGAAATATAAAATCGTATACATCATTCAGGGAGACGATAAGTTGTACGTAATCATGAATGTTGTTTTCGTTTTTGCTGTCGTATATAATAAAAGTATGTAAATTAAATATGTATATATATATATATATATGAATGTATGTATATATATATAATTATTACATTATCATGAATAAATCATTAATTTCATATAATTTCATTAAACTCATCCTTAATACATTCTATTTGTTGTGTGAACAAATCACATCGCTTTTAGGGGTGGTAGTACACATTTCCTCAAACGAGATTATCTTATTAACACTAAAGGGAAGGTAAAATGAAGTGTTTTTAATAGAAATATAGAATCATAAAAACATAATAAATATAATATATGTAATATAAAAATATATTTACTATATTAATGGCCACAATGTTTGTTGGTAGTGGATAAATGAACAATCATCGTTTCGTGAGGCAACTGTTCTCCGTACACAGAAATAGTATATTTAACAGTCATTTGATGGTGATGTGTTTATGTGTATGTCAAAACCATTGTATAAAAACATCATATTATATGTTATATACTTTTTTTCACATAATAATTTAATTAAAAAAAATTGGGTTTATATGGAAAATGAAGGAAAGGATCTTGAGAGAAGACCTAACCTCTTAATCGGGTAACTCCTTTTGGTTTGTGCCAAAAGGCTTCCTTGAGTGGTTTTCTTCCCAAAGTTATCCTTAAAGTTCAAACATAGTATTGTTGGGAGAATACTTGGGAATCAAATTGGTGATATTAAAAGGTTATAGAGGTGTGAGGAAAGGTTGGAGGTGGTGGCCATTTATAGTAAAGGAAAATGACTCACATGGAATTTTTAGACCCCAATTATGTTTTCACGTCATCTTACATAATAAAAGTCAAACAAGATTACAAACACTCAATAATGGATGCTTTTGGGCCTATATATGGACATAAATGTGGTTTTCGACAAGTTTTAATTTCATTTGGGCCCTTAAATTTTAGGGTTAGTCCCTATTTAAGTTTAATTTGGCCTTAATTGAGGTGATTAATTTCAATCACTATTACTAATAATTTTGGTAAATAATTAACAAGATATTATTAGAATATAAATGATAGATTGAATAAAATGGTGTATTTCATATTATTGAAATTCCAATCCCAAAAGTGAAAAATTATGTTTAGTGCAAATGTTGCAGATGGGATGAAGTAATGAGGATTAAATGTAGGGAAATGTTGAAATGTTTGTCCAATATTTATTTTCAATTCCAAAGTGGAGTTATTCCTAATGAATTAGGTTGTACTAGTATATTTATTATTCATATTATTTGACCTTAAAAAATATTTATAGTATCATTTATCATAATAATTTATTAAACATAAAGCAGTTTTAAAAAAATATATGTATTTCCATTATTAATAAAAAAATTGAAGTTTCTCAGAAATGTACCAAAAAATTCACCCTAGGATAATATAGAAATTATGAATTCAAAAATTATTATCATTTTATCCAATACATTTTCTCAATGTTTCTAAAATTAATTTCAATATTATAAGTATTTCATTCAATAAAATGATGTATCCAAATATACAAAGGACTTTACCAAAAATCGTATCTTTTGTTATCAATATATTTTATTTATATAAAACAATTATAAAAAATATTGGAAAAGAAGTTATAACTATTAATATTACTATGTTTGTACATTATTTTATAATAATATTATTTAAAAAATTTAAATAACAAAAAATAAAATTTTTTAGAAACCAAGTGTTGTGTTTATCGTATGCCAACTCAGTATTCCATGCATTATATGCCAAATCGTTATTGGGTGAAACATATGCCAAGTCGGTGTGGAATGGAATATATTCCAAGTCAGTTTTGTGTGTCAAAGAAATTTTTGATATAGTGTTTGGATTTATATTTATATAACTAACTATTTATATTTTCATGTGTAATAAAAAATATTGAAAATTTAAATTAATTCAAAAACTAATAATTCTCAAAATCTCTTGTTGTTACAATGAATAATGTATAATAAATAGCCAACCAAAATTAACAGTATATGATATTGAACAAATTAATATGAAGATGTATGAAACATTATCTATAAATTTCTTGTGATTAACCTCTTATAACCACCTCTTATAAATAAACCAAGAACCCAAATTTTATCAACTATAGATCAGAGGAACTTGAGGAGCAAGAAATTATATTGGATGGAGAAAAATTACCCTATAAGAAACTTCACCCTAATTGAAGAACATACATTAATAACATATCTATTTAAATATATATTAAATATATAAATATATAAATATGGTTTTAATTTATTTATGAAACATGTTGTGTGAAAATTATCAATTCTAGAAATAAATTTTCTATCAAACATATGGTTTATAATTTTAATTAATAATCCTTGAAGAACCATTTAGAAATATGGGTAATACCTAATATTATGAATATTTTATAAAAATATTAATTTGATGGTAAATTAAACATGGGGTAACACAAAGTAAATGAGTTTATAAAAGAAATGTAAAGGCTCAAAGATGAAAACTAATTGTTAGGGGAACCAATGAATAAGAGAAGAATCTTGTAAAATGATAATAGTATCATATTTGAACTATCCATTATTGGATAAAAATAAACAATCCATAACACTCGGTATCACCATCATTGACCAAACCAAAGGGAATTAACATAACTACAATAAAATATATCATATGGACACTAGATGGAGCTTGATCATTACTTGTAAATCATGTATTTATTATTATAGCACTTGATAAAATTTTGTTACACATGAATGTGGTGAGGAGGTGATGCATGTATTCATTTGATAACAATATGGACATCTTAAAAAATTTAAAACGAACTGTATTGTCGACTCAAACACCATATTTAGAAATAACCCTGATTATATTAGGACATATAATAAATATACATTATATTGTTTCTCCGATAACATCACATGAATACAAAAAAAAATTTCCATCTCAAATACATGTAGGTAATGTTTTAATGGGTATTTATATATTAATACTCAATTCAAATTTCAAACGAAACCTCATAGGTATTTCTTTATATACATTGAAAAAATGTGTTTCTAAGAGAAAAATATAATATATAACCTCATAAATTATTTTAAATATCCAATAGGGTATTTACACAATGATTTAAATGGAATATTTTTCTAAATAAATATTACATATGATGAACAATGAGAAACCATTGTGAATTTAGTGGAAATTCAAATGGAACAACCCACCATTAATTCAAAAATTATTTTTATAATTGATAAAATTAATAAAACAGATAGAACATGCATTGAAACCCATAAGAAATAAAAATTTTAAAACTAATATTATATTCAAGTGATCTCCTCCCTTGTAAAATTTCACATTTTCAAACATTGGATCCACTCCACTGTAAAAAGATTCTATAGGGGATAGAGAACAAATATGAAACCTTTAACACAAAAAGTACAGAATGAAAAATGATCCAATAAAACACTATGTTTCTAGAACAAACTATTTTTTGAAATAAAGATATGAAATGTAGAGAAAATTGATGAGGTAAGGTCTTCAAGTGATTACCTTGATGAGTCGACCTTAAAACATGATGAAGATCCTTAATCTAGAAATGGGTGGGAGATGAAATGAGATAAGGATACTAAGGGGGGTCTCACAAGGCAAAGGGGATGATGGGTGTATTTATCTATAACATATAGGTAAGGAAACATGTTAACTTACACTTTTTAAAAACCTAGGTATTACCCATGGTTTGGACTCATAGTGTTGAAAATAATGCACAAAGTATGCGATATATACTGGGTTACTGTAACACTACACATGATCTTATAACACCATTTGAGAAACCATATGCCAACCTAGAAATTTTTTCTATAAAACTATAGTGACTACAACATGATTTCTATAATGTTAATAATAACCATATTAATTGACCATGTGATAGGATTTTCACCACTAGAAAATTAATAAAATAAATGAAAACCTACTCATCTAGTGGAAAAAATTATACAAAAAATTAAATACAAATACATATTCTTTCCAAGATCAGAGTGTGAAAATTATCCCCACATTAATAAATTATACCCCCAAAAAGATAAAATAATACTATTTTATAAATATTAGGATGAGAGTTTTAGAAACCCTACTAAAGGGATGGTGATATAAATTAAAAAAATCATACTGAAGTAATAATACATGATGAACCATATTAATCACCAATGAATGAATTGAACATCAATAGTGTTCCAAATAATAACATAACACACCCCTTAAAAGATTAAGGGTTGATAAATCAATCAGTTCCTATAAACAAGACAAAAAATTTGGTTGTGAAATGGTAAACCCCTTCTAATGGGTCTTCATAACCAAAGGTAACCTTGAAACAAACACTACCAAACAATAATAATCCTGATATTGAATACTATATGTTTTTGGGAAATCATACAAACCTATCACATTACCAAAACTAATCATATATATAAAATAAGTGTTGGATTTGGTTGGGATCAAATAACTTAACCCTAAAAAAACTTCCACTCAAAGTAAACATGAGAGGGATCAATAATCATTTTGTAAAGGGGGTCTTTTATAGTGTTTTCTACACCTTATTAATAATTTTAATACAACATTTGACTTTAAAATATGAAATTAATCCTTAAACATTGGCCATTTTGTAATCCTTATTGGAGGAGTGTAATTTTTCCAAGAAGTAGTGTAAGCCAACACCAATATTGAATTTTGGTATATGACAGAACAAGACTGAATGAATTAGTATGACCATAAGAATGATATCATTATAAATTCCATATGTTAAATATCACCAAAATTTTAATCACCCATGATAAATTTAGATTGGAAAAGAAAATTATGATAGATACTAGGAATAATTTCCATGAAACATTTACATGTAGCATAAATTGGACTTGATAATACACTTAATAGAAACACCAATGGATATGACTCAAATAGATGTATCTCGAAAACCAATCATGGTGGTTAAAAAAGAGATTATTTTGATGATGTGGATCTAACTTCACCATTCTCCGATGATATTCATCCAAAAAATATTTTCATATGACCAAGATTACCATAGAGATGGTAATATTTAGTTTATTTGGGATAATGAGGCTTATTATTTAACACATTCTATTGTTGGTGAAAAAAAATTGCCCCGTAAAAAATCAGGGGTAATGAAAATAGGTGGCCACTTGATTCCACAATAATGTTGTTTAATCCCAAATAGCTTCCCATTTCATTCACTAGAGAACTTTATTCCTCCCCCACGGGAGTTTGAATCATCAAATGAAAATGTAATTTCTACTATGAAGACATCAGTTCTTATAGCAAGTTTCTCTATAGGACCATAATATTTTTTGGTATGTTTCTTCTTAATTAATTTAATTTTTTAAATAGCTTAAATAAAACAATAATATTATTTCACGTAGTGTATGACATATAAAATCATTAGAGAACACAACACAAACATTATAAATAATTAATTAAAAAACAATAGGATTTTCTAGAAATCATAGAACATATACCAATGAAATAGTAACCAGACCATCAGAATAGTAATATGGCCTGTAGGAATAGTATCTCCGAAAATAGAATAGTAACCTCATCTATATAGGCATAAATAATATTTTAGAATATTATAAATTTTAATATAATAAAATTATATCATTCTTTAAGTAAAAAAATGATTTATAAATTATTAATTAATTACTGCTATTTTCGTAAAACAAAACTATTTATTTTCATTTTGATAATTAATATAATGGTTTAAATGAAAAATTATTTTTATGAAAAAAATAATTATAAAATAATAGTTTTATTTTTTTTATTATGATATAATTTAATGAAACATTAGTTAATGTTTTAATGTATTATAAAATTAGTTATAATTTTTAAATTCCAAAAATTTCAAGTAATTAATTATTTTATTTGAAAATTATATTTCCCAAATATATAAAAAAAATTCATTAAATTTAGGTCATTATTGAATTATATGAATTGTAAAAATTTAGGGTGAATGTTTTGGATTTTTCTAAAATACATGAATTTTTTGTGAATGGAAAATTATAGTAATTTATAGTATATATATTATATGTTAACTAATTTCTTCCATGTGTAATGGATAATTTAAGAACCAAATGTTAGAAATAAAATGCACCAAAAACTATATTTATTCACATGAATCATCACAATTTCTTATTTTGATCTAATAAAATAAAATAATTAAAACGATATTCTGAAACACCCCTCTACACCAATATAAATACAACCCTACACCACTGATTCTACTCATACATCCAAATACATGAATCATAAATAATATCTATCATATACTCATCCCAATCCTCTAGAAAAAGTCTAGGAGCCCTTGTTATCAAGAATATACCAAAATAAATTTTTTTGAGTAGGTTCTCAAGGAGTGGTATTCAAGAGGTAAATCCTTTTTGTTCGCATAATTTTTTTAATTTATTTTCTTCTTATTATATCCATAACCCTTCTCTCCAAACATGAATGGTAACTAAAATATATTATATATAATTTATTTTTATTATGATAATATATTATTCATCATCATAACCCTTTACATCTCATATTTATTTTCAAAATAAAAATATCACTTCCAGGGTGCTGATTTACCACCTTTGTTGATGATGTGTTCTTTTATTTCAATTATTATTTCAAGGATAGTAATTAAACAAATTTTTTAGTTAATCCATAATATAATATATGTATTAAAGAAATTTATTATTAGTGATACATTATATATACATAATATTAATTCATATGATAAGAATAGTTCGTGATGATTGAAAATGAAAAATAATCTAAAAGATTATCCGTAACGTTTTATCTAATGATCCATACTCATACAAATGACTAAATTAAATTTCTAAAAACTAAAAATTATTTAATTTCTTACTAACATATTATTTCAATTATACACAACTATTCAAATATTACACGATTTCCCAAACATATATACAAGTAAACTAATTCTGATATCAAAGGAAATGAATAATCTCAAAAGATAAAATTTTATCCTATTACTCATCAAAAAGAAAATAAATGAATATTATAAAATTAAACTGAATCTAATAAGTAAGAAATATTTCTGAATTTACTAATTAATAGATTTAATATTGTTATCAAGGAAACTAAGATCAAGTGCATAAAACATTGTGGGATAAGGTAAGGTACTTAGTCTCAATTTCTATTTCATTGAGACATACATGGTATTCTGAACTTAATAATTCATATGTGGGGTATCTAATAATCCTTTGAGATCAATTTTCATTTTAAATTATATTTCTATTAAATATCCAAATATTTTTATCATGTATTAGATTATTTTCTTTTCCATATACGATTTACATGATGCCTTTATTTTGAACGGTGTTTTATCTGGGGAAATATTAAGGAATTCATATCCAATAATAAATATATATATTAAAACGAAATATTATTATTTAATTAACTATATTTTTGTAGAATTATTTGGACTTTAAATGATGGACAATCCTCATTATACCCCATCTATACATTGACAGGACTCAAGAGACAAAACAGTTGGTGACAAACCCTTCATATTTGATTCCAAACAGAATCAAATGGGTATCTACCCACACACTCAAACATTCTTAATGGTATGACAGTTTATGTTCAAGATACATGATGTAAAAATAATAATAATTTTGTTTCTTCAATATTCAATTATTAATTTCCATGTGTTTTTTACTTTGAGAAAACTTATTGATGTATTATCATTACATAATGAAAACCTAAGATAAACATTTAGGATAATCGTAGAATGATATGAAAGAATTTTGGTAAGGAAGATATTTTGTGATTATTACTAGTAAAATATCCCAGTATGGATATTAAATGTAGATTTTTTTCTAGAATAGATGTACCAAGGGGTAACAACTCAGACATGGTGTCTCAGGACTGACTCGAGGTAACATGGAACACAACAACATGCCATACCATGAACCTAGTTTTAACCTCCTAGGGGATAGACTTATGATAATACATATTTTATTTACAAACCATTATGAAGTATTTAAGCATAAATATGTCCCCAATGAAATAATGTTATTATTATGAGACTATATATGCATAAATTTCAAATTTATGTTATGTGTTTTTTCTAGTTCTAAATGATACATTATGATTCATAATATATTTATTGTATGGATTTGTTTAGAAATGTAACCAAATGTTAGGAAAGGTATCAAACAATGTAAGAAATATAGGAATATTACGAGTATCAGTATCAATATGGTTTTTGTTGGAGAGGATTATATAATGGCCATATTGGGAAAACATTCTCAAGTTATGACTAATAACCATACTACACCTATGTTGGATCATTTCACGCAGAAGAAGTAACCATATTTTAGTGGGAATACAAATATAGTTGCGGCCGATCTATGGATCATGTCCCTTGGATATGTATTTCTGGCAATAAGATTCAATTAAAATGAAATGATTGTGTTGGAGGTATATTTTCTCTAGGGCGATGATGATAAATGGTGGTATTTGATCCAATATACTAAGGAGGAAGATGAAATATAATTCATGGAATTTAGAACCTTTTAAGGAAACATTCATTGAAAAATACTCCCCGCATATGAAATGACCTTAAATGAAGCTGAAATTCCATATCTTATCAAAAAGTTAAAGAGAGATTGTATTGGATTATGAGGTTATATTCCCATGACAATATTGGTATGCTATAGATTACATGTGTGATTGAAACTGCAATAATGGTCATTTCATTGAATAGTTTGATACATGTCCCTCAAGGGGACTAGCTTCAAAAAAATATTCATGTGAGTAAATTGTGATAAGTGCTATAAAAATGGAGATGTAATTTTATATATCATATATGATAAAAGGAAATAAATATAAGAATAGGTACTTTCATAACCACAGAAAATGTGAAGAATCAATGAAGTAAAAGGGAATAAAGAAATGTGAAAACTGTGGAATGAATAATCATGTGAAATTCTTGAAAGGATTGGAATATTTCTATAAGGGTGGAGAAAATATTCATCACGGTTTTGAATATATGGAGAAGAAAAAATCATTGATTTTCAAAACATAAACTGTAAAGAAACATGTTATTATTTTAACCAATGTCCTATGTGTGAGGGAAATCTTCTATAGAAGTTGAAAAGGAGAGATTTCCAAGATTTTTTTATCATAACTATAAAGGTTGAAGGTCCTAAGGATGTGGTATATTTTACTTTAATTGAATCCTAAAACATAAAAAATACTTAATTTGAATCTTTTTCCTGAAATTGTATTATATCCGCCCAATTTTATATGTAAATTATACATTTCTGTTTTGATTTAATAAAGGTATTTTTATTCAATACTCATAAGGTATGTGTCATTGTAAAAAATATGTGTCGATCAGTCCCCATTATGAAAAATAAACATGATTTAGTTGGAATGATTATCAGAATACATATGGTTGATTTTCATATAATATTTTATATGGATTGGAATTCAATTTATTATATGAAACTCTATTTCAAGAAGTATGATGACAAAATTTGTGAGTAAGTTGAAGAATCCATTATCTTGTGAGAAGAAACGCCATCATCTGGTTTTTTCTAGATCCACCTAGAGTATATCTACTAAATGATATTTGATTGGTGGAAGATGAATCAACATCTAGGGATGAGGAATTAAACCATTGAATTTAGGATGTAATAATTATGAGACACTATATTGTTGTACTTCCATAGGATTTAAGTTGACATCATCCAAAATGGGAATCCCCGATTCTCTTTTTGAAGAAGAACAATGGACCATGGAAATTGTGCATTGAATATAATGAAACAAAGGATATTACAATAATGAAAAAGTATCATCCATCTCACATTATTGATTTATATGATCAAAATTATGAACTCAATATTTATCACAGATTGACCTTCAATTCAAATGTAATCAATTTCATGTTTGGAAGGAAAATATTCCAATGATATCATTTCCAACCAATTATTGGCATTAAGAGCATAGTGTAGTGCCTTGTGTAATGACTAATGCACCTTTTATTTTCATAGATCTAATTAATATTTTTTTCAAGGAATATATTGATGATTTCATTATGGTATTTATTGATTATACCTTGAATATTTTCATAAATCAATACTGGCCATGACATCCAGTTTTGGTCTATTCCAGTGACTCTTAGAAGAAAACGGTTATATATAACATTTAGTATGAGTGAATTTGGCTTAAATTTTTTTCTTTTAATGCCAATATTGTCATTGTGGATGGAATTTAATCTTATCCCATGATGATAATAGAAATCCCTGAATGGCCAATGTAAGAAAGAATAATTGTGGTACATAGTTTTTTTGTATTTAGAAGGTTATTATAATTATTTAATTCAAAATTTATCCGTATTGACTAAACCACTAAAAAAGAACACACATTAATGTGTTATTTTAGTAAAGATAGAAGAATATACATTATTTTTTGATTAATTAATGAGAATATTTTTCATTACTCATATTTACCCATACGTCTGGAAATGATAGTTTTTTTATATACAGTGACTCATAAATGAATGTAATTGGATGGGTACTTATGAAAATTGATAATGTAATTACTTATGAATCAAGGAAGTTATTGACACATGATTTTTTTACAAAACTCATGATATTGAGTTATTTTCTATAATATTTTCATCGAAAATATAAAGACACTATCTCTATGGTGAAAGATGTGAGATACATATTAATCAAAAGAGTTTGAAATAGTTTATTACCTAGACAGAACTCATCCTGAGTGAAAATAGGTTTCTTGAGTTACTAAATGATTTTGATTGTTCAATAGACTACAACCCAGTAATAGAAAAAAATGTTGGAGACACGTTAAGTAGGAATGAACGTGGAATTATAACCCATATGTGGAATGAGGAAGATTGTATGTTCATGGATCTAGTAACTATTAATATTTTTAATTTTTAATGAAGGGGAAACATCATAACATTTAAAACGATTTATAAACTATCTTTTCTAGAGAAGATAAAAAAACCACAATATAATGATGAGAATATGTAAAATAAAATTAATGTCATTAATGATGGAAGATTGTATGAAATCATTTATGAGGATGGAGTTCTGAAATTGGGAAATAGGTTACTTGTGCCATAAATACCAATTATAAAATGGTAAGTACTAGAAGACACTCATTACTCAAATTTAATGATTCATTTTGGAAGTACCAAGATGTATAGAGATAAGATGGATCATTTTTAGTGGGATAACATTAAGTGGGAAATTTATAATTATATGTCAAGGTGTCTGGTTTGTTAACATGTGAAGGTTATGATACAACATCCTAGTGAATTCATGAAACCTCTATATATTCCAATGTAGAATTGGGATAAAATTAGGATGGAATTTGTCACAAGACTACCATATACACCTAGGAGGGATGCTGAAATATTGATAATTTTTTACAATCATACATTTTTAGTGCATTTACATGCTATAAGAGATGATTTATGATATGATCTCCTAAAAAGAATCTATGTTAAGGAAGTTTTAAGTATTTATCGTGAACCTCTATCAATTGTGTCTGATCTAGATCCCTGATTTACATAAAAATTATAAAAGATTATTTGGATGGAAGTATCAATAAGCATCATATTAGTATATCTTATCACCCATAAACCAATGGACTGTCTAAAAGGACTATCCAAAAATTGGAATACATGTTGAGATTTAGTTAAATGGTTTTCAAGGTATGTGGGATAAGTACACAGATTTTGTGGGATTTTACTATAATAATAGTTTCCATTCTAGTATTCGAATGGTGAAATATAAATCATTATGGGGAAAGAGATGTATGACTCCAACTATCTGGGATGATGTTAGAGAGTTGAAACTTATAGGCACATAACATATATAAGAGATAAAATAAATATAACGGCTATTCAGGATAATATTATTGATGAAAAAAATAGAACAAATAGTTATGTTGAAATCCATAGAATGAATTTGGAATTTAAAGTTGGAGATAATGTATTATGGAAGGTACCTGCGTTGAATGTTTCCTTAATGTTCAGAATGAAAGGAAAACCAAGAACTGGGAACATTAAAAAATTTGAAATTTTTGAATGATTTGGAGTAGTAGTATACCATATAGAAATTAAACTATGTCTCTCCAAATTTAATAATATGTTCAACTAGTAACTTTAAGAGATGTACATGGAATACCCAATACATGTTCTCTCCTATGAGTAAATTGTACTGCAACATGATTTGAATTACTATGAAGAGACTATTGAGATTCTTGACAAAGGAGATCAAGTATTGAAAAATCTAATTACTCTACTAGTAGTGTTTATTTTTGAGAAACCATAAAATGGAAGAATAAACTTCATATCCTAGGGACGTTATGAGGAATAACCACCATTTTATATTTAGAATGTAATGTTAAGGAAACTTTTAAGGGAAGAATTTTGAGAGGGAAGAATATAACACCCAAATATTTTATGGAATGATTTTTTTAATAATGTCAATTCATTTGATATCTTACATTACAAAAAAAGCATAATTTATATAGAATACATCATTTAAAATCACATAGAGAACAACACAAAACTTTATAAATGTGGAATGAATTTTATAAGATGTTTTTTTAGAAATTAATGAACATATAACAATGAAATTAAAACTTTAATTTTTGACATGTAATATTACCCTTAAGAAGTTTATTTCGGCCAACAAAATAGTAAACTCACCTGCGAGAGTATAAATAAAATTTAGGAATATGAAGATTGTTAATATGGTATAATTATATCATTGTATAAGTGAATAAATGTTTTAGAAATTATTAATTTATTATTGATATTTTCATACAACGTTGATATTTTTTTTATAAAATTACTTAATTTAACGATTTTTAAATACTTAATTTCCATAAAATAGAATCATAAATAAAAATTTTGATATCATATGATTATAAGATAATTTTTTGATACTTCAGTTAATTTTGCAATGTGTTATAATATAACATATAATTTTACAATCAATTTTTTTTGAGTAAATGATGATTTTAATTAAAAATTAAATTTAAAATGTTTATAATATTATTTTCATCAAAATTAATTTCATATATTAATTCTATAAATTGAAAAATAGTTAGGGTGAATTAATTATTCAATTCCTGGATGTAATCTGATTATCCCTGACATGAAGATCAAGTGCATAACACATTCGTGTTTAAGGTATATGACATTGTATCAATTTTAATTTCAATAAGACATACTTGGTATTTTTCACCTAATAATTCTTATGTGGTGTATCTATATCCCATTTGAGATCATTTATCACTTGAAATTTTATTTCTAGAAAATATCCATATTCTTTTATCATGGATATGATTTTTTTCAATGTCTTATACCATTTACAAGTATTGTTTATTTTTAATGTTGTTTTAACTGGGGAAATATTGATGAATCTGTATCCTATACTCTATATAGATATTTAGAAGGAATATTTTTCTTGAATTTTATTTAATGATGAATAATTACTTCATTTTTTGTTGATTTATGTGGCCCCTTACAACCCCTCAATACATCGACGAGTCCTATAAGGCAGAATAGTTGGCGAAAAACTCATCGTATTTTTTCCATTAATGAATGATATGGGCATGTACCCATAGATCCAAACCGTCTTGATGATATGATGGTTCACGTGCTTGATAAATTTAATCCAAATAATAATATTTTTCCTTATAATGTATTCAGTTATTACTTTTGAAGAGGTCTTCAATTGGATAATATCTATGGATGTATTATCATTCATAGTGTATCGATGGATTCTGTTTTCCAGGTGTCTAATCTTTCAATAATGTATATCCCTTATGATCTTTACATCACTTATTATTGATTTATAATACCAGTACTAATTGGTTTATCTCAACATTTTATTTTTTTACCCTCCACTAGTTGTGAAGATGAAATTTTAAAATAAGTTACAAGAAGAAGTTTATTTTATTTAGTGATGTTCAATGTTTAATTATAAATGTAATAAGGGTACCATGTTTGCAAGTGGTTCCTTTAAGACAACTAAAATAACCATTCATTGTGATTTTATCTCTTCTATCTATTCCATTGTAATTAAATGGCCAATGACACTATGCTAATTTGTTCAAGGTTGTTTCATTCTCTATATTCTCATAACTGTTGGTGAAAGAGAAAATTTCGTTAACATAGTATTGGTATGAAGATCCCTTCAAAGAAATTGAACCATTTATGGTTTTATCCATTTATAATACATTAAGTAAATTAATTATCCCAATTAATTTTTTATCATACTATAACACTAACATGTCACAATTCCAAAGTCCATATAATTTCATCACGTATACTAGTTTCAGCATTTAAAGGGGAAAATGACTGATGAAAAATTAAAAAAATTATTCCCATTAATTCTCTGAAGTTTCATTTTAATGATAACTATAGTGACAAGATTCTGGATGCTTGGATCTTATTTCTACTACCATTACATTGGCATGATTACAAGGAATCATATCAGTAAGCAACGATGAGTTTAGTTGTCTTGCTAAACATATTTCATAGAAGAGTCTTGTATTACAAAGGAATTTTCTAATAACAACTTATTTTTTTCCTTTTAAGGATATATTTTTTAAAATTAGAATACCCTGAAAATCCATTCATATTATACTTCTCGGGTTCTTAGGGAAAGGGAAAAAATAAGGCTGAGCTAAAATTCTCAATAATGGTAAGGTAAATCCTAACCAATAATGAATTAATGAGAATATTAAATATTGAATAGTAATAACATAAGACACATTACATGAAATAAATAAATTAATATAGAGTCGATTTGAAATTATATCAAGCTATTTATCTTACAAAATATGCATTTAAATAATTTGGAATAAGATAAATCAATATCATAAAGTAAAAAACAAATAACATATTCCATTTAATAAATAAACTGAAAATGAAATGTATAAATAAACGTTATCATAGTCAAAATATATTGGATAATATATAATTAATTTAAATGAATGAAATTATTTATTTTCATACATCATATTTCCCATGAACATGGTACCATTACTTTTAGAACCATTGACAATTGAGTTTAAATCTATCTGTAGAAACCGCTCAATTTTTACTGGAAACAAAAATGAAGGTTTCGTTGAAAAATAATTGTGTCTCATGAGATTTTCTATAATCTATAGGTCATACGTTCAATATTTCCAAACATATAAGAATTTCATTAACTTGTCCCTAAACTAGACAAATTTCATTAATGATCCCAACCCATATTGTGCATTCCATATTAATTTACATAAGCATTTCTCCTTATCAAATATCCATGTTGATTAAATGATATAGATTTATCAATATTTTCATAGTCAATCAAATAAAAATATATGAAAACCCCTTCCTTATAAATGATATCTATTCAGTAAATACATATATAAATGAAAAATGATTTAAAAAATTATGGAAAATTTATAGATCAATGGTCATTGTAAATTGAATATTTTAAGGGGAAAAAAGAGGAATAGTGGAAAAGAATTTAAATATTTTCCTTAGGAAAATCAATCATAATCCAATAATTTAATACCTCGGAATTCCTTGTAATTTTTTTTTGAAAAATGTAATGGGGTTAATTCAAGACCTGACTGTAATATGGAATGTGATACTGAGGCATGGAGTGGCCGAAATTTATTTTTGAAATATTATTAATGTTCATTAAATAACAAGGAGAGTGGGTTTACTAACTTTTAAAGTGGTGTATGCATCAAAAATCCAAGGGAACCCTTTAAATTAGAGTGTACGGATTATTCTAGGAAGGGAGTAACTTCGAATGTTCTGGGTCGACCAAAAAATATGTTCTTAGGGACTTTCAGAGGTAAAATAAAATAGCATTAAAAAAATTATTTTATTATTTTCTCTTCATCGTTTTGCAGCGAATTGCCATCTCTTTGATACACTGACCATGAGACGCTGAATATATTAATTTACCACACTAATGAATTAGTGTATCAACAATTAAACACACAATGCTTATTACTTATTTAATTAAATAGGAATTCAAGGATGAAGAATAACCATGGAATTCCTCTGACGAACGAGGAAGAAAACCTTTCCAACGATGAATGTCGGTGAATCGTACCGTAGGGATGATAACCATGGAGTGTGAATCAAAACCAAAGATTGAATGACAAAAATTAATAATCTTACTTGACCGATATTTTTTCCCAGGTATGGGTTTTAAACCTAGTGATTTCATTCCCCCCATTCTCCCCTCTAAACAATGAGTGTGAATCAACACTCTAACAAGTTATTCCACGAATGGATACTTATGGTGGGATTGGGAAGTATTTATTGTTGGATTGGTAATGGGGATTTACTCAAAATGATTTATATTTATTCTTCATGATCCTTCTTATAAGAACAATTCTGGGCTGATACAAACAAAGGATGGTTTGTTCATTGCGTGTTCTCTGTGATCCTCTCTATCTATCTAAAAGTTTGTCACCGAAAGACCCACGAGGCCACATCAGATCTTTTACAAGGGGATTCCCAACTAGGGTAGGCCCCTGGAGTGATGGAAAAATAGCGAGGAATATGTGGTAGTGAAGGTGATTCCCCAAGAAGCTAGAAAATATAAACATATTTCGAAACGAACCACCAGAGAAAATATGATGGCCCGCAGAGGATACTATATTTTCCCTGAAACCTAAAATTATGTATATGGATGATAAGAGATGGGGGTCATGTTTAGTATGGGATACCGTGGTGCATGGTGAAGTGTAGGTCGGGTTCCGCGTTAGGTGGAGTGGCTCACAGGGCGACCTGTTTTATGTGTTGGCACATTGTTCATACTGGACTGCATGTGAACGGAGGATGTCGACCCCAATCGTTAAGGTGTCTATTAGAATTAGACGTTTGTTGGAATCTGGGGTGGACCCAAGACGGCCCGCTGATGCTGGACGATTTGATGGAGTAAATTGGGACATTGCGTAGCCAGGGTTGGATATGTCCCGGCCCCCAAAATTGGGGGCTAGTCCATATGGGAAGCTGGGATTATGGGTAGCTTAGATGGTCAGAACTGGATTGATTATGTCGGACTAGACTAGAAGAGAACCAGGATGGTGGTTAACTTGGGGGGCTAGACCAACAGCCATACCACACCATATACAGCATGTCCCAAGGTGCCTTTCTAGTGTGCTATGGCAGACTAGGCAGCCTGAAACCCAACTGAGTCATGTCTTGTCGACCAAGATAAGAAGGGTCATAAGGGACCCCAATTCCATGTTGGTCGGGTCATTCCATCAAAGTCGGACTGTGCACAGATGGAACCAGTCCCTATTTACTAAAATTCTAATATCTTTTAGACTTTTCATCCTATTGACACACTATCTTTGATGTTGGGACCCTTACAACAAGAAGATCCTTTGAATATACTATATGTGAGTTTACATGGTAGTCGAGATATGACTATTGGATTGTGGTTTATATTTTCCTGGTATCAAGAATGTTTGAGTCCGGTAATCCTAAGAGATGTTGTGGCATGAATTATATGATGCGCAAACCTCAGTGGGCCAGTAACTTAGTGTAACTTAGTGTTCCATTAGCTTATCGGACCTTAGTGGTCGTATAGGTTAGCCGAACAAAGTGGTTTTCTACTAGAAAACCCATTGTGGTCCAGTAACTCCTCATACCTCAGTGGTCCAGTAGCCGCGAATACCTCATTGGTCTTATAATTGAGAGGACCTCAGTTGGCATATAGCTAGGTGGACCTCAATGGACCATTATATCATCGGAACTCAGTGGTCCAATAGATAAGCAGAACTAAATTGTCTTGTAGTCGAGGGAACATCAGTGACTCATCAGGGATGAGTCCCTCAATAGTAAAGGTTTATTCCACATAATGAGGAATAATATTACATTATAAACATTGATTTATACCTAGTGTGAGCTATCTTTTCTTTGTCGTCTTTCAATTATGGTTTGGGGTCCTAACTATGTATTGTTTTACTCACCCCTGTGCAGGCTTTACCCACACCTATCGTGTCTTGTGCAGGTGATCTGTGCTTCGACAATGACATTGGTAGTCAGGGACGAGGTGGTTCTTATTAAGATAAGGCTGATGAGCATACTTATACCAATATAGTATTCTACCCTTCAACTACCTTTTAGGTAGGGTCTTGATGGGACAGATCGTGGTTGTTTTTATTTCCCTTGTGGTTTCAGTCCCATATTCGAGACCCTTTTTACATTCCTTTTCTACCTCACTCCTAGTATTTGTCTCAGCAAATATTGTTGTTTACATTGTTTTTACTTTTCATTTTTTGAGAAATGTGTGTGTGTACATGATTAAAGGAAATACCTTACCTTATTTGGATATGCCTACTCGAAGCTGGTAGCCCACACCTGGCCTATGAAATAAGGGCTTGGGTTAGTCACGACGCAAGCCCTTGGGTATGTGTCATGTCAAATGAAATTAATAATAAGGATTATATCAATAAACAATATACTATTCGGTGTAAAAATAAATGGTTACTTTAAATGATGAATGGAAATAATTTAAATATATTATTTAAATAATTCATGAGTAAAATATTCATTGTATTTTTATAAGAATTTTGAAAATAATTTTCATTGATAATCACATATATAAACATTTAATTTTAAAATTAACCTTTTAAACATGGAATTGATGAATTTAATAAATTACATTTTTGAAATATATAATAATCATCCAAGGAAAAAAGAAAATTCCTTTTTCACTATATTAATGTTTGAAAATATCATTTTTTGAAAAATTAAAATAAGTTTTCCTTGAAAAAATCCTTAAATGAAAAAAAGTAAAAACATTTTCTAAATAAATAATTATTCAATGGTCAAAAAAAGTTTTCTGAAACTTTTTTAGAAAATAGTGTCTTTTGAGGAGAATATGTTCTCTAACTAAAGAGAAAACATATGTCCACTTTTCATTAAAACTTTTATTAAACATTTCAAGATTCAATTAGTGTAAAAATGTAACTATTAATTAAAAATAATAATGAATAGCCATATTATAAGAAAAATAAATGGTTAATTAAACAATTATGAAGTAATTTTATCTGATGGGAATTTTTTTGTAACTGATCTCGGTTAAAATGACTCTATACAGTAGACCCTATAAAAGAAAAAATGCATTGATGTGAGAGTCAATCTGTGAATATATATCATTAGGAATATTATATATCCTCATAGAAAAAGATTAAATACCAAAAAAATATAGTAAAATGTTCATACAAACATAACATTTGAATATTAACGACCACTAGGATGTAACATAATCCAAGGTAAACGAATTCGGTTATGGAATTTTTGTACAATGTGGTATCATTAAGTGTAAATACCTATAAATGAAATAATTCAGATTGAAAATTAAAATACTATTAAGATAATATTCTTCATGATGAAATATTTCAATATGTGTAGTATGTACATCACACAAAATAAATAGGGGTGAATATAACATTTTGTCTCAACGATGTAAAAAGTGAGATAAAAACACCTTACCCTGTGTTTCTATTTAAGATGAAAATCCATTAACATAATATATAAGGGTCTTAAACATGATAATAACTTACTTCTAAAATCTACTAAAATTTATGATATCATATATGATATTAATATAATATATTATTACACATTTTTTGTAATATTTCATTATTTTTTATAGTTTGTGTGTTAATTGGCTAATTTCTCCAGTATTTAGGAATTTTTTACTTATTGATCCTATTATAAATATCATTATTTATCCTTCTCTAAACTGTGAAAATTGCTATAGTAATCATATATATTTATTATTTTGGTATTTATAAATGTCTATAATATTTATGGATATGAAAAGAAATGCATTATTCATGGAGAAGGTATGTTGTACGTATGCCTGAAAACTACATTCATTTTTTTGATGTAAACAAATGAAAAGTAATTAATATATAATTATAAAAAAATAGTACTATAATATGTAATTGAAATTTTTATAATTTTTTTAATAAAAAAATAATATATACATTCCATGTATAGTGTGAACGAATCAGATCACTTTGAGGGGGTGGTAGTCCACACATCATGGATTTGTGTTTCTTGATTTCCAAAACATTATATATTATTTTCTCCACATAATTCATCATAAACTATTTATTGACCAATTTATCTTTAAATTGAAAATGGTATTAAAAAATTTATTTTTTATTTATCCCTCAAAATATTTAATAAATTGTTGAAATGTCATGTCTATATTGTTTTATTTTTAAAAAATGTTTAAAACAGTTATATTGTGAAATTTAGGTCTTTAAACCAGGTTATGATTTATTAAATGGTATTTGGCCTAAGTTATATTTTATTCAATGGGATTTCCCCATGGTTTCAAATTAATAATGAAATTACATGATTTTCATTAAAAAATCTAAATATTTTTTGTTTTCTAAATTGGATAAAATGTTTTAATTTATTAAATAACCAAAAAAATTTAATAATTTTACTTTGTATTGAAATTTGGGTTCTATGGTTATTGAAAATAAATTTTTTTATTCATGGAATGAGAGTGTAAAATAATTCATTTTAAGTTAATGAATCCATTTAAAATTGTAATCCTTCCTTTAAATGATTTATGTATGATTTGAAATGAAAGTATATTTTGACAAACCTTTTGGAATTTTTATGATGAATTGTGAAGGATGACGATATTATCACTCATTTTACGATTTAACTGGAAAAATGTTTTTTGAAATTAAATTTGATGGATTGTAAAATTGGATAGATTTATTTTATGAAATATAATTAAGGAATTTAATTTATTGGAAATTTTTATTAGTAAATTTATTAAAAAGATTCATATTATAAAAATAGATTAAATTAGTTCTGATGTAATACAATAGGTTTTAGTTTGGAAACATAAATTTTGGATTGAAAACCCATGTCATGGTTTTTAAATGTAAAATTTAAATATTTGAAATAGCCAAAGGGATGAAATTTGTATTTGTTTTAATATGAATTCCCCATCATGGATTTTTTACTAGAGAAATTTCAACACATTGGTGGTTTTTGCTATAATTAGAAAATAATCTATGATTCAAAAACATTTTAGAACAATAATTCAACATTTAACATCTCTATGATGGTGGTGATGAAGTCTCATTTGGTCATACAAAAGGGATGTCTGTATAAATTTTTTTTTTCTCACCATGAGTGTGTGAAGGATATCATTTTGGAACTATTTAACATTCTTATGCAGATAATATTGTGACCCCCTTGATAGTATTTTAAATGAATTATACTATTTTTGAGAACCATATTTTAGGCCCTCTTAATTAATAAAAATACTTGTACCCATGTAATCCATATTCAGGATCTAAATATACGAAAACATCGGTTGTCACAATTTGGAACTAGAGTTTCTTTTCTTTCTTCATTTATTATTATTATTCACATTTAATAAATTGTATCAGTTCTTATTCATATTCAAATATCAAATACATATAATCATTTTTCTTGATTATCTTACTTTTGGTTTTGAAAATGTTTTCAAACATTTACTAGAAAATGATTAGTTTTTTAAAAAATAAAAGGATTTCTTTACTGGTATAGTTTAATAAATGATTTTTACTGTCTAAATCACATTTTATATTAAAATCCTTATAATATCACATTTTTACTCCTCGTATAAAATATTTTAATTTCAATAGAACTAATTATATAGAATAATTAGTGGAATATTATAGGGCCATGTAGCTCACACATTTCATATACATCTTTATGTATGCATCCCTTTATTATCGTATAGAAGGTGTTCTTAATGTCTCCTTCTTTTTTGGGTTCAGGTTTGGTGGACCAATAGTGGGTGACTAGGGACATTGTGGGTTATCATGGACCCCCATGATAAGGGTTGTAGTGGTTATGTTATTCTTTTAGTTTTCATAGTGTATCATTTTCCTTAAACTGCAGTTATTAATTAACACATACATATATAATGATGTTTCTAAAATTTAGTCTACTATTTTATTAATTTTAATGAGGTATCATTACCTACAGTTATTTGTTCATGCACAGGTTCTTATTTCCAGACCATGGAGATTGGGAACACTCTTTTGTTTAGTGGAGAATCAACTGGAGTATGGGTTTAGATGTTATTCCTAGATGGTTAGATAGAGATTTTCTTAAGAGGGGTCTTAAATATTAATATGATAAATTAACATAAAAGAAGTGTATAGAAATGAAATATGTGAGAAAAAGCATAATTCTGAAACTACAGTGTATGAAAAACATTATTCATAACCCTAAGGTACCATGTGACCCCCCCACTATTTCCAATAATAGGGAACATGTATTTCCACTTCGAATTGTAGGTATAAAGTATTATTCGAAACCCACGCCCTTCTATGGTACCAAAAAACTCTATGTCACACATGAAAACTAAAACCTAATTGAAAAATGTTCTAAAATTCAAATCAAACTCCAAAAACCAAAATCAAATCTCTGATCAATAATAAACCTCTAGTTAGAAAAATATATTCAAAAAATCAAATCATTAACAATTTCAATCCATTTTATAGACATCAAAGAAACTATGATGAAGGATATTAGAAAACAATCTACTAAAACCTCACCATTATAAAATTTCTAATCATTGAGATGTCTAAGAAGAAATTCAAATAATGATTATCTCATCTATATCCAAAATATATATACAATGGTGAATATTATTTTCTTGATTAAAAATTATAAATTCACAAGATCCCACAAAATAAAAACCTAAAACCCCATAAAATTGACCATATTTTATATACATATCATGAAACTCACCTGAAATAATAACTAAAACCTTCATTATCATGTATAATCCATTACTCTGTAAACTGAACCAAATTACAAAAAGCTATGAAAGCCCATATCTACAACTATAAAGTGGAATTATATCCCTAATGATAAAATACCTATACATAATAAATAGTATTATAAACCAATAATTATGTATGGGAAAAAAATTACACTTAAAAAAATAGCTAATTATACCTAATGTGACATCAGTAATATTGGATATACAATCATCCTTATGATTCTGAAAATACCATCCACCAGTCGGAGAATAGTCTATGAAACATCCAACACTATGATTCTTACACATCTTCAGATACTTGAAATTTTTTATATTTCAACATTAAAAAAATATATATTCCATATATACAAATGGAAGATTATTATACATTTCATAAACTATATTAAATTAAATTTATAAAAACAAAATATTTTACCCTTGAAAATTCATATTAAATTAATGTTTATGAGACACAATATATGAAATTATTTTTTAATGGAATCCGAATGAAATAAAAAAATTTAATTTAATAATAGGTAATTATAGAATGATTTTCAAAATACCCATATTAGTTTAGATATAAAAATAAAATTTTCTATCCAAAAAAATGGGTTTTAAAACATAAGGGATATATTACAATTTAAAAACATTACTGATAAAACTATATAATCTGGTCTTTTTCTAAAAACTATTAATATATAGATAAATTTCAATAATATTTGATATATGTTTATTTAAACATAAGAAATGTATAAATATTATAATTTTTATAACATCATATTTATAAATATTTTAAAAAAATATTTCATAAATAATTAAAAAATTATAATTAATATAAACAAGTTTGAAAACAAAAATCAAGACCAATATCAGTTCATTCAATATAACTAAAAAAATTTCAAGCATAAAAACTTTACTAAGAATAAATTATGTATCATAATAATTGAAAATAGAAAATTGGAAACCATTACTCTTGTTCAATAGTAAAAAAAATATTGAATAAATTTTAATTTCTCACAAAAATAATGAATCAAAACAATGGGTTATTTAATTAGATAAATAATCATGTACGTCTAAAGAAAACGAAGCAATTATATATTCCTATTAACATATTCATTACTAATATACATACATAAAAACATATACACACACACACACACACACATATATATATATATATTAATATACTAATGGACATTTAATATAATTTAATGACATTTCTAATAATTAAAACATATCATTTATTCAACCAAAAATATAATGGGCACAAATAAGAATTCTAAATATAATGAAATCCTATATGTGCCACACTATCAAGGCTTAAAATTTTATGGGAACCAAAATAGAGGCTGACACTAAGCCATTTCAATAATCCACATCTTGAGTTCCATTTCATCATACATGAGACAAAGGATTTTAATATTTATTACCACAACAATTCCTCAAAGTTACATATGCATCATTTGTTGACCTATTATTCTATATGATGATTTTAACGATGTATTTTATTCATTATTATAATGTCTTTAAAGTAATATAATAAAAATTTGAATAATATAAATCTCATATATTCTTACGTCACACAGATACCATTTTTAGTCATTCTAATTAAGATATCCATCCAGCACCCAAATCACTGAGAAAT
Organism: Viscum album; assembly: GCA_963277665.1. Lineage (NCBI taxonomy): Eukaryota > Viridiplantae > Streptophyta > Magnoliopsida > Santalales > Viscaceae > Viscum > Viscum album. The sequence continues at coordinate 1,708,101,564 of OY728121.1, forward strand.
AACATTAGGATATCTCTATTATACATATGTTATGGTGAAAAAAATAATATTTTTAAATCAATAGTGATGGATTTATTTAAATTATTTTAATTTTAAAAAATAATTTATAGAATAATTTAAATTTTAATAATTAATTTTCTACAATTTAGTCATTAAAAATTAATATACCAATGAGATAGTTTACAAGAAAGAAATCATAAGATAATAAGAGCATTAAATATATAAATAATTCATATTATTCGATAAAATATCCTTCAATAACATACAAAAAAATTTATTATAGTAATTCATTTCCTGAGCAGCTTTCAATATGTGATAAGAAATTGAAAATGTGATGTGATGAAAAATACCATTGACCATCATAGAAATCCATAAATTTTAAATGGTAATTGATCTATTTTCTACGGTTAATTAATATAATATTCCATGATATCCTAAATAAAACTATTATACGTATAATCTACTAAAAAGAAGAAAATATTTTCTATATGTGAAATGTGGTTTTCATTCTGGGTGTAAGAATAAATATTATGTAGGGTACGATATATTTTGTCACACCATTATAATGGAAAAAAATATATAAATATATATAAATATGTATATCCAATTAAATAAAAATAATAAAATATTTTTACCAAATAAAATGGTCATAACATGGTAATGACATTAATAATGTAACTAATGGGATATTATATGATATTCAAGTGTCTCACTAAAGATTCATGGTATATACATTCATTATTCATCTGTTTAAGACATAATGTCATCAATTTTTCCAAATTTCCATATTATTAAGAGACATTTGTTAGATATTCATATACATTGTTTGGTCATAAAGACACAACTCATGGAAACGATAATTGTTTTTGCATGAATCAACACACGCATGTAGTCTGTCATCTCGAAGGGGGAAGGGTGATACTCATTCAGGGATCAAAAACACATCTTATGATATTTAACATCAAATTTTATTTATAATTGAAATAGTAATTAAAATATTCTGTATATTATGATCATGTATTAAAAATAAACATTGAAAATGTGTAAACATGCTTCATATTTTATAGGATGATGATGTACATATTCATAAATCTTCATTATCAATCAAATTAGTAATAGTATTCATGATAACAATTCCAATAACATAAACCAAAATACTATCGCAAAAAACAAAAAAATTACTTTAATTATTTATGAATAATAATTATTTATATATTATAAGTCAATAATAGTAATTTTTATGCAAATATGTGGGTGAAAAATTAAAAAATAGGCTAAAATCTATTTAATTACTGAAAAGAGTAAAATTCATTCATAAAAGGTTGTATCATATATAATTAGTCAAGTAGGTTATTGTTGGAAAAATTATATCTCATGGGAAAGGCATTTGACACTCTTATAACATAATAGTTTTATGAAAACTAATGTAGAAGGCAATTAATTATTATTAATAATTGAAGGTGTAAAAAAATAATATGGTAGGGAATGCTTGTTGTAGTTTTAGAGTTTACATGGGTAAGATATATCTTAGGTATAGGGAAATAATTTTACTAAAAATCATCTTATACATATGTGTAGGATTATGGACCCACCTTATAATTCATCCCAAATGAATATATTTGATAATAAGACATGACATAAAGAAATTTTATTTGAATAACCATATCTGAATTGAAAAAACATAAATACCATTGTAATACAATATTGTTTTATGTTTCCCATGGAAGAATGAAAGTGATTAAAAGTAAAAAAATTGATAAAATATTCCATTTGAAACTAGATAAAATCATATTTATAGATATGTCAAAATCTATAAACATAAAATGTATGAAAAATTAGATTTCACGCTTCATGTATTTGTTAATAAAAAAACTGATAATAACTCAAACAAAAATAACCTCATTTGACCATAAGAAACTAAAAATTCCTTCACCACTGAAGCACTCTATAAACCTAAGGATAATTATTGTTGTAGGGTTCATTACCCATTTGTTTTTAGGTGAATAACATGAAACACTGTTATATAATAAACTAATGTTGTGAAGAGGAATACCTAACATGTGTCATAAGAGAAAAATTATATTTTGGAATTGGAATAACTAACTATGTAAAATTTTATATTATTAATGGTTGATACGAACAACATTTCAAATATTCCATTTGAAACTATGTCTAATATTATGGAAAGTGTTCAATACCAAAACATACAAGGTATTATTGATATGAATCATACATTATTTTTTAAACAAATATATGAATTAAATATGAATAGTAAAATTAAAGAGTTATAATTTTTCAATACAAAATAATTGGTAATGTTTGGTATTCTATAATGAATGTGATGTATTTAATATCTCTAAATGATATTATGTCATCCCAATGAAAGATTATATAAACTGAATAAAAATATCATTTTCACCATCAATTAATATTAATAAATGTTAAAATATCATAATTATTAAAAAAAGATAAAATTAATGGAAGGAATGTTTCATGTTGTTGATAAGAATAAATGTTTGGTCATTCCACCTAATGGTATAAATTTATGGAATTAAAAATACTTTGAACAAAAAACTGAACCTAAAAATCCCCAAAACGTATTTTTATGAGAAGTTAAACCTAATAATAATCATTACAAATCATGAATAACAAACGCTTTATGAAAAATAATGCAATGAACTTCAGATATTATCTAAAAAACATTGAAAAAGTAATCCCCAAAAAATATATAATGAATAAACATGAAATATTGTTCCTCGAATCCAAAAAAAACCTTGGTCAAGATATCCTATAATATAATTACAGAAAATCAATGGTGAATGTGTATTATCCAACCAATAATTTCCAACGTGATGTAAGGAATGTTTAATACCCATTGTTTTATATGAATTCCAAAAATAATATTTTTTAATTCCCACCAAAATCATAACCTCTATAAAAGGGATAGTAGGAAAATGAAAGGACAACTAAGATAAGTGGATTAGTATGTTCTAACATGGAATAAGAAATGAAAATTACTTATAGTTATAATACCTTAAAATGTTAATTCAATACTATCTTATATCAAGTATACGAAAAAAAACTATATCTTAATCAAGCCAAAATAAAATATTATTTTAAATTTAACCATTATAATATAGAAATTGAATGAATGGGTGTGAATAAGAGTAAACAAATTATAAAATATATATTAAATTTTGTTACAAAAATAAAATATATTTATTAATACATTTAATATAATCATTAAATAATTAGTCAAGTGATTTCGTTTTTTGAAAATAAATATTCTTCATAAATTATTTTTATAAATATGTTTGATAAAATATTATAATTAATTTTTAAGTATTTTAGAAAATGTATCTAAAATAGCATAATTTTTTTTCAAAATCATTATACATAAATAATCTTTGTTAAATAATTTGGCATTTTTCTAATGTGATTTATTTTTTGGTGAATAGTGAATAATTATATTTTTTGAAAATTTTATTTTCATTCAAAGAATATAAAATATAAAATATTATTGAATGGTTTTAAAATTTTATTAGTAAAAATTTATTAAACATAAAAAAATTCGTTTCATTTTAATTTATAGTATTTATAAATTTCTAAAAAAATGTACACCTAAAACAGAATATTTCTGGAGAACCCTATTTCATAATATTTTGTTGGATTATTTTAAAGGTAATTTTTCCAAAATTCATGGGAATGAATTTTTTAATAAGAATAAAACATATGGATTCATCATGTATAATTTTGGTAGATATTTTTCCTTTATTATTTTTCAAAATTAATTTTTACAATTTTTAATATTTTTCACGTTGGTAATGGTAAATCTGGTAAATATGGTTCAAAATAATGTGATAAGGATTATATAATATATCTAATTCTTAAAATATTCCAATTTAGTTATTTTATTTTCACGAGGAGTTTAATATGTTATAGAGATATGATATTTTTTTTATAACTTTTGTTTTACAATACACTTTATAATATATTAAGATATGAATTATTACAAAAGTTCACTCTCTTGGTTTTAAGATCTCTTATAATTTCAAAAAGGGATTAGGTATTTCTATGAATATTTATAAATTTTTTTTGAATTTTTTTCATATATTATTTTTTATTATCTTAGTGAGGGTTTAATTAGCTTAAATTCTTACGAAACAGTAATATAGTGCTTTTTCAAATTGTACAAAAAACAATGTAATTTATTTTAAAGACATATAAAGTGATATGGTCTGGATAAATTATATATTAAAATTAATTTAATTTTTAATATTAATATATTATTTATTTTGAACGATTTTATATTTTATTTTAACACATTTTTTTATGTCATTAATTTCAATATAATGTAATCATTCATAAAATGATTTTAAATGTATATAATATTAAATAATATATTATTAAATGATTTATAATGATAACAATATTTACTGAGTATATGGGTTATATAGGTAGTTGAAAATATCATCCATTGAAATGTTTTTAGCAAATTTTTAGCTTTGATATAAATATATAACACATCAGTATTGAAGATATTTTCACAATACATAAGGATATAATTGGTCTACGAAGGGGTTTAACCGAAACACATTATTTTAATGTAAGATAACACTATTAATATTTTTTGGTTAAATTTATTTAATAATTTACCTATGTTGCCTTCTAATTTATATCCACATGTTTTCACATTGACATCAAAATTAATTTGGTGTCTGTAAATATTTTGTATAATTCCAAATGTTTCATTTCCTTCACAACAAAAGACCAATACTTCTCCTCTACTCTTGAAAACTTCTTGAGCCACATGTATCTTCCAGACCCTACAAAATATTCTTTAAAAAATATTTATATATGTTATATATGTTTTGGGATCATCAAATGTAAATCATTAGTATCTTAAATGAGGGATTAAAATGGGGTTATTCGAAGAGGATTTATTCATCTCAAATGAGTTCCTTTATTTTATTTTTTTGATCCATTAAATTATATAGTATCCATTAAATCATAATACAATTAATATATCTAATATAATATGATTTTTTTAACTTAATTTGAAAACCATTTTCATATATTAATCTATCAAATAGGAAACAAAACCATTGTTCAGGCATACATGCAGATTACAGTCTTAAAAAACTAATGTATTTCATTTATCATCAACTTCATTCAGTAAATGTAATTATGGTGACATTAATTTATATATATGATATTCATGACATAATTATCATTATGAAAATATAATATATAATCTATCTATAAACCATTCTAATAATTAAAAAAGAACCATCACATGTATGTGGGTGTAGATTGTCGTCTCAATGTAGCGATGTATTCCATTTATTAAAAACACTCCAATAATAAATGAAAATGGGATTGATTTTATGAATATATTTCGGGTTTAAAAAAATTAATTAATCAAGAATAAAATATTTTTTATTTATTTTTCTATCTAATATAAAGTTAAAAACATCACTCATGTGTGCATGCAATGTATCTCCTATCAAGACAATGTTCTTTATCTTTAGTATGATATTTTGATGGATGACTACGAAAATTTATTCATTGTATAAAAATTATAATTTATTGATTATTATTATTCTATATATAATGAAATAATAAACTTTTTTACAATGATTACTGTACTAAATTTATTTTGAAATTTTTAACTGAACTTATTCAAAATTCATGACATAGACTTCAGTCATTATATAATATAACAATCAGCCAAAAATAAATAAAAGTGGTTTAATGATATTGTATCAAATAAATAATAACATCCTAATAAGTAAAATTTATAACATGATTTCATTATATAAGAAATAATTAATTATTGTGACTTATTAGACTTGAGTGAAGGGATTACTAGTATTAGTTTCTTTTCATTTTGAAAAAATATATTATCACACAACGTTTTTTCCTATTTAATAAATTTAAGTATAGACATGCACGAAATAAATCACACAAGATTGATATTTTTACAAATCCTTTCTACATTTATTCACTAAATTTATCATTGGATTAATTTTTTTCATCCTTTAGAGATACATTAACAAAAAACGTATTTTTAAATAATTTAATGAATATTTTTCAAAATATTTTCATCAATATTCATATTAAAAATAATAATTTAGTTATGGTATATACAAAGAAATTATAAATATATAATTTTTACATGATATCTCTTGAAATTGTTTCTCAATGGGTTTCAAAATGAATCATTTTGTATATTTTATATGGAGTGTTTTGACATTAATTACAAAAGAAAAAAAGTGATGTTATATTTTGAAATATAAAACATAGAAGTATTTAACATCCTCCAAACCAATTATGAATTTTTTTTGATTCCATTAAAATCTTCTATTTCATCATCATATAAAAACCATACATCTATTTTAATATTTATATTATTTTGAAAATACGGTCTCAAGGGAATTATTTACATCAATATACCAAAGAATTTATATTTTTAAAATAATATTTTTCTTTGTTAAACCATGTAAATAAAATTTTCTATGTTTCTAATTTATTATATGGTTTTTGGAAATATTATTCAATGTCGTGTGACCTTCATATAGCTCTAAAAATATAATTTTTAATGTTTATGTTCTTCTAAGAATTTTGTTTAATCTAATTAGGCAGGTTATTCATTTTTGAAGGGTTCATGATAGGGTTATGATATGGGTTCAATAAATTTGAAGTCCCAAGAAACCTATGTGAATTGTCTATGATTTGTATGAAGATTTAAATGATATACTTTCTGATTTAAAATTTAAAGATATTTTTTAAGGAATTATTATTCCAGTTTATGAGTAATATTTAAAGTTTTTATCAAAATTATTTTCATGTGAAGTCATGTTTTATAATAAAAAATCATGATTATGAATTTTCCATTTTACATTCTTATAATATGATATTTGAATAATATTTATCCAATAATATTAATTATTTTTTTATTAAATTATTATTTGACCAAAACGATTAATATGATACTGTAAAATACGATTATTTGATCTCAATGTTTTGACATGGACTAATGGGTTCCATTCCTTTTATATATATATAACTTACTGAGAATTATGTTTCCTATCCCATGTAATCAAATTATTTTTCATAGGTTATATTTATTACTATATATGTTACTAAATTATGAGTTCAAAATATCTATATTTCCTTGAACAAACCATGTTTTTCATTATAAATAACATTTCTCATGGGTTTAAAGGATACTATTGAGAAATTTCCTCGTTCAATGTGTTTTCTCTAATTATCTGAATATATAATCCTTAAAGGTCCTTTGATATTTATGTCATCCAATAATCCTATTCTATCTTATATGCTTTATATTTCTAAAATTGGATCACATTTACTAGTATCAAATCAACAGATGAATGGATTATGATTCTAGAACTTCATCTGAGAGTACAGGATCATGGATATTAATGTTCGTCTAGAATGTTACCCTCTTAGTCAAAAATTTAGTATCCCCTACACAGTCACCTACATCATCTCCAACCAAAAGAGTACCCACGCAATGTCAATGAACAATTATTTATTTTCCTAAATTTGACATTATATAGATATATTGTATTTATTCTCTAATATTTTGGAGAACAGATAAATTATAAAGATATGCATGTGTGCGTACACACAAAATGTCAGTTGAAAAAAACATGAAATTTTATTTATCATAAATAGTTGTATTCCACTTAAAAAAATATAGGAAGAAGATTCAATTACACATGAATCATAGTAGTTTCAACACAATGATGAGTTGATATAGGGAGGCTCCCAAAATCGTGTAGTATTATAATATTCCTTAAAAAATTATACTTGTGAACCTAAAATAATAATCAAATTTAAAATCATAAAAATAGAAAATATCATTGTAATGATTACTTTGATTACTCAGTATATGATTGGAATTTCCTATATATTTACATTAGAATTATAGTATCATATCCAACCTACAAACATCCATAATAAATATGTCATTTATTACAACACAAATAATATCCAAAACATTTATAAATATAATACAAAATATATTTTAAATTTATTATGTAATTTAATATTAATGTTTAATGTAACACGTAAAAAACCATGAAATAATTAATACATTCACTATAATGATTTTTCAAAGTATATTTCTCTCATTTTATAGTGAAAAACAATATGATACATCAATTATACTATTTTAGATATAGAGGACTAAGACAAAACTATTGTCTAATAACTACGTTTCCTATTGAGATATTATCAAATTGTTTTGCAATTGATTAATATAATGATAAAATCAAGTGTAAATACCTTAAAACAGTCATATATTTTTATGAAAATTAAATACTAAATAAATAATTATTTTAAACTAAATGAACTATATAAATAAACAACACAAAGTCAATAGTTAAATTTATTTCATCACAAATTATGTAACTAGATAAAAACCAAAAAATGGGAGGTTTGTAAAATTTCATTTTTTCCAAAAAAATTAAAATTAGTTTTATTAATATTAGGTAAAAATAAAGATGTAACATTTAAAATTTTACTCATGTGAAGAATATCATTTTCCCCCGGTCATCACTTGGTATCATAATTAAATGTCACTTCATTACACCATTGATATGTTGAATTTTTATCTTATTTTTAGAAAGAATTATGTGTCAATTCATTGGTTTTCACTATTATTTTTTTTCAATATTAATATTTTATTAATTTCATTGATTTTTTTAAAAAATTATCGATATATCCCCAAAAAAACTATGTAAAATTATAAATAAGAATTCATATGTTTGTTGAGAAGAATTGGGGTGAAAACCAGGTGTATACATAGAGAAATTGTGAAGGATTTTAGAATATTGACCAATATTGTTAATAATTTATTCTTATTACTATTATTATAGTTAATGAGCGTATTATTGAACCTTATAAACTCTTTATTTTTCATAATAATATTTAAGGGACCCTATTTTTTGGATTTTGAAATATGTGCAGAAATTTAATTTTTGTTCTATCGAGTTCTCTTGATTGTTAAAATTTTCATTTTAACCAAGATGATGATGATAGATAAACTTTTTGACCACTAAATTTGTCAAAAATATTTTTTTATCCTAGGTAATTATGTTGGTAGAATTACATGACGTTCGAGCTTCGGACGAATATTTAATATTTAATTAATTAAACATTAAATTAATCATGCAGTTTTTTGTTGGTGTATCATTTGAACAGAGTTTCAAATTGATATTTTTAACCCATTAATGATCCCATAATGGAGGGGGGTATCTTATTAAGGTAAAAATTTGATTTTGGTTCTAGTATATGGACAACTGTCTAATGGGAATTAATTAACTAACTATGTAATTAATTAAATTAAAAATTCATTGTAAAACATACCTTTCCCCACCCCAATTTGGGGTTTCCATGAATATATGTATATAGAATTGATCTACCTATGTGTGATGTTATGATGATAAGGGTGGGTAGAGGGATAAGGGGATAGATTAATTTTATTGAATATATCAGGACCTAATCATGGTTCAATATCTTCTAAAAGAAGAACTAAACCCAAAGCTTTGATGTTTACACCATGAGGTTGGCCGGTTTTTTTGGTTTTATACCTACATCCATATTGACTATATATTTTCATGTATTAGATTATGATTATGAAAAATAAGGACCCCCAAAGTTTTGATCTATGATTATCTATGGGAAATTGGGGTTTCATGAGGTTCATAGGGGTTTCCCATTTGAATACCACAACTACGCAGTGTGAGTTTGAATAACACATTCCATGTGTTATTTATATTCTATGAATTATAGAAGATGATGTATACCTGGTGTATAGTTCAAATGGAATCTTGTGTGGTGTCACATGGCATATGTATGAGTACATGTCCAGATGAATTACATAATGGGGACTTGTTCTTATAATTTACATGACTATATCCTATTTGGGTAACACTCTATCTCTGATTACATGTCAAGTCAAGGGAATATGTCTAGTCCATGTGATGTACATGGGTAGGTACCCCGTGTAAAGTACACATCATGTTCCTGACTTACAAACAGTGTACTTTTGTTTTATGCACAACGTTTGGTTGGTGAACATGCCCATGTGGGGATGTGGGATCAAACACTATCTTCTCAAACATACATGTTGGGTGATGATCCTTGGATTCCCATTAAGGGTTTTTGGGTGATTTGTTCTTTGTAAATATAAGTATACTTCTGAGTAGTCCATTCCACATTTAATTCTACATATATCATGAGGGTTATATTTTTTAGGCATATAGTGGTTTTCTAGATGATGTTTTGGACATATATAGTTTTCTAGGAGGATTTACTTATGGGTTTTAATGAGAATACACTAGTGGGTTAGGTTGTGAGACACAATTAATTGTTTGGAATTTTTTATATTGTTGTTTGTCCATTCTTGAGTGCTAAATTTCATGTTTCCTGAGGATCCATGGATGGATTCTAAGAAGTGGGTTTTTATAGAATCTCTAGAAAAATAGTGGTCATTCCATACTATGAAAAAAATTTATATGATACAAAAGATGTGTTTTATACCCTATTATTGAGGATTAGTGTAGTTATATACTTTGGGCTTTGTGGACAATGCATAATGGTAGTTATCTTCACGTAGTATTATTTTATTGAGTTGACTCTAAGGGATAATTGGGGATTCCCATAGTGGGATGGTTTCTAGTTAAGTGATTACTAGATTTTGTGGTTGGCTATCGAGAGTTCTTGCATGGAATGGTATCTATTTTGGATATCTATTTGGAATGATTTTGATTGAGGATCAGTTAGAGGAAATTGGGGCTGCTTGATAAAGAATCTTATTATATCTAATTCCATGAGAGGATTTATGTGACCTGGGTTTTGGTATTGATTTATCAACATGATTTTTAGTTTGAAGGATCCATGGATGGATACTTAGGTTTATGTGTGGTTCCATAGGGACATGTGTGGGATTGTTTGACAACACTATACAATGTGGATGCATGTGCTTATGTAATTTGGGGATGGTTGTTCCCTTTGGAATGAATGATATGTATGAGATGAATGGGCAGAGATTTTGATGGCCATGTTTTCTTTTATATAGTAATTGACATGTTTTCATTTATTGAGGTCGTGTCATGGAATATTCCCATAGAAAAGTTGTGATATGATTGGGTGTCCATGTTTTGGAACCCAATCTATTAGTAACACTTATGGAAATAGTGGCTTTAATTTTAGTAAAATAACATTGGTTTTTTATAAACCTAACCAAAAAGTACTTGCGGGATGCTTTTGGCCTTGGTTTTAGAAAATAGTAATGTGGAATGTTTTTATGTATGTTATTTGGGATCATTTTTACAAATTATTGATGATGAGCCACATTTTTGTATGAGTTTATTTTAAAAAGTAATTCCATCAATAAATAAAATAATTTTTATTGCTTAACTTTTACAAAAACTAATGCCAATTTTTTGGGACTCTTAGGCATCTGTATTTGTTATAACAATAGCCAAATTCATTTTTAAGTAATTTGTTATTGGTAAACCCTTAAATTTTATTTGATATATGAAACCTCTATCCCAACTTGTGATGACTCCCCCCCAGCTCGTGATGACTCCTGTGGAGACCCGATGATCCCCAATGACCATCGTTATTGATTTTCTTCGATTTTTACAATCAATGATCTTCATTAATCTACCATTACCATTTTCTCATCTTGCATCCCATTATTTTTTCCACAGAAACCTATTTTAGGCCGATATTCAATAGTGGTTTGATTTTATTTCATTCGTCATTATTGTTCCTTTTTTCATTCATTTTTTATAGATATTGCATTGATTATTTTTCCAATGCAATAAAGGTATTGAAGTTTGGACTAAAAATGAAATTTCATAGTAGAATTCTGAATTTTTTATTTTTTAAATTTTTTGTTAAATTACTTATTAGTTAATTATATTTTTGAGTTATTTAAATTATTAGTTTATAGTTTAAAGTGAGTTATAAATTTTGTTGTAAATTTTATATATTTTTAAAGAAAATTATTTTTTGAAATTATAAAATGATCTTCATGACATTATGAAATAAAAAATGATATATGGTTCCATCTTTGATTAATAAAATGGGAATCACATGTAATGACTCCATTTTTTTCAATTGTTAAATTGATTAAATCGTCATTACTTTTGACACATGAAAAATATAAATTATGTAACAACAATGTAAAATGAACTAATAAATGTTATATGATTGAAAATAATTAAATTATAATATCAATAAAACACATGTATCTAATATGAAAATAAAACTTCTATTAATTGTAATTGTGTTTCATATATGATGTTTCCTAACAAATTATCAATAGTTTTTGTTAAATGTATTTTTATTTACAATTTATTTATTTATACATATATATATATATTTAAATGTTTATATATTTTAATATATTCACCAATTATATTGTGATATAAGCAATTGAATCGATCGTATTTGGATAAATTTATGAAGAACAATATTGAATATAAAAAGGATTTGATGAATTATTGGAATTTTATAAACAAAATATTTAAATCATTGATTTGATTTTCTATCCTTGTGTGAAGTGATTGAGTATGATAAATTTACACCCCAAAGAAATCAAGGATCACCGCATTTTTTATGGTTTTTGTCTTAATTTAGATGTTGGATCTATCATGGTGAAGGAACTGGCAATAAAACATTCAATTTGGATTACAATATTTTTAATGATAGAGAGGATCGTATTTACGAATTAATTCTTGATTTAGGTTTTGAAAAAAATGAAAAAATAGAAACTATTGAATCATTTTATGGATATTCTAAAAAAACCATTATTCTTAGGTTGTAGTAAATATACATTGTTATCAGTAGTTTTTATATTATATAATTTGAAAGAATGAAATCGGTGGAGCTGTAAAAGTTTGTACAACATTCCTGATATTTTAAAAGCCATAATTCAAAAATGTAGCGGGGTTATAGATTCCAATTATGAGGTGAATAATACATTATGTAGAATTTTATTTGGGTACGAAAATATAAATGATATACCCAATAACTGTGTTTTTGTTTAGGAATTAATTTATATATTTATCATATTTTCCTATATGTTGGACATCACGCTATAAGATAGATGAAAAAGTAAAAACCGATTCATTCTCACCAAATGTTATATATTATCTTGAAATTTTTCTTTTACTTTCAAATAATATAATTGAATGATTTATTCCTAAAATTCTGATAATTCAACTATGATTCATTCTTAGGTACTAGAATCATAAATCCTCTTAAAGAAATTTGGTACCTTACAATTAAATCCTTATTTGAATCATCTATTTGCAAATTCAATTTATGTAAAAAGGTTAAGATGGGATTCATATGAGAGCATCTTTAATGGTAACATACATCACTCTCTAGATTCACCATGTTGGAAGTTATTTGATAAACAATTACATGATTTTGTAAGTGATGATAAATATCTCATAATGGCATTGTTTATTGATGGATATATCCATATCAAAGTCTATATAGCCAACATAGTTCATGGCCTATTTTGATGGTAGTTTACAACTTCTCCCAACACCTACGTTTAAGGAAAAAATATTTTTTGATGATCTTGATGACATCTAGAACAAAAATACTGGGAAATGATATTGATATATATCATTCAACATTTATAAATGATTTTAATCTGTTACTGGATATAGGTGTGAATGTTTTTTTTTGCATACTAGAAAGAGTATTTTATTTTGAATATTATGATAAATTTAACTATTAACTACTTTCCTTCATGTGGAAATTTATCTGGATAAAGCATTATGGGATATAAATCATGTCCAATTTGTGAAGAAGAGACTTTTAATGGTCAATTATTGAATGGAAGATAACAGTGTATATGGAAAATTGAAGACTTTTTCCAATCGATTATCCATATCATAGATTGAAAAAATGAATTCAATGGTTTATAAGAATACAAACTTCCCCCTAGACCAATTTTAGTTGAATAAAATCAATCCATGGTAAAAAATATTGTCTTGAAATTTGAAAATAAATTACTGTCTGTTCATCAAAAAAATATCCTAAAGAAATAATCGATTTTTTTAAACTACCTTTTTGGAAATATTTAGAGGTAAAAAATAACATAGATGTTTTTTCATGTTGAAAAAAACATATGTGATTGTTTTATTTGAACAGATTTAGACATAAAAGGAAAGACATAATAAGTATTGCATTTTATATTGGACTTGATATCAATGAGAATACGTTTGGAGTTATCTCCCACTATGAAGGAAAACACGACATATTCACCTCTTTCTTGTCACACATTATGCATGATTTACAAGATGATTTTTTCGGTGCTTTCATGGTATTAAAGTTCCCAGTGGTTATTATTGAAATATGAAGAATTTGGTGTCATTTAATGATTGTAAATTAATATGTATGAAATATCATGATTTTCATATATTGATGCAGCAAAATATACCAGTCGCAGTGCATAATATATTTTATAAAATTGCCTGAAATAGTATCTTTAGGTATAGTATTTTTTTAAATTCCATTTGTACCAATGTTAATGGTATAAATTTTTTAGATGGGTTAGAGAATAAATCGGCTCTTTTTAATTGTCAAATAGAAATTTATTTCCCACATACATATCACGATATAATAGTTCATCTTGTGATTGATTTGGTGTATAAGATATGAATATATAGGAATATATATTTATGATGGATGTATACATTTGAAATATATATGAAAATTTTTAAGGCATATGTTAAAAATAATTATTGACCAAAGGACACAATTATATTGGAATATGTATCAGAATAGGTGATTGATTTTTTATTAATTATTTATATGGAGTGAAGCTAATTGGTCTCCCTATATCTCAATATATGACATTTGATAGTGATGGTAGAGGGATTATAAGATTTAAGGTAAATCATATTTCTTGTGATGAATTTATGTAGGCACATTTATATATTTTGAACAACATAGAGGAGTTTCAGTCATATATATAATCACATATTGTAAAATTAAAGATATAATATTCAAAAATAAATGAAAACTGGTTAATGATTGAGTGTAAAAATAAATTTGTTTCATGGTATAAATAGAAAGTTATCATAGTTATATCTACATTAGAATTGTTGAAATTGTTAGTAGGGGGATCTATTAATGTGATCACAAGGTATAGTTTTGAAATTAATGAGTACCCATTTTACACATTGAAGATGGATGTTAAGAGTACTATTCAAAATAGTGGTGTAATGATCATCCATGAAGCCCTACATTTTTTGATTGAAAATGGTTAAAACCCTATTTGTTCATTAATGTAATGTTGTGTTTTTGAAGAAATATGGGAAATTTATTATATTAAAATTTGAGTCGCCATGTTTAATTGTAATTGGGTTGCAAGTAATAGTGGTGTTAAAATGATCAATATGAGTATAATCGGTTGATTTTAAAATAATTAGTTGCAATCAGGAAGCATTTTTCATGGAAACAATTGAAAATAAAATATTTTATGTCTTCAATCAATCTAATGACCAATGGACCATCATTTTACAAGGGAAAAATCTATTTGGTTGATGAGGATGATGATGATGTTATTGATTGGAATGAGTATTCATCCTCTATTTCACAATTTATGGATAACAATGACTATAACGCAGACATAGTGCTTTCAATATGAAAAGATCATGTTGAAGTGATATGGGAAAATAATAGAGAACCATCCAAATGAATAAGGTAGTTATTTGTTTTATATTTCTGTTTTGAAATTTAAAAGTTCAAAAAATGTATTATTTAACAACTATTACTATATTAATTATATTTTTTTTATTTATTAAATTATTTATGTTAAATTTTGATATTCCACGGTTATGAATAAAAAATTTCATTTAAACAACTAATGTATGTTATTATATTTCGGTTTAATTTATGCATTTGTGAACACCGTTTCAATATGTGATATTCAAATTTTTAAATGTTTATATATTTTTATAAGTAATGTTTTTATTTAATAGATAACCTATCATGTTATTTTGGTCAATATTCATAACATTATTTTCTAAAAAAATATGCATGAAATGATTTTACTTACATGTTTCTATTTTCAGGTTTTCTAATTAGATACTTGTCAAAAAATATTTAGGAACACAAGAATTCAACTAGATTATTCTGTTACAATGAAAGATACAAATATAGTGATAGATGAGAATCTACCAAATTATTTATCATTTTTAATATTATTAATTATCTAGAAATATAATTAGCTAATTATATATAACTGTTAATTTACGAAAAAAAATAATTATAGGCCCACGGATGGGACTTCAGCTGGAGAGACATATGACTTTAATATTAAAAAATAGAGTCCTAGAGTTTGTAAATGTTGAATTAATAGTTTACTAAAATTGTCACATTCTCATTGAGTTGGGTGATTACATATTCATTTTTATGATAATAATATTGATACATTCCGAAATTCAGTGAAATTTATTAGTTATATCGGCATGTAGTGCCATTTAAGGATAAGAATTTGGTATTCTAATTGCATGTATTTAAACCAGATGGCGATAGATCATCTTTGGGAGGACATGAAGGTAAAACATTTCAATTGATTTGTTAGAACCGAGATCTTCATTTCAGGTATGGATATTGATTTTGAGTGTTATTTTAGAAAAAAGGGAGAATCTGGAAATTTAAATAGTACATGTTGCATACATAGGAGTACACTCCGTGTTCCTATTTGCTATGAGTAGCCATGTAATGGCTGTGTAACAGCCATGTACCTGGCCATGTGGGTTTTCCTAGAGACCGCCTAAAGAGGGGTCTGAAAAAGGCATACATAGGTCGTGAATCATTAAAGAACATGACATGTATTTTTTATTTTTTATGGATATATCATACTGAGACCACGTCTCATTTATAGAAATGACTTCTTCTGAACCTATCTCATCCATTTGGGACAGGAATCATAAAACATTAATTGAGCCACCAATAGGTCATCTTTCTCTGAAACAAACATCGTCGATAGTGTTGGAATCACCATAATGAGTTCTTTATTCTTATAGATCCTCTCGTCTTGTTTTCTCCTATTTTTTCAGATATCCATGGTTGAGAATTTCTAATGATTATGTAGATATACCACATTCTTAGTAGATTCAAAGCATGAGGTTCAACTATATTAATCGTAAAATTTTGAGGTAGGTGATTTGTGCCTTTCTGTAGTTGTATTTGAATAATATATGAAAAAAGTTATCAATGCCTATGTTTATGGTATTACGTGTTTTGGAAATATACCCATGAGGATTCATGCTACTGTTTGGTTTCTAGAGTAATGGTAGATGATTGTGGGTTAGGTTTAATAGTTTTCTAATGGATTTGTTTTACCATGCTTCTTAATATTGGATATTGGGTCTAGAACGTCCTATTATGCGGTTTTTTCCATGACTAGTTCTATTAGGATGGAGTTGATATTGTATGAAATTCCTTTGATATGCATTGTATTGGTTTATCCAAGTAGTATTTTTAGATTTACTTTTGCTACTGGATAACATTTGTGCACAATTATATTACACAGGGTTGTGAGAACACGGTGTAGTGAGACCATAAAGTGAATGGACACTATGGGTTCCATATACTATATGAATACTTTCAAATTATTAGAACATAAGGGGTATGTACATTGAGTGCTACCTCATAGATTCTGTAGTACACCGTTGAGAGACCAAATATGGAATTGGATGTTGAGTGCTTCTTCATAGAGTCTATAATTACCATTAAAAGTCCACATGAAGAATTGATGGTGAGTGCTTCCTCATAGAGTTTTTGTCTATGCATTACTAGAGGGGTTAGACTATGATAACTTCCCAGAGGGTTTCTTGTGATTGATTGGATGATTAATTGGTAAATGTAAATGAATGTAGTTGAAACTGTATAATTGTTTACATTGATTAATTTCTTTTTTTATTACTTCATTTTGCATTTTTTCGGACTATATATTTACTGAAAATTATGCATAGGTCTTTTTTTACTTGCCTACTGCGATTCGTCTCACACCTATTTGGGTCACGCTTTTGGGCCCAAAAATATTATATTGTTTCATATATAGACAAGGGAAAGAGCACTTTTACTTTAGGTACTTTATTTCTATAGATCCAGAAAGCATGGGACCATGTTGAGGCATGTGATGATGTTGGAGTTGATTTTCTTTCTTGTACTTGTTTTAGTATTGTATTCCATCATTGTGACTTCTTTTTCTAATTTCCTAGATATATAGGACTATTATCGTTTCTATATCTGCTCTAGTTGTTTATTTACTTTTATTCCTCTACTATTTATATTTTTTGTAGAATTACTACTTCTGCTACTATTTCCTACTTTTTTCTATTGTTTTACTCTACAAAAGAGGGAATAGCTTCCCCACTATCACACCCAAGGCCCCCACAGCTAGTCATCTGCTTCTGGTGTTTGGGGAAATGAGCATGAGGCCATGTGTCCAACCGAGTTCATGTAATTTTTTGGCAGCACCTGGAACCGGGATGTTAAAATATAGTATCAGAGGAATTATTTTCTTCTTGACATACTATTTGGAGGCTATAAGTAGGGATATGATGGAATAAGATGTTGGTAATAAGCTATTACAAGGAGTAGTGAACCCATGTATTGGGATAATCCATGATGCCTCGAATATTTCAATTTTTCTGGTTTTCAAAATTATTATAGTTTATTTGATTTCACCATTGGGAGATTCACATGTTTTGTGATCTTATCATTGATATTATTGTGGTTCTATTTCGATTTAAACATAATGAGATGTGGTTATTCCATCTATTTCATTATATAGTCAGTTGTTAGAGATCACATGTCATGAATTATTTTCATTCCATTTAGGGTGCATTACAGATTGTATATTGTTGTCATAGAAGTTGCGCAAGATATACATGTTTTTGTGATATATTCCTACATATAATGCCTATTATTTTATAGGATATTGTATTAGGTATGATTTTGTTTGAATGAATGCCAAAAAAATTTCTCTGAGGGGTTATGGGCCCCCATGGATTATAATTCGGGGGATCAAGTGTTTGATTGAACTGTTATTCATTTTTATATACATGTTTATGATTCAAATCATTGATTCATAATGAGTATGTTCCCCCACGGATCTGAATTTTTCTCATTAAAGTTAGTTTTAGAATATTTTTGGGTTCTGAAGTAGTTTTTGAGGCTTACTGTCTAGAAAAATTCAGAATACATGGTGTGTATTGATGAGTACACGCCATGTATCATATTGTTCGAGATGGAACAACGAGTGATAAGTAGAAGATGTGTATTGTATGTACAAGATTTGTAGTCCGTAACCATGTGACTAACATTGGGATTCAAAATATGGGTTTGGGAATTATTTGGTAGAACACTCTGTGTACTGGGAGTACATGTCGTGTTATAAGAGCCATATATCTAGTTGTGTGACCAATGACACAGGTGAATTAAACTCATGTTATACACTCAATGTTCTTTTCTTTACCATAGTGTACAGTAAACCATGTTATTTACTACACGAATGGTTATGACATAAGGGATACACGTTGTCTCTAGGAAGCACATTCCCTATAGAGTTACCCAGGTATAATCCATGTGTATAGCTGTGTAGAGGAACTTGGGTAAGGGAAAATGAATCATGTACACCCCGTGTCTCAAGGAGAACACCTTGTGTGTAAGGGTGTTACACTACCTAGATTGGAAGATGTACACACCCCTGATAATCCATAATGTAACACATCGTGTAGTGGTTATACAAACTGTGTATAAATTTTTTAGAAATCATGAATGTTTTCTCTCTGCGATTCGTTTATTGAACTTCTATATTTTAGTCCATGATAATCTTAAACTAAGGTGTGTGCTTGTTCGTGTAGATTCATGCCACAAAGACGTCCTTAGGTTGTGCCGAAGATATAGGGCGGTGATCTGACATTGGACATGGTTGATCAGGGACTACCAACAGATCCTCTCATTGTGTAGTTCTTGGTAGTAACTGTTATTCTGGATACAGGTGCCAATGCACAATTCCACGAGGGCTTCATAATGATTATATAGACCTTCCAGGGAGGTTCGCAACCTGCCCGATCTATGGAAGAGTTGATTCAGGTTTTTTAATAGTATGATCCTCCCACTTTTTCAGGGGATGGAGGACCACATGATGAAGTGTAAAGGTAAGAAATTTTTTTGGCTATATTCGATCATCTAGAGATGCCTCGAGAGAGGGGGTGAAACTCGCAATATACATACTTCAAGATTCCACCAAGAGATGGTGGGATGGGATATCACATTCAGGATTCCAGTGAGGTATGGTTTGGGATGAGTTCAAGCATCCATTCTTTTATTAAATATTCCATGATACAATGATGGTTTATTAAGCCCAAGAGATCATGAGTTTGGAACAGGGTACTCTTTCAGTCATGGATTTATCTTCTCTATTCATTGAGTTGTAATTACTCACACCCATTCTAGTGGGTGATGAGTTATTTCTGGAGAGTAATGTTGCGGATGGTCTCATGAATGAAAATAGATCTAAGGTGAACATCTTTATGTTGATTTTCCATCACTTTTATAGTGAACCAGGTGCTGATCACCATGTGAACATGAGGAATTCTAGAGCTCTGATATTGGGCGGCTCGACATCCAGAATTGGTTCTCCTTTGACTAAAAAACAAAGCGTCGTAGAGAGTCTAAATGCAGATATCTGTGTAGGTGATATACTCCTTCAGGTAGATAGGTGTCACGACCCTTCCTGGGGGCCCGTGCCGTGACTACCCCAAGCCCGCCATCCATATGCTAGGTGTTGGGGACTAGCACCAAAGGCGTAAATCCCGATAATTGGGAAGGCATTTCCTTTATAAAAGTAACAAAACACCACAGAGTATGAGCGGGAGTAATACACTAAGTACAAAAAATAAGTGTTGAAAAGTAAATGGGCCAGAATAAAAACCGAAACGAAAGTACAGCTATAACTGAAAGAAAGTACAACAAAGACAACTAAGGGAAGAAAGGAAGCAGCTCCTGGGTCTTTCTCCTCGGATTCTACCTGAAGGGTACGTATAGATAGAGATGCTCTTGGATCATCCACCACGGATCCTACCTGAAGTGTAGGTACAGATAGCGCAGCTCCTGGATCGTCCACCACGGATCCTACCAGAAGGGTAGGTACAGATAGCCTCTAAAACACTCTCTCCTGTCAACCTCCTCTGACTGTCGCCTCGTCGTGAAGTCCACCATCGGATACTGTCTCGTCATGACGACCACCTCCGGGTACCGTCTAGTCCTCGAACACTCGGCATGTGTCTGCGCTTCCTGTCGTCTACAACCAACACAACGAGGTGCAGGCATAGCCTGTGCAGGGGTGAGTATAACGATACTCAGTAGGGAACCTGAGACCCTCAAGGTCTCACTAAATCCATTAAGGATAACCACAAATAAGATCTTAACAGATAACCTCTACTTAGGTATATGCCCATACATATACCCATGTTATTGATTAACCCATCTCAATCATGAGGTAACACAAAAATTTATGAAATCAATGGATAACCACTACCCAGGATTATGCCCATACATATACCTGAGTTATCAAGTGACCCATCTCAATCATGAGGTAACACTAAGGTCATAGACTTAGCTCAACCAGGATCTTATTCATGATGTCGAAACCACGACTGCTAGAGAACAACTCCTCCGTCGAGTACAGTGGGCCCACCGCTACAACCAAGCGCAACCCACTAACCTTGGACTGTTGTAGTACTCCACATGTCGAGTACTGTGGTCCTACTGATACAACAAAGCGCGCCGAACTCCTCCTCTCTCGAGTATAGTGGGTCTGCCACTACAACCAAGCGCGCCCCCACTAACCTTGGACTCCTATAGTACTCCACCTGTCGAGTACTGTGGGCCTGTTGCTACAACCAAGAACTTCCCACCATGGGTCTTCCGCTGCAACCAAGCGCTCCCCCTCATAGCCTCCAGAGCTACTCCTTCTGTTGAGTATCGCGGGTCTGTCGCTATAACCAAGCGCTCCTCCTCCATGGGTCTACCGCTATAACCAAGCTCTCCCCCTCATAGTCTCCAGAGGTACTCCTTCTGTTGAGTACCGCGGGTCTGCCGGTACTACCAAGTGCTTCTCTGTCGTGGGTCTGCCACTACAACCAAGCGCTCCCCACTAGGCTATCTGAAACACACAGGGTTTGTAGATCAGCATTCGTCTTGTCTCAGCCAGCTACTAGGTCTCTGCACTCTACTAGCTCGTCACAGGAAGGGTCTGCTCTACGAGCTACTGGTCGATACTCTAAGTATCACAAAGTTCCATGAAAATGTATCTCAAAGTACTGCCTTGTCATAGGGGTCTCAACGCAACAGATGGCACGTCAGTCGGACGCCCCGTCTGTGAGTTACTAGCCTTTTCGTCCCATGGGCCTGGTTGGCTTCGTGTGCGAACCAACCCGGCCATATCTCGAATGTACCCCGAACTCTCATAGGTTATTCTCATAGGGATTGTTTCTCAATGTGATCACCAACGCTGCTGACGGGTCGTCAAACGGACGTCTGGTCTGAAAGTTATCAGCTTTTCCGTTCCAGGGGCCCGGTTGGATTTCGGGTAGAATCCAACCCGGCCATTATCCAACTGCATCCAAAACTCAGGTGAAGGATGCCGAAAGTTTATTCTCATCAAAAGGAATCCAAAAAAGTTGACGACACGTCAATCGGACGTCCGGAGCTCGAAATATAAGCGTTTCCGCTCTGAGGGCCCAGTTGGTTTCATATCCGAACCAACCCGGCCATACACAAAGTTCTCCAAAACCTTGAGTGTAATATACTGAAACGACCATCTCAGTCCGTGGTTCGCATCGCAACTGACGGTGCGTCGATCGGGGGTCTGTAGCCAATGATATGGGCAACAGACCAAAACAGTCCGGTATTAGGGGGTTCGGGCCCGGTCCGACCCGGCCCGGTACCCCCCTGGGTCTGGGTCCGACCTGCTTGGGTGCGGCCCTGCCCAGCAGGTGCGGCCCGGCCCGGCCTGGGCGCGGCCTGATCTGGCTGTCCGGTCGGGCGGCTCGGCACGACGCGCTGGCGCTGGCCAAGCGGCCGCGCAAAGGGGTGCTTCCCCCTTGAATGAAACCGCGACCCCACGTGGGGGCCGCCCCAGGCCAATGGATGCAGACGAGCGCCATGTCTCGCTTCCCTCTATCCCGCAAGGTCACGGGACTAGCGGCCTGCCACCGTGGATTCAACCATGGCGACCCCTTCCCAGTGGCGCGCCGGGCGCCGCCGCCTCCTGGCGGCCGGCAGAGTTTTCTGCAGACCACCGGACGAGCTCCAGTGGTCAGTTCTGCCTGTCATCTTCGCCAACGGCCCTCCCGGGACCAGTTCATCACTGTGAAGACCTAAAAAAGGCCCTTGCGGCCTACTTCGTCGTCTCCCACCGATCCTCACACCAAGAACGAAGAAACGATGGGTTCAGACATGTTCGTTGGTCCGCACCCACCGTGTTAGCGGTTTAAAAGGCTTCCGACAAATTTTAAACACATGACAAGGATATAAATCACCTAGATTTAATTGAACCAAAACCCCTACCTCAATCGGTTGATGATTCGAAGATTGCCGCGGGAGAAGGAACATCACCGAAGGGGGATCGTCACGTTGCAGAGAAAGGATTTGTCGGCGTCGCATCGTCGATCTCCGAGGATCCGACATTCTTGTCGACCTTCGTCGGAGGTCGACGTTCTTCGCGTTCTTCGAGTTCTTCTCATTCTTCATGTTCTTCATCGAGGAGGATGATCTTCAAGAACCTAAGCGAATTCTCCCAATCCTCTAACAACCCAACCCCTTTAATAAAATAAGAGTTGTCTTATTTTATTAACACACAAGCCAACAATTTGAAATTCAAAAAAATTGAAACCATCAATTAAATGAATTAATAGAAATGTTTAATCCTCCAAATTAATGAGTCATTTATTATCATAATAAACGAAAGGGTTGACTTCATTAATAAGGGGGGTGTGGGTGCGTTACTTAATTAAAGGAGGGTGGTTGAAAAGGTTGAAAAAATTTGTGGGGCTCGTGTGGGCCCCACCCCACAAATATCCTACCTAGTGGTGTAGGTAATTGTGGGTCCCACTTTAACCTCTTTAACTTAGGTTAAACAACTTGAAATAAAAATAAATTGGTCGCGCCATTTTATTTTATTCATTTACTTAACCCAATAATTTAAAAACCACACCCGAGAAAACGCAGCTCTGGAAAAGGTGTTTCTATGAAATTACCGGCATTGCGATTCCATCGGTGCCCTCGTAATTAGATTCCGAGCACCAGTTCAAATGTTTGACAAACCCGCTCGTTCGTTCATTGAACATACCAGAGCTAAACTTCAGAAAATGATTCTGGGCACACCAGGCCTCGGAATCAGGTGCTGTCAGAAACTGTGTTCTTTTAAAATTCCAAAGAAAATTAAAAAACAAATTCATTTAAATTTCCAGGTCTTTACATTACTCCCACCTCCGGGATTTACGTCCCCATAATGCTTTAACACAAACTAGGGATAGAAAAGCGGTACTGATCACACATCTGAGCCTTCCGCTCCCATGTGCTCACCTGGAGGTTCCCATACTACCAGTGAAAGCACACCCGAGGAATCGACCAGTCCTCGTCGGATCCACTCCTGTCGTTCCTCGATCCCCACTGGAACCTCCGTGAGGGTCACCCCATCGCCCAAGTCCAGCTCCTCATGGTCGATGAAATGCGAAGGGTCGAGCTTGTATCTCCCCAGTTGAGATACATGGAAGTCGTCGTGCACCTTTTTCAACTAAGGTGGGTTGTTTAAGTGGTAAACAACCTCGTCTACCCTACTGAGGACCTAGAATGGTCCGTTGAACCTCGGAGATAACTTGTCGCATTGGCCACATCTCTGTAACTCACGTCGATGTGAGACCCGTAGGGAAACGTGGTCACCATCCTCAAACTCTAGTGGTCTCCACCTCCTGTCAGCACTAGACTTTTGTCGGCTCTGAGCTGCCCTAATCCGCTCTTGGATGACTTGGACCTTTTTGGTCCTATAAGAGTTGCTGATATTTCTTCTTTTCCAATAAGATAAATCTGGTCTCATCCCCTGGATGAACCACGTTCTTCGCTTGATACTATCAATCCCGACATGGATGATACTAACCCATACCAAGGATGACGTCGTAAGGCCTCGACGCTACTACCAAGATATCCAACCGTTACTCTCTCTTCAAAGGGTTGAGTCACACTGTCGGCATCAGTGTGTGGTCAATGGGTGTCCTCCAGTAGGTATCTCAATGTGAGGGTCAAGTCAACGGTTTTTAAATAGGAACCTCTTAGTAACAACACAAGTAGAGGAAGGAAAGGTAAACTCCACAAGAAAGGTGTCTTTTATCACTGTAGATCAAAGTACAATGACACAAAGCATCTACAAACAAACATCAACAAAGATAGAAGCAACATGAACAAAATTCTCCAAGTTTGGAGCTAGTCCCTCCCTGTCCATGTGCTCCCAGAGCTCCATGATCGTAGGCCTCAGCTACCTGAAGCAGATCTTTCCCATGTCCACCTGTCCCCTACGGTCAGGGTGGACCTCCTGGTGGTGGTGGTGGAAACACCACAAAGCGTTTTCCACCTCCAGCTGCACGGATAGCTCCCCTGCCTCGGTCTCCCGCTCCTTGTGGTTCGCCTTGATTGAACCTCTGCCTCTGCCTGGGATGTCCTTCGTTCATTTTCTAGTCATCTGTACGGAGGGTTGGACAGTCACAAGCCATTTGATCTACCCCACCACAGGAGTAACAATGTCTGCTCATGGTAAGTTGTTGTCCACCCCAGGTGCCTCTCACAAACGCTCTGGTGTCGTGCGGTCGACCAACTGTAGGTTTATTCCTCTTGGATATTTGCGTCCTCTATCTACTACCCGCTGCAGAAGACTATGCTGTATGCCGGCTAGTGGTGGGTCCTGCTGCTGGAAACTACTCAGCAAGGAAACTCTCCACTAAGAGGGCTCGCTCCAACACCCCTGTCTGTGTCGGAATGTTGTGAGAAACAACTGATGCTCTGATCTCTCCCCTGATCCCCTGCTCTAAGGATCGGGCCCTGAAGAATGGGTCTCGTACCATGTCTGTGGAATAGAGCAAGAGATCGGTAAACCTCGCCGCGTACTGGGATATTGTCATGCTGCCCTTCCACGGCTGTTGTAGCTCCTGTATGTGCACCGCACGGAGGGTGGTTGGGACGAACTCTGAGAGGAAAAGGCACTCAATGTCCGTCCAAAGGAGAGATGGCTCGTCATGCACTTGGAGCATCAAGATCCACCATCTGCCTACTGCCGCGTGCAGGAGGCTCGCTGCAAGGACCACCATAAAGTTAGATGGTGTCCCCAATAACCTGAAAACCCACACAACTTCCTCCAGCCAATCCTCGGCTGCCTGAGGGTCCGTATCCCCACGGAACCTGAGCGGTCGTTGACGCTAAAACTCATGCAGTGCACAAAGGCGAAATGCACCGTCAATGGCTGGGGCTGGTAGCATCGGTGGCTCGGCGGGTAGAGGTACTGCTGGTGCCTCTGCTGTCAAAGGGCCCTATACCGAGTCCTCATCGCTCGATGGCATGTCATCCCGTACAACTCTCGGAACCCTAGCTGGATGCCATCGTGGGGCCATCATGAAAAATGAATAGGTGTGCCATGGTAAAACAATATACCTGGGGAGATAACACAAATTAGTCACAAAGAAAACTTGAAACACACATTCAATCAATGTTTTCGTGCATTAAGTCAGAAATCAGAAGTCAGGGTCCTGGTGTGCGGATACGTCGGCCACCGAACCAACACTGGACTCCCTGGACTGATAACCACACTCAATACCCTTAACATTATTGCTTCACATAGAAGAAATATCAGAGTCCTGAGTTCTGCGGTATAACCGAACTCCTCTGATACCAATTTGTCACAACCCGTCCTCAGGGGCCAATGCCGTGACTAACCAACCACGCCATCCATAGGCCAGGGGATGGAGACTAGCACCAAAGTCGTAAATCCCGATAACTGGGAAGGCATTTTCTTTTTAAAAGTAAAAAAACACCACATAGTACAAGTGGGAGTAAAACACTAAGTACAAAAAGAAAGTGCTGAAAAGTAAATGGGCTAGAATACAAACCCAAATGAAAGTATAGCTACAACTAAAAGAAAGTACAACAAAGACAACTGCTGGAAAAAAGGAAGCAGATCCTGGGTCATCCTCCTCGGATCCTACCTGAAGGGTAGGTACAAATATCACAGCTCCTCGATCATCCATCACAGATCCTACCTGAAGGGTAAGTACAGATAGCACAACTCCTGGATCATCCACAACAGATCCTACCTGAACGGTAGGTACAGATAGCCTCTACAACGCTCTCACCCATAAACCTCATCTGTGTGTCGCCTCGTCATGAATTCCACCACCGGATACTATCTCGTCGTGAGGTACACCTCCGGGTACCGTCCAGTCCTCGAACACTCGGCCTCTGTCTGCGCTGCCCGTCGTCTGCAACCAACACAACGAGGTGCGGGCATAGCCCGTGTGGGGGTGAGTATAACGATACTCAGTAGGGACCCCGATACCCTCAAGGTATCACTAAATAAAACAAGGATAACCACAAAGAAGATCTCAACAGATATCCTCTACTTCGGTATATGCCAATACATATACCCAAGTTATCGAGCAACCCATCTCAATCATGAGGTAACACAAACATTTATGAAATCAACGGATAACCACTACCCAGGTATATGCCCATACATATAACTAAGTTATCATGTGACCCATCTCAATCATGAGGTAAACACAAAGGTCATAGACTCAGCTCAACTAGGATCTTATTCATGATGTTGAAACCACGACTGCTGGAGAACCCCTCCTCTGTCGAGTACAGTGGGCCAGCCGCTACATCCAAGCGCGCCGAACTCCTCCTCTATCGAGTACAGTGGGCCTACCGCTACAACCAAGTGCACCCCACTAACCTTGGACTACTGTAGTACTCCACCTGTCGTGTACTGTGGGCCTGCTGCTACAACCAAGCGCGTCGAACTCCTCCTCTATCGAGTACAATGGGCCTGTCACTACAACCAAGCGCGCCCCACTAAACTTGGACTCCTGTAGTACTCCACCTGTTGAGTACTATGGGCCTAATGCTACAACTAAGCGCTTCCCACCATGGGCCTACCGCTACAACCAAGCGCTCCCCCTCATAGGCTCTAGAGGTACTCATTCTGTTGAGTACCGCAGGTCTGTCGCTACAACCAAGCGCTCCTCCGCCGTGGGTCTGCCGCTACAACCAAGAGATCCCCCTCATAGTCTCCAGAGGTACTCTTTCTGTTTAGTACCGCGGGTCTGCCGCTACTACCAAGCGCTCCTCCGCTGTGGATCTGTCGCTACAACCAAGCGCTCCCCATTGGGATATCCGAAACACACCGAGTCGGTAGATCAACAGTCGCCAAGTTTCAGTCAGCTACTAGGTCTTTGCACTCTCCTAGCTCATCACCGGAAGGGTCCGCTCCATGAGATACTAGTCGATACTCCAAGTATCACATATGTAACGCCCCGACCCCAGCTACCCAGAGTCGGGGCATTACTTCGTAACATTGGCATGATCACAAAGGATCAAGTCTCGAAAGACCGATTAGTTTAGTAGCCTTGGAAACACTAGATACATTCGCAAACGTTACATTACATCATAAAGTGAAAAACTACAATAACAAAGTCTCCATAGTCCACACTCATATCCTCTTCTGACTATCCCTGCAGGTCATTCATAAAATACTTCTTCACATCCTGGAAAATATTAAAACATTGAAAGGGGTGAGCTCAGATGCTCAGTAAGGATAACAATATTGCGGAAGCTTTCATAAATAAACATAAACATTTAAGGAAATGTATAACTAAAACAAAATCCTTTTAAACTTGAACATAAACATAATATGGAAAAAGTAAAATGAGATAATTCCATTCACTTCTTCACATGGATATTCTAATGGTCGAATAATCACATGCAATATCAATAACCACTTTCATAATGAGGAAATGTATAATGCCAGACATTCTGAAACATTTTGTCAAGGCCTCGGCCAAGACGTCTAAAATGATTAAGGCCTCGGACAAAACCATAAATCAAATTGGGAAAGGGCCTCAGCCAATTCCACGTCTAGTTGTCTCATGAGACCTACATTTGCATCGAGGAGCTATAGCGGGCTCCACCCGTCACTTATTAAGTCCAATACATTCCTCATATGAATAGGTTTAAACATATCATAAACCATAACATAATCGTATCACACAAAACAAGCATAAAGGAAACATAACATTTCCACATTTCAATCACAATATATCAATACAACACATTGATATAATAAAAATGCTTTCAAAACCATTTTCAATAACAAAATAAAAGAAAATTAAAACTTTGTATTTATTTTTCATTAAAAAAAATGATGGCTTGTAGAGGAAGCCGAGACTCAAATAATGGTCACGGCGGTGGAGAAGTCGTTGTCGCCGCATAAGTACGGAAAGAAAAACATTCCCTTTTGTCGTTTATCAAAACGCTTTGTATAAAAAAGATTCTTTTTGAATAAACGTAAAAGTCAAAGGGGTTTATACACCGTATAAAAGAAAGTTGTGTACAAAACCAAATATTCCTCAATGAAAGGGGATTGAGACGAAGTCCTTAAAAAGATAATTTTTAAAATAAAATAGATCTATTATGTGTATTAACTATAAGTACACATAAATAATGTAAAAATACAAGATAGGACATAATTATATCATGACATAATTTGAAAGTAGGAGATTAACCCAAAGAATAGAAATTGGGTTAAGAAGTTCCCTTACCTCGTGTCTGACTTGACTCAACCGTTCTTTAACCTCCTGAATAATAAACTAGAGTTAATATATACCTTATTAAGAACCATTTTCAATTTAATTATCCTTATTATATCAATTATTACAATTATATGAACAATATGTAATTATTTAAGTTAATAACGGTTGTTTTGTCGATCTTTGGTACTTGAGTCAACAATAAACTTCTTATAATTACAAGTTGTTTATGTGGTAGAATATCCATTATCTACAGAATTATATTCATGATTTAGATGTCATATATATCTTATATATCCAGTATATACATTCATTTATAATATTACATAACATTTAGAGGTAAGAAATGAAATGCACCGTTCATGGAGACGGTAAGCCGTACGTACGCATTAACGCTACTTTAATTTCAATTTCATATTTAATGGAACAAAATCATAATGATATAAATGTATAATATAATTCCAGTATAATATTGTGTATAATACAATTTACTCCATCCTTTATACATCCCACATATGGCATTAACGATTTAAATCACTTTGAGGGGGCGGTAGTCCGCACTTCCTAAAATGAAATTATTGCGTTTTACCCATAATGGAAATCATAAAGTATGCCCTAAAAGAGAAATACAGAAGCATAAGTAAAACCTAAACATATTATATATCATATATAAAAATAGTGACATCTTAATGGCCACCTTTGAAGGTGTTATATGAGTGTTGAACAATCATCGTTTCGTGAGGCAGAAATTCGCCATCCACAGAAACCGTATGTTCATTAACCATTAGATGTATGTGTGTGTAAGTGTAGCTCGAATACTTATTATAACAACATACTATTATATTGAGGATACTGGTGTTGTTACAAAAGAAATGAATAAAAAGAGTTTAGGTGGTTTGAGAAGAAAAATAAAACAAAACAACATTAGAGAAGACATTACCTCAAAATCGGGTAACTCTTTTTGATTTGAGCCAAAGGATTCCTTGAGAAGTGTTCTTCCCAAAGTGAGGCTTCTAGGAGAAATAGGGGGAAGGTGGGAGAGTATTTGGGCAGAGGTTGGCCGAGAAAAATGTCTTGAAGGTGTGAATAAGGTGGGAGAGGTGGGGGCCTTTTATAAGTGGAGAGGAGGGGCTCTTTTGGAAAGATTGAAATGTTACATTATTACACAATGCTTTTCGGATTATAAAGGTCCCACACATATATAATTCGTGGCTAAGGTGATAAGGGTTAGAAATATACCCATCCAATAGTCTTTGGACAAGTTTAAGACTAGGATTTTACATTATCGTTTCATTTTATTAAAATCGTTAAATAATGAGGTCATCGCTGTATCATAATGATGTCATAAATAATTTACTTTATTTAATGTCTAAAAATTATAAAAAAATACTATGATGTAGGAAATCTTTTTAGATTTCTAATGAATATTTATAGTCAAAATTTGGACTTGTGTAACCCCACTTAAAAACTGTTTTAGTAAAATAACTCATGTTTGTGTCAATTTAATTTTAACATTAAATAAATATATATTAATGTCATTTTCCAACTAAAGTGTCTCCATGGGGTCCCCAAGTTGACCCATGGGTTTTATTGGTCGGACATGACTCATCCAATAGGAGTAGGATATGTGTCAAGCTCATCTCATATTATTAAAACATTATTTTTACATTAAACTATACTAATTACCTCTAATCGTGATTAAGAACTTAAAAGTTACTATTCACCCAAAAAAAATTTAATCTCATTGAACCACATTTTACTTCTTAATGACAACCATGTATGTCGGATTTTTGAAAATCAATTCACATAAGTGGTAATATTTCATTTTAAGCGAAAAATCAGTTATTTAACTACCACTTAGTGGTTTCACTATTCATCAAAAATTGAAGTTTTTCAGAACAATGCCAAAATTTCACCCTACGCTATAATTGGTATTCCGAATTCAAAAATGATTTCTATTTTTAAAAATTCCAAACATATAAGTTGAATTAATTAATTTTATAAATAATTACCGCTGTCACAACAAATAGCGTGTTTTTAAGAAATAATTTATATCAAAAGATTGGCAATTGTTTATGTCCAATTTCAATGTTAAATTAATTCTAATGACCACCATTGGATAAAATGGTAAAAATATATTCTAATTATACTTTAAAACCAATAAATAATATAATTTATCACAAGAAATTATTTTGATTAAAAAAGTTGTTTTAAGTATTTTTCACTATTCATAAAAAAATTGGAAGTTCTCAGAAAGTTACAAAAAATTCAACTTAGGATAATTTCAATATTACGAATTCAAAAATGAAGTCCATTTTGAAATTTAAAATTTCTATAATTTTAAAAAGTGGTTATTACTATTCATAACAGCTACTTTGATTAGTCTCGGTGTTTTAGAACTCAAAGTTGCGTACAATGCAAGCTATTGCATTATTGAATGAGAAGCGTATCGTGGAAGCTCGGGGTGTTACATTCTCCCCTCCTTCAATAAATTGCATCCTCGCAATTTGAAATTTTTCTTTGAAAATAAAAGGTTGAAAAGAGAAAATACCTTTGAGGAAAACCCACATCGGAAATAAGATTAATAAAATTTAGCCTTAATAAGAGGGAAAGGGAAATGAAAAAGTCACCACCCAATTATGATCTCGATTTGGAGAACATTGGTGGAAATTAGAGACATATAATTGGAGGAAAAACGTAAATATTTGTAGGGAGTGATTGAGGTCATCAATCACAATCAACTGTCAAATTGAGGGCCTCAATTCCTTCAATCTATGTTGATTTAAAATATCATCAGTTCAACAAGACATAATGTATTAGGATAACACATTTTTTTTAATATCCCTTTACTAATGTTTAAGAATTAATTTATTCAATGAATAAGAGATAGGTATATATATATATCTTGACATATAGAGTTTCAACCTTCAACTCATCATTCACTCAAAAAGCTAATAAAACTCAAAAATATTATACTTATCCTAATTGTATAAGGTTCCAAATGTTAACACATACCATTTAGATTAGTAAAATTATTTTGTAATAACCAGGGACTTCCTGTAGGCTAGTGGTAGGAAATAAAGGCCTGTCGCACCATGATTGTGGGTTCGATTCTTGCAGCTTTGTCCGACGCGATGGGTTATGCCCACCCTGCAGGTTGTCCTTTTCCTAAAACTAGAGTATCATAATATTCCAAAAATAATCTTCATAAATTTTTTAACCTTAGACAATACTATCCAAAGATCAACTTAATCCACTCCAACCTTTATAGTTATCCAAAATACCTCTGTCCAGACTTTCTCTAAAAGGTCTCTTAATTCCAAAATCAATTTATCAGATTCCCCAAACAAAGTAAAGTTTCTCTTATTGTCACATACTAAAAATATAATTACCTTCATCATATTAAAACCTTACTGAAATAAACAAGTACTGCAGTACAATCCTTATATATATATCACATTATTCTTATAACCAGAATATAATCCTTGAGTCCAAAAGCACCAATACATTAATTATTCCGCTTCAACTGTAGTCACAGCATAAGATTGGCCTTGATCCCTTGGCATTTTTTGAGGTACGTTTCCTTGACGCTTAGGACATTCATTTGCATAATTCCCCATTTACCTACAATTGTAGCATTGAACTTTGACAGCCTCTTTCTTTCCCTTGCAATCACGAGCCTGGTGACCCTTTTCTCCACATTTATAACAAACTCCCATTCCTTTTAGGCATGTACCGGGGTGATTCTTCCCACAATTATCACATAATGGAAATTCCTTCTTTACCTTTTTCCCTTTATCTGTCTCTTGTTCCACCGTTCTCTTCTTCTCTTGCTTTACTTTGTTGTCATAAGACATAGAGAATTCCTTTTCTGTCTTGATAGCACACGAGACAATATCTTCGTATAATGAGAAGGATTGTGATACTAAAGCTCGACGAAGAAATGGTTTTAACCCATCAAAGAAACAATCAATCTTACTCATTGGGTTACGTATATAATCGGAAGCATGCCTCGCTAACCTTGTAATGTTAGCCTCATACTTTGCGACATTCTCATCCTCCTTCTGCCTCAGACTCAGAAATTGCCTTTCCATATCTGCTCGATGGTCACAAGGAAAGTATTTTTCCAAGAAAAGCTCTTTGAACTCCCTCCATTCCATATTTGATACGTCATCATCTTCCTTTGTGTTTTGAATCAGCGACCACCACTGATCGGCATCTCCAGTGAGTCGGTAAACTGCCATGACAACCTTATCCCTTTCACTACTCCCCAAGGCATGGAATATTTTCTCTAAGGAATTTATCCATTGCTCAGCTACTATAGGATTTGTACTCCCATTGAAGGTTGGTGGTTGTTGCCTCATGAAACGGTCTAGCATTGATCCTCCACGTTGCGGATCAGGGTGCTCCATACGAGTAAGGTTATTATTCATAACCTGCGTGAGTTGTCCCAGTACGGTGAGAAGCTGATCAGCACTAGTTGTATCACTAGCTCCACCATAATTATCTTGAGCAGGAGGGAAATCCCTACACGGAGTGCGTGCATTGATACGGTTTCCATTCCTTCCACTAGGCTCCATTTCTAAACAATGGCATAAACTAGATTAGTTTATGAATCAAAATACATAATTCCAACTTGTAAAATACTTAACATAAATTGAACTATTTATGGATATAATCCATAATCATAAAAATGTTTTCTTTGAGGAAGTATAAACTCATAAACCCTTCATAATGATTTGTAAAGAAAATGAGAGTTATCCTAAGCATATCCCCCGGGAGTGTCGTAACCAAGAGTGCAGCTAGGCCCGTTGTCGTGCACCAGTTCCCGTTCGAGTCTAGCTCAAAGCGGTGTTTTTGGGTTTTACCCCTAGGAACATCTGTGCCAGAGCCGCCTCTACCTGCTCGTATCCAGACAGGGATGTATTGCTCGGAAAACTCACAAAATCTCTACAATAACAAAATTCTTGGAAGTTCTTCTATACTAATCCCCAAAGTCTATCTTTGGGCTATGTACTCTAATCAGAGTTTATCTAAATCTAGCTTCCCAGGTTAGTACTAAACTGCCTCTGATACCAACTATAACGCCCCGACCCCAGCTACCCAGAGTCGGTGCATTACTTCGTAACATTGGCATGATCATAAAGGATCAAGTCTCGAAAGACCGATTAGTTTAGTAGCCTTGGAAACACTAGATACATTCGCAAACGTTACATTACATCATAAAGTGAAAAACTACAATAACAATGTCTTTATAGTCCACACTCATATCCTCTTCTGACTATCCCTGTAGGTCATTCATAAAATACTTCTTCACATCCTGGAAAATATTAAAACATTGAAAGGGGTGAGCTCAGATGCTCAGTAAGGATAACAATATTGCGGAAGCTTTCATAAATAAACATAAACATTTAAGGCAATGTATAACTAAAACAAAATCCTTTTAAACATGAACATCAACATAATATGGCAAAAGTAAAATGAGATAATGCCATTCACTTCTTCACATGGATATTCTACTGGTCGAATAATCACATGCAATATCAATAACCACTTTCATAATGAGGAAATGTATAATTCCAGACATTCTGAAACATTTTGTCAAGGCCTCGGCCAAGACGTCTAAAATGATTAAGGCCTCGGCCAAAACCATAAATCAAATTGGGAAAGGGCCTCGGCCCATTCCACGTCTAGTTGTCTCATGAGACCTACCTATGCATCGAGGAGCTATAGCGGGCTCCACCCGTCACTTATTAAGACCAATACATTCCTCATATGAATAGGTTTAAACATATCATAAACCATAACATAATCGTATCAAAGAAAACAAGCATAAAGGAAACATAACATT
This sequence comes from Viscum album, assembly GCA_963277665.1. Classification (NCBI taxonomy): domain Eukaryota; kingdom Viridiplantae; phylum Streptophyta; class Magnoliopsida; order Santalales; family Viscaceae; genus Viscum; species Viscum album. The sequence goes on from OY728121.1 coordinate 1,708,137,351, forward strand.
TCCACATTTCAATCACAAGATATCAATACAACACATTGATATAATAAAAATGCTTTCAAAACCATTCTCAATAACAAAATAAAAGAAAATTAAAACTTTGTATTTATTTTTCATTAAAAAAATGATGGCTTGTAGAGGAAGCCGAGACTCAAATAATGGTCACAGCGGCGGAGAAGTCGTTGTCGCCGCATAAGTACGGAAAGAAAAACATTCCCTTTTGTCGTTTAGCAAAACGCTTTGTATAAAAAAGATTCTTTTTGAATAAACGTAAAAGTCAAAGGGGTTTATACACCGTATAAAATAAAGTTGTGTATAAAACCAAATATGCCTCAATGAAAGGGGATTGAGACGAAGTCCTTAAAAAGATCATTTTTAAAATAAAATAGATCTATTATGTGTATTCACTATAAGTACACATAAATAATGAAAAAATACAAGATAGGACATAATAATATCATGACATAATTTGAAAGTAGGAGATTAACCCAAAGAATAGAAATTGGGTTAAGAAGTTCCCTTACCTCGTGTCTGACTTGACTCAACCGTTCTTTAACCTCCTAAATAATAATCTAGAGTTAATATATACCTTATTAAGAACCATTTTCAATTTCATTATCCTTATTATATCAATTATTAGAATGATATGAACATTATGTAATTATTTAAGTTAATAATGGTTGTTTTGTCGATCTTTGGTACTTGAGTCAACAATAAACTTCTTATAATTACAAGTTGTTTATGTGGTAGAATATCCATTATCTCCAGAATTATATTCATGATTTAGATGTCATATATATCTTATATATCCAGTATATACATTCATTTATAATATTACGTAACATTTAGAGGTAAGAAATGAAATGCACCGTTCATGGAGACGGTAAGCCGTACGTACGCATTAACGCTACTTTCATTTCAATTTCATATTTAATGGGACAAAATCATAATGATATAAATGTATAATATAATTCCAGTATAATATAGTATATAATACCATTTACTCCATCCTTTATACATCCCACATATGGCATTAACGATTCAAATCACTTTGAGGGGGCGGTAGTCCGCACTTCCTAAAATGAAATTATCGCGTTTTACCCATAATGGAAATCATAAAGTATTCCATAAAAGAGAAATAAATAAGCATAAGTAAAACATAAACATATTATATATCATATATAAAAATAGTGACATCTTAATGGCCACCTTTGAAGGTGTTATATGAGTGTTGAACAATCATCGTTTCGTGAGGCAGAAATTCGCCATCCACAGAAACCGTATGTTCTTTAACCATTAGATGTATGTGTGTGTAAGTGTAGCTCGAATCCTTATTATAACAACATCCTAGTATATTTAGTATAATGGTGTTGTTACAAAAGAAATGAATAAAAATAGTTTAGGGGGTTTGAGAAGAAAAATAAAACAAAACAACATTAGAGAAGACATTACCTCAAAATCGGGTAACTCTTTTTGATTTGAGCCAAAGGCTTCCTTGAGAAGAGTTCTGCCAAAAGTGAGGCTTCTAGGAGCAAGAGGGGGATGTTGGGAGAGTATTTGGGCAGAGTTTGGCCGAGCCAAATGTCTTGAAGGTGTGAATAAGGTGGGAGAGGTGGGGGCCTTTTATAATTGGAGAGGAGGGGCTCTTTTGGAAAGATTGAAATGTTACATTATTACACAATGCTTTTCGGATTATAAAGGTCCCACACTTATATAATTAGTGTCTAAGGTGATAAGGGTTAGAAATCTACCCATACAATATTCTTTGGACAAGTGTAAGACTTGGATTTTACATTATCTTTTCATTTTATTAAAATCGTTAAATAATGAGGTAATCGTTGTATCATAATGATGTCATAAATAATTTAATTTATTTAATGTATAAAAATTATAAAAAAATACTATGATGTAGGAAATCTTTTTATCTTTCTAATGAATATTTATATTCAAAATTTGGACTTGTTTAACCCCACTTAAAAACTATTTTAGTAAAATAACTCATGTTTGTGTCAATTTAATTTTAACATTAAATAAATATATATTAATGACATTTTCCAACTAAAGTGGCTCCATGGGGTCCCCAAGTTGACCCATGGGTTTTCTTGGTCGGCGATGACTCATCCAATAGGATTAGGATATGTGTCAATCTCATCTCATATTATTAAAACATTATTTTTACCTTAAACTACACTAATTACCTCTAATCGTGATTAAGAACTTAAAAGTTACTATTCACCAAAAAATTATTTTAATCTCATTGAACCACATTTTACTTCTTAATGAAAACCATGTATGTCGGATTTTTGAAAATCAATTCACATAAGTGGTAATATTTCATTTTATGCGAAAAATCAGTTATTTAACTACCACTTAGTGGTTTCACTATTAATCAAAAATTGATGTTTTTCAGAATAATGCCAAAATTTCACCCTAAGCTATAATTGATATTCCGAATTCAAAAATGATGTATATTTTAAAAAATTCCAAACATATAAGTTGCATTAATTAATTTTATAAATAATTACCGCTGTCACAACAAATAGCGTGTTTTTAAGAAACAATTTATATCAAAAGATTGGCAATTGTTTATGTCCAATTTCAATGTTAAATTAATTCTAATGACCACCATTGGATAAAATGGTAAAAATATATTCTAATTATACTTTAAAACCACTAAATAGTATAATTTATCACAAGAAATTATTTTGATTAAAAAAGTTGTTTTAAGTATTTTTCACTATTCATAAAAAAATTGGAAGTTCTCAGAAAGTTACAAAAAATTCAACTTAGGATAATTTCGATATTACGAATTCAAAAATGAAGTCCATTTTGAAATTTAAAATTTCTATAATTTTAAAAAGTGGTTATTACTATTCATAACGGCTACTTTGATTAGTCGCGGTGTTTTAGAACTCAAAGTTGCATACAATGCAAGCTATTGCATTATTGAATGAGAAGCGTATCGTGGAAGCTCGGGGTGTTACAACATATTTCCACAAAAAATTATCTCAAAGCACCGCCTCATCATAGGGGTATCAATGCAACAGACATCGCGTCAGTCGGATACCCGGTCTGTGAGTTACTAGCCTTTTCGTCCCAGGGGCCTAGTTGGCTTCGTGTGCGAACCAACCCGGTTGTATCTCGACTGTACCCTGAACTCTCATAGGGTATTCTCATAGGTACCGTTTCTCAACGTGATCACCAACGCCACTGACGGTTCGTCAAACTGACATCCGGTCTGAAAGTTATCAGCTTTTCCGTTCGAGGGGCCCGGTTGGATTTCGGGTGCAATCCAACCTGGCCATTATCCAACTGCATTTAAAACTCAGGTGAATCATTCTGAAAGTTTCGTCTCATCATGAGTAATCCAAAAAATTTGACGGAACGTCAATCAGATGTACGGAGATCGAGATATATGTGTTTCCACTCCGAGGGCCCGGTTGGTTTCATATTCGAACCAACCCGGTCGTACAAAAAGTTCTTTGAAACCTTAAGAGTAATATACCGAAACGGCCGTCTCGATCCAAGGTTCGCATCGCAACTGACGGTGAATCGATCGAGGGTCCGTAGCCCAAGATATGGGCAACAGATCGAAACAGTACGATATTAGGGGGTTCCGGTGCGGTCTGACCCGGCCCGGTACCCCCTGGGTCGGCCCGAACCAGGGCCTCCCGACATGGGGCTAGGTCCGGCCCTCTTGGGCAATGCCCGGCCCGGATGGCGCGGCGCGGCCCGGCCTGGGCGTGGCCCGGCCTGGCGGTCCGGCCGGGAGGCTCGTCCTGGCGCGCTGGCGCTGGCCAAGCTGCCGCGCAAAGGGGCGCTGCCCCTTGAATGAAACCACGACCCCACGTGGGGGCCACCCCTTGCCAACTGGTGCGGTCGAGCACTGCGTCCCACCTCCCTCAGTCCCGCGCAGTCGCGGGACAAGCGGCCTGCCGCCGCGGCTGAAGCCGCGACGGCCCCTTCCCGGTGGCGCCCCTGGTGCCGCCGCCTCCTGGCGGCTGGCCGCCGCCTCCGACTGCTGGTGCCGCTGTGTCAGCGGGGTGCACCAGCGGAGTTTTCCACAGACCACCGGACGAGCTCCAATGGTCAGTTCTACCTTTCGTCTTCTCCAACGGCCCTCCCGGGACCAGTTCTTCACTGCGAATAACTCAAAACGCCCTTGCGGCCTGCTTCGTCGTCGCCCACCGATCCGCACACCAAGAACGAAGAAACGGTGGGTTCAGACTTGTTCGTTGGTCCACACTCATCGTGTTAGCGGTTTAAAAGGCTTCCTAAAAATATTACACACATGTAGAGGATATAAATCACATTTATTTAATTGAACCAAAACCCCTACCTCAAGTGGTTGATGATTCAATGATTATCGCAGGAGAAGAAACGTCACGGAAGGGGGATCGTCGTGTCGCGGAGAAAGGATTCGTCGGTGTCATGTCGTCGATCTCCGAGGATCTGGTGTTCTTGTAGACCTTCGTCGGAGGTCGGCGTTCTTCGCGTTCTTCACGATCTTCATGTTCTTCGTCGAGGATGAAGAACTTCAAGAACATAAGCGAATTCTCCCAAGCCTCTCACAACCCAACCCCTTTAATAAAATAAGAGTTGTCTTATTTTATTAACACACAAGCCAACGATTTAAAAATCAAAAAAAAATTGAAACCATTAACTAAATGTATTAATAGAAAAGTTTAAACAGCCAAATTAATGAGGCGTTTATTATTAGAATAAACGCAAGGGTTGACTTCATTAAAAAGGGGGTGTGGGTGTGTTACTTAATTAAATGAGGGGGGTTGAAAAGGTTGAATGAAACAGTGAGGCTCGTGTGGGCCCCAACCCAAAAATATCCTACCTAGTGGTGTAGGATATTGCGGGTCCCACTTTAACCTCTTTAACATAGGTTAGGCAACTTGAAATAAAAATAAATTGGTCGCACCATTTTATTTTATTCATTTACTTAACCCGAAAATTTAAAAACCACACCCGAGCAAACGCAACTCTGGAAAAGGTGTTTCAAAGCAATTACTGGCGTTGTGATTCCATCAGTGCCCTCAGAATTCGATTCCGAGAACCGGTTCAAAAGTTAGAAAATCCTGCTCGTTCGTTCACTAAACGTACCAGAGCTAAACTTCAGAAAATGATTCTGGGCACACCGCGCCTCGGAATCAGGTGCCGTCAGAAACTGTGATCCTGTAAAATTCAAAAAAAAATTAAGAAAAAAAATTCCTTCAAATTTCCAGGTCTTTACAATAGGTGGTTTTCTACCAGTGCTGAAATAGAGGGAATACAAGCCCACATTGCCTGGGAGACCCATTTGAGTTCCAATATTTTGGCTAGATGGGTCATTTTTAGCATATCTGTTAGATTTTCTCACCGGTAGCTGGTGGTAGGGGATCTTATGAGACTCCACATTCATGAACAAGACTAATTTTTTTATCATTAGTTAGGGAATTAGAGTTTTTTAGTTGTATAGGAAAAGGTGGAGGTTGTGGTTGTAGTGGTCAGACACATGGTTTTTGACACCCATAGTGTTGATCAACTTAGGGAATACATATATCGTTAGAGGGCCATAGTGAAAGTCTAGATTTTTCGATAGAGCATACCATGCATGAGGAAGATCTGATAACCACTACAGTTAGAGGTATGATTCTAGTTTCCTCGGTTTTAGCATTTCAATTTTTGATATAGGGGATTCCCATAGTTTCATATCTATTGCTGTTATGGAGAGCCTTGGGATCAATATCTTTACATATGTTGATATTAGGACATTAAACACACCGTTGGATATTTGAACGTCCTTAGTACGTCATTACAATGAGTTACCTCTTGAGTTTGGTGGGTGTCACTTCTTTTGAGTCCTTTTTGTCATCAATTTCATGAGCTATGATGTCATTCTTGTATTGGACTAGTTACTCACCTTCCACTCAGTTATAGATTTATATCACCGTAGGGTGAGTTTGAAATCACAAAAGGGCATTTTGATCCTATATAAGTGAGAATGCGATGTCCAAGCAAGTAGAGTTGGACTCAAGCATCATGGTTTAGGAGGAGTTACAACCCAGATTACTAGACTGTATATGGATCACCAGGGGCCTTCAAAGATGGAGGTTCCTCTTGTGGTGGATCATTTTAGTGATTTATTTCTAGATTACTTTGCAGGTTTTCATCTTGAGTGAGAGGTAGGACTCTCAATTTTTCTTGATCTAGGGGCATCACTGGTGTCCATTCCTCCTTAAAAGATTGCAACATCAGAGGTATAAGAGCTCAAGAAGTAGTTATAAGTGTTACTGGCACATGGTTTCATCAAAACCAGTATATATCCATGGGGTTCGCCTATCTTTTTTTCAATTAAAGAGGACCGTACCGTCATGCATTGTGTGGATTATTATAAGATAAACTTGTTGACGGACAAGAACCGATATCCTTTGTCGAGGATTGATGATCTCTTTGACCATCTTCAAGGATCCCAAGTGTTCTCAAAGATTTACATGAGATCCATTTATCATTAGTTGCGATATAGACCATCATTTATACCTCTTATAGCCTTTCTGAGAATGTATAGTCTATACTTGTTTGTGTTTATGCCATTCGATCTCATGAACGCACGTGCAGTTTTAATGGCACTAATGAACTGAGTGTTGAATTCATACCTGTATTCTTTTATGGTAGTATTCATGGACGATATTTTGTTGTACTATAATACTCAACATGACCATGCCACACATTTTTAGAGCATTTTGAGTACAATGAGGGAGCATCTGTTATATGCTAAGCTCTGGAAATGAAACCATTGGATGGACCAGATTTACTTATTAGATCATCTAATCTTAGAGAAAACAGTATCAATTGACCCATAGAATGTGAGTGAAGTAGTATTTTGGAAGCACCTGAACAATGTCTCTGAGATACGAAATTTTTTTAGGGCTAGCTGGTTACTACAGATGATTTTTATAGGACATTTCACGCATAGCGGCACCACTGATGGTCCTGACTAAGAAGGGAGAAATGTACTTATGGAAATATTCCTCTGATTCACCCTTCCAAGATCTGAATTAAAGGATTACATCAACACATATACTGGTTTTTCCGGATCTAGGGAAGAGATAAACTATTTACTATGATAAATTATGTATCAGGCTGGGAGCAGTGCTTATGCAGGGGGAAGGATTTGTTGTTTGTGGGTCTTGGATGCCGAGGATATTTTATAATAATTACCTGATGCTCGAACAGGATATGGATACAATTGTTTATGTATTTCATTTTTGGATATATTGTCTATTGGGAGATCATTTTTTGGTTTTCACAGACAAGAAGAGTCTCATGTATATCTTCACACATCACGACATGAATTTGTGATAGCAAAGGTGGGTAAAGTACCTTCAGTCCTTTGACATTGAGATTGAATAAACACATGGGAAATGAAATGCAGTGGAAGATGCATTGAGTAGGAGGACTCAGATATATGCAGTTTAGGATTACAACATTGAGTGGATGCTTATATCTCTATACTCTAAGATGCATTTGTTCGTTCATGACAGACAGGGGAGAATGTTCCTTTCTTCCAGAGTTGTTTTCTTTACTCTACTCGATTGAGTGCGAATAAGGTAGGTATTATATGATGAATGACTAGTTCTATTTGAGAGTGTGTTAGGAGAGGACTTCATACCTAGATGGACCATAGGTGAGGATGAGCTCTTGAATTTTTGAGGTATTGTATGGGTGTCAACAGATATATGCGAGCAGATGCTGCATGATTTTCATTTTTCAGTTTCAGATGATCATCCTGGTGTCACCAAGATGTGTCGTGGTCTACGAATTTTGTCTATAGGGCCATATATGAAGAGGGATGTTTCATTTTATTCATGAGATGTTCCACCTGATAGTAGGTGATGGTAGATCATCAGGGACAAGGAGGTATTTTTCAACAATTACCCATTACCTAGTGGAAGTGGAATGATGTCATGATGGACTTCGTGATTGGATTACTGAGGTCACCTCAATGAAACGATGTAGTATGGGTTTTCATTGACGGTCTCACATAGGTTTAAAACTTCTTACTGTTAAAGGAGACCTTCACAGTCGATGAGCTTTAAAGGGTGTACATCTGAGAGATTGTATAGTTTCATAGGGTTCTTCACTACATCGTTTCAGATAGAGATTCATGTTTTAATTCGTGGGACTGGCAGGGAATATAGTGGCCTTTAGGTACACATGTACATTTGAGTACATATTACCATCCACAGATAGATGTCCAGTTTGAGTGCACAATTCATGTGTTGGAGGACATGCTTCAAGCCTACATCCTAGATTTTGGAGGTTCATGGGGGAAGACCATACCTCTAGTTGAGTTTTCCTACTGTAATAGTTTTCAAAAAACAATTCATATGGAATCTTATGAAGATTTATACAGGATTTCATGTAGATCATTCCTATGCTGGCTAAAGGTAGGAAATTCAACTTCATTTGGACCTCATCTTTTCAAGGAGACCACAGAGAAGGTTGAGCTATTTTAGAAGAGGATGTCTACTACACAGTCCTGGCATAAGTTTTATGATGACCATTGTAGACGACCTCTGGGGATCGAGGACTGTTACTAGGTTTTCCTACATGTCACACTGAGGCTGGGAAATAGAAGGATTATGGGATAGGGTAAGAATTCACTTATACACATTAGTCTGTTTGAGGTTATGGAAAGATTTCGGCCAGTTTCACATCATTTGGAGTTACCTCATAGGTACCAGGCTATTCACGCTATCTTCCACTGTTCTCAGTTGCGATGTTACTTCCTAGACCCATATAATGTTTTCTAACCTAAGGAGGTTGAGTTAGAGGTGGATGCATCATTCAAGGAACATCCTATCCATATTTTAGATCGTAACATGATGGTTCTCTGTGCCAGTCTGTCTTCTGGTATGGGTGTTGTGGTAGTATGGGAATGTACAAGACGATACATTGGAGAGGGGGGCCGATGTGCAATCATAGTGGCCATTGTTGTTCATGGAATCCCCTTCTGCACCTCCTTGTTAAGTAAATTTGAGGCTGAATATATTTATAATGGGATTTTTGTAAGAACCTGAATCTTCAGCTCAGTTACGGATCATGATTTTGGGTGTTTCATAGAAAATGGGGAGGATCTAGAAATTTAAGGAGTACACACCATGTATTAAAGAGTACACCCCATGTACCTCAATGTCGTGGGAAGCCATGTCCTAGTCGTGTAACGACTGACTACATGGCCATGTGGGGTCACTTTTAGACCCCATAATGTGGGGCCTGACAATGGAATATACATGTCGTGTATCATTAATGAACATGCAATGTATTGTTTTATATTTATTGGATATATCATAACATGACATTGTCTCGTATGCAGAATCGAATTATTCTGAACCTATCTCGTGGATGACCGATTAGAATTGCTAAATGTTCTCCAATTCTCTGATTAGTCATCTATTTTCCGAATTGAACACTATTGATTACGTTGAAATAGAAACGGTGAGTTATTACTTCATATAGAGCCTCTCCTCTCTTTTTCTCCTCTATCATGAGATATCAATGGTTGATATTTTTTGAGGTTTCTTTAGATCAACCACATTCTAGGTTGACTCAAAGTATGAGGTTCAACTATATCGACCATATAACATCAAAGTAGGTTTTTTGTTCCATTTCGTAGTTTTATATGAATTATATTTGAAAAAAGTTCTGAATACCCTAGTTTTGGGTATTCCGTGTTTTGGAAATCTATCCTTAATGATTATAGATATGTTTTGGTTACTATAGTAAGGGTTGTTGATTGTGAATTAGGTTTATTACCATGCTTATGGGTTTTTTACAGGATTGGTAATATTGGCCATTGGGTATAGAACTTCCTGTTATGTTGTTTGTTTCAATGGCTAGTGATATTCGGATGGCGTTGATATTGTATGGAATTCATGAGATATGAATTTTAGTTTGATAGACAAGTAGTATTTTGGGAGTAACTTTGGATTCTAGATATTTTTAAAGAACAATTATATTACACAGGTTTTTGGGAACCAGGTGTAGTGAGACCACAGGGGGAATGGACAGTAAGGGATTCCCCAGAGTGTCCATTACCTTTCATTTTGTGAGACTATAGGGGGGTGGACATTTAGTTCTACCTCAGAGTGTCTGTAGTATAATTTTGTTAGACCGTAGGGGGATTTTTATGTTGAGTGCTTCCTTATAGATTTTATAGTCACTGTTAAAAGGCCACAAGAGGAATTAATAGTGAGTGCTTCCTCAAAGTGTCTTTGTCTAAGCTGAACCAGAGGTGTTTGACTGTGAGAACATGCCAGAGGGTTTCTTATGATTGATTGGATAATTAATTGGAAAATGTAAATGAATGTAGTTGAAACTGTAATATTTATTACATTGAGTACATACTTATTTATTAATTCATTTTTCATATTTTCCCACAATATATTCACTGACAGTTAGGAACATGAATTTTTGTGGATGCATACTGGGATTCATCTCACTCCTGTTAGGGTTATGCTTTTGTTCCCAAACAGATTATATTGTTGTAGGTATAGATAAGAGAAAGAGACCATCTACTTCAAGTACTGGATTGATGTGGAGATAGAGAGCATGGGACTATGTTGGGGCATGCAATGTAGTTGTATTTTGGTATATTGTATTTGGTTAATTACTGTATTCTAGCATTGTGAATTGTTTGGATGCTTTCTTAGATATAAATGACATGCGTCATTGATATATGTCTTCCAGGTGTTTATTTACTTTTAGTCTTCCGTTGTTTACTTATTTTGTGCTATTATTTCTTCTTCTACGATTATATGTTTGTTTTCACTATTCTACTCTACCAACAAGGGTATAATATCCCCACTATCACACCCTAGGACCTCACTACAAGTCAACAACCTATGGAATTTGGGGAAATGAACTTGTGGCCATGTGACCAACCGGGTACAAGGCATCATTGGGCGACACCTAGAACCGGGATTTTACATGATTTTTCTTATCTATTTTTTTGAATATGATATATTTTATATCCCTACTATTTTTTTATGCACCTCTATATGGTATTCAATTCTGAGGAAAAAACTGATGTTTAGAAAAGATATGTTACTTTTTCAGTGGATTTATGGAGGAATTTCAATACAATGAGGAAATAAATATGATTTTGGAAAGAGAAAAAATGGAATATCCCGCCTCAAGTATCTTTTTTCATTGAAGATACATTGTTGATATTTTTTTCCATCTAATATAATGAAAACTTTTAGGTATTATAATTATTCTATATTATATTGTAAAATTTATTATATATGTACTTAATTAATTTTTAGTTTACATTTTATATAAAATTACTCCAATAAATTCTATCAAGACATTCAATTGTAGAATGTTTACCCACATTATTTATTATGTGGATGGTATCATTTTTTGGAGAAAAAAATTATTGAGGAAAATATTGAAGCACACTGAGCTCACTCCACTAGGAGTTTTAATGATGTACAATTTGGTCTTCCATATCTACCCACCTTCCATGATAAATATAAAAGATGGAGGAGAAGAAAATAATTACAATATATTACAATGAAATTGAAGTAATTAGATGAAATAATTATAATTAAATAATTTATATTTTTCATGATTTTTTGTAATTTATAATCTAATAATAGTAATATTCCATTTTAATTTTTGATTTAAGGGTAAACTTTTAGAGAAATTGACACATGGCACTTTTTCCCTGTGTGTAAGATGGATATCCTAACCATTGTAATAAGAATTCTAGAACACCCTGGTCACATAAGTGGATATGAGGTGGGTGTTAGTATTTGAAAAGTTTTTGGTCATCAAACTAAATAATTAGAAGATCCAAAAATTGATTCCTTAAAAGCTCAGCTGAGATATATGAAATAGTCCATGGATGATCAAATTAAAGTATCTTGCAGCAGGCTATGTTAGAATAAATTATGAGACACACATTTTTTTCAAATCCTTCCCTGTCCACCCACCCTTCCCACCCTGCCTACTCAAATTCGACAAATCTTCACTGAGACCCAAATTTATACTATGAGTTCTATTTAGTTGCTAATTATGTAAATATTTTAGTGATGTGAATCATGAAATTTTGGGGGGATCATGTAATCACCAGCCAATTTATACGGGTCGGGTTTAGTGTAATGACCGGTCCTCGGGGCCCACACCGTGACTACCCCAAGCCCACCTTCCATAGGCCAGTGGCTGGCGACTATAACCAAAGGCATAAATCCCGATATAAGGGATTGAATTGTATTTATATAAGTAAACAAATACAACAGAGAACGTAAGCTGAGGTAATCACTATGTAAACTGAGAACAAAAGTAAGTGATGAAAAGTAAATGGGCCAGAATACACACCAAACTGAAAGTACAATACCACAGAATGAAAGTACAACAAAAGTAAAGTAAATCAACAACCACCGATTCATCCTCAGGCTATCCCACATGAAGGGTGGGTACATATGATCTCCTCAGCTCCTTGGGTCCGGCCATTCGCTCTGTGTACACCCCTCCTGATAGTCCACCTCCAGATACAGTCCTACTCCTCAAGCCTCAACCACGATCAGCACTGTTTGTCATCTGCAACCAACACAACATAGTGTCGGCATAGCCCGAGCAAGGGTGAGTATACAATACTCAGTAGGGACCCCGAGACCCCCGAAAGTCTCCCAGAATCCACAAAGGATAAACCAAAAAGGAAAGATACAAACACAAAGTATCAACCAACTCTACTTAGGTATATTACCATACATAAACCTAAGTAATCAGTTCCATTTCGTCTCCAACTCATGAGCCTATGTAAACCCCAGTCCACATAGGAAAGCACAACCAAATCCACACAGTAAAGCAAGTCAATCATATCGATGATAATGATTAAAAGTCAAGAATTAGATCACACAGGTATACTACTAACGAAGAGGGGTGGAGATGATAGATGTAGTCTCTGAATCATCTCCCCTGCCGAACCCATGTAGGATCCAAGTACAGAAGTCATCACTGTCAAACCCACGTAGGATCCTAGTACAGTAACCATCACTGTCGAACCCATGTAGGATCCATGTATTGTCTTCCTCACTGCTGAAACGACGTAGGATCCAAGAATAGCCGTCATCATCATCGAACCCACAGAGGATCCCAGTACGGTAGTCGTCACAGTCATAGCCAGCTCTAGGGTTCCCACACACCGCATACTCGATTTCAGGATGTTCTCCTCCTCATGTAAAAGGGGTGGATACATCAACTGTCACAATGACCAGATATGATGTATCCCATTGTTCCGTCCCATTCCATAGAGTAAAAAACAAGAAAAACGTTTCCATGACACAGATAATAAGATGACCAAGTCATTTCCCTAAAAGTACACGACGTGTAGGTAAAGGTTAAGCGTCGTGTTATCGGACACCATGTACTGCACATGTAAGCGGACCATGTCATGGGGATGTTTGTGTAAATATGTAAGTACATGGCGTGTGGAATGGTTACATGCCATGTCCAAACCTCTACGGTCAGGTCCATGTGCACTGGCCATGCATGGTCGTGTGGTGGTGTACAGGCTCGTGTACTGTACCTCGTGTCCGTGTATTCCGGAATACACGCTGAGTCGTCATGAAGCCGCTTTTTCCATGGTGAAGGAAGTACAGGCCGTGCCTCTTTGCCATGTGGTTCTGCCCATGTCTGTGTATCTCCCAGATTACATACCAAGTCATCATGAAGCCGCTTCGTCCATGGTGAAGGAAGTACATACCGTGCCTCTTGTTCATGTGTTGCTATCTGTGTCCGTGTATTTTCCCTGAATAAACTCCATTCCCATCGATATCACCTTTTTCAAACTGTGTGGAGATTATACACCATATTTCTAGAATCACACGTTGTGTGTTTTTTTCCTAACGTTCGAAACGGAATCCATAGTACGATTTTACTACACGGTGTGTTCTTCTGAAGGACATGCCGTGTATTCTGGAATTTTTTAGAAATGACGCCTCTGGATAGCACGCCTCCTGTGGTGTCCGTTCGTTGTTCCGATGATCCGATTCCTATGAAACTTCCACTTCTATGTCGCCCTGACACTCTATGTCCATTTACGATGTTTTCAGGCCTCCGATTAGCTACGAAAACATAACTTGGTTCACCTCTCAAGAACAGTTTAAGGACTCCACTTATTCACAAGAACGACGGAAGAATCAGACCATGTTAGTTTGGTCTGGTCCCTTCCGCCTTAGTCCGATAACATGAGGTTTAAGAGGAACGACAAAATAGAAGTAAAACCAATATTTCTCAATCTAAAACACACCCCTACCTCTACAAAATATGTCGAGTGTTTACGTCGAGGATGAGGGTTCGTAAATGTCGACGGAGAGCGTCTGAGAAGGAAGTGGTGTCGTTGTTGAGTTCCTACATTGGTTTCTCCTCCGTGGTCACGGAGGAATAATAAGATGGAGAAATCGGGGTCACCGGGTCGATTTTCTTTGTCGAAGAGTTGGTGTTCTTTGTTGAAGATGAAGTTCTTCTAATGGGACTAGAGCTCTGTCCTCCAATTCTCAACACAAGTCTCTTACCAAAATAAAATAAGATTCCCCTTATGTTATTTTACTTTTCCATGAATTCAAACTTATAAAATCTAAACACCTTAATCAATCAATTGATTAAATGTGTGTCTCCATGAATTAATGTGGAAGAGTGGGGAGAGGATGAGTTACCCAATTAAATACAAGGGGTTTCATGGGGGGGGGGGGGTTAAAGGGTTATGGAAAGTGAAAATGTTGGGGCTCATGTGGGCCCCACATTACATTTATTGTCACATGGGTTGTCAGGATGTTAGTGGGTCCCACCTTAACTCCCCCATGTAGTATAAAACAACCTTAGAAATATAAATAAAATTGTACACAATTTTATTCACTTTTTATTTAATCCATATTTTTTAACAACTCCTTCAAAGAAAACACCTCTTCAGTAAAGGCCCTCTTAAGCAATTACCAGTGATGCAGTTCCATCAGAGCCCTCAGATTTTAATTCCTATCACCGGTTCAAAAGATAGAAAAAACCCGCTCATTCGTTCACTGAACGTTCCCAAGCTAAACTTTGGAAATTGATTCCGACAACACAGGGCCTCAAAATAAGGTGCCACCAGAAACTATGTACTCGTAAAATCCCAAATAATATAAGAAAAAAATTTACATGAAATTTAATGTGCCTTAAATTACTCCCTGCTCAGGGATTTACATCCTCGTAAAGCTACATCACAAACTAGGGAAACAAATGAAGGTATTGTGCATGCATCTGAGCCTCCCACTCCCATGTGCTATCCTGGAGGTCCCCGTGCTGCCACCTAATGCAGAAAAGGGGAATCGACTGCCCACGTAGGACCTGATCCTATCGATCCATGATCTCCACCAGGACCTCCGAAAAAGTCACCCCGTCATCGATGTCCTTCTCCCCATGGTCGATGATATGCATCGGGTCATGCACGTATCTCCTCAGCTGAGATACGTGGAAGACGTCGTGCACTCGGGGCAACTGAGGTGGAAGATCCAGGAGATAGGCTACCTCGCCTATCCTGCTAAGAAACTGGAATGGTCCGATAAAGCACGAAGATAACTTGATGCCCCAACCAGATCTCCATAATCCACATCGAGATGAGACCTGTAAGAAAACATGGTCGCCGTCCTCGAAATCTATTATTCTCCGACTCTTATCAGCATATGACTTATGTCGGATCTGTTTAGTCCTCATCCGCTCCTAGATTATCTACACCTTCTCTGTCATAGCTTGAACCATCTCTGGTTCTACGAGTGCGGACTCCCCTAGGTCAGTTCAGCACATAGGTGATCTGCATGGTCGGTCATACAATGCCTCATATGGTGCCATCCCGGTGGTGGAGTGGTAACTATTGTTTTATGAAAATTCTTCCAAAGGTAGGTGATCCTTCCAGCTGTGACCAAAGTCAAGAACACATGCATGGAGAATGTCCTCGAGATTCTGAATGGTCCTCTCTGTCTGGCCATCCTTCTGAGGTTGAAAGGCAGTGCTCAGGCATAGCTGCATCCCAAATGCCTCCTACAACCCCTTCCAATTCCGGAAAGTAAAGTGAGTGTCTCAATCGGAGACGATAGATGATGGCACACCATGAAGCTGTACGATCTCATGAACATATAGGCATCCCATGCTCTCCACTGAGCCCTGCTCTCTGATATATAGGAAGTGGGCCGACATGGTGAGTCGGTCGACAATCACCCAGATGGAGTCATGTCCTCTGGTAGTACGTGGAAGTCCCATCATGAAATCCATGTATATAATGTCCCACTTCCACTCCGGGACCTCTAAGGGTTGTACCATGCCTGATGGTACCTGGTGCTCCACCTTCACCTGCTGGCAGGTGAGACATCATGAAACAAACTCAGCCATAGCCTTCTTCATACCCGGCCTCCAGTGCTATCGTCTCAGATCCGGGTACATCTTCTCTACTCCTAGATGTACCATAAAAGGGGAAGTTTGAAACTCTCTCCGCACATCCTCCTGCAATGCAACTGGTACCATGGTACATCCTCTGAAAAGGATGATGTGATATACTCGTACCGAAAATCCATCAGGTTCATATCATTTGGATATCTGTGTAGGTCGCATCTCACAGTAAATGTCCCCACACTATGCCTCTCCGACCCGCTAAAGTAGTGGAGGAGTGACTGTAGAAAGGCTACTCCATCTCTATCCACGAAGGATATCTGCAACAAGGCTAGCAGCTCCATCACCTCTCCAAGTAGTTGAATGTCTGATCTCCTACTGAGAGCATCAACTACTATGTTCACCTTCCCATGAGTATATAATATCACAAAGTTGTAGAACTAGAAGAACTCAAGCCATCTCCACAGTTTCAGGTTCAGGACCTTCGGCAAGAAGATATATCAGGGACTCTAGTGGTCATAGTAGACTGTAAAGTGCTCGCCCATCAGATAGTGCCGCCACATCTTCAAGGTGAAGGCCACTACTGCTAACACCGGGTCATGGGTAACATAGTTCTGCTCATGCTGTCTCAACTGTCGTGAACCATATGTGATCACTCCCTGCTACTGCATGAGGACACACTCAATTATGGTCCCGGATGTATCGCAGTAAACTATTTACCCTACGCCCTCCTCTAGTAGCCTCAAGATGGGTTCACTAATCAATCTCTGTCTCAACTCCTAGATGCTCTGCTGACATATATCCGACCACAAGAAGGGTTTCCCCTTCTTCGTCAATGCTGAAAGTGGTGCTTCTACTCTGGAGAACTCTGGCACAAATCTCCAATAGTACCCAGCCATACCTAGGAAACTCCACACCTCTGTCACACTCCTGGGTGACTCCAAAGCTAGTGCTTCCTCGATCTTTAAAGGATCCACCACAACTCCCCCCTCAGAGATGACGTTCCCCAAAGAAGTGGACCTCTCGAATCCAGAACTGACACTTTGAGAGCTTACCATAAAGCTGGTGCTCATAGAGTGTGTCCAGTACAACCCGCAAGTGGTAGGCGTGCTCCTCCTCAGTGGTCGAGTAAATAAATATGTCATTGATGAAGACCACCACAAAACAAATGAGGTAAGGCTGGAAGATCCTGTTCATGAGACTCATGAACACTACTGGAGCGTTGGTTACGCCGAAAGGCATAACCAAGAACTCATATTGTCCATACCGACACCTGAAGGACTACTTTTGCACATCCTCATCTCGAACTCTGAGCTGATGATAGCTTGACCTGAGGTCTATCTTCAAGAACCATCGTGCTCCCTTGAGAAGATCAAATAGGTCATGAATACTCGAGAGTTGATAATTGATCTTTATGGTCACTTGATTCAGGCGATGCTAGTCGACACATAGTCGTAATCTCCCATCCTCCTTCTTGGCGAATAAAATCGAAGAAGCACAGGTTGAAACACTGGGTCAGATGAATCCCTTTCCATGCAAGTCCTCCAGATGTACCCGCAGCTCACGAAGCTCAGCGGGAGCCACCCGTTATGCAGGAGTAGATATTGGGGCTATCTCATGGTGCAATTCACTATAGAAGTCTACCTCTCTACGAGGAGGTATTCCTGGAACGTCGTTAAGAAAAACATCCGCATACTGATCCACTACATCAGGAAAACTCGAACTTCGAACATCAAATGCTCCTATGATGAGACTAGCCAACTGATGGGTAATCGGTTGTCCTCTCCTCTGTGTGAGTCCATCCTGTGCTGCAAAGGCTCCCTTCTTGTCGGTAAAGGTGAACCTGCTCCCATCTGTGCGGACACACCGCACTTTGCACGTAATACAGTCGATCTGAGCATGGACTGTAGATAACCAATCCATGCTCAAGATGACATCGTAATGCCTCGATTCCACTATAAGAAGATCCCAGCCGAAGCTCTCGCCTACTAGAGTAAGCTCACACTACCGACACCAGTGTGTAATCATCGAGTCTGCTCTCGTAGGAGTATCTAGCCATAATGATCGAGCCAATAGCTCTGTCGGAACCTCCGAGCTCCGAACAAGGGCAGTGGAAATAAAATAATGACTCACTCATGTGTCTATAAGACATGATGAAAGGGTGGAGTAGACATATATAATACCTCAAATCATCTCAGGTGCACCATGGTTGTAAGCCTCCACTGCCTTAAGTTGAGCCTGTCTTTGTCTGCCAGCTCCCTGTGGTGGCGGTGGACCTCTTGGTGGTGGTGGTGGTAGAGCCGCAAAGCATCTCCCACCACCCACTGCTCGCCCAGATACTCTACCTCGTCCTCCTTCTCCATGCGGACTGCCATGACCAAACCTTTGCCTATGCCTGGGTGATCCCTCAACTATCTACTGCTCCTCTGCATGGTGGGTCGGGCAGTCACGAGCAATGTGGCCCTACCCGCCGCATGCATAGCACTGCCTTCCTCTCGTATGACTGGCTATGTTGCATGTTCCCCGCACATTCGAACCATTATCATGAGGTTTCCCACCTGATGGTCTGGTCCTCTTGGACCTCTGCGACATCTGTCTACTTCCGTCTACAGAAGAATCCACTACATGTCACCCTGCGGTAGGCCTCGCTGATGGTGTAGGCTTAGCAAGAATGGTATCCACAATAAGGGCTCGCTCCATTACTTGTGCCTGCGTCAAAATGCTGAGGGAGATCATCGAAGCCATGATATCATTCCACAGTCCATGCTCGAAGGTCTAGGCCTAGAAGAATGGGTCCCGTACCATTTTCGTGGAGTAGCGCGAGAGGTCGGTAAATCTCTCAGAGTACTGGGCTAATGTCATGCTGCCCTGCTGCAGTTGTAGTAACTCTTTGGTACGCATCGCATGGAGGGTGGATGGAATGAACTATGAGTGGAAGAGGCCCTCAAACTCCGTCCAATGTAGTGATGCCTCGTCGTGCACCTGGAGAATCAGGATCCAACATCTACTTGATGCCGAGTTTTGGAGAATTGCCGCAAGGATCACCACATGATCGGCTGGTGTCCCTACTAATATGAAGACTCGTATGATAGCCTCCATATAGTCATCGGCTACCGAGGGTCCATCTCTCTGTGGAACCTAGGCGGCCTCTGACGCTGAAACTTATGTAGCGCACTCAGGCGACGTTCACTCTCATCTGTTGGGGCTGGTGGCATCGGTGGCTCTACAGGTAGAGGTACCATCGGTGCCTCCACTGTAATGGGGCCTTACACTGAGGCCTCGTCACTCGGTGGGCGGTCATTTGGCACAAAGATCAGAACCATAGCTGGCTGCCGTCATGGGGCCATCCTGAAAAGAAAACAGGTGCACCATGGTTAACACAGTATACCTGGTGAGATTACATAATGTAATCATAAAGAAAACATTTGAAACACACATGTAATCAGTGTTTTCGAGGACTGAGTCAGAAATCAGAAGTCAGGGTCCTGGTGTATGGATACTTTGGCCGCCGCACCAACACTGGACTCTTTGGACTGTTAACCACACTCAAAAACCTTAACACTATTTCTTCATAGGAATAAATTATCAGAGTCCTAAGTTCTTCGGTAGAAACGACACCTCTGATACCAATTTGTCATGACCCATTCTCGGGGCCCGGGCCGTGACTACCCCAAGCCTTCCTTCCTTAGTCCAGGGGCTGGCGACTAGCACCAAAGGTGTAAATCCTGATATAAGGGAAGGCATTTGCTTTATATAAGTAAACAAACACAAAATAGAATGTATAATGAGGTAACCACTAAGTCAACTGAGTACAAAATTAAGTTCTGAAAAGTAAATGGGAGAGAATACAAACCCAACTGAAAGTACAATACAACTGAAAGAAAGTAAAACAGAAATAATGTAAATCAGCAACCACTGATTCATCCTCTGGCGATCTCGCCTAAAGGGTGGGTAAAGATGATCTCCTTAGCCCCTCAGGTCTGGCCGTCCACTCTACGTACGTCCCGCATGATAGTCCACCTCCAAATTCCGTCCTGCTCCTCAAGCCTCAACCACGATCAGTGATGTCCGTCGCCTTCATCCAACACAATGTATTGTGGGCATAGCCCATGCAGGGGTGAGTATATGATACTTAGTATGGACCCCGAGACCCCCTAAGGTCTCCCAGAATCCCCAAAGGAAAGATACAAACACAAAGTATCAACCAACTCTACTTAGGTATATGCCCATGCATATACCTAAGTCATCAATTCCATTTTGGCTGCAACTCACGAGCCTAAGTACAACCGAGTCCACACATGAAAGAATAACCCAATCCACACAGGAAAGAAAGTCAATCATATCGATGATATTGATTGAAAGTCAAGACTCAGCTCACACAGGTATACTAATCATGAATAGGGGTCGAGATGATAGATGTAGCCTATGAATCATCTCCCATGCCGAACCCACGTAGGATCCATGTACAGAATTCATCGATGCCGAACCCACGTAGGATCCAAGTACAGTAACCATTGCTACCGAACCCATGTAGGATCTATGTACACTCGTCCTCGCTGCTGAACCCACGTACGATCCAAGTACAGTCGTCATCGTCATCGAACCAACGGAGGATCGCACCATGGTAGTCGTCACTGTCGCAGCTAGCTCTAGGGTTCCTGCACATATTATACTCGATTCTAGGATTGTCCGCTCCTCGAGTCAGAGGGGTGGATACATCAAACATCATGAAGGCCATAGATGATGTATCCCAACATTCCGTCCCATGCCATAGGAGAAAAAAACGTGTCCACGACACAGAGAATAAGATGAACAAGTCATTTCCCTAATAGTACACAACGTGTAGGTAAAAGGTACACACCGTGTTATCAGACACCAGGTACTACCTATGTATGCGGAAAGTTTCATGGGGCTGGTCAGGTAAATATGTAAGTACACGGCGCGTGGTATGGTTACAAACTGTGTCCAAACATTTAGGGTCAGGTCCATGTGCATTGCCCATGCCTGGCTGTGTGGTGGAGTATATGCTCGTGTACTCAACCATGTGTCCCTATATTCCCGGAATACACGCCGAGTAATCACAAATCCACTTCTGCCATTGTGAAGGAATTACACTCCGTGCCTCTTGGCCGTGTGGTTCTGCCCATGTCCGTGTATCTCCCAGATTACATGCTAAGTCATCAAGAAGCCACTTCTTCCATGATGAAGGATATACATGACGTGCGTCTTGGTCGTGTGTTGCTATCCGTGTCCGTGTATTTTCCCTGAATACACGCCATTCCCATCGATGTATCCTCTATAAAACTTTGTGGAGACTACACCGTGTGTCTAGAGTCGCATGTTGTGTGTTACTTTTCTAACGTCTGAAACGGAAGCCACAGTATGCTTTTACTACACGGCGTGTGCTTCTGGAGTACACGCCGTGTATTCTGGAATTTCCCAGAAATGAACCCTCTAGACATCACACCACCCAAGGTGTTCGTTCTTCATTCCTATGATCCGATTTCTACGAAACATTCGCTTCTATGTCGCCCTGACACTCTGAGGTCGTTTACGATGTTTTTGGGCCTCCGATCGGCTCTGAAAACATAACTGGGTTCACCACTCAAGAAAAGTTGAAGGACTCCACTTATTCACAAGAACGGCGGAGGAATCGGACCGTGTTATTTAAGTCTGGTCCCTTACGCCTTAGTCCGATAACAAGAGGTTTAAGAGGAATGAAAAAATTGAAGTAAAACCAATATTTCTCAATCTAAAACACATCGCTACCTCAACAAAAGATGGCCAGTGTTGGCGTCGCGGGATTATGGTTCATAGATGTCGATGGAGAGCGTCCGAGAAGGAAGTGGAATCGTTGGCGAGTTCTTCTGTCCATGTCTCCTCCCTTTTCGCAGAGGAAGAAGAGGATGAAGAAACCGGGGTCGCCGGGTCAATGTTCATCATTGAAGAGTTGGAGTTCTTCGTTGAAGATGGAGATATTCGATAAGGACGAGAGCTCTCTCCTCCAATTCTCAACAGAACCAGCTAACCAAAATAAACTAAGCTTCCCCTTATTTTATTTTACTTTGACATGCATTCAAATTTACAAAATTTAAACACATAAATCAATTAATTGATTAAATGTGTGTTGGCCTGAATTAATGTGGAAGAGTGGGGAGAGGAGGAGTTACCCAATTAAATACAAGGGGTTTAATGGGGGGGGGGGGTTTAAGTGGTTATGAAAAGTGAAAAGGTTGGGGCTCGTGTGGGCCCCACCTTACATTTATCCTCACATGGGTGGTTATGATTTTAGTGGGTCCCACCCTAACTCCCCCATGTAGTATAAAACCACCTTATAAATATAAATAAAATTGTACACAATATTATTCACTTTTTATTTAATCCACATTTTTTAACAACTCTTCCAAAGCAAACACATATTCGGTAAAGGTCCTCTTAAGAAATTTACGGCGATGCGGTTCAATCGGTGCCCTCAGATTTCAATTACGAGAACTTGTTCAAAAGATAGAAAAACCCGCTCGTTCGTTCGCTGAACGTACCCAAGATAAACTTTGGAAATTTATTTCATGCATACCAGGGCTCAGAATTAGGTGCCGTCAGAAACTGCGTACTTGTAAAATCCCAAAGAATTTAAGAAAAAAATTTCCTTCAAATTTATGTGTCTTTAAATTTAGAGTATCTATATATGATATTATTGATCATACATTTCTACTACCATTCACAACCATGGTGATTACAAGAGTAGGGGACTATATGGGTCATTGTTAAATATTGGCCAACCATCCTTACTTTTCATATTTCATAGGAGGTATGTTTTTTTGTAATATTAAATATTTTTTTTTGAAAATTAAATATTTTTTTTCTAACATATAACATTTATAGAAGTATCTGAAATCCAATGAAATGGCAGAAATGAAACAATGTTTTCAATAAAAAACAACAGTATATATTTTAGATGTTTCAAATGGGATAGAATGATTATCATGGGATTCTTATACCTTGGATAATATATATGAGTTTTTCATTTTATATGATATATGTGGAAGATAAAATCCATTGAAAATATTCCACACAGATATCATGGATATGATTGATTTTAAAGGGAACACCATGAATGTGTTTCACTTGTTTTCCCTTAATGTAAATTGACCTTTCAGTTTTTATTTTTTATATTTAAAGATGATTTAAATTGACTAGATATATTAATTATTTAATTAAGTATCTACACACATTACATATTAAATATTATAGTACAAGTGTATATGGTTTTATAGATCATTAATATATTTCAAAGTAATAGTGATATGTGACTACTAAAAATAGAGTGGCATATACATGTGAGAGGTTATCAATGCCGAATATTTGGTGTCGGTTAATGAAATTTATTGATGGGTAAGAGAAGAAACATAATTATGAACTAATTTTCATTATAATGTCATTAAATTTGATATTTTCAAATTGTAGGGGAATTGGATGTTTCCCATATTCATCCAAAGTGAAAACACATTATATTGTTTTTCCACTTTATTATGTGGTGTTTATAAAAAATTTACAACATGGTAGAAAATTACTTTTTATATGTTTATATTTTTTAATTATTATTGTTTATACATGTATTATTAGTTTGTATGTATGAAAATTCAGGTCATTGATTTTTTTAAAAAATATCACTTATCAATACAGTAGTGAAATGCAATCAGATATGTGAATGCAAGGTTAATTATTTTTTATATAAGATATTATTTTCATTTTCAGAGATATATATATATGCATATACATTAGTTTTTATTATCATTTACATTTTTTACAAACAATAGTATCACCATCAACAAGGATATGTTGAATGTTGATATTATGTTATACAGGTCATTTAGGAGATAATCACAACTAGTGTAACAACTTATAATATAGAGATTTGTTATATTAATTATTCTATATTTTCTATCATATTTTTATGTTTTCTAATATTATATCATTCAACATCATTGTAGATGTCCAATGATATCGATTCATACACATAATAATATCATATCCAACTTTTATCTTTGTTTGAGAACTAATTTATTAGTATGATTAGGATTCATGGTATGTATATTCTTATATTATTTAATACTATTACATTTTCCTAAAAAAATATGTTCAAAAAAATATAATTTTTTATAATAAGGGTTTGAGATGATGATATTGAACAAATGCTTCAAAAATAAAAAATATAACCATGTTTTAAATTTAATGTATGTATTTTTTTATTCTACTTTATAATAAAATTCATTGATGACTATTTTATTAACTAGAAAAAAAAATATATTTTTTGTATATTTTTAGTAAATGTCTCATGATGTTTGGTTATTATATAATTTTTTTATATGTATTTTTATTATTATGGGGATTTAATATTCATATATTTCTATGAAAATTAAATTTCAGCATTAGGTTTTATAGAAACTAACATCAAATCATTAAAATGAAATTACATAGTTTTCGGTGGATGTTTTTTAAAAACTAAGGCTGAAAACTGTTTTTGGCTATGGTTTTGGACCTCTATGTCCAATAAAAATTGACATTGAAAATAAAATTATAGACTACGAACACTATAATTTCGGCATCATATTTTAAGAAACTAAAACTAAAAACCTATTTTTACAACACATGTATAGACTTTAGTTTAAAACCAATGTCAAAATGAAAAAGAAAACCTATGTTAAATAATATATTTTCATTAATGTATGATCTAGACATGCTGATAGAGATGGACATATGATCTATAGGTATCATTCCAAATATAAATTATTAAGCATATTGTACATGATGCTTCAGGAATGGATATTATACTATAAGAATAATGTTTTTTCCAAGGAGCATGATGCAGATAGTATACATTTTTATGTCCGAGATCGAATCTATAAGAATTGATGGTATTGCATATTGAAGGATGGTGTAATGATGATCCATTTTCATTCATGGAGTGTTATACTATAGTTACAAGAAAATTACCTTAGAATATTGACCACAGTGGATGTGATGTCACATGTATGTGGTTTTGTTTTGGACTATGGTTCAATACAGAAGAGGTATACTTCAGATAGGGTGTTGAACAAGGGATGTAGAAACACATAGTATAATTCATGAGTAGCATGCCTGAATAATTGATTGGCTTCTATTATCATGGCATATGGAATAGGATATTGGAATGATGATCCTTCACCTGGGACATGGAGAGACTAATTATTTTGGAACCACCGATGTTATGTGTAATGATTTGATCGATAGTGGGTCCATGAACTACCTTAATATTTTGAGATTTTCTTGATTATACCAATGTTTAATATATATATATTGATGGATGGATTTATAGTTTACATATTGGAAAAATTCTATAGGAAATATTTTTATGATACATCTGGTAGATTTTAGACTAATAGTTTAGGCCAACTGGTATGTTTGTGTTGTAACATGGACTTATGTGTTGGGGTTAGAAATAAGAGATAATATTTGGGTCATGAGGAAATGTTATTGGATGACATATATTATTATTATAAATGATAGTATTATTATATAATGGGTTCCTAGAATTTATAGGTCCATGCATGGTTACCATGGATATGGAGACCATATGTAATTTGTAATGCAATTTCATCAATACATGATCAGAGACATCTAGGAATTGGCTGCTGTATTCATGTTTTAAGAAGTTCTTGGACATAAGGATCAATAATGGATTTATTTTCTTTTACTTCTATATTTATTCTTCATCTAGGATAAACATATTGCATGATCCCAACATTATGGGTGAAATTTATAACTTCACCATTGGGTATGTCCTACTGACATTTATTTCTCACCCCCTGTATGAGAACTTTAGTGTACATGTACACCTTATTTATGGTTTAATGTTAAATATAGATTCACAATTCATAGGGATGAAGAAAATGATTGCATGGTTGAGAAGGATGACCCTTTGGAGTCAAATAGTCATCCAGGATCTTCATTATGGGGTACTAGATACCGGGAATGTTTAATGGAATGGATTTTTCAGCAGCTCATTTTTTCATTTATTTATTTTGTATATGTTATTTTCCATGTGGGAGACAGTTGATTTCTTTATAACACGGTTATTCTTCCCTTTACTGTATTTATTTTTATTACATAATTTTTCAATTTAAATATATTTATTCTTCCACATTGAATGATTTGTATGGAATTTAGTAGTTTACATATAGTTGTGCACTCTGATATAAGGTTATAGTCTCCTCACAATTACACTTGAGACACTAGATTCTAATCAGAAGCATAAATCATAAGAAGAGTAGTGCATAAGGTCTTGTGTTGAATCGTATTAGGGAACCATTTTAGTGGAATCTGGGTCATGATGCTTGAATGTGGTATCAGAAGAGTTACATTCTTGTTATTTCATTTTTTTGGGTTTAGTAGATAAGGGGTATAAGAATGTGTCAGTGCTTATGTTGGAAACCACGTTGGTACACATGGAACCCATATAAAAGAATGAGGACAAGGTTACTAGGGACTGGTTTTGATGTTCATGATTTGTTATGTTTTGGTTGGGTATAATTTTATAATTCATCAATGCATATGTTGTTTGGATTTTGTGGATTATGATGTATTTTAAGCTATTAGCCCTTTGGAAAGAGGTGTGTGACTTGGTTTAGACTGTTGAACTAATGATGCAAGAGGTGTCTCTGGCATCATGATATCCATGTATAATTTCCTTGTTATATCCCTCATTGTATCAAAATTTATGGATATCTATTTTATGGAATGTTATGTGGATCCTTGGTGAGGTTCACGTCGATTGGGACACAGGTGTGGCCCCTGTTCGTGGTTGTTGTATTCAACCTTATGAGTTAGTATAGTGAAATTATAGTACTGTTTGTCCCCTTTGTGTGGGTTATTGGATGAGTTTGGTAATATGTCTAGGTTATATAGGAATCAGTCTATCATTAAGATACATAGAGTGTATGAATTATCTAGTTGTGGGATGTTGGTTGGTATATGACTCCTTTTTTGTTTGAAGCCCTTTAAGAGGGTGTTTTTTCTAATGTCATGTGATGATTAGAAGAGTGCATGTTGATGACCATGAGTTAGGTCATTCATTGAGTTAGTGTAGAACTATTAGGTTTTTCATACGGACTTGATGTGAGGCTAGAACAGTAGAGGTAGGTGCTTTAAAATAGGGACCATATTTGAATGACTTTAGAGTTGAGATTTAGAGCCGATTGACATTCGAGGGTGACCCGTGAGTGGAGACAACAATTTATTAGTGATATTAGGTTTCATGAGTTATAAATGTAATCTTGGTTATTTTTGGGTCAATTAACATAGAGTGTAGTTGTGTTTAAGGTTTGGGATCATTGGATACCTTTCAATTTTGATAAGTACTAGTGAATAAAGTTCCTTTAGTGTAGATGGTTTTGAGAGGGAAATTTATATTCAGGTGCCTAGCCTTGGAAATGGTTATGCAGGTGACCTAATTCTATTGTATTTGAGTTTCTTCAAAATAATATGGAGTTCTCATGTTTTATGGTGAGGTATTTTGAGATAATTTTCTAAAGAAGTTTCTCTCTAGAGTCGATGTAGAATTTGTGTTTGGGTTAAACAACATTTGAAATAGTTTTTTGTTAGTGATATCCTAGAGATCTATGCACTGGTGCTACATTGAATCATTTTGATTTTTTATTAGATGTTAGATGTGTTTATATCTATGTTGATTGGTTTTGGAAGATATCCAGGAGTGGGATAAGGATAATTGTGGGAATGTAGAAATTTTAATCAGCATGGTGACCTGATAATTTGCGATATAACTACGATGTTCTAGAATAGATAACGTTGCATAGATATTCATTAATGACATATTATTATACTCATGGTTTTGAGGTTATAATAAAAAATAGGTTTACATCATCATAATAATCCAACAATTGCATCATCTTTATGCCATTCTATATAGATGTTTCCTTGTATTGATAAGGGGAATCCTGGGATGTTGTGGTAACGGACCATTGTGTGTGAAGTCATATAGTTAGGATCGCACTATAGGAATTAAATGTGTTAGGCCTCAATGGCTAATTAGAGAAAAATTATTACATGTTTTATCACAAATGAAGCGAATGGTAAATAATCGATGTTTCCTTTGGACGCTCTAGTGGGTTAGAGACAAGCGTGTCTAGTTATGGTGTTTGGTTGTGATTGTGGAATGATATATGGAATGATAGTCCGCTTTTGAGGTGATTGTAATGATACTCATATAGTGGTGAGTACTGAATCAATCATGGTGATGTGACCCTTGTGAGGGTAGGTTCAAGGATTCTTTGAGGACCATGTATAGGGGGTTTCTGGGCCAGTAATGTTGTGTTTTGAAAGGAAACATCCATGATGGGAAGCATCATCGATCTGAATTGGAAAAAGTGTGTTGATTCCTAAAAAGTAGATCATCATGAGTTTTATGATGAGTTTTAAATTATGACATGATTCTTTGGGATAAAAATGTGTGGGTAGAATCTGTATCTACCCAAGAATGATGTAGGTGGACATTACATTACTTTTGTGGAATTATTAATACATAACTAAAACAAACACTGAATGATCGTATTAGTTTTGTGTATTTTGAAACTCAGAATATAATCTTCTAATCATGGTGAATGATCTTCAACATCTCCCATAAAGATCATCCCATTTTGTTTTATTACCTATAACCTTTCTTTATATCCTGGAGAAAAGAAAACATATAAAGGGTGAGCTCAAATGCTCTGTAAGGGAAAGCATGGAGAAAATAAAACAAACCATATACATTGAACTTCAAACCATGAACATAAAGTTTGAACGTTAAAATCTTGAGTTGTGAAATAAATCATGGACATACATAAGATATAGATCATAAAGGAACATCAATCACGATAAAATAACATGGGAATAAAACATAAAATTTTGGCAACCATTAAGCACTTGATATGATTTCCATAGTAGCCAAGGCATTGGATCCAAGACCATCTAAGTGGAGAAAGTCCCTTTATGAATTGAGTTCACTCCTCATTCCAGTCCTGTATCACTAAACTGGATTAACTTACCATTCCATCCATGTCTATATCAAGATATATAAATCATTACCCAATGAATTGGAGGGAGATATAGGTCCTACCCATCTCATATTGAAATCATTCTTTCGTGTTCCACAAAACAATCATAAATCATTCATCATAATCCAAGGAATAAAATGGGTTTCATAAAAATAATCCCATCTTAACATAATCCATATAAAACAAATGGATATCATTTCACCATAAGAAAAGTGAAACCATTTAAATAATAGAGACATTATATTTGAAACATACACATATGAAATAATTTCATCTTAGATGGAAAATTGATTTTGATAAAACACTTGAAATGAATTCTTGAGGAAAATATCCTTTCTTCTTCAAAATTATGTTCTTTTCAAAAAATTCCATGAAATTTTAAAAGAAAAGGATTTTTCTGAAAATATTTATTAAATATTGTAGAGTATGCTTCATGAAAATAAGGTATTCTAAAACCTTAAAAATATGTTCATGCCGTATAAGTTAAAAAAACATTTTTCTCGTACTTTTGTCGGAAAAGCCAACAAGTACCGTGTATGGTAATCAAAAGAAATATTCTTTACATACCATGTAGTAAAAGTAAAAATTGGTAGAAATTAAATTAATCACACATGAAACAATTTTTATAAAATAGGGACATGGATGATAAATATAACCCCAGTAAATACTTACGAATAAACAATCTCGGATAAAAAATAGATTGGAAAAGTTATCCCTTACCTTAGGTCTGATATGATTCTTACGTATCCGAACCTCCTGTATAATGATTTAAATAATGTCATTTAATTGTTACATAATCATATTCATTATTATGATATCATATATGGTTTACTTATGACTTTATATTACCCTTTCTTTTGTAAATTCTATGTTAAAGCAGTTTTTTGGGTAAAATCGTTTTATTTATCGTACGTGTTTGGAATTATTGTTCTTGATATTATTATTAATTATATAATGATTTTATTACTTATAGAATTTAAATCATGATTTATATATCATATATATTCAGTATATATATATAATAGATAGATAGATGAAATGAAATACATCGTTCATGGAGACGGTATGCCGTACGTACGCATGAACACTGTTTTCATTTTCTTATTGACTTGAATGGAAATAAGTAGATGAAATATATATATATAAATCCAGTAGCTTTATCATGTCATATATTTCCCTATTATTCATTATATATACCTTATAATCATTATTGAGTGGTTAACATGGAGAATGAATCTCATCACGTCGTGGAAACGATAATCTGTACGTACGCACAAGCGATGATATCATTCGCATAATTATTTAATTGAATTGGAGTGGATGATATAATTTTACAGAATCATTATGATGTTATAATAACTATATATAGTTATTATTCGCACCATTATACCCATCCAAGTAATGTGGTGGTGGAAAACAGATTACACCACGACCTGGAGACGATATTATGTACGTACGCACGCGCGATGATTTCGTTTTCCGTAGGATGGATAGACGGTGAAATGGGGTTGTTTCATATTTATAATAACATATGAGTATATTATATATACTGATGTTATTAGTTTATAATTAAACAACAAAATAAGAATAATTTGAGGAAGAAAGAATATTTGAAAGAATCGGTAGAAGAGATTACCTCTTCCTCGATGCACCTCCTTTAAACTTCTTATTAGGGCACAATAGTTGTTATTTTGAGAAGACCATATCCTCATTGATGTAACTATAGAGGTTGATAAGAGGAATTTCTAGGGTTTGGATGAGCTTCAAGGCTCAAAATGGTGTGAAGAGAATAGGGAAGGGGTTCCCTTTTATAAGGGAGGAGAGAGGAACCTTAGAAAAAACATAAACTATTATTTTATAATAAAGTCGTATTCAGTTTTTAATAGCTCAAAACGGATTTATTTAGAAGAAAAGGGGGTGAAGGGTCTAAATACTCTCAACCAATAAGTTTTAGACAAGTTTAGGTTACTATTTTATCCTTATCATTTAGATTTAACTCTAAGTCAAATAATTTAACTTTTACCATGTATTTTTGTTTTCTTACACTATATGATTAATAAACATACAATTAGAAGAAACAATAATCCCAAGTCGTTCATTATTAATATATATATCCATTTCTAAGTCATTTGGACGATCCATAGATTTTTAGGAATCAAATAATGATTAATAATAAAATATTTGTTATAAAAAAAATTTTATGTCAATTTTGCACTATTTGGTACCTGATTTTTTTGAAAATCATAACAGCATTATTAGTTCAAATAAAGTTAATTAAATCAATACTAACATTTTATATTAACCTAGAAAATTATTGGAATTCATAAAATGTCTAAAATTACATTTATTTGGGTATTTATAACATCAATTATGTTAATATTTCCTTAATAAGGTAATTATTATGTCATCATTGTGTCATAAATAAATTAAATTATATAATTTATAAAAATTATAAATAAAATACAATTATTTAGGAAATTGTGTTTTCTTTTTAATGAATATTTATAGTGAGATATATATTATGTATAACCCTATATTAAATATGATTTAGTTATTAAACATTGATTTTAACTATTTTAACTCTTTTTTAAATAAAATAATAATAAGTGTCCAAATATAATCCAAGTGGACCTAGAGGGTAATATTTTATTCCTAAGGTTGTTTTCGGTCTAATTAAACTTATCCAATACAATTAGGACATGTGTTAGGATAATAATAATATCATTTTTACCCTTAATTACCCTATTTAATTTTAACCGTGGTAAATAAATGTAAAAAGATACTATTCACCAAAAAATTATTTTTATCTTATTGAACCACATTTTACTCCTTGATATTAACCGTGTATCTCGGATTTTCGAAATTCCACTCATAGAAGCGGTAAAATTATGTTTTATGTAAGTTTGCAAAAAGCTCCTAGGAGGTAGGTAAAAGACGGTGAAAAGTTCAATTAAAATTTTATATATCTAAAATTATTATTAAATGACTCCAATGAATTACATTGAACATATATTAGTATTATGTATCATTTTTGACATAAAATAAATGTAAATAAAATAAATAATTATTTAAATAAAATGTCGGTTTTTAAATAGTAACCTAGTGTATTCACTATTCTTAAAAAATTGAATGTTTTCAGAAAAATGCCAATAATTCACCCTAGGCTAATTTCAATATTCTGAATCCAAAAATGAAGTCCATTTCGAAAGATATAATTTATAAAATTTCAAAATGTGGTTATTACTATTCATAATGACTAGTTTATATAATATTTTAATAACATATCACTATTTAGTGAAACTCGGTATTGCGTACAACACACGCTATCGTGGAAGGCCGTGATTGCGTGTAATGCAAGACAAGTCAAGTTTGTGTGTAGTGAAAGACTCTTTAGTTGTTGTATATAACAGAATACAACCATATTTCATTTATTCATTGAATAAATATATATATATATATATACACACTCAATGTTTCGTAGTATAACTACTATCGAACGAACTTGAAATTGTGTGTAACATGATCCAATAATAGTGTTGCGTATACTACAAGAAAATACGGTGTTTCGTATATCACAAGATAATCTTGGTGTAGCGTACAATAGAATATGTGAATGAAATTAAAAAAATATATCTCATAAAATCTCAGGGTGTTACATTCTACCCCCCATAAAATGAATTTCACCCTCGAAATTCATCGGGGTTATAAATGGTTTACTAATCAAAAGTTTTTTTAATAGAAACCCACATCGTAAAAAGTAATACAAAAACTTCATTTTAAAAAGAGAAGTTAGAATCATAACATTCAACCAAAGTAACTCATTACTGGGTTTCCACATAGGACAACATGGGTGAAAATTTTGATATGGAAGAGAAGTATTACCATAAAATTTTAATGAAGAGTGGTAGAGGACATGGGTATAAAAAATCCAACAATCAAAAAGCCAAAAATTTGTGATGATCTAAGGTACCATCTGATTCAACAGATATAAGGGAATTAGGACAACATTTTTGGTTTTCAAGATAATTTCCCTAAAGTTGAAGAAATTTGAATTACAAGAAATGCTTTCTTGATTTTGGTACAATCTCACCGTTGGTCGTTCCCTGGAAAATTTCCACTTCATCTCATAAATAAATGATGTTGAATTTTTCATTCATGAAGTGTTAGAAGATCATGTGATAGAATAATGGGTCATTCCATCTGTCTCAAACAAAAGGATAGAAAAAGTTATCAAAAATACATAAGTCCATCTATAGTGAGATTAATCATATATGGTTCCTAAAATGAACTTATACTTTATATATCATACTGCTAAATATAATAAAACTAGTTTCTACTAACCAGTGACTTCCTGTAGGCCATTGGTTGGTGATAAAGGCCTATCACACTTTGTTTGGGGATTTGATTCCCACAGCCTTGTCCAACGGAACGAGTTGTCGCTCGTCCTATGTGTTTTCCTTTTTGTAAAAATGCATTATTATAAAATTCCATCAATAATATCGAAAACAGTTATAGCCTTACACAATTCTAACTTATGTCCAACATTATCCATTCCAATTTTTAGGCTTATCCAAAATACTTCTGTCCATGCTCATAGTATAAAGAAAACAATTACGAGAAATTTCATCTTACGAGTATGTGAATACCACCATTTATCCCCCATATATCATAAGATATATCGTGCTGGTCGAATTACAAACACGTGAATATCTTAATAAAGTATTCTCTTGATAAATGAGTACCCATTGAACCTTAGTGAAAACATGAATGTTGTCAAAAGTTAAATCTTTCCACATATCAAAATCCCAAAAATTATATATGCTCAAACCATAATATCACTTAGTCCTTATGTCAGTCATGAGCTCATGAATACTATCAAACAATTTATTTTCTCTTTATCCCTTCATTATGCGCATATCATCTGCTTTCAAAAATATTTGAATCACTTTTCATGGTTACTGATACCATATTCGTATAGAAAACCACAATGGACCAATACACAGGTATTTAAATATACCATAAAAGTACCTCAACAATATTATTATGGAATTCCAATACATAATCCCTTCAATCCATCCTCTTAAATGATTGGCATGGAATAGTTCCTTCCTTTATTTAGAAGTAACTTCATAGGTCAGGGCATTAAGTTGGGTAATGCCCATGTTTTCCAAAGATAAGACATTGGACTCCATAACATTCTATCACTTTATGACCCTTTTCTTTACATATATAACATCTTCTACTCCATTTGAGGTATTCCTCAAGGTTCTTCTTCCCTTATTTAGAAATATCAATCTTTTTTTCTCTATGCTCCTCAATATGGGAACATGCATAAAATTCCATCTTCCTCTTATCTGATAACTTAGGAATACAACTAAAGTTCACCTTGTTAATCATATATCGAGATGACTGATTCAGCATAATCACAATATCTTTCTCTCCAGGCATTACATAATTTCATTGATCATAGTCTCCAATTTTTCTATTGGAATCAATGTTAACTGAATTCCTTCTCGTTCTCTCCATTGACTATGACCATAAACCATAGTGTAAGAAACATTTAAAATAACGAGGAACCACATTATCATAAAAAGTCACTTATGGGATGCGTAACTTATCAAAAATTCTTTAATCCATGACACCTTAGGTTCACCCTAGGATATTCATGATCGTCAACTAAATTATAGGACTCTAACCTATACGTATACTTAACCTTAGGGACATCCCTAGACATACCTTAGAAATATCTTTAGGGATTTCACTAATGTTTTCACATCCTAGTATCCAAAGGTTAACTAAACCTTCCCTATGATACCAACTGTAGAGACCCAAAGAGTGACGTACGTGGACATTACATTACTTTTTCGGAATACATAATACATAACAAAAACAAACACTGAAGGACCGTAATAGTTTAGTGTCTTTGGAGACTCAAAATATAATCTTCTAATCTAGGTGAATGATCTTCAACATCTCCCATAATGATAATCCCCTTTTTTTATCTTACCTAAAACCTTTCATTATATCCTGGAGAAAATAAAACATATAATGGTTGAGCTCAAATGCTCAGTAAGGGTAATCATGGAGAAAATAAAACAAACCATATACTTTTGAACTTCAAAACATTAACATAAAGTTTAAATGTCAAAATCTGGAGTTGTGAAATAAATCATGGCAGTACGTAAGGAATAGATCATAAAGTAAAATCAATCATGATAAAATAGCATGGCAATAAAGCATGAAATTCTCGAAACCATTAAACACATGATATTATTTACATAGTTGCCAAGGCATTTATACCAAGACCATCTTAGTGGTCAAAGTCCCTTTCTGAATCGAGTTCACTCCTCTTTCCAGTCCTGTATCACTGAACTGGATTAACTTACCATTCCAGCCATGTCTATCTCATGAGATATAAATCTTTACCCAATGAATTGGAGGGAGGTATAGGTCCCACCCATCTCATATTTAAATATTTCTTTTGTGTGACACAAAACAATCATAAATCATTCATAATATTCCAAAAAATAAAATGGGTTTCATAAACATCATCCCATATTAACATAATCCATATAAAAAAATGAATATCAATTCTTCATAATAAAATTGAAACCATTTAAATCATTGAGACATTATATTTGAGACATAGACATATGAAATAATGTCATCTTAGATGGAAAAATAGTTTTGATAAAACACATGAAATGAATTCTTGAGAAAAATATCCTTTATTCTTCAAAATAATTTTCTTTTAAATAAAAGCTATGAAATTTTAAATGAAAACGATATTGTTGAAAATAGTCATTATATATTGTCGAGTAAGATTCATGAAAATAATGCGTTTTAAAACCATAAAAATCCGTTCATCCCATATAAGTTAAAAAAAATATTCTTCTCGTACTATTTCCGAAAAAGTAAAAAAGTACCTCGTATGGTAAAAAAAGAAAGATTCCTTAAATACCATGTAGTAAAAGTAAAAAATGGGTAAAAATTACATTAATAATATATGAAACCATTTTTATAAAATAGGGACATGGAGGATAAATATAACCCCAGTAATTACTTACGAATAAACAATCTCGGATAAAAACTAGATTGGAAAAGTTATCCCTTACCTTAGGTCTGATATGTTTCATACGTATCTGAACCTCCTATATAATGATATAAATAATTTCACTGACTTATTAAATAATCTTATTCATTATTATGATATAATATATGGTTCACTTATGAATTTTTATTACCCATTCTTTTGTAAATTCCATGTTAAAGCAGCGTTTTGGGTAAAATCGTTTTATTTATCGTACGTGTTTGGACGTGTTTTTCATGATATTATTATTACTTATATCATGATTTAATTAATTACATAATTTAAATCATGATTTATATATCATATATATTCAGTATATATATATATATATAATAGATAGAGAGACGAAATGAAATACACTGTTCATGGAGACGGTAGGCTGTACGTACTCATGAATGTGGTTTTATTTTCCTTATTTACATGAATGGAAATAAGTAGATGACATATATATATATATCCAGTATATTTATCATTTCAAATATTTCATTATTATTCATTATATATACTTTATAATCATTCTTGAGTGCTTAACATGGAGAATGAATCTCATCGCGTCGTGTAGACGGTAATACGTACGTACACACGAGCGATGATATCATTCCCATAATTATTGAACTGAATTGGAGTGGATTATATAATATTAAAGAATCAGTATGATGTTATAATAATTATATATAGTTATTATCCACACCATTATATCCATCCATGTCAGGTGGTGGTGGAAAAACAGATTGCACCACAACGTGGAGACGGTATTCCGTACGTACGCACGCGCGGTGATTTCATTTTCCGTATGATGGATAAAAGGTGAAATGAAGTTGTTTCATATTTATAATAAAATATTAGTATATTAGTGATACTTATGTTATTAAATTATAAGTAAACAACTAATGAATAAGTAGTTTTTTTGAAGAAATAATATTTGAAAGAATCGGTTGAAGAGATTACCTCTTCCTCGACGCACCTCCTTTAAACTTCTTCTTAGGGAACTATAGTTGGTCTTTTGAGAAGACCATAACCTCTATGATGTAACTATAGAGGTTTAGAAGTGTAATGTTCATGGTTTTTTCGAGCTTCAGGGCTCAAAAGGGTGTGAAGTGAAGAGGGAAGGGGTGCCCTAAAATAAGGGAGGAGAGGGGCACTTTAGGAAAAACATAAAATATTTTTTTATAATAAAGTCATATTCGGTTTTTAATGGCTAAAAACAGATTTATTTCGAAGCTAAGATGAGGAAGGGTCTAAATACTCTCAAAAAATAGGTTTTAGAAAAATTTAGGTTACTATTTTAACCTTATCATTTAGATTTAACACTAAGTTTAATAATTTAACTTTTACCTTGTCGTTTTATTTTCTTACATATATGGTTAATAAACCTACTATAACAAGCCAAAAAAACCCCACATGGTTCATTATTAATATATATATCCTTATCTAAGTCATTTTGCCTAATCGTAGATTTTTAGGAATAAAATAGAAATTAATAATATAATATTTGTTTTAAAAACTATTTTATATCAATTTTGACACTATTTGGTACTTGATTTTTGTGAAACTCATAACAGCATGATTAGTTCAAAAAAGTTAATTAAATCAATACTAAAAAGTTATATTAACCTATAAAATTAGTGTACTTCCTAAAAAGTCTAAAATTATATTTATTTGGGTATTTATAACATCAATTATGTTAATATTTCATTAATAAGGTAATTAATGCGTCATCATTGTGTCATAAATAAATTATATTATTTAATGTCTAAAAATTATAAATAAAATACCATTATGTAAGAAATCGTCTTTTATTTGTAATTAATATTTATAGTCTAATTTATCATTTGTATAACCCTATATTAAAAAAATTTTAGTTATTAAACATTGATTTTAACTATTTTAACTATTTTTTATATAAAATAATAATGAGTGTCCTAATCTAATCTAAGTGGACCTAAAGTGTAATATTTTATTCCTAAGGTTCTTTTTTGTCGAATTAAACTTATCCAATACAATTAGGACATGTGTTAGGGTAATAATAATATCATTTTTACCCTTAATTACCCTATTTACATTTAACCGTGGTTAATAAAAGTAAAAAGTTACTACTAAAAAAAATTATTTTTATCTTATTGAACCAAATTTTACTTCCTAATATAACCAGTGTCTCTCATATTTTAGAAATTACACTCACCGAAGCCGTAAAATTATGTTTTATGTATGTTTTCTAAAAGCTCCTAGGAGGTAGGTAAAAGACGGTGAAAGGTTCAATTAAATTTTTATATATCGAAAATTATTATAAAATGACTCCAATGAATTAGATTGAAATTATATTAGTATTATGTATCAATTTTGACCTAAAATAATTTTAAATAAAATAAATAATTATTTAAATAAAACTTCGGTTTTTAAATAGTAACCAAGTGTTTTCAATATTCATCAAAAATTGAAAGTTTTCATAAAAATACCAAAAATTCACCCTAAGATAATTTCAATATTCTGAATCCAAAAATGAAGTCCATTTTGAAAGATAAAATTTATAAAGTTTCACAAATTTGTTATTACTATTCATTACTGTTGTTTTATATAATATTTTAATAATATATCGCGGTTTAGTGAAACTCAGTATTGCGTACAACACACGCTATCATGGAAGGTCATGATTGTGTGTAAAGCAAGCCAAGTCCGGTTTGCGTGAAGTGCAAGACTCCTTTGTTGTTTCGTATAACAAAATACAACCATACTTTATTTATTCATTGAATATATATATATATACACTCGATGTTGCGTAGAATAACTACTATCAAACGAACATGAAATTGTGTATAACACGATCCAAGAATATTATTGCATATACTGCAAGCTAATACGGTGTTGCGTGTAGCACAATAATATCATGGTGTAGCGTACATCAGAAGATATGAAATAAATTAAAAAATATATATCTCATCAAATCTCGGGGTGTTACAAGATCTATCCAAGTATTAATTATGGTGAAAAGAAGTGGCATTTCGTTCAATGGGTGTCATGACCCCTCTCATGAGTTAAGTAGAGAAACCTAGTTGGAATCATTGAGTAGATAATAGTGAGTCTAGAACATAGTAACATCCATGTTGGTTTGGTATGTATTTTTGAATGACTATTTAGGCTTCTTGAGTATGAGATGGTTTTTGGTGCTGAGGTTCTAGAGTCCCTAGTTCTCTATATATTTCAATTTGAGCATTAATTTAATTAATTTTTTAGGTTAATGTTTAGAGAATGGGGATAATTTTCCATTGGAATATTTCCTCATATAATTATCATGACTACTCTATTGGTATTTAAATGGGTTGTTCAACCTAGAATTAATGTTTGGTGGAATTTCTGTTTTTTTTGTTTTGGAAGCATATTTAATATTTTGTTAAATAATATTACAATTTTAATTCTGTTTCTGGTGGATGCATATTTTTAATGGTGTATCTAATTGATATTCTTAACCCATGATTTATTTTAAAATGGTGTGTTTTTCCTTGGTGGGGTATAAACTCAATTCTAGTTTGTGGAATCTAGACTACTCTTAAGTAGTAGTTTATTTAATTAAGTAATCAATTAGTTAATTTTTGATAAAACATAGTAAAAAATATCACCCCCATTGGTGTTTCCACTCATGGATGGTGGGGGATGGAAGCTTTGTATTCTTTGTGGCTGGACTAGGATGGGGGAGAGTGAGATACCATCAAGCATAATCCTTGGTATAGATAGGGACTAGACTAACATCCACCAGCTTCTATGAGTGGATTTCAACATAATGTTATAGTAATTACGCCATGAGGTTTTACCATTTTAGGTTTTATTCCATGATCACCATATATTTTTTGTTTTTGTGGATTATATTCATATAATAATAGTTAAGGATGTCACATGGTTCATTCTGTGATTATTTGTGGGAAAATTATAGTTTGGGGAGGTCCACATGGGTCTTTCTTTTAAAAACCCAAATAGCACGATGTATGGTCTTAATAATACAAACTACATTTTCTTCATATTCAAGGAATAATAGATTAAGAAAACTATATGACATGTAGTCTGCAAGAATCTTCATGTTGTGATACTCAGCATGTGTAAGATTGAATCGTCTGATGAACCATGTAAGGTGGATATGGCCATATTGGGTGCACAGTCATACATCATGTAGTGAAACATCATGTGTGAGTACACAGTCAAATAAGGACACATGTAAAGTCTATGTGTGGTACATGGGTAGACATGCCATGTTAGGTACCTTCCATGTGACTGAAAAACATTCCTTGTACTTGGGTTTTATATTCCATGTTTAGTTGTAGTACATTCCCATGTGGGGTTATGGGATAACACACCATTTGATCCCAAATACATGATGTGTGATGTTGTTCGTTTACCCTTTAAGGGGTTTTGGGGTTTTTACAATCATAACATTAGTGGAATTGGTATTACTCTTTTCTGATCATTTTTACAGAGAGATCATAATGGAGGGATACTTTGGGCATATTTGGGTCGTCTGGACAGTGTTTTGGTCCATGATAGTTATGTAGTATTATTCTCCTGAGGTTTAGATTTAGAATAATTTCATGGGTTTTATTGTGAGTCATGATTCCCAAGTAAAGATTCTAAGATTATTTTTCAC
The DNA here is from genome assembly GCA_963277665.1 of Viscum album. Lineage (NCBI taxonomy): Eukaryota > Viridiplantae > Streptophyta > Magnoliopsida > Santalales > Viscaceae > Viscum > Viscum album. The sequence continues at coordinate 1,708,178,575 of OY728121.1, forward strand.
ATACATGAGTGTTACATTGTTAGATGATTGAGGTTCCTTAGGTGGATTTTGGAAGGCGATTTTGAGTAGTATCTATTGAAAAATTAGGCTCTATCATAGTATACCGGAATTGGTTGTTAAATGTTAGAGCATATGAGTTTTAGATCCAATTTTTTACGATCACACTAGTTTTTTCCATTGGGATTGCATAACCACATTGTAAAGAGTTCATTGATGTATTCCATTGATGTTTTGACTTGAGTCAGGGGGAGTATTAAGGATTCCCATAATCTATTTGATTTTAGTTATGTTATATTTGGATTCCATGGTTGTCGGTTGGGAATTCCAGCAAGGCAGTGGTAAACATTTGGATGGTTGGATGGCATGTTGTTGATCGAGGATTAGTTGGATCCCAATGTGGTCCACATAATAATGATTCTTATGATTGGGATTCAGAAATGATGTTTCATGTTAACATGGTCTAGGAGGATATTCGTAAACTTAGTTAATAGTTTGGAGGATCTAAAGAGTTATACATATATTTGAGAGTTTTTCAAGAGGGACAAGTGTAGGACTGTTTTATAGGTTGGCCTATTCTAGGTGTGTGTGCTTATGTAGTTTGGGTATGTGTGTTTCCTTGGGACCTAAAGTTATGGATGAGATGAAGTGAGTTACATGTTTATGGATGAGATATCATTTTTTACATTAGTTGGAATGTTTTTATTTGTTGAGGTCAATAGATGGATTATGCCCATAATGATGTTGTGATACGGTTGGGATGCCATGTTTTGGAAGCTAGTCTATTTGTAAGGTTTTGGTTGGCTATGATCGTTGTAAATGTTATACATATTTATCATTAAATATATAAATTTTTTTATGAGTTTTAGACTTTAGGATCTTATCAGTGAGAAAATACTATATAGATTATCTCTTATACTATTGTTCAAGATGTAGATAGTATAAATTTTTTGTTCTGTGTCAGAAAAATTTTCTGGGAATCAATTGTATACCATATGGTCTAATGGACGACCAATGCTTCATATATATTGCTAGAGTATTGGAAAAATGATTCGAGAACACTATGTTATACTATTTAATAATGTGGTTGTTATATCACACGTGTGTTGTTTGGTAATGGAAAATGGTTTTGGGAAAATTAGGTATAATACATATATGGTGTTATACAAAGTCTCAATACCCTTAAAAAATAATTCTTGGTTTGACTGATAGAATTATTCACTAGGTGGTGATAGATTTACATGTGGAATTGAATATCTGATTTATTATTATTATCATTATCATGGGCTATACTAATGCTCGTGGAAGCAAGGATGTAATTTATATTATGTAGTTGGATGGAGGTTCTAGGTAGTGCTTTAATTTTTTGGGAGGTGTCAGATAGTCCAAACATTTCGTATTAGACACAATGGTTGGATTTATGGTTTAAATATTGTATTGATGGTATAGGAATTATTTTTATGATATATGGGATAGATTTCCAACTAATGGATTGGGATTGGTCATACATTTTTTCCTAACTAGGACAAGAGCATTGTTGTTTTATATATGAGATAATTTTGGGATCTTAAGGACATGGTATGGTATTCCATCGATTAGTATTCCATATGGTCATACTATTATATGATGGGTTCCTTGAATTTTCATGTTCAATCATGGATTGCATGATAGGGAGACCACATGTTATTTTGGATGCATTTCTATTTATATGTGATAAGAGACAACCAATAGTTGACCTAAGAATTTATGGTTGATCGAGGTCTAGGACTTAATGATTGAATGTTGTTTTATTTTAAATTTTTTTTATGTAAACTATGCCTAGGCTAATAATATTTCATTATAACTCACTTATGGTAGCAGTCTATAGGTTCACTATTGGTGGTGGGCTACTGAGGTTTACATATCACCCCGTGTATGAGAACCTTGGTGTACATGTTGTCATTATGTTTTCATTGATGTTGAGCATGAATTCATGATGGATAGGGAAGAGTTCTAGGACTCTGTGGTTGAGCAGGATGACTGCGTGGAGTTGACTACATGCGATGGAGTAACATGATAGAGTACTAGACACTAGGTATATGACATGGTGCGTATTCAGAATTATGTGTTGTTGTATTTATTATTTTCTATTATATACTATTCATATATGATTTTCCTAGTGGGTGATCATTTTTTATGTGTGACATGGCTATTTGGCCCATTAGTGCATTTGTTTTTATTACAAAATATTTCATTTTTTATTTATTCTTCTCAACTATCTAATGTGTATGATATTTGGTTGTTTACTTTTTCTTTTGAACTATTATATGGGCATATTTAATCATCATAGATTCACCATAGACTCCCATTTCTAGTCAGATTCCTCTAGTGTACGAGTTTGGAAGAATTATGTCTTATAGAGAACCAACTCTAGGAATTAGTTTAGTTCCATCTAGGTCGGGACATTATGATGATAATGACATGTTTTAAATCCAAGTATTTTGTTGAAACATTTATTTTAATTTAGTGTCGATTATTTAGGATAAAAAATCAATGGTATATGCAAGGTAAAAAACAAGAGTTATGCATATGGTTGAGATGGATATAATATATTGATTTATGTATGATTATTGTTATTAGTTGTTGTCAAATATGGTGACTAGATTTAAAAATGAAACAACAATTGATGAAGGGTATCCCATTATAATATATGGAATTATATATTAAATTGGTTTTAGAAGACTCGTATGAATCCAAGAATTCATGGTTTTATGAAGAATTATAAAATTGTTATTATATTTTAGGAAGACGTATAAGTATATATAAACTCAAATTTATAAGGTTGGAGAATTATTTGGATTATAATTTATTGACATTTTTTTATTAATGATATTTTGATATAATATTGATTTTGAGTATTATTCATGATATTTGGAGTATGATTAAATTTGTATTGGTGAAATCTATAAACAACAATAGATTATAAAACACTCTCCAAGGATTGTTTATGATTAAATATGGTAATGAATTGGTAATGAGATAGTAAAAAATAATTTTAGGGCCTATATAAGATTATCATTATGTATATAGGAGCTATATAAGATTAACTATTTATTTAGATGTTATTTTAGATAACTTTTATACCTGTGAATATATTTAAGAATAAGTCATATTAAAGCTAACATTAATAAGTGTCAAATATTCATTCATATAACGGATTATGGATTCATATGAATCAATAATAAATGTAATATATTTTTGAATTTATGAACACTATGTCAGATTAACTATCTAGTTTCATGAATTCATTTTCATGAATTAAGGAATTTCAGTGATATAATGAACATATTAAATGAATAGAATTGTAAAAAATTATTAAAATGGATTTTTAAGACATTATGGAGATTGGGGTATCCAAATGATTAATTAAACTTGTAATATAATGATTAAAACACCTTACAAGATGTAATATTTGCATTTCAAAATCATTGTAGAAAAAAGGGAGCGGTTAAATAGAATTTTTTATGTATTCTATGTCCTCACATGATATTATGTGTTTTTTATGTAATAATAAACAATATTATGGAAGGGTTATTTATGAATATTCAAATTAGTTCACTAGGGCAGCACCACACAATGTAGAAAGTCATTTCACTCTTGTGTTTCAAATTATTAAGATGAAATGGGTAATTGAAAAACAATTGCAATTTTTTATTTTAATTTTAAAGATTAATTCAATATTTGAGATTAGAAACCCCATGTATTTTGATTTTTTATTAAAATAATATTTCATTTTAATTATAGAAGGAAAATGGGATAAAATGTGAAAATAGCTTAATTCATGAATTTTGAAAGATTTTAATCACTTTGGTGTCTTGATCATAACATTTAAAATATATATCCAATTGATGAGATTTTTTTAAAGAATCCCTGATATTGGGGATATAACTTTCCCTTATAGATGTAGATTAAATTTGAATAGATAGATGCTCAAAAAATCAATAATTTCATAAAAGATTTTGGGTGGGCAAAGTGGACCCCACTCGAGAAATAATGCATAAATAATGTTACACAACTCAAATAGAGGTGATTCTAGCTATAGTATATATGAAACTAGTATAATAGAGTCTAAATTAAATCTAAATTAGTTATTAACTCATTAAGGCAACCATTTAATTCTCAACATTGATTAAACATTTTTTGAACATTCATCTAGAAAACAAACATGGAGTAAATTTGTGATATCGTTTAAAACACATAGAAGATGGAGTTGTAATTTTGTGGGAATATTAGTCAGAAATATTTCTACAAAACATTATAGGAAGGAATTTGAATATTCACTTTTTAATTGGGTCAATGATATGAAATAATTTATAAGAATAATTTTGGATCGCAAAATATCCCCCTGACCTATAAATTGATGTTAACCCCTACATTCTGAATCATAAGTTGATACTGCCACAGAGATATCCAAGGAGGTCGATGCATGATCTTATTCTTCACTAATTTCCTCTTCTTCTATATTTTTTTAGTTTTCTTTATTTTTGTTTTAGTTTTTAACTTTAATAATGATTTCTAATAATATTTTTCATTTCATTTAATTTATCTTCAATAAATCATCTTTTCCTTTTTAATTTTTACATATTATTATTATTATTTGAATTTGTACTAGTATTAATATTAATATTAACAATAATAATAATAATTATATTAATAATAATGTTATTATTATTATATTAGATATATAATTTTATAATTATTATTTTTAAATTTATTTTCCTTTTTTATTTTCTCTCTCTTTCATTATTAAAATATTCTTTTAATTACATTAATAAAAATAATAATAAATAATTTTATTATTTTTACAATACACTTTATAGATAATATTATTTATTTATTTTATTATTTTCATTATCGCTCTTTTTCTCACTTCTGATCACCAATTCTTCCTTTTTTATTTTATTTAGCCACAACTCATTCTTTTATTTACTCCAACTTCTTTATATATTCTTTCTTCTTACACTATTGTGATAAATTACTCTCAAAAATGAGAGGCTAAACTTAAGGCTTGTATTGGGATGAGGACAAGGTATTATTGATTTTTTAATAATTATTATTTTATGTTTTTAGTTAGATTCGAGTAGCATGCATGGGTATGGGAAATGTCCCTGTTGTGGACTACCCCAAAATCTATGAAACACAATGTATTTATATTGTTTTATTTAACATATATCCCCCTATCTATTGGTTAGTTCTTCAGATGTTGTATTTTAACTAACCAATTGATGAAATATCATTGATATATCCATGTCCTAGAAGATAACACATCCTAGACCAAGATGTTTCATCAATCATGATAAAATTACATGGTGGAATTGAGTGTCCTTTAGAATTTAATGATTTTACAAACATATAAATAAACAATATTAGTTCAAAAATTATATTCCATGATGGTATTATCAAGCTGAAATATAATATATAAAGAAAAATAATGATTGAATTCATGAATAACCCCAGAACCAAGTACTTTCTTTTATTAACTCATTTTGATAATATTTTCATGTTTGTTTAAATTTCCATGTTTCATGTCAATAGATATGTGGTCAAAAACCCAATACAGTGTCATTTTATTCATATTAATCTTAAAACTACATCAAATAGACAAAATAGGTGACTTGGGTATGGTAGGTGAATGAATTTAAAGGCTACTCATTTGAAATTACCCTAGTTATCCACATTGCGGCAGAAGGAATTTTTTTATTTAGACACACCCCACAACAGACATGCATCAAAACTGGCACTATTGATTGGGATTTAATCCACAATTCAGATAAATGTTTCCAATTACACATTTTATATAGTTTTTAATTTCTTAAAAATCCCATAAAAATAATTTCTATGATGAATTCAAATGAATATTATTCTTCCTAAACTGATGATTACACAATGTTACAAAAACCAATAGCGGAATCTCATGGTCTACTAGACAAAGTGTTACATTTTGGGCTTGGTATATCAGTGGAGCCCAGAGCCAAATTTCCATAAAGGACGAATTCAAGGAAATCAACCGATATCTCAAAGATACCATTGATAAATCATTGGTTATGGAATTTACTAGTGAGATCATAGAATTCGGGGATTACATCTAATTATTTTATCAAGATTAATCCAAGACCCAAGAAGAGTTGTACTTTATTCAAACCAATACATTAGAAGAAGTTTCACCAAAATATTTCAAGGAGCATGTAGAAGAAAAACTCAAATATGAAATTCCATAGCTTGAAGAGATGGTTAAATATCTACATGGTAAAATGGATTGGATAACTGCATATGTCCAAGATCCATTAGTCTAATCTACTTTTGAGCTAGAAGATGATCCATGTTTGATTGATAATGAGGTGAAGGTGGAAGGATTTCTAATGTTTGTACATGTGTAATATTCGAAATAATTGGATGACTTTTGGAATAAATGTGAGGAATTAGTTAATCTGTCAATACGATGAAAAGTAGAAGATCTTGCACAATTGATGGAAGACACCACCTATTTCATGTAATTTAAAGTTAAAATAAAGGAGATAAATTACCTGCTTCCATCCACTGAGAACTTACTCTATGAGTAACATACCATTGATTAATTGATTAAAAATGAACAACGTCAGGGATTTGAACCTTTATTTGACTGTATGTCTTCTAATGATATTTAATTTGAATAGTGCATCACCCTTTATTATTTGGAATATGTTGAATCATATAATCATTCTAATTATATGTAGGAAGAAGAATTATGTTGATTTTCACCTGTTGAGGAACCCATAGAGCTGCCTAAACATATTGAACATCTACTAGTGGATTCCCATGAAGAGATACTAATGATCTGCTGAATGATCCAAAGACACTTGATGCTTTCATAAAAGGGGGACCATTTTATTTTGAATTTTCAAATTAGAATTTTTTCAAAAAAAAGAACAGTCGAGAAATCCCTTTGACTATTATTTTAATGAAACACACTTGGAGATTCAACTAAATGGAGAAAAATAAGATCCACAAGTAACAATGATGGAGGATAAGGTTCCCGACCTCATCCTACCCTCACCATGAACATTTTACCACATTCAGAAGTGGTAGATCTACAGTACTCTATATATGTAATTATCATAAAAAAGAACAAAAAAGTTGATTTTGGGAAAAACATGAGGTGGTTCAAGTCAAATAATTCCCAACCACCATCAGACAATATATAATATAAAGTACATTCCTTTGGAGGTTGTAAAAATTCAAGAGCCACTAGGGGGATCGTATTAAGACCTATCTTTACACGATTTCTAGGAATTTAGATTTCAATTAAATTTCATAAGATGTATTCTAACATGTATCAATATCTTAATTATCATTTTGATCTTTAATTACACGATCCTTGTGATTAGTTGAGTAAGTAATTTTTTATCTTCATAAATGGGTAAAGGAATCCCCATCAAGTGAAAGAGAAGTAATAATATTCTTGGGAATGGTAGTTCACTTTTTAATGATTATCTTTTAAACTCCTTTTATATTTTTTCCAAAACTTATTTTGAGATATAATAATGAAACTTCACATCCACACTTGAATTCATGTTTTATATGATTAATCTTGGAGAGATGATTTTATAGGAATCATGTGATATAAGGTTTTAGATTTGGAAGTACAAGAAAATGAATATGTAAAATAGGAAATTGAATTATTAAATTGAATCATGGATATTAATACAATGACTTCTGATTTGAGGTAATTTATTGATTAATGTAAATGATATTTACCAACCACTTATTAGGCTTGGAATTTCTAAAATTCATTTGAATTTAATTTTTATTATTAATCACGCCTTGAATGACTATACCTAATCATATTTTCCATTCAGTCTTGGTTTTATAGACAAATTAATTGCTATTTTATATTGACCATGTTTCTTAAGAAATATTGGGATATGTCAATAACCAGATATTTTTTTGAACATTCCAACGCTATGATTGTTTAAATACGCATTAAAAATAATTGAAGAATATTTTGATAAAACACTTCTTATTAAAATAAATCATTTACCTCAATGGGATGAGCCATGTTTCATGCCATTTGTATCCATTACTACCTTACTCTTACTAGTAGAATGATATTTTAATGTTGAAGTGTGTGGGTGAATGGGATCAGGGTAAATGGAATTTTTTACATTGTATGTAAGAAGTGGGCATGTGCTTATTGTGGGAATGGTAATAGGATTTCAAATAATTCATTGTACACAATTATTTTTCACGTTTGGAATACTAAAAACAAAAAAATGACAAAAAGAATGAAAAATAGATAAAAATGGTTTATGATTTAGGTAAACCAAAAAACCCCATGATTATGCCTATTATTTTTTCATATGTAATTTGGTGGTGGATTTGAGGTTTTTTATAATCATAACCATTCAAAAAATAATAAAAAAATAGAATAGTTCTTAGGAAAGGGAAAAATAAATTATAAAAATTAAAAATATATACATTCAGTAGAGGGAAAACAATTCATTATACTTAAATTGACGATAATATTTACTTAAGACATTAGGGGATATTGGGAGTTGATATAAATTGAAGGATAAAAATACATTAAACTTTTACTTTTAATATCATGCTAAATGATATACGATATACGAATCCTCATTGAGAATATATTTGTAACATCAAGTCCTGCCATCCTCAAGAATCAAATATCATTAAACCTTGATTTCAAGACCTCATAATTTTTTGCATGTTTTTCATTACAAGGTAGAGAAAGTTGTAAAATTTCAAACCTATAGATATGGACCATATTTTCATGTTATGAGAATAACTGTATTTGAATTGTGTAATGAGTAATGATATAATAGAATTAGGTGTGAGGTAAATCGTGACTTGGAATTTTTAAGAATAATTAATTTATGAGCTTGAATGAATAAAAGGGGAAGGTCCAAAATTTTTAAAAGGGGAAAAGTAAAATAAATGGATTTTTTTATTAATTTAAAATCTATTATTTGAAATGATATTTTTTTTTTGGAATTTGAAAATTTTATTTCATATTGACAATTTAATGATTTCATTTCATTGAAATGTTTATATTTATAAAATTGGTACAATGTTTAAATACAAGATTTTTTCTGTTTGGGGATAACCATGGTTTATTTCTTGAGTTTTTTGAATGAACCAAAATAAGTGTAATTTTTTATTCAAATTATATATATTTAGTAATTATTATCAATGATAAAACTCATTTTTTAAAATAATTTATTAAATTTTTTACTACGCTCAATTATATATTTTAAATGCAATAAAATTTGAAAATTGTTTAATTATGGAATTTATAAAGATTATTATCACCTTCATATTTTTATCATAACTGTTTAAATAAATATCTCATTGACATTATTTTTTTAGGATTTAGTGATTTGGGGGATAAAGCTTCACTATATGGACGTCAAGATAACTTAAATATCTAGAGGTTAGAAAAAATAAATATATATGGAATATCTTTTGGGATGATAGAGTGGACTCCAATCAAGAAATGATGTATAAATCATGCTAAATGCCTCTAATTTAGGTGATTCCATCTAGATTATAAATATTATCATAGATTCATTTCTCCCTCAAATTTGAAGTTGTTATTCAATCATTAAGGATGACATTGGATGCATAATATAGAAGGAACAATAATGAACCATTCATCCCAAAAAATCATTGAGTAAATTGGAAAAATACATTAATAAACATACATTATAGATGTTATCTTTTTTGATTAAATTAAAAAATAATTTTTGAACAATTTTTCATAAGACAATATCAGGGATTTTGAAATTTATTTGTTTTAACTTGTACAATATTCATAGGAATAAATCTAGAGCCCAAACTTGCCCCCCTCACCTATTTTCAAAATCATATGTCGACACTGCCACAGATATCTTCAAGTAGACCAGTACATGATATTTCTCCTCTATATTTCTTCATATTCATATTCATTTTTTATTTTTCTTTATATTTGATTTAATTATAAATTTTAATTACAATTTTTCATAACATCACGTAAATTCATTAAATTTGTGTACAACCCAGCTTATTCTTATTTTTAATTATTATTATTATTATTATTATTAATCTTCTGGTTGTTATTACTAATAGATTATTATAATTTTTACGGTTTTATCATTTTATCAATTTTATCTTCAAAATTATTTTAATTTTGAGTTTTTAACATTTATTTTTTATCAAATTTATTCTCTTAATTAAAATAACAACAAAAATAATAATTAATAATGATAATAATGTTATTATTATTATTATTTTATCATTACTTATCAAATATATATTTTATATATTTTCATCCTTCCTTTTATTTTTTTCTTTTATTTCTATTTCACACTCTTCTAATCCGCCATTCGTCAATTTTTTTTATTCATGAACCATTTTTGTTAAATATTTTTTCTCTCATTATATTATATTCTTATATAATCCACCATTTTGACCTCTTACTCTCAGAAATCAAAGGCTGGCATTCAAGGTTAGTATGGGGGGAGGTCAAGGTATTCCGTAATTTTCTATTACGATTATTTTAATTTTATAGGTAGATTTTAGTAACATTAATAGGTGAGGTAAATGTCCCTAATATAGTTTAACCCCAATTAAAAGAATCTCAATATATTTATATTATTTGATTTAATTTATATTTCCTCCCTTCATTGGTTAGTCCTTCACATGTTGGACTTGAACTAACCAATGGATTAAATGACAATGATTGAGGTGCGTCATGGAAGATAACACATCCTAAAACAAGGTGTTTCAGTTGTCATGATTTAAAGAGGAGGTGTAATTGATAATTCTTATCCATTCAATGATTTCCACAATTTTTAAATAAGTAATATTAGTTTATACATGATATTTGATATCTTGGTTAACTAATTTTATTATATTTTCATATTAGTTTAAATTTTTATATTTCATGACACTAGAAAAGTAATAAAAAACCCAAAACATTGTAATTTTATTCATTTAAAAAATTAAATAACATATATAGATATAATATGTGAATTTGATAATGTATGTGAGAAAATTGAGAGGCTCCTCAAGTGATATGTCCCTGTTCAGGCAATGTGCAGAAAAATGAAAATGATAATTTATTTTGACCAAATAGTCAATAGCGAGGTGGGAATAACTATATATCACTAGTTTTACGTTACATAAATTTATAAATGATAGAATAACAGATTTAAAAATTGATATGCAATTAATTACAATAATAATTATAAAATATTATATTGAACTTTTTTATTAATAGAAAATAAAAAACCCAAATTAATTACATTTACCAATATTCATACTAAGGTTGAATGTTATATTAATCAAACCTTATAATCAACTTAATCTAAACATACACAAATTATTCATCCACAATTTTATATTAAAATTAATATTATATTATTCAATAATATGATATGGTTTAATAATAAAAGTACATGAAAAACTAATAATCAATGAAAATAGTGTCATGGCTATAATAAGATATCCCTTGAAAGTAGCGTCTATTAAAACCTGATTAATATTAATTAAACTATTCTAAAATGTTTTAATAATTTTGAAATAAATAAAAATTTTGATAAAAAAGTTAATAATGTAATATAACTAAATCATACCTCTAACACTTTATTTGTATTTTAGCTACAACAATACAATGATATGAAAATTTGTTAATACATACTTGAGAAAATAACAAAATAATATGTTAATGAATGAAATATTTTTAATTGTATATATGATAAAATATTCTAATTGAATAAAATTACCTTATGAGATTGGAGAAATAAAAATGAATAAATATAAATTATATTTTAATGCCATTATGGTTGAACAAAACAAAATTAAGTAACATGTTACTTATAGTCTCATAAAACAAAAAATGGTTGGAACCCTATCCAATTATCAAATTAAATTCAAACTAAGAGAATGAGGCATGATATTTTCAAGATATACATCAAAGGAATGATATCTCTATAATTGGTGAATGGGGAAAGTGAGAAATCACAAGAGGAAAAGGATTCTGAGTGTTTAGATGGGGTTTATTTAGAAATAATTTAGGTTGGGTGGCCATGTTAATGGAGAATGATATCAGGGAGGTGTGGTGGCAATGTCATAGAAGGATCATGGGAGGTGTTGTGGATACATGAGAGCCACATCAATATATTTAAGAAGAGAAATATCTCATTGAGGTGGGGGTTGAATCAAATCTATGTTTATAAAGAGGTGGGTCGAGCAAATCAATGTTGTGTTGACAGGGATGTGCACTTGCGGCATAAGACCCACATTAATGTGGATTTAGGATTTTTTATGTCATATCCATATCAAAGGAGGAGTATAATTTTGGAGGTTGGGTGCCCCATCAGAGAGGGGGTGTTATAGGGAGGAGAAATTAGGAGGGTATGTTTCTAGAAACACATCTTAAGGAAACATTTAATAATTTTTAGGATGATTTTGTTTGTTGAAAAAGATGGTTTAAATTGTAATTTTTGGAGTATAGAGATATTGATGATGCATTTTTTGAGAATTATCCAATGCAAAGGAAAGGATTTCCTGGATGTTCTAAAAAACAGTGTTCACAAGTTGATGTTATTTGACGAAAGATTGATTTTATTAAAGGCCTTATGAAAATGTGTTGAATGAATGAGTTTCACAAAGACAATAATTTTCATTGGATTTTTGAAGAAGGTGTGAGGGTTTTGATGGAGATCTCTATGACTATTTCAAGAATCTCCATAGATGAATTTTTATGGGTATTCATAAAGAAGGGATAATCATTACGGAAATATGGGGCATCGTGAAATGTTGATGATGTAGACGGAAGCATCCTTATTTCTTAGAAATTCATATAAATAGGGATGTACCCCCTTTATATAAGTAGTGAAACATATCGAAAATATTTATCCTTCAGAATCATCATTGTGGTCCAAGAAGGTGTTCATTGTGAGAATGTTCACAATGGATTTAATAGCCGACTTTTAATGATGAAAGAGTAAGTGTGTTTTTGATGGATATGAAAATCCATGAAAAATATACATGCTTCACAATGTCATAGTGATATTTATCAAAGGATTATTATTTATAAATGATTTTTCATATTCGTGAATGTGGGAGTTTCGTGATGGCAGTGTACATTGTGAAAAGTGTGTAAAAGGGATAGTCTAGTAAATCTATTTTAATGTTGTATTTATCAATTAGATTAATGTGTAACATCTATAGAGAATCAGCATAAAACTGTTGACGTGTGCATTCATGAAAATTAAGGAACCAAAATGTCTATAAATTGTGGGTGAATCCCTTCAAATAGAACTGAGATAATTAATATGAAGAAGGAGATATTTTCCACTAGGAGAGATAATGATAAAGGGACTCAGTGAGTGACCCTTGGGAAAGTAGTGAGCTAACTCTAAAACCTTGTAGTAGTTTTGATCCTTTGTATAGATGTTATCTATCCTGAACATTATATTTGAGCAGTGGGACTAATTGGACTTGGTACAACGGTGCATCACTGTTGTATACTTCTTGAAAGTAGCTTAGTGAGAGTGAAACGTGTAAAATCACTTTTCTTCATTCATGATTTTTTTTCTAATATTACTAAAAAATATGTTTATTTATTGGTGCTGTTTAAAAATGAGAAATGTTCTAAGGGGGACGTATTTTTCCTTTTTCAGACCATGATTCACCCCCTCTTAAGGTATTTAACTTAGTGGGAGTAACTACAAGATAAGAGGTAGGGGGAGGAAGAATCATAAATACGAGGTATATGAGGATTCATGATTATGAGTAGGAGTAGGTTGGGATACGTCTATGGGAATATTCTAACCCATGTGTTTAGGATGAATATAAACACAATTTTTATTAACCATTTAAATTTATTCATTTGTATATGAGAAATTTATAGTTGTGAATTGTTTTGAAGGTGAACATGATTTAGAAGAACAGAAGTTTTGTTAATGAATAATGAAATTTTTTTAGATAACAGGAGGAGATACCAATAATTTGCAGTAGGAAGTCATCTTTGAATGATAAATATACATGGAGAAGTTTAATGTGTTTTGGTAAAATGAGAATGTATGTTACATGGTTTGTTGAACTATTTGAAATTCTAGTTATGATAACCTAATTTTCATACCGAGTGGAATTTACTATGAGACTAACGTCATGTACACGATTTATTTCTTGTTTCTTTTTTAGGAAAATTTATTCTAGACACATCTCATCTTTATTCCATGATGTTACTCATTTGGAGGAAAACATTATTATGAGGAACAATCAATACTGATTTTTTCCTTTCAGAGAGTTTTTGGACGAATAATGAGATTTAATAGGACAATTCTTTCTAAAAAAACCCATTTAATTAATGAACCAATGAGATAAAATATGGGTTTTTCTTTTTGTAAGTTTTCCCCATCATCCCACATCGATTCCATGATCAAATACATGATGCCCCAATATTTGAGTTTCGAACATGGAAGGTGGGGGAGGGTCACAAGGAATGATAGTGTTGGGAAGTGGATTCAACTACAATAGGATTTATCCAGAAGTAATGAGACAATGGGTGTGGACCATGTAGAGAGAGGGGTAAGTGGGGCCTTTGGTTGGGGAAAATGTGTCAACATTTGGTATTACAAATTCCACGATGGGTGGGTGACCATTTCAATAGAGGGATTATCATCGCTAGAGTTGATAATGGATGGCGTTTGGGGGTGATTGAGAGTGGATCATATTGTTGGTATGGAGGTCATGGATGGGGAATAAATACTATTGGAGGGGTAGTGGGGCATGGGTCCATGACACTAGCATTACAGAAAGCTATAGGATGACACACTGTATAGTTGATATTTGGTAGGTTAGATACTTTGTTGTATGCCTTAGAAGTGGAAATTTATGGTAGCAATATTTCTCTAGAAGGATAATTGGATTTTTAATTATGGGAGATTATTGATTTCCCTAATGGTACTAAGAAGTGTTTAGTTGTGAATTGTAAAATATTACCTGACTAATTGTCCATGGTTAGGGGGATTATGTACATCTTGAAGTTGCACCTCGGATGGGTTTGTTCTGTGTGTATGATCTTTGGCCCATTGGGTCTTGTACTAACCCTCGTACCACTAATCCTATTTTCCTCGTAAGATTCCCAGTCAACATAATTAAATAAGGGATTGAAAAAATAATAAATAAAGTACTATATTATTCATGTAAGAATGTATATGAGAATCATAAAATTCTATAATTTAAAACATCCCCACATAATTATGTATTGATTTTTTTTGAGTATTTGATTTTAAAAAGATAAAAGAATGTTAAATAACTAAGAATTTTCAAAATAAATCAATATCATTCCTCATTTATATTCATTAATTCTGTTTTTTAATGTTATATTCATAATAATAATTTAATTAAATTTTTAGACAAAAAAATAATTATTTCCAAACAAATTGGTTTTTGAGGAATTATATTGTTTATTTAAAATTTTTATTTCTAGTTTATAGAATTTTAGTATGAAAAATTAAATTATAATTTTGAATTTATCTTGTCAAATATATATTTGGATGAAATTTTGATAATTTTTTTAAATATTTTAAATATTTATTAAATAACTAAAAGAATAGATTTTTATATTTATTCGTCATTCCTTTTAGAGAATTTGAAATGGAATATTCTATATTAGAATCATTTTAAAATTTTAATAGTCTCATTTTATTAAAAATGAACCAATAAATATATTTGGAGTCAACCTTATACATTATTTTTTAACTGGTTCATAATTATAATTAAAAATAATTTTCTTGAAAAAATTGATTCTCATCAATTTTCAAGGGTTTTTTATTAAATTAAATTTCACTATAGAAATGAAAATAACATAATAAAATTAATTAAAAATTTTATTTATTAATAAATTAAATGTGTTAATATTTGTAACATAATTTTTTATGGTAGTGAATATAAAATACAAAAAAAATTGTAACTATGGTTGTGGATAAAACATGTTTTCTCAGAATTTAAAAATTTGAGAAGGGTTAAAATAACCCAAAAAAAATTACAAATCTGATTTTATGTCAATAGTACAACATCATATTATATGATATTATGAAATGGTACATTTTTTATCCATTTCACAAAGGTAAGACTTTAATATATTTTAATATTTTTAAAATTCCTATATTTTCATCACCCTCACTGTTAAGTGGACCCCCACTCCTCTTTTATCCATAGATCAAGATATGTAGAGTTAATAATAATCAATAAATAATCTATATATAAAAATCATATAACCAACCAATATTTTTATGGTTTTTAGTGAATCCATCCTAGTAGGGTTTTGGGTATAAAAAAAATATTTTTCTAAAGATGTGGTAATGTTCTTAACCATGAATTTTTTTATTACATTATCTTACTCATTAAAATATTATCTAACACTTATGAAATAAAAAATATGAACTTATTTTTACTAATATATTATTTACATTATGTAATAACCTATATCCATATTATATTCCATGAAAATGGAAATTAATGTATCATTCGGGTGTACGGCTGACTAATACCACTCGAAATAATGATTTTTTCCATCAGAAACTCTTATGGAAATTTATATTTATTAATATATATATATATATATAATTCATGATTTAATTATTAGTATTAAATTATAGTATAACTTCTAATTTATTTCACATCCATCCATTGAAAAATGACAACAGAGTTCATTTATACGTGTAGATTACAACCTCTATGAAGTGATGACATTCATTTTTCATCAACACATAAGATATATGACATAAATAAGCATATTTAAATATATAATATAATTTTATGATATAATAATCATGACATAATGATACCATGATACTTACCTTCCTTCCATCATGAAAATTTAAAAATGAAAATACTACTCATACGTATGTCCATCTTATTTTCTCCGTGATTGTAATGTAATTAATTTATCATAAGAAACCTTAATAGATAATTTTAAAAGTATAATTAATGTATAAAATTTTTAAATATTTCCTTATAATTAATAAATTTTTTATTTAATGATGATCAAATTTTCCATAGGTATCCTTGTGATGACATTTTAGACTTATATGTTGAATATCATAAAAACATCAAATTTGGAATTAGCTAATTAAATAATTAAATATTTCATTGAAATAAATGAAATAAATGAAATATATGGTTTTTTGATTTGGTATAAGAACACTAAAATGTTATTAATAATATAAATAGTGGATAATGGTTTATTATATAATATATACGGTATAGACCTAATGAGACTGACCTGATGTAAGATACACTTTTCCTCCAATACCTTGTATTAAATATTTCAAATACTCAATTTTTAAATTTATTTATTCCATTGCAAAATTCCAAAAATTAATTTAAAAATTTATCTATATATATTTAGTGAAATTATCTACTATTTGTTATATTTGTTTTTAATTTCATTTCATTAATTTTAAAAGTTATATTTTAAATATTTGATATGGAATGTACTGAAATCATGGTAAATGAATGTTCAATATTAACATATTATAAGTGAATCGTATTTCCCATCACCTTTAATTTTATTTGATATTTGGATCCCTTTACATGATTTTTTGTTTTCAACAGAGAAAAAAACTTTACCCATTTGTTTTTACTATTCTAATTAATGCTATTAAATGGGATAAATACTTTGATATTTTAAATTTCTTTCCTTACGAAACAAAACATATTTTTATTAGTATAATGATTTAATTGTGTCCCTTCATGTGTTATGATTATGTTATGGATATTGGGAATTTTTGACATTTTCTGATTTGCTTCATGTAGATCAATATGATGTATAGAGACCCAGGATTATCATATATGGATATAATATAATTTAAGATCAATATTTAGTACATTAAAAAATACATGACTAAGGATTGTACCCATTACTTGTATTTAGAAACATGGAATGAAAATAATTTTTTACTAGTGATATATCTTCAAAAACACCCATAAATATCTCCTACCTTATTAAATCTACCTAAAACAATTCTTCACAACATGGGAAAAGTAATCCTAATAAATAAATGAGCTCAGATACTTAGTAATGATAAATGATGGAAATGTGTAAGAAAAACATGAAAAAAGGTATGGCACCTGATCATCACATTTTAATATTATACAATTTTTATTATAGATCATAAAAATGATTGGAAGTTTATATGACATGGAACATAAGAGAATTAAGAGCACAATTCAGGAACGAATAAAATTGGAATAAGTCAATGAATTTTTGGCAAATTGTTTTTTAATAACGTTGAGAACATGTATAAGTATAAAATGGTCCACTCATTTTGTTAAGGACATGAAATAAATCCCCCACATCAACTTATGGACCTGCAAATAGGTTCATGATAAATATTTTGAAAATTTAATTAGGTTCACACATGACCTTATGGATAGGATGTTAGGTCCATTAATATCATTTTGAACATGTTATCATGTGCACACATAACATCTTGAAAATGTATTCAAGTTCACGCATAAACATATGTAAATTGAGGAGTTCTATGAATAATATTTTGAACTCATAATAAGGTTCACACATAATGTTGTGAACATGTAATAAGTTTCACACATAAACATATGGACATTAATAAAGGTCAATACATAATATTGTGAACATGTAATCAGGTTCACACTTAAAATTTTTAACATGAAATCAAATTCAATCCAAACAAATATATACTCATTAGTCCCCCATAGTTACCCAATTCATTTTAAAGAGATATAGGACCCAATCATCTCATGATAACATCATCCATACATGTGACCCAAAATAAAACAATCTTTATTACATGAACTGTTATTATAAATATGTTTTACAAAAGATAAAATAACTAACCATGAAATAAAATAGTTATCATTATCATTTCATCAATTCATAAACTATAAAAACAAATAAGTTTTTAAATCAC
Source organism: Viscum album (assembly GCA_963277665.1). Classification (NCBI taxonomy): domain Eukaryota; kingdom Viridiplantae; phylum Streptophyta; class Magnoliopsida; order Santalales; family Viscaceae; genus Viscum; species Viscum album. Next base: position 1,708,197,552 of record OY728121.1, read on the forward strand.
TTCATGAAATCATAACTCTTGAAAGGAAGTGAGTTTCAAAATAATATAAATTTTGGATGATAAATGGGTTTCAAAACCATCATGACATCAAATAAAAAACAATTCTTAGGAATAATATTAATGTAACCTTTTAATAATTTCATAGAAATTCAGGAGTAACATCAACCAATGTCCTCTTGGATGGAATATAATTTTGAAATATATTTTTGACAACATTTATTAAGAAGAATATATATTATTAATTCATATTTTCTAAAATTGATAACCTTTCGAAATATATTTCCTTGAAAATATACATGAAAACAAAAAATAACACTTTAAAATCATTTTGGATATATTTTTCATTAAAAACATATAAATAATGCATGAAAATGTCTAAAAAGTTTCTTAAAACAAAAAAAATTCATGAAAAAAGAACTCTTTAAAAATTGTTTTGATATATTTTAATAAATTATTTGAATGCAATAAAAAATTTAAAATAAATTTTCATTGAATTTTTTTTTCATGGATAACTTTAAAATATTTCTAAAAGATGGGGTTTGAAATAAAAAATGATTTCTGACCGAAGAGAGAAATGCATAAAACTTTTATTAAAAAATATCTTAATTATCTAATCTACCCATGAGTGGAAAAATATTACTAATAAATGGATATATCTTGAATGAAATCATATACACAATCAATATTGAAAAGTGATAATATTTTTTCATTAAACCCATATCACTTGGTAATATGACATCCTAAAATCCATATAAAAAATGGAAATTAAATTAATTATAAAATATCATTAAAATAATTTTATTCATGATAAAACATGTAAAATTGATTTATATTATCCTTGAGAGATAATTTATCTGGATAACTAAACATGATCCTAAAAGAAGGAAATTTAGACAAAACAATTTTACCTATTTAGTATCTTTGGAAATATAAATCACAAGACATAAATAAGATATAAGAGATCAGTAAATAAAAATAAATTTAATTATAAGATTCATGTAATACATCTATGAGAGGTATACCCACCGCAAAAAAATAATTTTTGGTAAATAATGCATATATCTCACTGACATAAAAAGTGAGATGAAATCCACTTACCATGTGTCTTGACTCTATTCATACTCATACAAGATTTTTGTATAATAATTATATATATATTATATATAGTTTAATGAATAATATTTTTATATATAAAACCTTTTATGTTTTAATTAAGTCCTTATATTACCCACTGGTTAACAATCATATGCTAAGGTTTCACTTCGGGTAATATTCACTTTTTCTTTACAAGTGTCTTAATTTTTTATATCTTTGTTTGTTATACATTTTTTCTTGTTTTACATAATTTAATCTCTGATATAATTATCATTTAGAAATAGTATATGTGTATTTTAATGATCAATAATATATATATTTATGAAATGGAATAGACCATTAATGAATACAATAAGTCGTACGTACGTAGGAACGATGTTTCCATTTTTATTATCGTTTTGAAATAAATTTACAAATGAAATATGATTTTCTATATATTTTTATATATCATTATTCTATTATCATTATTATATCATATATATCATATAAGTTCACTAATATCATCTATAATACATTCCATGTACTGTGTGAATGAATCCCATCACTTTGAGTGAATGATAGTTCACAATTCCTCAATCGAAATCATCGTATTTACTCCAAATAGAATGTTAAATGTTATGTGTTTTAAAAGGAATAAATAAGAATAAATAAATAATAAATATAATATATGACATATAAAAACATAGTTTTCATCATAATTACAACTTTTATATTTTTAAAGGAAAAATGAATAATCACTGTTTAGTTAGGCCGTAGTTCACCATACCCATAAATAGTATGTTCTTAACGCATTTGATGGATGTTTCGTTCAAATGTGGTAGTAAAATTATAATAAAAACATCATAAAATATTTATTATAGTATTTATTTCTAAAAAATGTAAAAAATAGAATTTAGTGGGTGGATAATGGAGATAAAATAAAGCAGAGTGAGAGAAGGTGTTACCTCTTAATCTGGTAACTACATTAGTTTTAGGGAAAAAGGATTCCATGGATTGGTTTCTGAAAAAATATAGGATTGAAGGGGGAAGTTATATGTGTTGTGAATTTTATTGGGTAAATATATGATGATCCTAAGTGGATTTATTGGTGTGATAAAAAGGGAGAGATTTTGGGATTTTATAGTGAAGGGAAATGAAACAATTGACTTTTTTGAAAACAAGTAAGTTGCACCCAAATTTGTATCATAAAAAATAAAATAAAAACCAAAAAAAATAAATAATTTAAGGTTAATCACTCATTAATGGCTATAAAATGGGCGGTTAAACATTTTATAGGACATTTTTTATCTTATATTTATGTTTTAGTTCTTTATTAACTAAATTTTCTCTTAACAATGTTAATAAATTTTATTCAATTTCAATAATCATTTTGGGTAAAAACAATGTTGAACTTTTTATAAGTTATATATAAAGATTATTAAAAACATTAAATCAATTTTCCAATTTTTAATCACATAATTGGTTGAAATTAATATAAAATTAATCCCACTGACAGTACGACACGACAGGTTTAAGTAAAAACATCCAAATGGTTTTTATGTTTTTATACCCGATTTAAAAGTAAAATTGTTTCAAATTGGAAAATTTTGATTAATTGATGAAATTATTATCTAATTAAACATTTGAACCAAATTAATATATAATTTAACCATATAAATAAATTACACTAAATATAGGATTAGAATTAAATTCCGATATTTTTCACTATTCATCTAAAAATGTTGTCTCTCAAAAAAATCTCAAAAATTTACCCAAAGATTATTTAAACATTATAAATTCAAAAGTAATGTTTTTATCACATTAAATTTATAATTTATTCTAAATTAATTTTATTATTTTATAGAATGACAGATTAAGATGTTTCTTTGAGATATTAGTATTTTAAAACATATAAGTACAATTCTAAAAAATATATATCGCTAATTATAAATAAAATAATTAAAAATAATATTAAAAAATTAGCTATTACTATTCATATTACTATTTTTAATAGATCAGTTTAAATTATATTTTTTACATAATTATAATAATAAAATGATGTTTTGTAGAAACCCAGTGTTTTGTATAACATACACCAAGTCATGGTTTGGTGTAATGTATGCCAAGTTAGTTTTTTGTTTGATATAAGACAAATTGATGTTCTGTGTAATGTACTCCAACTATGTTCCATGTGAAGGGACTGACTGACATATGGATTTAATATTAAAAACATTTTTCAGTGTTGCGTGAAATGAAAATTATCAAAATATTAAATTAAATTGAATAAATATATTTTATAAAATATCGATGTGTAACATTATACCCCTATTGAAATGAGTTTTTCCTATAAAGTAATATTTTTTATCAAAATATTAATATGTGAAAGTTTCTTTCATTTAATTCAACATGATAAAATTGAATAATAAAAATTCATTTCAAAATGGAATGTTGGAAATATAACATTTTTTTCAACATAATATATAATTAGGTTTTACATATGAGAACACAGGTTGAATGTGAAAGCATTGAAATTAAAGATAAATCTATCCATCTTGGTTTGATGTAGAGTGGTATAAAACATGTTTAGGTGAACATTATCATTAACAAAGCCAAAAATATGTGATGATCTACTAGGTTATTTGATTAATAAAAAATATAGGTACAAGGATAACCATTTCGGTATCTTTGTTCTTCCCCCAGAGATGATGATTCTTCATTAGAATTTATAATAACATGATTTTATTCCTTTTATTATTCAAATAACAAAATTTGGTGGTACATTGATATATTTCCACTTCATCTCTTTGCTTATGAAATAAGTGAGATTTTTTTCATTCCTGAAGTACTAATACATCATGAGATCCATGATAAGTCATCACATTTTCCTTCTATTACCATAAGTACAAATAGGAAATCCAATATTCTTGAGTCCTCATATTGTGAGATAACACGTTAATGAAAAAATATATATTTTTTAGTTTTACTTAATAATTATTTAAATTATTAACCTTATAACCCTTCAAAAATATAATTCAGGCTTTCTTCCTTAAGCATGATCTTATCATATAACAAAAATATTTTTATTGGATACTTGGGTTTATAAAAGCATCAATATAACATTAAATGTGATTATTACTATTCAAAAATACATGTATTGAGATATAATGACATGAAACATCTCTAAATGACGAATAATATGATTATCATAAGGATTATTCGTACAAAATAAATCATGAGCTTCCCTATTAAGGGGGGGATGGATAAATTTTCCCCTAATTTTCATTATTGACTTCATCAATTGTGATTTCATAAGCTTTACCTTTATCAGTTTTCCTTAGATGTTGTTTTTTATTATCTTCCATATTAACAGATTTATTGCTGCATTTATTTGAATAATTCTCAAACTACGTGCACTTGAATCACTGAAGTGTGAGAGGTCGACTCAGTTGATCTTTCCCTCCACACATTTCATTAAATTTTATATTCTCATCATTTCCACATTCTTTTATTAAGTGCCAAGGCATACCGTACATGAGTTAACTTCTAGTTCCTTTCATGAACTCTCTTATGCTATCTTTCACATAGTTTTGGAAAGTATAAGTTTGAAACATTTTCCTCACTCCATGGTTTTTATATTCCCCTTTTTACACCATCTACTTATTATTCAAAAAAATGAGAAATGATACGTAACTCTAACCTCTATTTCATGTCTAATTTAAAAATTCACAATCTATTTATAGCAACTAAAATATGTTATAGACAATACCCATATGAAACTTGTCTTTATGTATCTAAAAAACCTATCAATATTACTTTTGGGATGGATAATAATACCAGAATCATACCTCACAAGTCTTTTTAATTTATCCTAATATGTAATGACATATTCATTATCCATTTTCTTCTTCTCAATGAAATAATTTTCCATCTTCATATGAATAACATAAGTAATGTGATTATTAATGTATATGTTCATAAACACATCAAAATCCTAGGATAAAATATCACATTTCGTTTATCATATTCCTGATTAGAGTCCACCACTGGTCTGCTTCACCTTATAATTTATAATCATCCAGATTTATATTCTCATTATCCGAACACTGGATAATGGAGAATATATTTTTTGTGGTACTAATGCAGTGTTCAGAAACAAGTGGACTGGGATACCCATTGAAAGAAGGTGTATTTTTCCTCATTAATGACCCAATACAACATTTCCCCACCAATTTTTTCATTTAGATTCACAACATGATTCATAGATTTAGAATTATGTGAGAGTATAAAAATGAGGATTTTTATTCCAGCCTAATATAATTGTGCTCATTATGATAACAATAGTTTCATTGTCTATCACAATAACCATTAATGTAGTATCTTCATGTTTAATCCATTTACTAGAACTATATAGTAAGAACCTATAATAATATGCCAATTATGGTTGTCTTGATAGCACAACAAGTCATTACATGGACATAAGAGACATCCCCAAGAAGCCAAATTCTAGAAATAAATTCCAAAGGGATTCAAGAAAAAATTTGGGATGATTTAAACTTTTATAAATAAAGAAATAAACCAACAACCAATAACCAAACCATACAAAAAATGATGCACAAACATAAGGAAGACACCTAAAAAACATCTTGTATCTCAAATCACATCAATGTACACAACCGAAGAAGGCCAAACATTCATCAATGTACACAACAGATAACAAACAATGACCCACAAGAGACCACAATACATCGTTCTCTACAAGATCCAAGCTCCATAATCACTGAACATTCCAAACGTCATGAGGTAGTGCTAAATATGTGTGAAAAATTAACTTTTCCCATCCCCTGGAAGATAGCATCTACAAAAGCCCCAATGTACCAAATCAGGGCTGAGTATAAAACTCAATAGGTTTTCCTCAAGGACTTCCCTACTCATGATACTCAGATAAATGTGTTAGTAATATTTGAAATGAATAGTTTATATAAAACATTATCTGAAAATAGTTTATAACAATATTTATACAAGTTTCCCCAAACCATTTATAACCAAAAGAAAAAAAGTGAAATTTATACCAATATTCCAGAATTTTATATTTCAAAAAAAAAAAACTAAACAATATATTACACCATTTAACAATATCCCATTTTTGGCATAACCTACCATTCCACAAACCCACGCAACCAACCGAGCATTCTACATTATGACAATTCCATACTCTTGAGCGGTTTCTCATCTATCTACCAATTTGTCACTATGTAATTGTTTCACATGTGCCATTAACCAATTATCACCAAGTAGAAATTCATATTTCAACCAATCCTCGTATATGAAACATGAACATACACACCACAAATTCCCAAATATCATGCCAAAACCAACCTTTCCATAAAAACCTTCTTTTATTGAAAACCATTTCCATCAAAACCATATCAATGCCAAACCCTTTCACAATCAAACCATTTCAATAAAACTCCCTTTTTATTGTAAACCCCCCTTTTCATCATCCATTTAATAATTCATGATAATTCATAATTTAATGTTATCATTTAAATTTCAAGAAACTAAACCCCTTTGCACAATAATACTCATAGATCCCATAATTTCACCAAACTATAAATCATCACCAAAAAAGATTTGTCACTTTATATTCACAATCAATATCATTCAAATAATCCAATTTTAATGAATGAAAATCAATTCAAGAAATAGGATTCAAGAGAGAATCCTACTAACTCAAAATTTTTGATGAAAACTACAACGAACAATGAATGCTCATGAATAGAGGGTCAATTCTCTAAGAACCTACCGTATATCACTTCTTGTAACTAGACCAAGGCCAAATATCGTCATATTTAACATCCAGAAAACTCTTTTTACCCATAACAGGAATAGATCTATGAAACCGAGAGAAGAGGACAAGTAGAACTAAGTAAATATATGTAACCGAATAAGAACGGAGAAGAACGATCACATACATAAAGAATCCAGCATAGATTTTCCAAGGGAAGCATTCAGATCATCTGAGGAATAATGGGAGAACATTTTTTATCCTTAGGAGAAGAATAATCAAATTTTATGGCTGATTAGATTTATTAAATAGCTACATAGAAAAAAATAATTTTGATATACTTTTGTTATGATCTCCCAGAAGTGCCTGAATGGTTAGTTCGCACGGTTAGACAAATAATGTGAGAAACATGCGTTAGACACTTCCTAGGAAGGCCCTCACACAGATACCTCACATGGTATCTCTAACTATGCTCCAACTGTGTATGAACCACTACATCAAAAAAAACTACAAATGGTTTGGTTGCACGGTTAGAGAAACCATGTGCCTCCCATGTAACTTCCCATGTGCCTCAAAACTTCATTCAATGTTCTCTGAACTCTCTCATTCATCACCATTAACATTATAACTAGGAAAAGAATCATGTAAGGGTTACGTACCAGAAATTGGGGGTACTACAGAAATAATTATCATAATAAGGAACCACAAATTTCTGAAATTTCACTTATAGGATTTTTAATTATGACACATTCCCTAACTATGAATCCATAAGTTTATCCTCTTATATTTATTGGAAAATAACATTGAAATATATCATTATTATTCATTATGGCTTTTGATATTTTGAAAACATATTCCCTGGGGTTGTCTAACTGGAATTGTAGAAAGGCCCATTATCGTGTACTTTGTTACCTTTAGTTAGGCCTGAAAGATCTTGTCAGAGTTATTACTCTTATCTATATCTCTCTTGAAGCCACATCCACATGTAGTATCTATAAAATTATATATTTCTAGTAAAAAAGTAAATATATTATTTATTGAAATTCCAAAATATTTTTTCTAATTGCTAACATATCCGAATACTTATCCTAAGTGACATCCCTAAACATTTCCATAGAAATATACTTGGGTATATCAGTAAAACAATTTCATCCTAGTTTCAAAAGGAGGACTAAACTATTCCTTTGATACAAAATATAGTGACCTAGGATGAAAATAAACATATGTTACATCATTTTAGATGGATATTTAGTGTGTTACAAAAATACATTCTTTATGACCATAATAGCTTAATGTTTTTGGAATCATGAAAAAAAAATCTTTTATCTTAGGGAATGAACATCAATATCTAAAACAAATATCACCACCTTTAGTAATTCAACCTAAATCATTATTCATAAAAAGGGGGATAGTTAACATAATAAATGGGTTTTCTAAAATTCTTATAAGGGGTAAAAAAGAAATATGAATGTATAACATGAAAAAAATTGTATGGAACTTTAGTAATAAATTTGAATATCACACAATGAATATTAGAGATCATAATACATATTGGTAGTTCAAAAAGTAATGGATAATAAGATGATTAAGAGAATAAGTATTAAAAACATAACATAGGACTAAGACAATGACTTATGGGCATGCACATTTTTTTATAATGTTCTGAATCTGTATAAGAACAGAAAATTTCACTCATTATGTTAAGGACATTAAGTCAGGCCCCTACATTAACTTATGAACAAGCAACCAGATCAATTTTTTTTAAAAGGTTGGGGCCGAAGCCTCATTTTTATTATTGAAGAAAAGAAGATTTTTATTTAACTGGGTAGATTGAGAACCATTACATATCCGAAGGCCTAGTGGGAATTTATCCCATTATATAGCCCGTAGGCCCAAATATTGTGCAGTACGGTAGAGAGGTATAGGTTCCACCCATCTAATAATATCATCATTAATACGTCTATCACAAAAAAAATCGCCATATTATAAAAAATAAAAATACATATGTTTTATAAAAATAAAATAATAACCCATGAAATGAAAGTGGTATCACTAAAATTTGATCAAATCACAAACAATAAAAATAGATAGGTTTCTTAATATCTTAATGAAATCATTACCCATGGAATGTAGCAGATTTCAAAATATTATAAATCATTTTAGAGAAATAGGTATTATAAACAACATTCAATCAACGAATACGCCTTTCATAGGAATAATTTGAATGGAACCTTTTGATCATTACATATAATGGAATGAGTAAAATCAAGGGATCTCATCTTAGATGGAAAATAATATGGAAATATATTTGAAAATTTTATATTTGAGGAAAATATCCTTTCCTTTTTTAGAAAAGATTTTTTTTATGGAAAAACTTTTGAAATAAATATCATTTAAAAAAAATAAATATTTACAATAAATATTCAAATTTTTTTAGTAAGCCTTTCTGTTCAGAAACACATGAATAATTCCTGTTAACATTTAAAACATTTTTTAAACATAAAAAATTAATGAGAATATTTCTCAAATAAGATAGATTAAAAATAATTTAATAGAAGATTTTAAAACAATATAACATTTTTAATATAATTATCCATGGAAATTATCATCTTGGAAAATATTAAAACATTTTCAAACATTGTTTTTTAAATAAAATATATTTTTGACTGAAGAAGTGAAAATATGGTCAAATTTTATTGAAAACATTTTCTTAATTATATTATCTACCAATGAGTGGAAAAGTTGTACTAATAAATTTTTATGTAATTAATTAAAATATGTTTAGTGAACTTATTATTTAATTTGAGATATGGATTGTCATATTTCTCTAAAGAAATCATAAACATAAATAATCATGAAAACCGATGAAATTGTTGCAATAAAATATTATCACATGGTAACATGGGAACATACTCTCCATATAAGAACAAGAAAGTAAAAGAAGCCTAAAATATCATTAAAATAAGTACATTATATATATATATAATTTAAAACATATGTATATACTCCTAAAAAAATAATTTATCTACATACCAATATATGAGTCTCATAAAAGGCAAATTTAGGATAAACTATTTTACAAATTTTTTATATTTAAAAACATAATACCCATGAAATAAAAAAAAATAGAATGGATATTTATATACCCTTAAATTTATTTTTAACTATCATATGTTAAGTCAATGTTTAGAATACACACTACACACAAGGAATTAGTGTTGAATAAAGCTTATATTTAATGCAAAATACTTATTGAGATGAAATCCTTGTACCTTATGTGTTGACTCTATTAATACTCATAAAATATTTCTCTGAAATAAATGTGTGTTTATTTTAAATACATAATTGTATAATATTATTGAATATAATAACATATATTGTTTTTAAAGAGTCTATTTTACCATGTTCTTAACAAAACTATGTTTTGGTTCTACTTCGGGTAATATTGACTTTTTTTTTCATGGGTTTTAATTTGTAATATCTTTGGTTATTATATGTATATCAAAATTTATAAAATATAAAAATAAAAATAAATATCATTAATATACTATATATTTGTATTTTAATAGTCTATTGAATATATAATTATGAAATTGAATACACCATTCATGGAGATGTTAAGCTTTGTTTAGGCCCGAACACTATTTCCGTTATTATTGGCATATTAAAAGAATAAATGAAAATGAAATATATGTTTCAATATACATATATATATAATTATTAACATATTGTGACTATATAATATATATATTAAATGGTAACTAAATACTTCGTTAATATATTCAATGTAGTGTGTGAATAAATCACATCATATTGAGGGTGGGAGAGTCCACACTTACTCAAATGAAACAATCATATTTACACCAAATGAAAAACATAACTGAATTATTTCAAAAAGGAATACTGAAAAATAATGGATTAATAATTATAAAATATGAAATTTATTAAATTATTTTCCATCATAATTTCTTCCATGAGATATGGTAATGAAAAATGATCTTTCATCATTTAGTGAGGTGGTATAATACTGTGCACATAAACAATATATTCCGTACACATTAGATGGATGTTTCTATAAGTGTAGGTCAAAAATTATAATAAAAACACCCTTTTATATTGAATATAATTTTATTTTTTAAAATCAGGGAATATATATAGTGGAGGCAGTGGAGAAAGAAAATCATAGAATAGTGTTTCAGATAATGTGTTACCTCTTTATCTGGTAACTCCTTTTGGTTTGTGCCAAAAGGATTCCTTGGATTGATTTATACACAAAGAGAGGCTTCAATGTTAAAGGTATGTATGTTATGAATTTTATTGTGTATATATTTGCATAACATAATTTTTTGAGAGGTTTAATAAAGATGGATAGTTCGTGAGATTTTATTGGGAAGGGGAAGGTCAGACATGGAATTCTTTAAAAAAATTTAGGTTTACGCATATTTTTAACGAAAAAATGTAATAAAAAAAACCAAATCATGAAAGGAATTTTAATATATAAATAACGGATATATAATGTGTGTTGGAAATGTTTATAGGTATTTTTGTATCATAATGTTTTGTTTTACTACTTTATTAACATATTTTTTCTCTTAACCGATGTAATTAATTTTAATCATTTCCCCAAATCATTTTTTCCAAAATCTATATTGCCCCCAATATACATTATGAATTATTATTGTTACAAATATGGAATCCATTTTTTTGAATTCTAATCATATAAACTTTTGAAACAAATTTAAAATTAATCCCATTGATGGGACGACACAATAGTTCTTAAAAGTAAAAAAATTCATTTTTCTATGTTTTTATACCAAATTTCATAGATAAATTTATTTCAATAACCAAAATTGTATTAAATGATAACAATTTAAACTAATAAAAATTTAGGTAAAAATTTACATAAAATTTATTCTTGTAAATTGTTACAAAAAAATGTAGTTAGGATGTACAATCCGATTTTTCTTAATACTCATCCAAGAATGACGTTTCTCTGAAAAATCCAAAAAATTAACAATAATATAATTTGGACATTATAAATTTATAGTTGAATTTTATTTTATGAAATTAAATTTTGAAATGTGTCTAAAATTTATTTTATTATTTTTCACTGAAGGATATAAAATTTATTTTATTTAAGAAATTACAATTTTAATGAATATTAAGACATTACCCAGACAAATTATATCCTTAATTTTCAATAAAATCATTATAAACAAAAACTAAAATATAGTTATCTATATTCATATAACTATTTTTAATTTCTAGTTTATAATTATCTCATTTAGAAAATAAATTCAATAAAATGATGTTTCATACAAACTCAGTGTATCATGTTATGTATGCCATGTAGGTGTTCAGTATGATGTGCGTCTAGTCAGTGTTTCAAGTAACATATATAATTTCAATGTATCGTGTAATGTACTCCAATTTTATTATGTGTGAAAGGAATGTTTGACATAGTGATTTAATATAAAATAAATATTTTCTGTTTTGTGTGAAATTGAATATATCAAATGATTAAATTAATTCAAAAAATATATTTCACAATGTATCGATGTGTTACATGATTGATGATCATGATATATATCATGATGATAGGTGATCGTGAAACAAATATCCAATTAATTGGAAAAATGGATAGAGTAATCTAGTTAATGGTTTCTCCGTATAGTTTATAAGAATTAGTTATATATGTTATTCTATTTGTAAGAGTGATCGTTTAAATGATTTGAAAATGATTTCGAAAGTTACCTACATTATTTATCATTTAATACTATGTATTTTTAATCAAATAACATTATTTAAAGAGGTAAGATTAATTTTTATTGTTTTAATAGAAGTTTATATTACTTATTTTGGGTGAAATGTGTCACTTATAGAAATTATTATCATGAGTTTTTCATCGTTTAATAGAAACCATTTTGATATTTAGTTTTTTCTCTTTATAAATTTTATGATATATTATATGTAATGGTTTTTAAAGACAATTATATTTCATGGGTATTAAATTTTCTCTTTTGATCTCTATGTATATTTTTTAAAAAGATAAATATTAATGACTATTCATAGAAAAAAGATTATTTATGTATTTTTATTATAGCGCTAATATATTTATTCTAATTCCATGATTTGAAATCTATTCTAAAAATTTTAAATGATTATTTGGGATAAAGATGATGTAAATTTTTGAATTGTGAAAAAATTACATGAAAATAAAACCAGTTATATTATAAAATGTTTTAAATTTAATAAAAAGGAATTATATATGAAATTTTACACTATATTATACTATTTATTTATATAAGGAGATTACATAGTTATTTAAAACTCCAAAACTAATTTATTTTTTTGGCATATGGGAAAATGTATTCTTGTATAAAAATTGAAATTATATATTTTTTAAGTTTGGTTCCTTTAAGTATTGTGCCTTATTTTATAGATTAGTTGGCTTTTATATGGGAAACCATCACTTATATTTATAATGATCTAGAAAATTAAAGGGGAAGATTCTATTAAGATGGGTGTATGATTTTAATAACTTATGTTTTTTGATTGGGTATTTTACTTTATTTTAATGGGGATGAATTTTTTAATGGTCATTTATAGATCATCCTTTACAGTACCAACATAGAGAGTTTATGTGAGGAAAACCATTTTAAAAATAATTATAAATATCACCATTAGAAACTTTGTTCCACTAGATCTTTCATTTTTTATTTTAATTAAATTATTCCAATTTCAAATGTAGCTATTATCAAAAGAACTTATTTTATCTTTTTCTATCTACTAAATATCAATATAATCCATAATTAAGAAAATTCATTCCTCAACTAACTATAATACAAGGGTTCACATGAATCTATAAATTTTTGGGAATGATTGCTATTATTAATTTGGTATGACACAATTTTTTATTGATGGATGAAAATTATAGATAGAATTTTTATTCCTATATTGTTCCAAATATTTTCAAGGAAACCAATTTAAAACCAATGAACCAATTTTGATATCTTATAAATATAATTCTTGGATCTAAAACATTTCCCAATAAAAAAACATTTAATTAAAAATTTCATAACCATTTTATAACTATACAATTATTTACATCATTAGTTTATCTTATTTATTATTCAATTTTCAATTAAAAACATGTTTTGGATGATTGAAACTCATATAGGGTAATAATACCATATTATAAAAAATAGCAAGTTTTCCTAGAATAAACATCCATATTAGGATGTAACTTACGATACATGATCTGTTCGGAAGAAAATAAATATCTGAACGTTAATAAAACACAAAATACTCTAAAACAAATAAAAACATAGTTTGGACCACTATGTGATGGTATTGATTTCTAAGTTATTTTTATCATTCTATCACTTATATTAATTAATTATAAATTGTATATACATTATCCTTATGCTATATCATATGTAACCACCCAAGAAACTACATTGAAAAATCCATTTTGATGTCATATAAAATACTTTTTGTAGGAATGGTGAAGACATGATCTCGAAGGAGTCTATGCAGATCTATTAATAGTTCCCCAGTTATAATATATATGTTATTATTAATTACATATTACTTTTATACATGGAATGTATTGGTCATGATACACGATTTATAATATTACATTATAGTATATTCATATATTCTAAATATTTATAATATATAGTGAAAAGAATGATAGATATATCACATGTAATTTTGTAATATAGAGATGTGAACATCATGTTTACCCATAAAAATAGATATGAATATGACATTTCATTTATGTATGTATTTATATTCACTTACTCAATCAATCATAAATGATGTATATATTCTTATTATTTTTATAAGTTTAAAGAATCTATTTAAACATCAAGAAAAATCATACTAAATAATGTAAAAAATATACCAACCTTGGGATAATATCCAAATCATTGAAAATATTTTATGAAATTGAATTAATTATGGGTTGTATGTAATTAGTTCTTCAAATTCAAATGAATTCTTTAAATAGAGACTCTTATTGAATTTGAATTAGATTTAATGAGTTTCATGGAGAGTTTATATGTTTTATAGAAGCATTAATGTGTACTAAGATATTAATTTATAAACAAAATCATTTAGGAGGATTGAAAAGTGATTATTTATTACTATATAGAAAAATTATTATTTTACAATTTTTATATGTTTTTAAAAGTATTTTTTCTTTATTTCTTATATGTAAGAAAATGTAAAAAATGTAATTACAAATAAAAAATTTAACATCTTTTTAATAATTACCGATTCTATACTAGGGGAGTTTATTGTATGAATGATATTATTATTTCTAATGAATTTTCGGGAATTTCATTTAAAAAATTTAGTTTATATGAGATGTTTAGAATTCTCATATAAATAATTTTTAAATATTTATAACATCATGATCTTGTACAACTGGATTTTTGAAAAACTAATGAATTATTGATTCCATATAAATGATGTTTTGGACTTTATATGATTTATTCATCTCATATGATAATAATAATTATTTTAATGAATGATTACTACTAATTACATGCAGGTGAAATTGTATCATTATATGAGTTATTCAGAATTATATAATAGAGAAATAAATATATAGATTTTACAGGATAATAGATTCAAAGGTATGTCTTCCATCAAAGGGTATATTTCATATATATATTTTATTCTCAATAATTATTTGTGTTACCTAGAAATGTTGTGTTTTGTATAATAATCATAATGTATGTATATGTCATAAGGTTTCAAACCATATAGAAGATATTTTGGAATGATATATTATTTTGGAAGGTTCATTGTTTCTGTAGATGGTGAAATCAAAGACATATTTCCATATATGATTCACTACATTTATGTACATTGTTAATATAATGTGATTTTTGGGGAAAGATCATCTCTAAAACATTTAGAGTTTTAAAATGTGTTAAATCTTATACGATACATTAATACATTGAATCCATGAATTCCATCCATGGTATTTGAGGAGAATAATGAATGATTAAGTGGAGTTATTTTGATTCCACAGTTAAATAACTAATATTAAAAATTTAATATAGAAAATATAGATTTTAATAGGTTGGATGTTGACATATGTAAATTATTATGTCTTATGAACTATTATTAGAATATTAAAATGGAAATGTAATTTTCAGTAAAAGATAATGATCATAGAATATTATTTTATAAGATTATTTGATTTTAATATAGGTTTATTATATGGAATTACTGGAAAATATAATTAATAAACGAGATATTCTAGTGTAATCCACACCATTTATTGTAGAATCATTGAATATTCCATTGGTGTGTATATTTACTAGATAACATATTTAGAGAGATGTAAATTTAACCTGACCATAAATTTTTATTATGATATAATAAGAAAGGGATAGATGAAAAATATATATTACTATTTTTGAATAATGAATTTATGGTCCAACATATATCATCATATTAGACATAAATGTAAAAAGAAGAACCTAGAGAATGATTTTGATTACTTTCATGTTAAAACATTATGATACATTTTTAGGATTGAATAATAATAAGAATGTGTTGTGATGAATAATTGATTTAACTAGATATAGAAAATATAACTGATTAAAATGATTATGATAACTTCTTGGAAGTATAATTATAAAGAAGAGGGAAGTTTTATAGTTAGAGGGGAGACCAAGAGTCTATCCGCACATATTAATAATTGATCAAAAAATATTTTAATATTAATAGGATTTATTATATCAGATATAAATTTGTAACTATCTAAAATAACAAATCCAATCAACACATGCTACAATTTCGATCAGGAAAGGAATCTCAATGTTATAAACTGACCATTAATCAAATGAGAATTTCACAAGAGTATTTAATAGGAAATTCACCAAGGATAAATAATTTTGAATTCAAAAATCCATTGTAAAACTAAAATAATTTTATTAAATGATTATAGAAAGACAAATCATTGTACTATTCTACATAGAGTAGCCCATTTGTGTAAACCATTTAACATTGTTTTGTCTCTAAAAATTTACATTCATGATTTGTGTTATATTGGTGCATTTTGAGAAGAATACTAGTCAAATAAATATTACTATTAACCCATGAATAATATTATAATATAAAAGCTAAGAAGTAAAATAAATGAAAATGTGAAAATTATAAATTCAATGATGCACCTCTTCTAAAGGATTCCCTAATTATAAAAAATTGTATAATTGAATAATGTTTCTATAGTAATTCAATATTTATTATTAGGTTTGAGAACCCTTGAAATATTTCTCAACAAACTAATTAAAATATAAATTAATTATTATTTTATAAAAATAAACTCAACAATTAGAAAAATGAATATATTTATACATTTAATGATTTTAATGATGAATAATTTAACTTAAATGAACGATACTCGATTTTTCCACAAATATTATTTAAATAATTGAGTTTCATTTCATTGAGGTGGAATTTTTTTTTCATGATGTCTTTAAAATATGAATAAAAAGAAAGATACTACCAAAACTAAGGGTTCTTATTGAAATAAAAAACTATTCCACATGGATATGTGATTCTCACCCTTTAGAAACTCATCCACATATATCATAAAATCAAATTTGTATATCACATAAATATTTGGACAATAATGGAACCACATAATTTAGTGAATATTGAATTTTCTGTTGTATAAAACAAATAATAGTTGATTCTAACCTTTAAAGATGACATGTTGTGTTCAATAATTGAAAATGTATGAGTTTGGGATTACATTTTCTCTGTAGAGGACATCATTATAATAGTGGATAAGAGATTAAAGGAACAATGTGGTGTAATTAATGATCCAATTATATAATTAATACTAAGTATAAGGATAAATAAAAACCATGATGCATAAATAAATTTCCACAATGAACAACATGAAAACATATGCATATTTTATACAAAAAATGTATTCTAAAATTAATAATATAATATTACAACAGAAGGTTGCAGATTAATGATTTACTGAAATTATAAAACAACATCTGAATGAATGATGGTAAACAATAATTGATGTTTCTCTTATTAAAATTAAAAGTAAAAATATAAATGAAAATAATTTTGATTCATGAAATGATAATTTGTGTACTAAAATATTTTATTTTATAAAATAATAAGGGAAGATAGAGGTATAATTCTATTTTTATTGAAGTTATAGTAAAACATTTTATTTTTTTGAAAATCTAGAGAGTTCAATAAAGCACATAGCTATTTTATTCAATATAACTTCTATATATTGATATTAATAAATTAAGAACATAATTAGGTATTTTTTTATTTGGAGTAGTAATATTTTCATTAAACTAGTAATTTTGAGGAGAACTCTAACTACCCAAAAAATAGGTCCATCAAGTTAATATACTATATTTCTCATGATCAATGGTTTAGAAGAATTAATGAATAAAGATTCTCCCTCTCCCACAATAATATTTTTCTCACATTAATTATAAATAATTATTTAATAAGATGATGATAAAATTTTCAGCAAATGTTATTTTCACAAAATCCATTATTAAAATAAAATGATAATAGAATCAATTCAGTTTTAGTTATAATGTGGTTCATGATTTGAGGAAAAGGTGCTTAATACGGAGAAAAAATTAATTATTTTTCATTAAATGGCATGTAAACTCATAAAGCTATTAAAAAAATATACAGATTAAATATAATGTAAAGAAATATGAATAAATGGTTGTAATAAATACTAGGGATCGAAATTTAAGGGAATGATTGAGTGGATTCTCTCATTCTACAATAATGTGAAAAATAAAAATAAGATGTTGTACCCCTTTTATGGAAAATGATTAATTCCATATGAAGTGGTAATATTACCATCCATCTATATAACATATATATAAATTGGATAATTCTAACTATAAAATAGAATCATTAGATGAATGTGGTGTTATATTCTATATAATTCTTCTTAATGGGTGATTCTATGAGTGTTTCCATGTAAAAGAAAAATATTTAAAGATGTGAGGAAAATCTTGGAGGAAAGGGTTAGTAAAAAAATATCAATTACACCCCTTTTTGTAGGATCAAAATAATGAATGAAGATAATGTATGTAGTATAAAATGATTCTCAAAATACAATAGGGGGGGTGAAGTTTACACTTTAAAAAAATATTCTGGAACATTAAAAGATGGTTATGTTTAACAAAGATAAACATGGTAATTCAAAAAAGCACTAGTTCTAGACACATTCTTGATTTTGGAAATATTATTTTGAGAATGTAAATCTGGGAAAGATGTTTCTAGAAATGAAACATATAAAAGTGTACAAAGATAAAGAATCTACCTTAAATCATATTGAATCTTACTAATTTAGAGTACCAGTATAAGAAAGTACATAATAGTTATACTTTCCTTAACAATCAAAATGCATCGGGAAACTTGTAACTAACAAGTAACAAGAAGTAAATCTTTTAACCCAAAGAGAAGGGTATCCAACAAACTTGGATAAAGGTCCCTTGATTTATAATTTCAAGAATGATTATCTTACCCACACTTGGGTATTCCCTCGATATAAGGATTTGATTATGTATTGATATCCTCTCAAGACCTCAACTTCAAGGTACTCGTAACCTTTGTCTTCCTCAGCATGGAAGTCCTCGATCTTTAAGGTAGTCGGCACCTCTATCTTCATATCCCCCGAAGCCCTCGAATGTACTCAGTAACATTCAGAGTTGCACGAAGAAATTTGGAACATGGAGTTCAGTATGCACAATGAAATAAAATCTATCTCTCTCGAAATCACTTCACTAGCATGTAATCTATAGATTGATCTACTTGTTGTGAGCTCTTTCAAATGATCTCATATTTATAGACACAGCTCCATTGGTTGACTCCCTGCTCTAACAGTCATATTTTTACTTGAATTTCGGAGGGACCTGTACACGTGTCACTCAAACAAAGTTTTGTTAGTAACTGAATCCACAAAATCGTTTTATAACCAAAACATGTGTAAGAAAAAATATGGTTACTTATGAAAATTCCTTTTTCATAATGTAAGAGAAAATGAATGTATGGAGTCTACCAAAAAAATATTTTGATTCTATAATACAAGGATATTAGGATTATATTTTCTAAGGTATGCAGAGCTTGAATTATATAGGATTCTAGAGTCTGAATTTCATGGAAATTAGGAATTTGGATTCACAAGAATTTGGATTCAGGATTCAATGAGTTCTGAGTTAGAACTCATAATGTTCAGAGTCTGAGTTCATAACAATTTGGAGTCTGAACATACAAACTTCAGAGTCTAAATTCATCATAATTTGGAGTCAGGACTTATAAGATTTCGAAGTTTAAATTCAGAGAATTTGATGTCAGAACTCAAAAGAGTTCGGATTCTGAAATTGTATAATGAAAACAGAATTATTTATATCTATGTATTATATGATTCTGGGGCTTTTAAATATGAAATCGAATTTTATAGTTAGAGATAAAATGAAAAATGAAAAACATGGTAAGGATAAATTTCATTTGGGGAGGAAAATTTTCCATGTGGATGTAAAACAAAGGGTAAATGAAATTTTCCTTAAGGTAAGGTTTTTGTGATTTTCCAAACATGATGAAATGGTAAAGTCATAAGGAAACCTTATTGACTCAACAATCTCCCCAACCATGAAGGAATGGAAATTTCATTAGGAAACCTTATTTAATCAACAATTTCCCTCTTTTTGGAAAGCATAAACATCCTTATGAAAAAGAAAATAAGGGCTCATAAAATATTTTTATAGACTTAAGAAATAAAACATATCTCCCTAATCACATGGGAACAAATGAATATGACTAACTAACACTTTGTCTTTGGAAGACTAAGGATCATATTCTAGATTTTCAGAATGATAATTAACATTATATTGGATATGGAAATATTTATGATGAAAACCCACACTTGGATAAACTCCCCCTTACATAGGGATATTTCTTCTTAACATAGTATTATTTTTCATTTCTTGCCCTTTGTGATTTTAGAAAAGGAATTTAAGGGAATGGAAAATAAATTATGGAACCTGAAATATTTGTACAAACATCCAAAAGACAAGCGACCAAAAATTTCAATATGATAGGAAAAATTTGTACAACAGGGAAAATACTACAAAAGATAAGATTAAAAAAATATCCTTCCTTTTCCTTGGGAATCAGCTTCTTCACTATTGTCTACTGCTTCTTCATCTCCTTGTGATATTCTTATACTCATTTAGAATTTGATCCTGATCCTCAACTTTCTTCTGTAATTATTTGATTCTATCATCCTGATCCTTAAGAGCCTTTGTCTGATCCTTCAGGACTTCTTCCTTCTTGACAAGCTTTTCTTCGATCTCAATCCGAATATCTCTTTCTCTCTTCATACTTCTGGAAACTGAATACAGCTTCCCATTAAGATAATTTACCTCTTAAATCCAAGAATTTTGTCCAAGAGTCATCTTTTATTCAAAACCTCTTATAATATCCCTATTCTAACCATTTTCAATGATAAATGTCTCCTTGATACTATCTTGGAACTCATCAAGATCTCTCATATCTTCAACTATTTTTTTTCAGCTCACCATTTTCATACAAGACCTTTTGTGGGAATCGTAGATAATAATGAAATTCTTGAAATCTGCCTCAAGCATGACACAATTATCCATCACCATGGATACAAAATATGATTTTTGGCTCAAGGTGTGTTGAAGAATCTGACATCTTGAGTCAATGCATGGAAAAATAGGAATGGTCCCAACAAGCTTCTTCAACAACTAAACAATGAAATCATGTCCAAGGGATGATGATTCCGAATCTGAATCCTTGATAGGTGTGGTTTCTTTCTCTAGATCAATAAGTTTCCTCTTTGAATATCCACCATATTCTTTATTCTTTACAATAGCTTTAGTAGGTGTATCAAAAATCACTTATTTACCCTTACCGATTTTCAAAATGGCTTCCCATCCGGAAATTTATGTTTACTGTCAGACATCTGAAGAATTTTATCTTCTTCTATATCTACATTCTGATATCCTACCTCAACATCCTCATGATGAATGAAATTATGATTAAAACTTTCTTCCTCATATAGCTTGTTCACATCTTCTTCATTCTTGCCTTCTTCTACTTTCTCATCTTTCCCAGGTGTAGTATGATTTGGAGAATCTACTTCAGATGTTCAGATTGACAATTTCTCGATGTACTTTCATTTTCATGGAAATCTTCAACTTGATTAATCAAATATACAGTGTCACAACTACTCTCAACATCTTCTTCATCTTCATTTACTACTAATTCCTCTATTTAATTTACTTTTTCTGGAGTGACAAACTTCTTCCCCGGAGCTTCGGGTAAAGCTTCAACTATGAAGGATTATGGTGTTGGGATATTTTCAGAAGTCTTCTTAGTATCCCCCAGAAGGCATTGAAAATTATTTGCTTCATTTATCTTCTTCTTTAATTTCATTTCATTATCTTCTCTTTCTAGATACTTTTTGTCTTCTCCATCCGAGATTTCTCTTCAGCCGGGTCTAGGACAAACATGGGCTCCCCTTCTTTCGTGTTCTTCTTATCTTCCCTCCACATAACAACTACCTCATCTAGATATGATTTTTGAATCATAGGTTTTATAGGTGTGGATTGGATTTCCTGGGGCTCTAGTGTTTTTTCTTCCTCTACTACTTCCTCCAACTTCCTCCTCTATCCAACCTTTTTCGATTGTTCCATGACTTCTTGTTTTTTCAGAACAGATTCATCTTCTTCATCTGGTAAGTCATAAAATTATTCGGAGTCTATAGAATAACCAATTCTCATACTCTTCAGGGTATCATCACTGACTAACATGACATTACAATTCATTGTCTTCGAGATGCAAGAAATTTTAATGTATTCTATGCATCAAACAATTTACTTGGAGCGAATGGCTTGAAAAATGATTGTCTAATACTTCAAGTTTCCACTATTAATAATCTCAATTTTAATGAGAATGTTCTTAATCACATTGATCATCCTTATATTTACCATGAAATCCATGATATACATGTCACTCTTCTTTAATGGGTCATTGTATCCTTTTCTCGGAATGATGAATACTTAAACCTCTAATTCGAGAATTTAATAATTCGTAGAGAAGTGGGTGATCTTTTGAGTCCTTACATTAGAGATTCTAAGACATGGAATAGCCTTCTCTTTAACAAAACATCCTTTAACATCAGGCAAATATATATGAACAGAACTCAACTTCCCCATCGTATGGAATACCAACCAAAATAGCTACCTTAGTATATGAAAGAGCATAAGTCATTCCATAGCTCTTGAATGAAAAATTATATCTGCCTTATTCCTTTAATAAACTGAATGATTCATAGAATTCCACTAGCCAGTCCAGATATACTAAATCTTGATCACCATGCTTCAATATGAAAACATTATCCCATTCATTAAGCTTGATGTTTTTCGAGATTATAGAATCATACTTTTTGAAGAAGTTCGGATGCACCAACCATTCTCTATAGACTTGCCACTCCAAGATTGTGTTGACAATAGACATATCATTCTTAAAATTTTCTTCTATAGACATTCAGAATTGAGAAACCCTTGAAAATCCTGAATGAGATTATATAGAAGGGCATAAATTCCGCACACGACAGCATGATATTCGATGTGGGAAAACCATCGAGGGTCCTTTTTATAGGTGTTATAAGTGATAATTGGTCTTCCAAACTAAATCCAATGTTTGAAAATCCTTCTGATCTGATCAGAAGGTTGATATGAGAGCCCCAAGAAAATCTTGGATCTGATATTTTGAGGTTTTTTTAATAAAAACATTCAGATTTAATGAAAATAAAATTTGAAAATTTTAAAAACAAAAGAAAATACCAGCAAGTAAACGATGATTACGAAAACTTAGTAATGGAAAAATACCTGTCAGATTACTGGGAAGATTGTTTGTATTGAAAAAAAATTCTTCTTGAAGAAATTTAGATTCATAAAATTTTGATTACGAAAGACACCATTTAGATAATTTTAAGTAAGAAAATCTTTATTACAAAAATTTTAATTACGAGATTCTTCATTACCGAAATATGAAGTAAGAAACAATTTTTTAGAAAAAAACTGAAAAAATTAGAAAAATATACTATGAAAATATCGATTCTGATAAATTTAAAAAAAATCTGGCTAAAACGAATTACATTATGGATGATTAAAAAACATCTATCTAAAAAAAATTCCATTACAAAATATTTTGATCTAACTAACATGAAAATGTACTCCTTCTATGAAAATGAGTTTATTACTGTAAGGAGATTGGTTTCTACAGAAAGTTAACAAAGAATATTACATTATGGTAGTCACTAATAACTTCTACTTAATGTTTTAAAATCTATCAGAAGGAAACTATTTTGTTAAAATATCAGCAAGTTGATCCTATATTCTGATAAATTGAAGAATGATATCTTATTTTTTGTGTGTGATCCCTATAAAAGTGATTCCTAATATATATGTGTTTTGCACGAGAGTTATGTGCATGGGTTTACATAAGGAAATGGCAATGGTATTATCACACTAATGTTTTGTTTTGGTAAAACTCATACCATAGTATGTGAGTGTGTGTTGCATCCACAACACTTGAGAACAACAACTTCTACCTGGTACATATTCGTCTTTAGTAGTGGAAAGTGCTACTGAGTGTTTCTTCTTGCATGACCAACAAACTAATGAATCTTCTAAGAAATGACATGATCCAGATGTAATATTTTTATATATTCTACATCCACCAAAGTCAGCAACTGAAAAACTCTTTAGAAAAAAAATCATTTCCCGAAGTATAAAAGAGTAATAAATCCATGGTTCCCTTTAAGTAGAGAAAAATTATTTTCGCTTCCTCTAAATGGGATTCTTTAGGATTGGATTTATATCTTGCACATAAGCATACTAAAAACATTAATTCTAGACGACTAGATTTAAAGTAAAGTAGACTTCCTATCATAACTCTAAAAGATGTTTGATCTACTGGTTTCCCATCTTCATCTAGATCAAGTCAATTTGAGGTACCGATGGGTGTACTTATATTCTTCGTGTTGTCATATCCATAATTTTTAAGAAGATCTTTAAAATACTTATATTGGGATATATTGTAACATCCTAGGTAAATAAAGAATAAAACATTTTCATATTTATTAATATGTGTGAATTAAATATTAATTTTACCTTAAAGGGGCTGCTATGTTCTATAGCATACCTGATATGCAACAAAGAGATTCTTTGAAATCTTACGTTGCATACTAGTAATAAAATAATATTATTTTAAATGGTAGTTAACACTTAGCCGTTTTATTGGAGGGAATGAATAGAAATAACTAAAAAATGATTATATATGTTTTTAAATGTTTTTACATTTATCCAATAAAGGATAGTCTTAAAATACAAAAAGAATTCAATTTTAGGCAGATATACTCTAATTTTCACTAAAAGTCCAATTATCACCTTTTGATGGAGAACCCGCGTTAAATATAGTTTTGATCACACTTATACATTATTTTCCCCCAAATAAAATTCTTCTTTAGAATCAGGACATCAAAATTTACTTTTGTGTAAATTTTTGTAATTTCTCCGATAAATTTTAATTTTTTTAATGAGTAGTGAAAAATGTTGTATTTTAATTGAAAACCACTGTTTAATATAATTTATTTATATGATTAGATTATCTTTTGAATTGGTTTTAAAGTGAAATTATAATATGTTTTTGCCATTTAATTCAATAGTGGTCGTTATAATTAATTTCACTTTGAAATTGGACTTAAACTAGTGTCAATCTTTTGATATATATTATTTCATAAAAACACGCTATTTGTTCTGACAGCGGGAATTAATTATTAAATTAATTAATGTAACTTATATGTTTTCAATTTTGTAAAATAGAAATCATTTTTGAATTCATAATATCAAATATAGCTTAGGGTGAAGTTTTGGTATTTTTCTGAAAAACATCAATTTTGATGAATAGTGAAACCACTAAGTGGTACTTAAAAAACTGATTTTTCGTTTAAATGAATTTTTACCACCTCTTTGTTTTTAATTTCAAAAATATGACATTCATGGTTTTCATTAGGAAGTAAAATTTGTTTCAATGGGATTAAAATAATTTTTTGGTGAATAGTAACTTTTAAGTTTTTAATCGCATTTAGAGGTCATTAGTGTAATTTAAGGTAAAAATAATGTTTTAATAATATGAAATAACCTTGAGACATGTCCTAACCTTATTTTATGTGTCATGGCTGACCAGTAAAATCCATTGGTCAACTTGGGGACCCCATGGAGCCACTTTGGTTGGAAAATGACATTAATAACTTTTTATTTAATGTTAAAATAAAAATGTCACAAACATGTGTTGTTTTACTAAAAAAATTTTTAAATGGGGTTATACAAGTCATATTTTTGACTATAAATATTAATTAGAAATATAAAAACATTTCCTACATTATTAGAGTTTTTCTATAATTTTTAGACATTAAATAAATTAAATTATTTATGACACCATGATGATGCAGTGATTACCTCATTATTTAACGATTTAAATAAAATGAAAAGATAATGTATATTCTAAGACCTACAGTTGTCAAAAACCAATTGGATGGGTGGATTTAGAACTCTTATCACCTTATCCTAGAAATATATAATTTTTGGACCTTTAAAATCCGAAAATCATTTTATAATAAAGTAACCTTTTATAACTTTCCAAGAATGCCCCTCCTCTCCTCTTATAAAAGGCCCCCACCTCTACCACCTTACCCACACCTCTCAAGAATTTGGCTCAGCCAAACCCTGCCCATTTTGTATCTCCACATACCTCTATTACTCCTAGAAGCCTCAATTTTGGCAGAAGTCTTTCCAATGAAGCCTTTGAGCTCAAATCAAAAAGAGTTTCCCATTTTAAAGGTATTGTCTTCTCTAGTGTTCTTATGTTTTATTTTTCTTCTCCAGCCCCCTAAAATATTTTTATTCATTTCTTTTGTAACAGCACCAGTATCTTCAATACACTTGGATGTTTTTAAGAGAAGTATTAGAGCTACACTTACACACACCTTCATCTAATGGTTAAAGAGCATACTGTTTCCATAGATGGCGAATTTCTGCCTCACGAAACGATGATTGATCAATATTCTTCTAACACCTTCAAATGTGGCCATTAAGATGACACTATATTTATATATGATATATAATATGTTTATGTTTTCCTTAACCTTCTATATTGTTCATTTATGCCATAACTTTATGGTTTCCATTATGGGTAAACGTGATATCTTCATTTTAGGAAGTGCAGACTACCTCCCCCTCAAAGTGATTTGATTCATTAATGCCATATGTGGGATGTATAAAGGATAGAGTTAATGATATTATATATGATATTATACTGTAATTATAATATACCTTTATATCATTATGATTTTATTCCATTAAATATGAATAGAAATGAAAGTAGCGTTCATGCGTACGTACGGCTTACTGTCTCCATGAAGAGTGCATTTCATTTCTTACCTCTAAATGTTATGTAATATTATAAATGCCTATCATATACTGGATATATATGATATATATGATATCTACATCTTGAATATAATTCTGGATATAATGGATACATGAACAAATTGTAATTATAAAGAGTTTGTTTTTGACTCAATTACCAATGATCGTTAAAACGACCATTATTAACTTAAATAATTAAATAGTGTTGATGACATGGTAAAAAGTGATATAAAAGGAATACTGAACTTGAAAAATTCTCTTAAGAATGTATAAATTAACTCATGTTTTTTATTGAGCAGATTAAAGAGAAATCGAGTCATGTCGGACACGAGGAAAGGGAACTTCTTAACCCAATTTCCGTTCTTGGGGTTAATCTACTACTTTCAAATTATTCCATGATATTATTATGTCATATCTTGTATTTTTACTTTCTTTATGTGTACTTATAATGAATACACAAAATAGATCAATTTTTTTAAAAAAAGTTATCCTTGTAAGGGACATCGTCTCAATCTCTATTCATTGAGGCATATTTTGTTTTATACACAACTTTCTTTTATACGGTGTATAAACCCCTTTGACTTTTACGCTTGTTCAAAAGGAATATTTATTTATATGAAGCGTTCAACTAAATGAAAAAAGGAATGTTTTTTTTCATACGAATGTAGCGACAACGACTTCTCCATAGTCATGACCATTATTTGAGTTTCGGCTTCCTCTATAAGCCATTACCTAGCTTTTTTTAAAAAAAATGTAAAATAAATACCATTTATTACTTTTATTTTATTTTGGAATTGAAAATGGTTTTCATAATGTTTTTATTATATAAATGTGTTTTATTGATATCTTGTGATTGAAATGTGGAAATGTTATGTTTCCTTTATGAAAGTTTTATGTGATACGATAATGTTATGGTTCTTGGGAATTGTTATGAAGACAGGTTGTTCCGTGATAATCTAAGGGTCGGTGAGCCCGATATAGCTCTCCAATGCATTGGGTAACATGAAGGAGTTAAAAGTTATGGTTTCTCTGAAGAGATTTAGGGAATATACTATGATGGGTATTCCAAACGTAACCATGAGGGTTACTCCCTACGTAAAAATGTTATGAATGCCTCAAGTTACCTTTATGTATTATGATTTATATGATTTATTCATGATTTGATGAGGTATGTTAAAATGATTATGTTTTATGAGTACATTATGATTTCATACATGGACTAATGTTTTCATTTCGTACTTTTATATCCCTTACTGAGTTTTTTATGCTCATCCCATGTTTTTGAAATGTTTTTCATAGGACTTAATGTGGAATAGGTTCAGGGATGGGATCAAGGAAAAGTCATGTTATCTAAAACATGGAACTAGACATGTTTCTTTTTTATGTGTTTTTATTTTATGGAAACTTAGTAGAAGTGTCTACTTTGTAAACTTTTGAGATGTAATAGTTATGTCCTAATTCTCTAAAACTCTAAACCTGAAAAGATCCTCAATGTGAATTATTCATTTAATTCAATATTAAGTAAGGTTTAAGGCCATGGCCTTATAGTTGGTATCAGAGGTCAGTTTAGATAACTTTAGGAGTTAGAATTCTATTAAATGATTATCCAAACATATTTTCATTATGGTCAAATTGAAATTATATAGCATTTAAAGATTACCATGTTGCTTCTCCTAAGATATTATTGTGTTAGGAATGGTTTTTCATAGAGGAAACATAACTGATTTTCTGGGAAGGCATACAGAGGGAAATGAACTTTCAAATCCGTATCATGAGATGCTTAGAATCAGAACTAAACAGTTTGTTGCAGTGATGGCTCAGTTAACTAAGGAGTTGAAAAAAAGATTGGTGAATGCTCCATTTTTGGCACCTCCTTTCAAGAATGGTGAGTTTGTTATATACAGTGTTGCTTCGTTGAAGGGACTTGGATGTGTCCTTATGCAGAATGATCAGGTAATTGCTTATGCTTCATGTCAGTTAAAAACTCATGAGGTAAATTACCCTACACATGAATAGAAATTAGCTAATGTTATTTTTTCTCTAAAAATTTGGGGGTAACATTTGTATGGCGTAAAGTGTGAAATATATACAGATCAGAAAAGATTAAAGTATATATTCACTCAGAAATAATTGAATATGAGACAGAGGAGATGGCTATAATTAATCAAGGATTATGATTGTACAATTCATTACCATCCGGCAAAATCAAATAAAGTTGCTGATGCTTTGAGGCGGAAAAGTAATGATTCATTAACCATGCTATGTTTGGAACGAGATCCTTTGGTTTGTGATTTGATGAAATTTGGAATAGAATTTTTTGGTGCAGGAAGTTCTTCTGTTTTGTTTCAGGTGTCAGTGAGATCATCTCTATCAGACAGAATTAAGCAAGCGCAGAAGAAAGACAGTGGGTTGCAGAAAAAGGTAGAGCTGGTTCAAAAGGGTAAGTTTCCTGAATTTAATATTGATAATGATTTTGTTTTGAGGTTTGGGAAGAGAATATGTGTGCATGGTGGATCATAGATGAAGAATGAGTTGTTATGTGAGGCTCATAGTTTCCCGTTTCAGTTCATCCTGGCAGTACTACGATGTGCAGAGATCTGCAGGAGTATTACTGGTCGGATGGAATGAAAAGAGATATTACTGACTTTACTGTGAAGTGTTTGAATTTTCAAAAGGTTAAAGCGGAGCGGCAGTTACCAAATGGGATGCTTCAGCCATTACAAGTGCCAGAGTGGAAATGGTAAAATATATCCATGGACTTTGTTGTGGTATTACTGAAGACATCTCGAGGTAAAAATTCAATCTGGGTTATTGTTGATCTCTTGACTAAATCTACTCATTTCCTTCCTATTCGAGATAATTTCTCTCTAGATCAACTTTCTAGATTTTATCATAAATAGATATTCAGGTTTCATGGAGTTCCCTTATCCATTGTATCTGATCATGATCCCAGGTTTACTTCTATCTTTTGGAAAGTCCTTCAGAAGTCATTGGGTACTGAATTAAATTTTAGTACAACTTTTCATCCTCAATCAGATGGTCAGTCAGAAAGAACAATTCAGACTTTGGAGGATATGCTACGTTCTTTTTCAATAGATTATCAGGGAAGTTGGGACCAACATCTTTCATTGGTTTAATTTTCATATAATAACAGTTTTCATTCAATTATATATATCGCACCATTTGAGGCATTATATGGGAAGCAGTGTCGAACTCTAGCTTTTTGGGATGAAGTGGGTGAAATGAAGCTAATGGGACCAGAATTGGTAGAATAGATGGCAGAAAAAGTTCATTTGATTCAGAAACACATGAGAACAGCTCAGAGTAGGCGGAAGAGTTATTCGGATAACCGGAGGAAGGATCTATCTTTCGAGGTAAGTGATTATGTTTTTCTCAAAGTTTCACCGTGGAAATGTGTGATACGATTTGGTAAGAAAGGAAAGCTGAGTCGTAGGTTCATTGGACCATATGAAATTCTGGAAAAAGATGGATCAATTGATTACCGAGTGGCTTTACCTATGAGTTTATCTCAGGTACACAATGTTTTTCATGTTTCAAAGTTGATAAAGTATATTCCAGTTCTATGTCATGTTTTGAGCCTAGAGGTAGTTCAGTTGGAAGAGAATCTATCTTATGAAGAAAAACCAGTCCATATTCTTGACCATAGAGAGAACGTTTTATGGAATAAGGTAATTCATCAGGTAAAGGTTTTGTGGAAATCCCATATGGTTGAAGAGGCAATGTGGGAATCTAAAAATGCTAGGAGGGATAAATACCCCCACTAATTTTGACAAATGAATAAAATTGTGAGGACGCGATTCCCAAAAGGGGGAAAGGATGTAACATCCCATGTAAATAAAGAATAAAACATTTTCATATTTATTAATATTTGTGAATTAAATATTAATTTTACTTTAAAGGGGTATCTATTTTCGATAGCGTACCCAATACGCAACAAATAGATTTTTTGAAATCTTACATTGCACACTAGTAATAAAATAATATTTTTTTAACTGGTAGTTAACATTTCGTCATTGTATTGGCGGGAATGAATAGAAATAACTAAAATATGATTATATATGTTTGATAAATGTTTTTATATTTATCCAATAAAGGATAAAGGCTTAATATACGAAAAGAATTCTATTTTAGGCATATATACTCTAATTTTCACTAAAGAACTACTTATCGCCTTTTGATGGAGAAACCTCTTTAAATATAGTTTTGGTCACACATATACAATATTTGGGACAAAAAAATTCTATTTTAGAATCGGGACATCAAAATTTACTTTGTGTAAATTTTTGGTATTTTTCGATAAAGATTTTTTTTAATGAATAGTGAAAACTGTTGTATTTTAATTCAAACCCTATTTTTAATATAATTTATTTATATGATTAGATTGTCTTTTGAATTGGTTTTAAAGTGAAATTAGAATATATTTTTACCATTTAATCCAATATTGGTCGTTGGAATTAATTTCACATTGAAATTGGACTTAAACTTGTGTCAATCTTTTGATATATATTGTTTCATAAAAACATGCTATTTGTTCTGACATTGGAAATTTATTATTAAATTAATTAATGTAACTTATACTTTTTGAATTTTTTAAAATAGACATAATTTTTTAATTCCGAATATCAAATATAGCTTAGGGTTATGTTTTGGTATTTTTCTGAAAAACTTCAATTTTTGATGAATAGTGAAACCACTATGTGGTACTTAAAAAACTGAGTTTTCATTTAAATGAAATTTTACCACCTCTATATTTTGAATTTCAAAAATACGACATTCCTTCTTGTAATTAGGAAGTAAAATGTGGTCCAATGGGATTAAAATATTTTTTTGGGGAATAGTAACTTTTAAGTTTTTTATCGCGATTATAGGTAATTAATGTAATTTAAGGTAAAAATAATGTTTTGATAATATGAAATGACCTTGAAAAATGTCCTACCCTTTTTTGATGTGTCATGGCCGACCAAAAATATCCATATTTCTACTTGGGGACCCCATGCAGCCAATTTGGTAGGAAAATGACATTAATAACTTTTAATTTAATGTTAAAATAAAAATGTCACAAACATGTGTTGTTTTACTAAAACATGTTTTAAATGGGGTTATAAAAGTCATATTTTGGCTATAAAAATTTATTAGAATGTTAAAAATATTTCCCTCATCATGATATTTGTTTTATAATTTTTAGACATTAAATAAATTAAATTATTTATGACACCATGATGATGCAGCGATTACCTCATTATTTAACGATTTAAATAAAATGAAAAGATAATGTAAAATCTAAGACCTAAACTTGTCAGAAACCAATCAGATGGGTATATTTATAAATATTATCACCTTATCCTTGAAATATATAATTTTGGGACCTTTAAAATCCGAAATTTATTTTATAATAAAGTAACCTTTTATAACATTCCAAGAGTGCCCCTCCTCTCCTCTTATAAAATTCCCCCACCTCTACCACCTTACCCACATCTCTCAAGACTTTGGCTCTGCCAAAACCTGCCCATTATGTATCTAAACATCCCTATATTACCCCTAGAAGCCTCACATTGGGATTAATTCTTTCCAAGGAAGCCTTTGAGCTCAAATAAAAAAGAGTTACCCATTTTGAAGGTAGTGTCTTCTCTTGTGTTCTTATGTTTTATTTTGCTTCTCCAACCACCTAAACTATTTTTATTTCTTTATTTTGTAACAAATACAGTATCTTACTAGAATTTTGTTATGAGAAGTATTAGAGCTAAACTTACACACACCTTCATCTAATGGTTAATGATCATATAGTTTCCGTGGATGGAAAATTTCTACCTCAAGAAATGATGAATGTTCAATATTCTTCTCACACCTTCAAAGGTGGCCATTAAGATGACACTATATTTATATATAATATATAATATGTTTATGTTTTTATTAAGCTTCTGTATTTTTCATTTATGAAATACCTTTATGGCTTCCATTATGGGTATACGCGATATCATCATTTTAGGAAGTGCGGACTACCGCCCCCTCAAAGTGATTTGATTCGTTAATGCCATATGTGAGAAGTATAAAGGATGGAGTTAATGATATTATATATGAAATTATACTAGAATAATAAATGCATGTATATACTGGATATATATGATATATATGATATCTAAATAATGAATATAACTCTGGATATAATGGATACATGAAAAACTTGTAATTATAACGAGTTTATTTTTTACTCAAGTACCAATGATCGTTAAAACGACAGTTATTAACATAAATAATTACATAGTGTTCATGACATGGTAATAAGTGATATAAAGGAATAATTAACTTGAAAAAGATTCTTTGGAAAGATGAAATTAACTCATGTTTATTATTCAGGAGATTAAAGAGCAATCCGGCCACATCGGACACGAGGTAAGGGAACTTCTTAACCCAATTTCCATTCTTGGGGTTAATCTCATACTTTAAAATTATGTCATGATATTATTATGTCCTATCTTGTATTTGTACTTTCTTTTTTTTTACTTATAGTGAATAAACATAATAGATCTATTTTATTTAAAAAATTATCTTTGTAAGGGACTTCGTCTCAATCTCCTTTCATTGAGGCATATTTTGTTTTATACACAGGTTTCTTTTATAAGGTTTATTAACCCCTTTGGCTTTTAAGCTTATTCAAAAGGAATATTTTTTTATAAAAAGAATTTTACTAAATTAAAAAAGGAATGTTTTTTATCATACGTATTCGGTGAAAAAGACTTCTCCGCCTCTCTGACCATTATTTGAGTTTCAACTTCCTCTATAAGCCATAACCAAACATTAAAAAAAAATGAAAAACAAATACCATTTATTACTTTTCTTTTAATTTGGTATTGAAAATGGTTTTCATAATGTTTTTATTATATAAATATGTTGTATTGATATCTTTTCATTGAAATATGGAAATGTTATGTTTCCTTTATGCATGTTTTACCTGATACGATTATGTTATGGTTCTTGGGCATTGTTATGAAGACGGGTGGTTCCGTGATAAACTAAGGGCGGGTGAGCCCTATATAGCTCTCCAATGCATTGGGTAATGAGACGGAGTTAAATGTTAAGGTTTCTCCGAAGAGATTTAGGGAATATACTATTATGGGTATTCCAAACCAAACCATGCGGGTTACTCCCTACGTAAGAATGTTATGAATGCATCAAGTTACCTTTATGTCTTATGATTTCTATGATTTATTCATGATTTGATGAGGTATGTTAAAATTATTATGTTTTATGAGTACAGTATGATTTCATACATGGACTAATGTTTTCATTTCGTACTTTTATATCCCTTACTGAGCTTTTTATGCTCATCCCATGTTTTTGAAATGTTTTTCACAGGACTTAATGTGGAATAGGGTCAAGGATGGGATCATGGAAAAGTCATGCTATCTAAAACATGGAACTAGACATGTTTCTTTTTATGAGTTTTTATTTTATGGAATCTTAGTAGAAGTGTCGACTTTGTAATCTTTTGAGATGTAATAGTTATTTCATGATTCTATAAAACTCTAATCCTGAAAATATCCTCAATGTGAATTATTCATTTAATTCAATATTAAGTAAGGTCTAACGATGTGGCCTTATATATATAGATTTCTTCTAGGTTTTGAGAAATTTGAAAACCAAGGAAAAATATAACTCCCCCATCATACTCATTTCAAACTCACATTTCATTAGATTTGAAAAGGAATCGGTTAAGGATTGATTAGTTGAACAAAATATAATGCCATCAAAATAAATTTGAACAATCAAAACATTTTTCTTATCATTATATATAAAAAGTGTTGGATCTACATTTCCAATAAACTATTTATTTTGAAGCAAAAATCATGTACGCTTATCATACCTGTAGAGACCCAAAGCATGACGTTCATGGAAATTACATTACATTTGCGGAATAATTAATACATAACGAAAACAGACACACAAGGACCATAATAGTTTAGTGTCTTTGGAAACTCAGAAAATAATCATCTAATCATGGTGAAAGATCATCAAAATCTCCCATAAAGATCTTCCCTGTTTTTCTATCTTACCTAAAAACATTCTTTAAATCATGGGGAAAAGAAAACATATAAAGGGTGTGCTCAAATGCTCAGTAAGGGTATGTATAGTGAACATAAAACAATCCATAAACATTTTAATTGAAAAACTTGAACAAAAAATAAAAACATCATAATCATGAGCAACAACATAAATCATGGATGTACACAAAGAATAGATCATAAAGGAACATTAGTCATGACAAACTAGCATGGTAATAAAACATTTAATTATGTCATCCATTAAGCACATGTTATGATTTCAATAGTATCCAAGACATTGCTTCCAAGACCATCTTAGTGTACAAAGTCCCATTCTGAATCGAGTTCACTCCTCATTCCATTCATGTATCACTGAACCGGATTAACTTACCGTTCCAGCCATGTCGATCTCATTAGATATAAATATTTACCCAATGCATTGGAGGGAGATATAGGTCCCACCCATCTCATAATGAAATCATTCTTACTTGTGCCACAATATAAACATAAATCATACATCATAACCCAAAGAATAATAATGGGTTTCATAAACCATGTCCCATCATAACATAATCCATATAAAACAGATGGATATCATTTCATCATAAGAAATGTGAAACCATGTAATAAATATAGGCATTATACATGAAACATACACATATGAAATAATTTCATCATAGATGGAAAATTGTTTTGATAAAAAACTTGAAATGATTTCTTGAGGAAAATATCATTTCTTCTTCAAAATAATTTTTATTTCACAAAATTCCATGCAATTTTAAAAGAAATTATTTTTTTTGAAAGTAGTCATAAAATCTTGTAGAGTAAGATTCATTAAAATGAGGAGTTATGAAACCGTAAAAATCCGTTCACGCCGTATAAGTTAAAAAAATAACATTATTCTCGTACTTTTGTCGGAAATGTCTAAAAGTACCTTGTATGGTAAACAAAAGAAATATTCCTTCCATACGATGTGGTGAAAGTAATAAAAAAATGTAATAATGAATTTAAAAATACATGAAAGAAAAGTAAAAAATTTATGAAAACATTTTGAGAACATATGGACATGGATAATAAACATAATCCCAATAAATACTTACGAATAAACAATCTTGGATAAGAATTAGATTGGAATAATTATCCCTTACCTTATTTTTGATATGCTTCGTATGTATCCGAACCTCATGTATAATCATTTAAAAAATTTATTTGACTTATTAAAGAATCATATTCATTTTTATTATATAATATATGGTTCAATTAGGTATTTGTATTACCCGTTCATTTGTCAATTCAATGTTAAAGTAGCATTTTGGGTAAAGTTGTTTCATTTATCGTATGTGTTTGGACTTGTTGATCTTGATATTATTATTAATTATATCATGATTTACTTACTTCCAGAATGTAAAACATGATTTATATATCATATATATTCAGTATATAAATATATATATATAATAGATAGATAAATGAAATTAAACACATCGTTCATGGAGACGGTTGGCTGTACGTACGCATGAACACTGTATTCCTTTCCTTATTGACTTGAATGGAAGTAAGTAGATGACATATATATATATATATACACATAAATAATGTAGCTTAATTATGTCATATATTTCATTATTATTCATTATATATACTTTATAATCATTCTTGAATGGTTAACATGTAGAATTAATCACATCGCGTCGTGGAGACGGAAGTCCGTATGTACGCATGTACGCACATGCAATGATATCATTTCCATGATCGTGGAATTGTATTGAAGAGTATGTATAATATTTCATAATCAATATCACTTTACAATAATAATATATAGATATTTAATTACACCATTATAACCATCCAAGTAAGGTGGTGGTCGAAAACAGATTACACCACGGCGTGGAGACTGTATTCCGTATATACGCACTCGCGGTGATTTCGTTTTCCGTAGGATGGATAGAAGGTGAAATAGGGCTGTATCATATTTATAATAACATATCAGTATATAAGTAATACTGATGTTATTAATTTATAATGATACAACCAAAGAAGAATAAGTAGAAGAAGAAAGAAACATGAGAAAATCCTAAGAAGATATTACCTCTTCTTCGACGCACCTCTTTTATGCTTCCTATTATGGAAGTAGAGATAATATTTTGAGAAGAAAATAACTTCCATAATGTTTCTAGGGAAGTGGAGAAGAGAAATGGGTAGGGTTTGGCCAATATTCAAGGCTCAAAAGGGTGTGAAGTGAAGAGGGAACATGTGCCCCTTTTATAAGGGAGGAGAGGGGCACCTTGGGAAAAACTTAAAATATTATTTTATAATAAAGTCATATTCGGTTTATAATAGCTCAAAATTGATTTATTTTTAATCTAAGGTGGGAATGGGTATAAATCCTCTCATACAATAGAATTTAGACAAGTTTATGTTTCTATTTTAACCATTTCATTTAGATTTAACTTTAAGTTAAATAATTTCATTTTTACCGTGTCTTCTTGTTTTCTTACACTATAAGTTTAATAAAAATACAATAACAAGCCAAAAGAACCCCAAGTTGTTTATTACTAATATATATTACATTATATAAGTAATTTGTCCGAAAATTAGATTTTTAGGAATAAAATAACAATTAATAATATAATATTTTTAAAAAAACTATTTTATGTCATTTTTGGTACTATTTAGTAATTGATTTTTGTGAAAATCATAACAGAGTAATTACTTCCAAAAAAGCTAATTAAATAAATTATAACATGTCATATTAACCTAGAAAATTAGTTTAATTCATAAAAAGGATCAAATTACATTTATTGGTTTATTTATAACATCAATTATGTCAATATTTCATTAATAAGATAATTACTGCATCATCATTGTATAATAAATAAATTAAATTATTTAATGTCTAAAAATTATAAATAAAATACCATTATGTAGGAAACCTGTTATCTTTCTAATGACTATTTATAGTCTAATTTATCTTATGTATAACCCTATATTAAAAATGTTTTAGTTATTAAACATTGATTTTCACTATTTTAACTATTCTTTAAATAAAATAATATTAAATGTCCTAATCAAATCCATGTTGACCTAAATGGTCATATTTTATTCCTATGGTTTTTTTGGTCTAATTAAACTTATCCAATAGAATTATGACATGTGTTCGGATAATAATAATATCATTTTTATCCTTAATTACCCTAATTACTTTTAATCATGATAAATAAAAGTAAAAAGTTACTATTCACCAAAAAAATATTTTCATCTCATTGAACCACTTTTTAGTCCTTGATATTAACCGTGTCTCTTAGATTTTCGAAATTCCACTCCCAGAAGTGGTAAAATTATGTTTTATGTGAATTTCCAAATTCTCCTAAGAGGTGGGTAAAAGTTGGTGAAAAGTTGAATAAAATTTTTATATATCTAAAATTATTATAAAATCACTCCAATGAATTAAATTGAACTTATATAGGTATTATGTATCAATTTTGTCATAAAATAAATTTAAATAAAATAAATAATTTTTTTAAATAAAAATTCGGTTTTAAATAGTAACCTAGTGTTTTCACTATTCATAAAAAATTTAAATTTTTCTGAAATATACCAAATATTCACCCTATGGTAATTTCGATATTCCGAATCCAAAAATAAAGTCCATTTTGAAATATAAAATTTTCATATTTCATAAAGTGGGTATTACTATTTAAAACGGCTAGTTTTAATAATATTTTAATAGCATGTCGTTGTTTAGTGAAACTCAGTATTGCGTACAACGCAAGCTATTGAGGAAGGTCACGATTGCGTGTAATGCAAGCCAAGTTAGGGATGCATGTAGTGCAAGATCCTTTTGGTGTAGTGTACAACAAAAGACATCAATAAAATTTAAATGAATATTTTTCATAAAATCTTGGGGTGTTACATTATACCCCCCTTAAAATGAATTTCGCCCTCGAAATTTGTCGGGGATATAAATGGTTTACTACTCAAAAGTTTCTTTAATAGAAACCCACATCGTAAAAAAGAATACCAAAACCAATCTTTAAAAACTAAAGTATGAAAGGTAACGGTTACCCAAATTAACTAATCATTGGGTTTCCACATAGGAGAACATAGGTGAAAATATGGATATGTAGGAGAAATCTAACCATCATGTTATGATGGAGAGTGGTAGAGAACATGGATTTGAAAAAGCCAACAATCAAAAAGTCATATATTTGTGATGATCTAAGGTACCATCTGATTCATCAGATATAACGGCACTAGAACAACATTTTTGGTTTTCAAGATCATTTCCCTAAATATGAGGAAATTGGAATTAGAAGAAATACTATCTTGATTTTGGTAAAGTCTCACCGTTGGTCATTCTCTGGACAATTTCCACTTCATCTCTTAAAGGAATGATGTTGAATTTGTCATTCGTGAAGTGTTAGCAGATCATGTGATAGAATGATGGGTCATTCCATCTGTCTTAAACAAAAGATTAAAAAAATTTATCAAAAATACATAAGTACATCTATAGTGAGATTAATTCTATATGGTTCCTAAAATGGACTTATACTTCATATATCATACTGCTTAATATAATAAAACTAGTTTCTACTAAATAGGGACTTCATGTAGGCTAGTGGTAGGCGATAAAGGCCTGTCGCACTTCAGTTGTGGGTTCGATTCCCACAACCTTGTACGATGCGACGAGTTGTCACACGTCCTACAGGTTGTCCTTTTTATAAAACTACATTATTATAACATTCCATAAATAATATCGAGAAAAAAAAATCTACCCTTAAACAATTATAACTTATGTCCAACTTAATCAATTCCAACCTTTAAGCTTATCCAAAATACTTATGTCCAATATCATAGTGTAAAGAAAATGATTAATTGAGAGGTCACATAACAAGTACGTGAATACCATCATTTATCCCCCATATATCATACGATATATCTTTTTGGTCACATTCCAAACATCAAATGCCTTAATCATGTATTCTCTTGAAAAATGAATACCAATTGAACCTTAGTGAAAAAATGAATGTAGTTAAATTTTAACACTTTCCACATACCAAAATCCTCAAAATTCTATATACTCAAACCATGATATCACTTAGTCCTTATATCAATCATGAGCTCATGAATAATATCAAAAAATTCATTTTCTCCTTATCCCATAATTTTGAGCATATCACCTACTTTACAAAATATTTGAATCAATTTTCATGGTTACCGGTGCCTTATTATTATAGAAAACAACAATGGACCAATACATAGATATTTCAATATTCTATGATACTATAAATGTGATTCCATGATACTATTCTAAAATCCCATTACATAAACACTTAATCATTAAACTACATCATTGTCAAACTCAACATCACAAATAGTGATCGCATGTGACTTCCGTTTATCCTTTTCCTTAAGAGGTTTCTCACGTTTATCATCATTAACCATTGGATTAGGTAATTGATTAGCATAATGCACCATTTCCTTGCACTTGAAGCATTGAATTGTTGGTGGTGCGATCTCTGTAGTCTTTTCTTTATTCACATCATTAGCAACCCTTTTTCCATTATTTTGACACTCTTCTGCTCGATGAACTTCTTTTCCACTCTTAAAACATTATCTAGTCCCTTTAATACAATCTCCACCATGCATCTTTCCACACTTTGAGCATTAAGAAACATTCATCTTCTTTTCACTATTTTTCTGAGATTTCTCCTTGAACTCCATCTTTCATTTCATGGCAAAACCATGTGATAGATATGTTACACCAACTTCCAGTTCTAACTTGATAGCACAATTCACAATTTCTTCATAGCTAATAAAGTCTCTTATAGATAATTCCCTTCTAAGACTTGGTTTTAAACCACTGAAAAATTGATCAACATTACTTTCAGGTTGGATGATAAAGGCAGATGCATAACTTGCATGTCTTGTAAAATTTGCTTCTTATATACCAACAGATTCATCATCCTTCTACTTAAGCTCAATAAATTCCTTTTCCATCTTTGTTCGATGAACACAAGGTAAGTACATACTAAAAAACTAGCCCTTGAACTCGTCCGATTCCATGGATTCAAACTAAATGGTCTTCTTCCTTTTCCACCACTGGTCTTCTTCACCTTCTAAATGGTAAAAAACTAAAATTAATTTTTTATGTTCTGAATTGCGAAGTATGAAAAATATCTTTTCAATGGTACTGATCCACTGTTCATCAAAAAGTCAATCATAAGACCCATTGAAAGACGGTGGATGTTGCCTCATGAAGGACTCAATAGAATGTTGTTCCCTTCTCTGATCATTTGGAAATCTAGAATGATACATAGCTTGTGTAAGTATAGCAATAATATTTTTCACTCCATCTCACATCACATTTAGTTTCTCGGGAGGACAATAATTGCATTTTCCATTACATTGATCAACATAGTTCCTTCTGGTTCCATCCATTGTCTAAAACCCCTAAATAACAGTGTGAGGGGAAAAATCAAGCTATGAAAAAAACATAAAAAAGGGGGAGTACCTTCAATATCTAAAATCTTAGGATTAATTCTAAGATCGTTACCATAATTCTAGGATTATAACCTATACTTATACTTATCCTTAGGGACATCACCATACATATCTTAGAAATATCTCTAGGGATCTCACTAAAGTTTTCGCATCCTAATTTCAAAAGGTTAACTAAACCTTTCCTCTGATACCAACTGTAGAGACCCAAATCTTCACGTACATGGAAATTAAATTGCTTTTTTGGAATACTTAATACATAACGAAAACAGGCACACAAGGACTGTAATAGTTTAGTGTCTTTGGAAACTCGGAAAATAATCTTCTAATCATGGCGAATGATCTTCAACATCTCCTATAAAGATCTTCCCCTTTTTGTTTTCTTACCTAAAACCTTTCTTTAAATCCTGGGGAAAAGAAAACATATAAATGGTGATCTCAAATTCTCAGTAAGGTTAAGTATAGAGAACATAAAAAAATCCATAAACATTCAAATTCAAAAACTTGAACATAAAATCTAAACATCAAAATCATGAGCAACGACATAAATCTTGGAAGTACACAAAGCATGGATCATAAAGGAAAATTAGCCAAGATAAACTAGAATGGTAATAAAACATGTAATTGTGGAATCTATTAAGAACATGTTATGATTTACATAGTATCCAAGGCATTTCTTCCAAGACCATCTTAGTGGACAAAGTCCCATTCTGAATTGAGTTCACTCCTAGTTCCAGTCCTGTAACACTGAACTAGATTAACTTACCATTCCAGCCATGTCTATCTCATGAGATATAAATCTTTACCCAATGCATTGGAGGGAGATATAGGTCACACCCATCTAATAATAAATTCATTATTACTTGTTCTACAATATAAACATAAATCATTCATCCTAAACCAAAGAATAAAAATGGGTTTCGTAAACATCATCCCATCATAACATAATCCATATAAAACAAATGGATATCATTTCATCATAAGAAAAGTGAAACCATGTAAATCATAGAGACATTATACTTGAAACATACAAATATGAAATAATGTCATCTTATATGGAAAATGGTTTTGATAAAACACTTGAAATTAATTATTGAGGAAAATATCCTTTCTTGTTCAAAAAAAATTTCTTTTCACAAAATTCCATGAAATTTTAAATGAAAAGTTTTTTTGTTGAAAATAGTAATAAAATATAGTAGAGTAAGCTTCATGAAAATGAGGCGTTATGAAACCGTAAAAATCTGTTCACACTGTATAAGTTAAAAAAATAACATTCTTCTCATACTTGTGTCGGAAAAGTCAAAAAGTACCTCATATGGTAAACAAAAGAATGATTCCTTCCATACGATTTGGTAAATGTAAAAAAGGGTAAGAATGAATTTAAACATACATGGAAGAAAATTAAACATTTTATGAAAACATTATGATAACATATGGACATGGATAATAAACATAACCCCAGTAAATAATTACGAATAAACAATCTCGGATAAGAATGAGATTGGAATAGTTATCCCTTACCTTATGTCCGATATGATTCATATGTATCTGAACCTCCTGTATAATGATTTAAATAATGTCATTTACTTATTACAGAATCATATTCATTGTTATTATATCATATATGGTTCACTTAGGTATTTATATTACCCATTCATTTGTCACTTCCATGTTAAAGTAGTGTTTTGGGTAAAATTGATTCATTTATCGAACATGTTTGGACTTGTTGTTCTTGATATTATTATTACTTATATAATGATTTACTTACTTACATAATGTAAAACATGATTTATATATCATATATATTTGGTATATATATATAATAGATAGATAAATGAAATGAAACACACCGTTCATGGAGACGGTAGGCCGTACATACGAATGAACGCTATTTTCCTTTACTTATTGACTTGAATGGAAGTAAGTATATGACATATATATCTATACATAAATATAGTAGCTTCATTATTTCTATATTTCATTAGTATTCATTATATATACTTTATAATCATTCCTGAATGGTTAACATGGACAATGAATCTCATCGTGTCGTGGAGACGGTAGTCCGTACGTACGCACGTGCAATGATATCATTCCCATGATCGTGGATTTTTATTAAAGAGTATGTATAATATTTCAGAATCAATATAACTTTAAAATAATCATATATAGTAATTTAGTTACACCATTATACTCATCCAAGTAAGGTGGTGGTCGAAAACAGATTACACCACGGCGTGGAGACAGTATTCCGTATGTACGCACGCGTGGTGATTTCATTTTCCATAGGATGGATAGAAGGTGAAATATGGTTGTTTCAAATTTATAACAACATATCATTATATAAGTAATACTGATGTTATTACTTTATAATGAGACCACCAAAGAAGAAGAAGTAGAATAAGAAATAAACATGAGAAAATCGGAAGAAGAGATTACCTCTTCTTCGACGCACCTCCTTTAAGATTCCTCTTATGGAAGTAGAGTTGGTCTATTGAGAAGAAAAAAACTTCTAGAATGTTTCTAGGGAAGTGGAGAATATAAATGGTCAGGGGTGGAAGAACTTCAAGG
Source organism: Viscum album (assembly GCA_963277665.1). Lineage (NCBI taxonomy): Eukaryota > Viridiplantae > Streptophyta > Magnoliopsida > Santalales > Viscaceae > Viscum > Viscum album. The sequence goes on from OY728121.1 coordinate 1,708,242,095, forward strand.
CTAAAAAGGGTGTAAAGAGAAGAGGGAAGGGGTTCCCTTTTTATTTGGGAGGAGGGGTGAACCTTTGTAAAAACATAAAATATTATTTTATAATAAAGTCATATTCGGTTTATAATATCTCCAAATTGATTTATTTCGAAGCTAAGGTGGGGATGGGTCGAAATAATCTCATCCAATAGAATTTATACAAGTTTAGGTTTCTATTTTAACCTTATCATTTAGATTTAACTGTACGTTAAATAATTTTACTTTTACCACATCTTCTTGTTTTCTTACACTATATGGTTAATAAACATACTATAACAAGCCAAAATAGCCCCAATTTGTTTATTATTAATATATATAACCTTATCTAAGTCATTTGGCTGAACCTTAGAGTTTTAGACAGAAAATAACAATTAATAATATAATTTTTTTAAAAACTATTTTATGTCAATTTTGACACTATTTGGTAATTGATTTTTGTGAAAATCATATCAGAATTATTTGTTCGATAAAATTTAATTAAATAAATACTAACATGTCATATTAACCTAGAAAATTAGTGGAATTCATAGAACGTCTCAAATTACATTTATATGGGTATTTATAATATCAATTATGTCAATATTTCATTATTAAGATAATTACTGCATCATCCTTGTGTCATAAATAAAATAAATTATTTAATGTCTAAAAATTATAAATAAAATATAATTATGTAGTAAATCTGTTTATCATTCTAATGAATATTTATAGTTTAACTTATCTTATGTATAACCCTATATTAAAAATATTTTAGTTATTAAACATTGATTTTAACTATTCTTTAAATAAAATAATATTAAATGACCAAATATAATCCAAGTGGACCTAAATGGTCATATTTTAATCATAAGGTTTTTTTGGTCCAATTACACATATACAATAGAATTAGGACATGTTTAAGGTAATAATAATATCATTTTTTCCTATAATTACCCTATTTACTTTTAATCGTGGTAAATAAAAGTAAAAAGTTACTATTCACCCAAAATTATTTTCATCTCATTGAACCACATTTTTGACCTTGATATTAACCGTATCTCTCAGATATTCAAAATTCCACTCAAAGAAGTGGTAAAATTTAGTTTTATGTGAATTTCCAAATTTTCCTTGGAGGTGGGTAAAAGATGGTGAAAAGTTCAATAAAATTTTTATATATCTAAAATTATTATAAAATTACTACAATGAATTACATTGAACTTATTTAGGTATTGTGTATCAATTTTGACCTAAAATAAATTTAAATAACATAAATAATTATTTAAATAAAAATTCGGTTTTTAAATATTAACCGAGTGTTTTCACTATTCATCAAAAATTGAAAGTTTTCAGAAAAATTCCAAAAATTCACCCTTGGATAATTTCGATATTCCGAATCCAAAAATGAAGTCCATTTTGAAAGATAAAATTTAATAAATTTCAAAAAGTGGGTATTACAATTCATAACGGCTAGTTTTAATATTATTTTAATAGCATATCGTTGTTTAGTGAATCTCGGTATTTCATATGACGCAAGATATCGAGGAAGGTCGTGATTCCGTGTAATTCAAGCGAAGTTAGGGATGCATGTAGTGAAAGCTACTTTTGTTGTAGCGTACAACACAAGACATCAATAAAATTAAAAAGAATATTTTTTATAAAATCTCTGGGTGTTACAATACCATGATCGAGGGGCATGGTTATGTCCATACAATGATTTGGTAAGTTAATAAACATGTTCATGAAGTTTTGTATCTTAACAACTTGGAGGTTATTCTAAAAAACTTATTCTTCAACATAACCATTATGGAAATCAAATTAAACATGCATTTGAGAAAGTTTTAAATTGATGAATGCTGCAATGGAATATAGAATACGAATTGATTCATGTCTAGCTATGGGAGCATAGGTTTCTTCATAGTCTATTTCTTCTTGTTTATTATAGCCTTTAGTAACCAATTTAGCATAATTTCTTACGATGATTCCATTTTCATCACATTTATTTCTGAAGAAACATTTTACTACAATTACAGGAGTTTCCTAAGGTCACTCAACAAAGGTCTAGAATTTATTTCTATCAAATTCATTTAGTTCATCTTGAATAGATTTCGTCCAATTATCGTCACCTAAAGATTCATTAGTGATTTATGGTACTAATTGGGAAGGGAGTGCTATATGTTCTATTTCATTTGTTAAGGAACTTCTAGTCCTTACGGGTTGATTTACATCACCAATGAGACTATCAAATGGATGATTCTTAAGAAACAACTACTTAGGGTTTTGTAAAACATGTTCATCAACATAGGGTAGAAAATATTTTGGGTTAAATGCTTCAGAAACATCTTTTTGAACATTTTCTTTATCAGAAGGATCTTATAACAATGGTTGATAATCAGTGTTTTAAAACACATCTGAAGATTTAGGTTGGGGTTGTTTAAAAAAATGGGATCTATTTCATCAAATTTTACATGTACTGTTTCTTCAATAAGACAAGTGGATTTATTGAAAACTCTATAGGCATTAGAAGTTGTGTAGTAGCCTAAGAAAATTACTTCATCAGATTTTGGTGCGAACATGTGTAAATTATCTTTAGCATTCAAAATGAATACCTTGCAACCCAAAACGATGAAGTTGGAAAGTCTAGGATTTCTACCATTCCATAATTCAAAAAGAGTTTTATTAAGAAAATGTCTAATCAAAACACGATTTATAGTATAACAAGCAGTACTTACAGCTTGAACCCAAAAATGTTTGGCTGCAAAATCCCCACTCAATATGGTTCTTGTTATATCTTGAATAAATCTATTTCATCGTTCAACAACACCATTTTTTTGAGGTGTTCTTGGTGATGAGAATTTATGAGTAATGCCTTTTCTACTAATTTTTTTTTGAAAATCATAATTTTGACACAACTCAACAATAACTATGAATAGTTATAAAAGGTATGTTTTTATCATTTTTAACATGGTCTCTAAAACTTTTATAATAGAAAAAATATTTAGATTTCTTTTCTAGAAAATATACCCACATAAATCTATTGTAATCATCAACTAAGACAAATAAATAATATTTTCCTCCAATGGTTCCAATTTTTATTGGACAAAGTATATATATTTTTAGTAACTGTAATGCATCAGTGGTTAAGAATTCACCGATAGATTTAAAACATTATTTATGTTTCCTGCCATATTGACTAGGATCACAATCTTTTGAAGATTCAAATATATGCTCTAATAGATCCTTAACTAGTCTTTTCTTAGGGATTTTACATAGGTTCTTAAGGTTATTGTGTCCTATCCTTGTATTCCATAACAAATAATGATCATCCATATCACTAAGGAAAGGTAAATTTTGGTTCCTAAGGTCTTCTATATTTAGTGTGTAAACATTCTATTTCCAACAGGAAGAAAGAATAAACTATTCCTTGGAATTGTGTACTAAGCACTTTTCATTGCTAAAATTCACAAGGTAACCTTCATCACATAATTGACTTATGCTAATGAGGTTGTTATTAAGACCCATAACAAATAAAACCTTTGAAATCAACGTTTATCCAATAAGAACAATGTAACCTGTACTAATAATTTCTCACATATAATTATCTATGAAATTTACTTTTCCTAGTTTCCTATTGATAATATTTTCAATGTATTTTTTGTTACCAGTCATATGCCGGGAACATCCACTATCCATGTACCAAGTATTGTTGTTGGTAAATTCCTTATTTTACTGAAAATGTGAAAGTTAGACTTTCAGAACCCAAACCTTATTGGATATTGAAATTTTAGAATGCAAAATTTTAGGTACCCACATTTTCTTAGAAAAATATGATTTATGAAAACCTAAAGACTGAGTTTTTCTTAGAGAACAATTTTTTTCCTAATTCCCACCACGCGGAAATTTAGTACAGAATATATAACTTTGTGGAACAAAGTAATTTTTACAAAAAATATGTTTAGAACTAGTATAACAAAAACAAGAATTATACCCTAGATATCAGATTTGAGAATACATTGTTTCAAAATTTTCATTACCTAAGGTAAATTCTGATAAAAACTTTCTCAAGGAAAATATATCACCCTTTAGTCTAATAACTATGTTCTTATCTTCCAAAACATTAGCTTTAGAACTAGAGTTAGGCTCGAAAATATTTTTCATAGAAATTACTTTTTCTAGATCTTTAAAATGTTTATACTTCTCATAATTTACATCCTGATGTTTTTTTTGAAATAAATTATAAATAATGTATTTTCTTATCAAGATCATTAGGAAGATTTGATATTTATTTAGTTAGAATAGAAATCAGAGAATTTTCTTTATAAAGATTTTTGTTGACTTTATAATTCTCATTCTCAAGAAGCATAGAAAACCTTGTAACGACCCATAGTTTTTAATGGAAATTCCCTTCTTATAAATAAGGAATAAAATCACATAATAAGGAACTACTAAGTGATAAGTGTCCTTTAAACATAAGTTTTTCACTTTTGTGTTTGGAATATTGAAAATATGACATACACGGTTGTGATCAAGATGTTTTTTAGAGTCTAATAAATCAAATTTTTTGGTGAATAGTAACCTTCCCTAAGTAATAGTAACATACCCTTATGAATAGTTATATACCCTAATGAATAGTAACCTCACCTATTATTGTATAAAAATAATATTCATGTTGGATGTACAATATATATATGTTTTAGAATGAGTTAATGCATGTTTTAAATCTGGTTTTTGATAATAAATTATGAATTCTATTAAATATTAAAATAACCATATTTATAAAATTAGTTTTGAAAAATGGACTACAGTTTTGGATTATACACGTCGAAAAATGTTTGGGGTGAATTTTTGGGATTTTTCTGAAATACCTGAATTTTTGATGAATAGTAAAATATGGTAATTTATCGTATATGTACATTATAAGATTAATATAATACTACTAGCATCATGGATGATGTCAGCACCCTTGTTTCAGATTCACATGACCAATTTACTATTCTTGGTCATGGAATACTTACTATTCCTTGTCTTTTGAGGAAATAATAAATTAATTATTATAATATTGTGAAATCCCTCCTCTCCTCCACTATAAAACCCCCCTTCACTCCCTCTTCTCTCCACTTCTATCAAGACTTGTTCCTTGACATTATTCTGCCCAAATCTCCCCACAGGGTCCTCTTCCACGTCAAAAAGCTCTCATCCTCCTCAAAATACCAAAATCTCTCCCCTTAAGAGGTTCTCAAAGGAGAAAGTCTCAAGAGGTAAAATTCCTTTTCCCGATTTCTTCTTTTCATTTACGTTCTTTTCTTTTTTATTTCTTTCCTCACCTCCATTCACCATAATAGTTTGATAAATCCAATAACATACATGTAATGTAATTTTATCAAGCTAATGGTATATTTCATTCTCTTCTCTCATTTCCCCACCATTTTATTAGAATGAAATGAAAGCACCGTTTGAGATGTGCTAATTTAGCACATTCAAGGACAATGGGTTATCAATTTCTAATGTTATCTTTAATTCTGTTTATGAAAGAATTTGTGCTATGGTTTAACCTGATTATTATACATTTAATATATCCTATTTATGGTTCTTTAATCCTTTTTTATGAATGGTATTAAATTATAATGAAAAACATGTTCTTCGTAATAAAATCCATCGTTCGGAAAAAATGGTTATCCCTAAGGTTATATATATAATAATTCGACTTCACATTAAATAACCTAATTAAAATTAAAACTATGTAATCTCTAAGATATTCAATAAAGAATATAACTTCAGTTATGTACAACCACAGTCATCATACATATAATCCAAGCTTGAATATTTGTGAACCGATCTTTTAAAACCAAGTAAACAAACAAGCCCAAACAATGAAATTGAACCTTATAACTAATCAGAAAGGATTTGAATGAACAAAAAAGGGTTATAATTAATAAATTAAATATAGAATATTTTCTGTACTTATGAATTAATAATCTTAATTTTTTTATTCAGGTCATTAATAACAAGTGGTGAACACCACCGGTTTTGAGGTAAGGGATCCTCTGCTTTTCTCTCTTAATCAAGATTTTCCTCTATACTATAACTTTATATGTGTACTAGAAAATGTTGGGGTATGTTTAGGAACCTCCCCCATAATTCCTTCTGTATTTATAAGTGATTAGAAACCCCATTTCTCTCCCATCAATCCCTCTTGGTCACACCCGACACCGTGCCGATAAAATCGTAACGAATTCTACCCGAACCTTCTTTGTTCTTTCAGGTTGCCTTATTGTTTTTTCAAAATGTTGTTATCTTATCTATTTATGTAAGTCTTATGAATTATGGTTATTTTTACAATATTCTTATATGAAGACCCTTTCATCACAGTCTTTCAGGGATATACATGATTTTGAAAGATTCCTTCCATAGAACTTTCTGATAGGCCAACCTGTTTTAAGGGGACTTCCCAAATTTTTACCCAAATTTCAAGTGAACTCTATCGTATGTTTTAAAACACCATTTTATTTATAAAATATGTATTTTTATTATTAAAACACTAATGGTTCAATTGTGGTTTTAAATAAAATATTGTACTCTTTTCTATTTGAATGGCTCTAGAGTGTTTTTCTTAAAACCGCACAAAAATGTTTTAATGCTAATGTTTCTAAAATAAATATCTAATATGTTGTCACTAATGATTGACAACAATTACCATGTTATATTCCAATTTTACCCTATTAACGTACATGTATATTCTAATTCTTCAATTACATGGACACATTCATGATATGACAATTGGTTATGATTTATGTCATGATTGTGGTACCCATTTCTTTCCATGGGTACCCTTATGTTTGTGTCAGGTTGATTATCTAAGATTGTATATGTGGTAAGAATGTTAATGTGGAAAAAATATCCATTAATATGTTGATATGGGTGCTCCTATATAGCACTTCAATTCATTGGGTATGAATAAGTCACATGAGAAGTGAAGTGAAACGGGATTGGCGGTTAGCATTGAGCCGTACTAAAATGGGAAACTGGATTGGCGGTTAGCCTTGACCTCTTCTAAGGTTATGATTTACAATTCTACCACATTTATATGATTACATGTTTATATGATCCCATGCATATATTAAATGATTTCAAATGTTTCATGCTTTGTATATCATTAAGTAATGCCGCTTAACTCAAGTGCCTGAGATGTATCCATATGTTCATTTCCTTACTGGGAATTTTTAGCTCATCCATCTGTTTATGTGATCCCCTGGGTACCCTATGAAAATTTCAGAGCTCAAAAGAAGTTAGAAGCTCTTTATGGAGATTAGATAAAGAAGTTTTTTAGCCTATTGTTTTATGTTTTATGTACCTAGTCTTCCAAGACACTAGACTTAACGATCCTTAGCTTGTACTCTGATGGATAATTATGCTTAAAATCAAGAAATGTTTTATGTAAAAGGCTCGGGTTTCTATTGTTGGAATCAGAGGATGGTCTAGTTATTTTTGGTGATTAGGAAAAGAGAACCATATTGAGAAAATTAAGGAGGAGACTAAGTATAAGGAAACTATCCTAAATTTTGGTGAGTATGGAGTAAGTGGTTTATCATGAAAATACATCCCTATTTGGATACGAGCAGCTAGAGGCAGCTTTGGCGCAGTTGTATCTAGGGGTAAACCCTAAAATCACCGCTTTGAGCGAGACTCAAACGGGAACTGGTGCACGAAAACGGGCCTTACTACACTCTTGGTTATGACACTCCTAGAGGACCTTCTTTGGAATATTCACGAGTTTAGTATAAACCATTATTAAGAAAAAAATGTCCATAAAAATATTAGTTATGAAATAGATCGAGGAGAACCTAGATATAACCCTACGGAATCACACGTTAGGATGTACTTATTCTTTATAATTTTATCCTTTAATTTTTAATGTTTTTTTATGCTCAATATCTTTGTATTGAAGACCACTAATTATATGCTCTTTTTTTAGTTAATGGAAGAAAATAGAAGAACACGTTCCAACAACCAATGTGATAGGCAATGTGATGATTTCTCTAATGACATGCCTGATGTGACGGAAACGGGTGCTCAAAACTTCATGGAATTACTTCCTCAGCTGGCTCAAGTTATGAATAATAACTTGAATCAAGTGGAACATCCCCATCCACCAAGGAAAGATCAAGTTGTCGTAGAATCCTTCATGCGGAAAAGGCCTCCCATTCTTAGTGGGTCTTCTGATCCCCTCCTCGCAGACCAACGGATTATCTCCATTGAAAAGATATTATTCATCCTCCAGTGCTCGGAATAAGAGAAGGTGGTACTGGTGGTCTATCATTTTGATGGGGAAGCTGATCAGTGGTGGACACTGATCAAGAATACAAAGACCCAAGAGGAAATCGATTCCATAGATTGGGAGGAATTCAAGACGATGTTTTTCAACAAATATTTTCCTCTAACCCTCCATCTCATGATGGATAGGGAGTTCCTTGGACTCAAGAAGAAGGATGATGAGTGTATCGGTGTGTATGAAGCATACTCTACAAGGATTTCAAGTTACACCAATGGATTTTTCATGAACACCGAAAGCAAGGTGGATCGCTTCTTTAGCGGACTAAAGTAGAATCTACAAAAATCATTGGCGATTCGAGACTTGAACAATTATGAGGACATTGTCTGTTGTGCCCTCAAGGTAGAAATAGTGATTTGAGACTCTCAGTGTTTGCATGCGCCCATTGACAAGAAGCAGAAGATGGAAATCAACATGGGCGGTCCATCAAACAAATCCCATGATGGAAGGAATCCCAAATTTCCCTTTTTCCAAAATTGTGGGAAGAATAAACTTTGTAACTATCTGAAGGGCACCAAGAATTTCTTAAAATGTGAAAATATTGTTCATCTGGACATGAATTTCCGATGTGGTATAAAAAATCCCACTAATGTTGAATACGAAAGGAATGTTCAGATCAACACTCAGCCTGTAGTGCAGTGTTATAACATCATGGATCTTGGGAATTATGGAAACAATTTTCCTAAGCCGAGGCTTGTCGGATGCAATCAACAACAACCTCCAAGGAAACAAGGAATAGATTATTTTATCACTACTACTAAGGTGGATCCGTAAAATGGTGTGGTGATAGGTACGCTAGTTATTCATTCAAAAATAGCGAACGTACTATTGGATTTTGGTTTTACACATTCTTTCATATCTTGCAATTTTAGTATAACTATTCAACCACCACCTCAAAATTCAGAGAAAAAGTTTTCTGTGAGTACAAAGAATGGGGAAATTATTGCATCCATGGTTTATAACTCCTCCCCGATTAATTTTTGTGGACTGAAAATCCTTGAAATTCTTTTCATACTTCCTTTAGTGGAGTTTGGCACTATCTTGGGCATTGATCGACTATCTTTGTACAAGGACAATATCATCTTCCAGGAAAGGGAGATTACTCATCACATCCCTATGCATCCTCCGAATAATTTCAATTGCGTGGAGGAAGTTTAATATCCTTTAGAATATTCGTCTCAAGTTTGGATATTGCTTCCTTATGATCATGCATAACTAGCTCAAATTATTGAGACAAAGGATAAAATCATGCTTGAAGACAAGCCCATTGTGAGGGATTACACTGATGTATTCCCTGAAGAGTTGTCTGGTCTTCCCCCTGACTGAGAGGATGATTTCTCAATTGAACATATCCCTAGATCTTTTCCAATATCAAAGATACCTTACATAATGGCCACTATAGATCTGGAAGAGCTAAAGAAGTATGGAGAAGGGTTTTATACACCAGAGTACTTCACTGTGGGGTGCTCTAGTCCACTTTTTCGAGAAGAATGATGGATCAATGAACCTCTACATTGATTATCATGATCTCAATAAAATAATGATAAAGAAAATGTATCCCCTTCCACGGATAGATAACTTGTTCGATCAGCTATGTGGGGACAGTTATTTCTCTAAGGTGGACCTTCGGCCGGGATATCACCAACTAAAGGTGACGAAAGAAGATATTCCCAAGACTGCCTTTCGAACGAGTTATGGACAATATCAGTTCATATTTATGGCCTTCGACTCACTAATGCTCCAGAAATTTTCATGGATTTAATGAATAGAGACTTTAGAGATTTCCTCGACAAATTTGTGGTGGTCTTTATTGATGATATTATGATATACTCCATTAGCAAGGAGAAACATGAGGAGCATTTGGAAACTATGTTAAAGACTTTGAGAAAGGATAATTTGTATGAAAAGTATAGTTAATGTGATTTCTGGATGGAGGAAGTATCATTCATGGGGAATGTTATCACCAGGAAAGGGATATCTGTGGACCCTTCCAAGACGAAGGTGATTGAAGAGTGGCTGAGGCCATCATCTGTAACATAGATCCAAAGCTTATTAGGTAAAGCTGGTATTATCGACAATTCATGAATAAATTTTCACGATTGTCAAACCCAATGAACAAGATGACACAGAAGGGATTAAAGTTCATCTGGACATAAGAATGTGAAGACTGTTTAAAGGAGTTGAAAAAGAGGCTTATCACTGCGCTGGTACTCACACTTCCTTCAGGTGGAGAACTCTTTGTGGTGTATAGTGATGCTTCCAAGAAAGGATAAGGTTGTGTGATAATGAAAAACGTTAAAGTGATAGCATATGCATTAAGGTATCTGAAGATCCATGAGCAAAACTATCCCACACATGATATAGGGTGGGCAGTTGTGAACTTTGCATTGAAAATCCGGCGTCATTATCTCTATGGGAAAAAATGAGAGATATATACTGACCACAAGAGTCTCAAATATATATTCACACAAAAAGAGCTTAATATGCGCCAACGATCATGGATAGAGATCATCATAGATTATGACTACTCAATCCACTACCATCCCGGTAAGGAAAACAAGGTAGAAGATGCTCTAAGTAGAAAGGATCATGCATCTTTATCAATGATGAGAATTGAAAAGTATCCGATCTTCGTAGATTTTCAAAGGATGGAAATGGGAATTATTAAGGGAGGAACATCATAAATCGTTTCTCAAAAGATTGCTCAACCATCCCTCATGGAGAACATAAAGGTTTCTCAAAGAAAGGATGTGGAAATTTAGAAAAGGGTCGAATTTGTTAAAAATGGGAAATCCTCTGATTTCATATTTGACGAGGAAGGAGCTGTAAGATTTGGGACACAATTATGTGTACCATATGATCCAGATATAAATAAGGAGCTATTTAATGATGCACATTTCTCGACCTTCTCAATCCATCTTGGTAGTACCAAAATGTACCGTGATCTCTGAGAACACTTCTGGTGGGATAACATGAAGAAGGAGATTGAGGAATATATATCATGGTGCTTCGTATGTCAGCCAGTTAAAGCTGAGTGAAAAAATTCCAAAGGTATAATGCAACCATTGCCTATACCCCTATGGAAATGAGAAAATGTTACAATGGACATTGTCATGGGTCTCCTGAAGACGTTGAAGGGAAATAATGCGGTATGGGTTGTGGTTGACCGACTCACCAAGACATCCCTTTTCATCACTATTCGGGAAGATCTCTCTCTTGAACAACATGCAATGTTATATGTGAAGGATTTGGTGAGACTGCACGATGTTCCACTCTCAATTGTATTTGACTGTGATCCGAGATTCACCTCAATGTTTTGGAAAAGTCTCCAGCATGCTCTGAGCACTGAACTGAACTTCAGTACAACCTATTATCCTCAAACTGATGGCCAGTCTGAGTGAACTATTCACACACTGGAATACATGTTGAGAGTGTGTTCTATAGAATTCAAAGTTGGATGGGACCAACATCTTCCACTGGTTGTGTTCTCATACAACAATATTTTACACTCGAGAATCCAAATGGCACAATTTGAAGCCCTTTATGGGAAATGTTATAGAACACCGACATTTTGGGATGAATTCAGTGAAAGTAAGTTGTTAGGACCTGAAATGGTCGAGGAAATGGAGGAGAAGTTGAAAACTATTTAGCAGCATATCAAGGAAGCCCAAATTCAAGAAAAGAGTTATGTAGATAATCGTTGATGTGACCTTTATTTCAAAGTTGGAGACATGGTATTTCTATGCATATCTCCATGGAAGAATGTCATGAGGTTTGGGATGAAAGGGAAGTTAAGTCCCAGGTACATCGGCCCCTTCGAGATCAATGATTGATTTAGTGATGTGGCCTATCAACTGGCACTTCTACCTACCATGTCTAATGTACATGATGTATTTCATGTATCCCTCTTGAAGATGTACATACCTGATCCTTCACATGTACTAAATTCAGAGGTGGTGTAGCTGGAAGAAGATCTCTCCTATGAGGAGCAGCCAGAAAATATTTGGGATCAGAGAGATAAGGTTCTATGCAACAAGACAACCCATCTTGTTAGAGTGTTGTAGAGGAACCATAAGTTTGAGGAAGCATCATGGGATCATGAGGAAGCAATAATGGAAAAGTACCCACTTCTGTTTTTGGCCTAAAAGGTAAAATCAAATTTCGAGGGAAACATTTCTTAAGGGGGGAAGAATGTAACGGCCCAATGATTTTAATGGAAATTCTCTTCTTATAAATATTTTATAAAATCACATAATAATGAACTACTATGTGATAAGTGTCCTTTAAACATATGTTTTTCACTTCTGTTTTTGGAATATTGAAAATCTAACATACACGGTTTTGTTCAAGATGTTTTTTGGAGTCTAATAAAACAAAAATAATTTTTGGTGAATAGTAACCTACCCTAAGGAATAGTAACATACCCGTATGAATAGTGATATAATGTAATAAATATTAACATCAACTATGATTGCATAAAAATAATATTAAAGTTGGAAGTACAATATACCTTTGTTTTAGAACGTGTTAATTAATGTTTTAAATATGGTTTTTGATAATAAATTATGATTTTAATTAAATAAAAAAATAATCATATTTAGAAAATTAATTTTGAAAAATGGAAATCCTTTTTGGATTCTACACATAGAACAATGGTTGTGAGGAATTTTTGGGATTTTTCTGAAATACTTGAATTTTTTATGAATTGTAAAATATGGTAATTTACCGTTTCTGTACATAATAAGATAAATAGACTATTCCTAGTATCATGGAGGATGTAACCACCCTTTTTTTCGGATTCACATGAAAAATTTACTATTCTTGGTCATGTAATACTTACTATTCCTTGTCTTGTGGAGAAATAATAAATTAATGATTATAATATTTTGAAATCCCTCCTCACCTCCACTATAAAACCCCCCTTCACTCCCTTTTCTCTCAACTCCTATCAAGCCTTGTGACTTGCCATTATTCTGCCCAAATCTCTCCCCAAGGTCCTTCCCCACGACCAAAAGCTCTCAACCTCCTCAAAATACCAAAACCTCTCCCCTTAAGAGGTTCTCAATGGAGAAAGTCTCAAGAGGTAAAATTCCTCTTCCCGATTTCTTCTTTTCATTTACATTCTTTTCAGTTTATTTCATTCCTCAACTCCCTTCACCATGATAGTATGATAAATCAAGTAACATAAATTTATTGTAATTTTTTCAGGCTAATGGTATATTTCATTATCTTCTCTCCTTTCCCCATCCTTTTATTTGAATGAAATGAAAGCACCGTTTGAGATGTGCTAATTTAGCACATTCAAAGACAACGATTTATCAATTTCTAACGTTATCTTTAATTCTGGTTATGAAACCATATTTGATATGGTTGAACTGGATTATTATACATGTAATATATCATATTTCTGGTTCTGTAATCCTTTTTTACACATGGTATTAAATTATAAATCAAAACATGTTCTTCGTAATCAAATCCATTGTATGACAAAAATGGTTATCACTAAAGCAATATACATAATAATTCCAATTCACTTTAAGTAAACTAATTAAAATTAAAACCATGTAATCTATTGGGTGTTCAATAAAGAATATAACATCAGTTTTGGACATCCACCTTCATCTTACATATAATCCATCCTTGAATATATGTGAACCGATCTTTTAAAGCCTAGTAAACCAACAAACCTGAACAATAAAATTGAACCACATAACTAATCAAAAAGGATTTTAATAAACTAAAAAGGGTCATAATAAAGAAATTAAATATATAATTGGTTCTGGAATTATGAATTAATAATCATAATTTGTTTATTCAGGTCATTATTAACAAGTGGAGAACACCACCGGTTTTGAGGTAAGGGATCCTCTCCTTTTCTCTCTTAATCAAGATTGTCCTCTATACTATGCCTTTATATGTGTACTAGAAAATGATGGGGTATGTTTAAGAACCTCCCCCATACATCCTTCTGGATTTATAAGTGATGATAAACCCCATTTCTCCCTCATCAATCCCTCTTGGTCAAACCCGACACCATGCCGATAAAATTGTAACGAATTCTACCTGAACCTTCTTTGTTCTTTCAGGTTGCCTTATATTTCATTAAAAATGGTGTTTTATTATCTATCTATTTGAGTCTTATGACTTATGGTTATTTTTACATGATTCTTACATCAAAATCCATTCATCACATTCTTTCGGGGATATAGAAGATTTTGAAAGATTCCCTCCTTAGATCATTTTGATAGGTCAGCCTGTTTTAAGGGGACTTCCCAAATTTTTACACAAATTTCAAGTTCACTCTATCCTATGTTTTAAAACACCATTGTATTTATAAAATCAGTATTTTTATTATAGAACCATTCTTGGTTCAATTCTGGTTTTATATAAATGAATGTCCTCTTTTCTATTTGAATGGCACTAGAGTGGTTTCCTTAAAACCGCACAAAAATGTTTTAATGCTTATATTTCTAAAATACATTTCTAATATGTTTTCACTTATTGTTGACACCACTTAACATGTTATATTCCTATTTTACCCTGTGAAATTCCTTGTATCTTTTAATTATTTCCTTACATGGACACTTTCATGATACACCCATTGGTTATGAATTATGTCATGATTGTGGTACCCATTTCATTCCATGGGTACCATTATGTTTCTGTATAGTTGATTGTTTATGATTGTATAGGTGGTAAGAATGTTTATGTAGCAAGAATATCCATGAATATGGTGATATGGGTGCACCCAGATAGCGCTCCAATGCATTGGGTAAGGATAAGTCTCATGAGATGCGATGTGAAATAGGATTGGTGGTTAGCCCTAACCCATACTAAAATGGGAAACAGGATTGGCAGTTAGCCTTGAACCGTACTAAAATGGAAAATAGGATTTGCGATTAGCCTTGACCCGTACAAAAGATATGATTTATGATTCTTCCACATTTATATGATTCCATGTTTATATGATACCATGCCTATATTAAATGATTTTATATGTTTCAAGATTTGGATATCATTATGTCATGCATCTTAACTCATGTTCTTGAGATGTATCCATATGTTCATTTCCTTAATGGGAATTTTTAGCTCATCACTTTGTTCATTTGTTCACATGGTTACCCTATACAGATGTAAGAGCTCAATGGAAGTTAGAATCTCTTTATGGATATTAAATAAAGAAGTTTTTTAGCCCATTGTTTTATGTTTTTTGTACCTAGTCTTCCAAGACACTAGATATAACCATCCTTGTCATGTACTATGATGGTTAATTATGCATAAAATCATGAAATGTTTTATGTAAAAAGATCAGGTCACTATAAATCTAGAATATTATTCATAGGATGGTAATGTATTGTACTCATCAAAATAAGATTCTACATCCAATGATTCATAATATGTATTATAACTAAAATTATCATTTAAAGATACATTGGTCATAAATTCATCAATGTATACCTTAGCCATTAAGTAATGATTTTCAATAGGTAGTATGGCAATTATACCAAGATTCTTCTGTCCCGATGATTCGTACTGTGATTATTCATATGAAGATTCTCCACCAATGGCACTCCATGTGTCATTAGATTTTAGAAAATTATTAGCTTTATCTTTGCAGTACTTTTTTCTGTTTCTCATAGAATTATTTTCCTTTCATTCCTTTCTTTTAAGCATAGGACAATCAAGTCTTATATGTCCAAATCTCTCGCATTTTTAACATGTGACTTCTAATTCTTTCTTATATTTCCATTCATTCTTCTTGTATATGGATTGAAAATTCTTATAGCCAACAATCTTATTCATCCTTTGAGCACGATTGGCTAACTCCTTTTTTGAAGATTCACTTCAACTAGATTCAGATTGAATTACAATCTTCTTGGACTTAGATCTAGTAACTATTTTCAGAGTCTCAGATTTCATATGATTAGAAGTTGTAGTAAAAGAAACACTAAAATTCCTATTCTTATTCTTATTGTTGTCAGTATATCTCTTCATTCTAGTCTAATGTTGAAGAAGAGTTCCAAAAAGATCATCATGAAAAACTTGACTGACCTTTCTATTTTCATCAATAGCAGTTCTCTTGGATTCCCACTCATCGGGAAAGATATCTATGATCTTGTCTACAAGGGATTCATTATGTAATACTTTTCACCATTAAATTTTAAACTATTAACAATAGCCATGAATCATTGTTGCACCATACATATGGGTTCTCCATAAAGAAAGAAAAAACCATGATATTTAGCTATGAGAATGGCTCTTCGAGTTTGAATAACATTGGAAGTTCCAATTGGAGTAACATCAAGCTTTATCCATATACAATTGGCTGCTTCACAAGATGAAATTTGGATATATATATTTATTTTCATGGAACAAATCAATGTATTGCGTACCATATAATTTAGTTAATATTCATGCTTTTTGTAATTGGTGAAAGTACTAACTTCTTTGTCAGGGGTTTTATATCCTCCAGTAAGCATGAGAAAATTTACAACTAATGTATTGATAATGAATTTATTCATATGATCTCTCCAATAATTGTAATCATTGCCATCAAAAATAGGTGGTCTAGTTGGGATTATGTTTTCTATGAAACTGACATTGAATCCTTCTATCTTAAAGAAAAACATTCCACACAAACTTGTTAGTGATAAAATTTTATAAACAAGGAATATATTCCTCAGCAAAGAAAATATAGAACAATGAAAAAGTTGAACAAGGAAAACAGATATGTGAAAATAAGTATTTTAGAGACCTCCTCTGGTACAAATTAAAGGATTGAAACAATGAATAAAGATACTGTAAGTAGTATCTAATGATGCTCAAAATACAAGAGGGGGGTGGGTTGAATTTTACACTTTAAAAAAATCGTTTGGATCTTTTAAAGATAGTTATGTTTAACAATGTCAAACAAGGTAATTCAGAAAACCTCATGTTCTACTCAATTTCTTGATTCCAGAAATATGATTCCGAGAAAGTAATTCCAGAAATGATGGTTCCATAATTGAATCTTAACAGATATTTACATTGATAATGATTCTACCTTAAAGAGTATAGAATCTTACTAAATTAGAGTACAAGGATAAGAAAGTATAAGATAGTTATACTTTACTTAAAAATGAAAATGTAGTGGAAAAATTGAAACAAACAAGTAACAAGTAGTAGATATTTTAATCCATAGAGAATGGTATCCAAAAACCTTGGATAAAGTTCACTTGATTTATATTTTCCAGAAACTCTTTCTAAACCACACTAGGGTCAGCCCTCGATACATGGATTGGAGTCTATCTTTCTATCCCCGCAAGCCCTCAACTTCACAGTATTCGGCACCTCTGTCTTCCTCAGTAAGGAAGTACTCAAGCTTTAAGGTAGTCGACAACTCTGTCTTCCTATACCCGAATGCTGTCAAATGTACTCAGAAACATTCAGAGTTTCACAATGTGATTCTGAACAAGGTGTTTATTATGAACAAAGCAATAATGGCTATCTCACTAGAAATAAATTCAGATTTATTTAATATCTAGATTGATCAACTTGTTGTGAGCTCTTTCAAATGATCTTCTATTGATATCCATAGCTCCAACGGTCAGATCCCTCCTCCAACAGTCATATTTTTCCAAGAATTTCGGGGGGACAGTTCCATGTGTCACTCAAAAAATGGTTAGGTAGTTACTGAATGCACGACATTATTTTAAATCCCAAACAAGTGTAGTCAAAAATATGGTTACTTAAGGAAATTCATTTTTCGTAATGAATGAAAAAATGACAGTTCTGAGCCTACCCAAAAACTATTAGAATTCTATAATACAATGATATTCAGATTCGGTTTCCAAGGAATTAAAATCCTGAATTCTATTGGATTCTAGAGTCTCAATTTCAATAAAATTTAGAATCTGGATTAACAAGAATTCAGAGTCGTGATTTAGTGATTTTGGAGTTAGAACTCATAATATTTAGAGTCTAGGTTCATAAGAATTCTGAGTATGAACTTAGAAATCTCGGAGTATGAATTAATCAGAATTCGGACTCAGGACTCATAAGAGTTCGGAGTCTGATTTAAGATAATTCAATGTCAGAACTCATAAGAGTTCGAAGATAGAATTCGGACATTGAAAACAAAATGCTTTATATCTACGTATTATCTGATTACGAGGATTTTAGATATGAAACTGGATTTTATAATTATATATAAAATGAAAAATGGAAAAAATGGTAAGGATATATTACCATGGGGATATAAAATTCTCTTTATGGAAGTAAATAAAAGTTTAAATGAAATTTTCCTTCAGATAAGGTGTTTGTGATTTTCAAAACATGATGAAATGGTAATGTCATAAGAAAACCTTATTGACCCAACAATCTCCTCAACCATGAAGGAACAGAAAAGTCATAAGGAAACCTTATTGACTCAAAATTTTTAAGAGGACTATATAGGTACTCATCTCCCCTAGAAAATTATCATTATCTTATGAAATATGAAATGATTTTTATAGGGGGGTATTTGATCCTCTAGGGATATAATCATTCTTTTTTTCATTGGTTAGTTTTCAAAAAATACATGAGGAAAACACAAAAATTGGTTCCAACATGGCAGATGTGAAAACTATTATTCAAATAGACCACTTAGAATAAATTTCAATAGAACTGGTCTATGCTTATTAAATTTTGACATGTTAATGACTATTGATAAGAATCTGCAATTGGACATACAATGGCCCAAAATTTTAAAACTGTTAAAAGTATTTTTCTATCTGATAACAAGTGTTACAAGCTCAAGTGAACATAAATAAACCATTAAATATTATAAAAACATTATTTATAAATATTAAATAGTAAATATGAGGGGATATTATTAAATTTATTACATTTCAAGATAAAATTTAATATTATTTTATATTGAAAAATGTTATTTTTAGTGGAATAAATTATCTTTACATGTTATATTTTCAATATATATATAACTTTATTATTATATAATTCAAAATATCCGAAAATAAAATTGATATTTGATTTCCTTGAATAGAAATATATTTAGTATGTTATTAATTTTTTCCTAAAATTGTGCTTTTTATTTATAAAATTATATTTTAATTAAAATTTATAATTTTTATAGTTTTATCATTATGTATGTGTATTCCATTAGATTAAATACATATTAAATTAAATAATATTTATTCAAGTAATAAAATTATGAATTTTAAATAATTATTTGGACATATATATTACATGTCATGTATTGTTAGAACTAAATTGAAATGTTACTCGAATAAAAAAAATTATATCTTTTTATCTAATGAAGTGTATTGTTGATGAAATTTGAATTTGGACTACATTAAAATATTACATAGTTTTAGTTTTTATATATTAAACCAATTTATGTCATGAATACTTGACTCTATGATAATCTTGTCACATACACATAATTTTAAACATAAAATTAGACTTTTTTATAAAGAATGTTTTTATGCAATATTTGCAATAATTATAAAATTAAATTTTTTAATGAATAGAAATTTTAATTGATAATTTTTTTATCAAATAATATATTTATGGGATAAAATTACATAAAAATTTAAATTAATGTTTTTTCATTAACATTAATTACTAGGATAAAAAATCAATTACTAATGTAAAAGTATATTAGGGTAAAAGTTAAAATGAAATAAGGAATTCCCTAGAAAACTCATTTTTATCACCAAAATGAGTGATTGTTGTAATTTTTGACCCAAAATCAAATTGCGCTACTATTTTGAATATTTTTCCTATGTACAATTTTTTGTAATGTTTTATTATTGAAAATTTAACGACTAATTACAAAAATAAGCCTCTCTTGAATTTTAAAATGGCAAGGCATTGAAATAATCATGACTTACCCATCCCATGAATTTATTATTTAATATCTATTACATATTTCATTCAAAAATACAATAAAATTTTCATAATATTTTGGTAAACATTATTCTTCTTAATTTCTTCAATTCTAATGATTTTTTAGAGAGAATACTCAATCATCCAATGTGATAATTTTTTTCAATTAAACATTTAATTTAATTTACTACATCCCAAATTTAATGCCCTAACCCAAACCACTAGTCATGATCCATATAGTTAAATGGACTCTAACATTCCTCCTCAGATGTAACTGGTTCTCAACTGGTGGTTGGTGTCCAAGGAAGAAGCGAGGGTAATATACGCAGTATAATCACATCAGTAATCAATTTTAATAAATAATAATAACAACGTTGGTTTTTATTAATAAGTAATATAATATTATAACATGATTGAACCATGAAATAAATATAAATAAATCATTATAATTATTTAGCATCCTAAAAATAATGATTAGTGTGTTTTTAGAAAATAAAAAAAATTGATATATCCTGTGGAGTCCATATTATAATATATACAAACTCTTTACTCTTAATAATAATTGTCTTCCATGACCTCATGCCTTTACCTAGAACGATGATCCTGAATTCCTCATGTGCGTCGAGATTATTGTGTATGGATTGATTCAAAAAACATTGTAGTAAATCAATAACACATTCTTATCATATGTGTCCTCATATAATAGGAGTATTCCAAGATAATAATAATAATATTTCGTGTAAAAAATCAAATAATTTCCACTTGTGTGATTAACAGGACACTACAAGCCCCAAAAATACCAGCTTCATCTGCATACATGATGCATAGTCAAAAATAAACCCATATGCGAGCAAGAAATATGTAGATGGTTAATGGATATGTCTATATAAATTATCAAGGAATCAATTCAGATCATGACACATGGTTGTAACATCCAAAATCCATCAAATATCTGGAATAAATGCCTCAATTTTATAAAATTACCTTCTGTTTGGCCACAAGTACATTAAATTCTTGAACTCATTATGGGTTCAATCTATATGGCCATCATTCCCCATTTATCCCAATCATTGGTCATGCCTCGGGGCCTTCATCCCCTTCTTCCACTGCCATATGTTAGGAATAATTCTTATCATTGACCTATCCTATATTCATGTCAATTGTAATAATCTTTGGATGTTCTTATGAGTAAACCCTCTAAATTATAACCATATCATGATGGTCCCTCTATCCCATGTAAGAAGGAAATATAACTCGAAAGGAATAAAAATTTAACATAATAGGGTATATAATATGTGGGTTTAATATATACTGTCTCTATGAGAATTAGTATATATATATATGTGTGTGATCTATTATAAAATATTGTATAATAATTCATAGATGCATTACAATGGAAGGAATCATCTTATATGGTCTTGTGGGCTACACAGAAAAACATGTATGTGATCTCTATCAATCATCATTTTACAAGATGTGATAATAAATATACCTGATTGAGGAAATATGAATATACAAGGGATAAAAATATTAATGATTTTCATTAATATAGATTATTTATTTAAAACTCCAAAATCCATTGAATAGCGGTACCAAAATAAAACTTCACACTAAGAGGATCAGGCCTATTGATAATTATCGTTATATAAATTAACAATTCAACAAAAAGTGATCCTATATCATAACACAAGGGAAAAAAATAAATTATTTTAAAGATATGAAATTTTCTCCAAGTGAAGGGACAAAATACATTTTTGAGGGGATTGTAACTCACTTAGAACAACCATTGGTCAATCCATTAACATTGGGAATGAAGATGTGTTTTTAGGGGATGGAAGAAATTTTGATGATTCCACATATATTAATAACGATAAAGATGAAATCATGATATAATACTTTTATAGTGGGGTCTAAGGAATTTATTTACTCTATCTAAAATCAAGCGTCATGGTAATGTTCATAGGGAAATGAAAAAATGAATTCCAAAATAGAATGTTTTATGATAAATAGGTGATTTCTAGGTCATTATTTTTCCATGAAAAATTTGATTTCTTAATCCAAAAATCGGCCAATGTGGAGATAACATAAATAAGGGATACACTCTATGACATAATGGTATCTATTGTGCCATATATTCCAATCCCTCGTAATGAAATTACACCAAAAAAACTACTCTATGGTAGAGTGGCCCTGAAATTGGATGTAAAGATGATATATACCAACAAGAATCCATACCTAAACCAAATCTCTAAACCATAGATATGATAAAATATCCATAAACATTAAATAAAATTCCTACACAATTATACCCTGACCACGCCACAACCATACCCACAAAGAAAAAAAATAATCCCTACAAAATACTATCCAATTTCATAAGAAAACCATGTTTCCATAGAATAAATATTATCTAATCATATTAATATAAAGAAATAAGTGTTACTATTTTACTAGAAAAGCATTATATTATTTATATTAAAAATATTGAATGAATTAATTCCACTATAAAAATAACAACATCAAGAATGTGTATAAGTGTACTAATGCTTCCTCAATGTGATGTTGTTCATTTCTCATCACCACCAATCATGGAATGTATCAATGAAAATTAGTTTTAATAAATATGTTTTATAAATAAAAAATTATTTTATAAAATGATGAATTTCCATAAAAATTTATTCCATCCAATAAATGATAAATCATATCATTAATCATGTGTCTAGATGATTACCACATTCAGGAAAGAAATATTTTTTTCGTTACAGCTGACCATAACAAAAAGACCGTAGAATAGATTTAAATCGGATATATGAGTTAAATGATAGGTTTAATATTTTGTGTATAGGATAATATTTTTATCGAAAAAAATCCCCTTACTGTTAAATCACTATAACACATTTCCATTTTGGATGATTTAACAGCCTCTATAAAAAACATTACAACCTCGAACCCGTACTCCCAGATCTGGTGATAAAAATATAATCTATGTTTATCACATACCAATAAATACGAGCTTTATATGGATTATTGGTTGGTATAAAAAAATCATAAACTATTCAAAGAATTATGTCCTATATTTTCAATATAATATGATGCTGGTTTCTCATTTTAAATATGTGATGAGAGATATGTCATTTTAATAAAACTAGACAACGTTACCCATTCTTTCAAATAAAAATGGGTGACACAAGAATACAATGTATGATACATTGATTCTACACAAAAAAGCGACTCGGTGATCATTTTCCTAGGATTTAATTTCAATCCTTGTTTGTTTTATTCATGCATTCAACAGTCACATGATTTTCTCATATTACTCAAATTTTGAGGTAGAAACACTACTTTTCATAATACATGTCTTTTCAATTACCAGATGGATGCGTTTATGGTTCCAATATATTTATAATGATATATGGATCATATTAATAATATTTAAATTAAATTATATCTCGTTTATTTTTTTGACCCATACACTCATGAAATGACCATTATTATAATAATCAAAATAACATAAGATCATACCGTAAGCACCACCGATTAATAATTTCATTATATTGACATGCAGTTGATTGAAATAGATCCCCAATGGTTAAAAAATTAATTACATGATTTTTATGTCCATTAGAGTTTTGTTTTTCATTTTTGAGCCCTTGATTGAAGATAAGTCATTTCAAAAATACCAGATAATGTTACCATCCATTTTCTTTCATATTGAGTGACACTAGATTCTGATTGAAGCATCATTGAATCCTATAAATAAAAAATGACACGAGGACCATTCGTTGATGATTTCATGAAATCATTGTGTATTTTAGGGTATTGGAGAATTTTATATGGTATAAAACAGAACATTAAATCTGAGGGATAAACACCGATTTTTATAACACTAGAGAATTTGTGAAACTCATCCACAAGTTAATGAATACAAGATATTGTAACAGAAATAAATATCATTTTAATAAAAAAATTAAAGGGAAACTCCTTTGGTTGGTTTTGACCCCCACACACATGATTTTCTAAAGTGTTCGAAAATGGTAATAATGTCAAATAAAACCATAATCCATATTGATAAGTATGATGTCATATCCATGAACTATTTATTCAAAAATATGATTAATGATTATTGAAATTATTTACATTATTTTTATTTCAATGATAATACATTTTATTATTTTTTAACCCTATATGGGAGATGTTTTATTTCAATAAAACGATACAACATTAAATGTCATGTTTCATTATATTGGGTGAAAAGAGAACTCAATGGATTCAAAATTGGTTCATATTGATTGAAAATGAGTCAATTTCTATTATAATATGCTTGAAATTTAATAAAATTATTTCATTAGAATAATGCCCTTTTACATGATTTATCACGTTACTCCAATTCTGAGGGAAAAACCTACATTCAATCATACCATGAAATGTGGGTATCTGATCAACAAATATTAGGGTTTTACATATTTTTAAGGATATAGGAATCATTTTACTATAATTTCATGTAATGTTTATCTCATTTTGGGGATTTGGAATAGTACATACATAGTTTTTCCAATATTTCAAAAATGTTATTAATCGTGATTCATTCCATAATAAATAGTTATTAATCCAGACATAAAATTGTTGTGTGGTTGATTTCAATGGACCTAAAACGATTAAATCTATAATATTATATCATTTCACATTGAGAAAATATTTTTTTCCTCATTTTTTATAACCTAATGTGAGATATGGAATTTTAATAAAATTGAAAATGTTACCAATCATAATCCATCATAAATGGTGAGATGATCATCTAAATGATTCTATATTAATTTGTACAAAAATATTACTATACGATGGTTCCCCCGAGGTCACATTTCAATGAAATTGTTTTCTCTTTGTATGGGTATATTTTATTCGATTTTATCATCAATCAAAATCAGAGGGACAAACACCACTTTCGATCATTCCGGTTAATTCTTATATCTGATTGATGTCACAATGATTGATAATAATTTTAAATTATTAAAAGATTATTTTCCAATGTTTCCAATTATAGTATACAACGTTAGATTAATTTGGAACCAATATAATATTTATTTATCCATTATTTTTTAATAATTTCTATTCATACAATAAGCCCTACTGATCGACATGGGAATTGTATTAATGCATGATTCTGTACATAGGATAAAAAATTATTAAGGAAATGTATTCATATATTTTTAATATCAATATGATTTTCTTACTCATATATAACCCCTTTATGAGAGATATTTCATTTTAATAAATCTAATCAATCCTACCAATCCATTTTCATCGTAGTGTATGATGTATGTATATGATTGATAAATTATAGATTACTACATACTGAGTTAAACATATGAACATTACACAATTATTTCGTGTAAAAACAAATCACATATTATTTTTATTTACTCATTTTTTTGTGATTTGTAAATTAAATCAATATCTGAAAGAGAAATGACACCATTGATCATTATATGAAATTTATTTATTTGATTAATGTCAAGATGATACCAATAGTTTTTAAATGATATAGATATCATTTTCAAATGATTTCATGTCAATAATAATTCATTTAATCATTTCTAACACCGACACCATTGATTTGATAATCATTTAGAAAATAGTAACAATTTAAAATAATACCTTACTCCATATCAATCAATCTGAGCATCAGATTTATGCGCATTCAATTAAAAAAATATTAAAAATTATTAGGAGGATTTTTTCCTAGATTTCCACAACACCCAGGAGTAATTTATTTATTTTTACACCCTAATGGGAGATTTTCCTTTTTAATAAATATATAAAATGTTACCTATCACGTTCCATTATACCGAGTGAAATGAGCCTCCAATGTATGTGATGTTGATTCCCATGGATTAAAAATAATTGCATGATCATTATCTTATGATTTTATTTCAATAAATGTTTGTTTTGTTTTAATTGTATCATTTTACAATTTTTTTACTTGACACCAAATCTGTTGTACAGACTCCACTTTCAATGATACCAATAAATTGTGGAATTTGAACGATGTGACGTTGATTTGAATATATTTTAAAAATAATAATGATCATGATACAAATATTTCATTCCATTATAAGAATATGTGGTTGGTTTTGATGCCAAAACACATGATTTTACCATTATTAAAATAACGGTAACAATTCCAAATCATAAAATTGTCCAAAATGATCAATAATTCTAACATTTTGTTGAACATGTGATCATAGAAAATAAAAACTAAGTGGTCTAATGTAATACTAGTTTATCTGATTATTCAAAAAAAAAATTCTCATTTTGACCCCATGACGAGAGATATAACTCTTTAAATATAAATAGAAAAAAATTACCAAACATTTTTCATCATACTGTGACACAAGAATAATTGGTTGATCAGAAATTCATTGAGGGAAAACCATCATATACCCATGATATGGAACACTGGTTTTATCCCTTGAAACCAGCTCTATAGGCTATTGACACTATTTGATAAATTGTTGGCTACTGAGGTGTCAGTAATGATCTACACCCATAGTTCTATGGAAAATGTTGGTATAACCCAATATAATTCCACAATTCACATGGTTTATATTAAAATATGGGCATATATAAATATCCATGGCTTAAAAAACAGTGGGAATAGATTATCAAACTATATATAATATACACACGTTTTAATAAATCTTGGATATAGGTACTTATCTAAGACAATCACTACCAACCAATCTTCTAGATATCCTCGACCTGTAATGACAAATACAAACATGTTAGAAACCACAAACACAATACATGGTATTCTATATTCCCATTTTGGGTTCACAATATTAGTGATATCCTTAATTAAACCATCTATTAGATTCACTGTATCATGTATTCATGTTTTTTAGTCAAATATAATTGTATCAACTATCACATTTTCATCAGATTTTAAAAAAATTGTGCAAGGTAGCATGTCATTTCCTCTAAAACACAATTACCAAGTCATTTATGTCAAATTATTTTTTACATATTCTATAAAATAAAACCCATATTCTATTTTCTAATAAATTTCCTAAAAAGATCCTCTAATTTTTTTATCAAGGTGGAGGTACATTTTTATACTAATTTATTATTGGATTAGGAATAACAGGGCTATATTTAAATTTTTTAAAGACATCATGGGGTCTCGAAGACAAGTTGGGGTGATTCATATACCTAAATGTTTATTAATTATAAATTTTATTTATGTTTCCTTTATCCAAATCCATGTAATACATATTTGAAGAACATTCCATTTTCTAAAATTGGAGACCAATATTGTTTATTTTGTTTTGAGTATGTTATAATATTATTCATTGATGACTGTACTCTCCATGTGTGTTTTCATTGAAAATAGAAGTAGAATGATAAATTTTTAGACTAATTAGCCACTATATTTCTATAAAACTATTCTTTGGACAATTGAAATAGGTTTCCAATGAGATATTTCTCCACCTTAGTAGTAAAAATAACAGAGTATACAACCCTTGATTAGTGAACCAAATTAGGATTATACACTATAATAATCTTGTAAAAGGTTTCTGTGAGATTTTTGTGAGAAAGTTTGTTGTTATGAAATTTCACATGAATAGATCTAAATTTTACCCATATCTCATGAAAAATGTCTTTGAATTGGATGTTAATTGAGTAGTATGATCCTGAATTAGATCCCAAAATCATGATGTAAATAAAAGATCAGATCTATTAGGGAATATAACACAAAGATTTAATTCCTAAATATTATTCCAATGTTATCAAACCTTATATGTAATTCTAGGTTTTATGGATCCCTGACATTGAATGAATTCATAACAATAAAAATATGATCTTCATAGGATTCCCATGAGGATATCCTTGATGAAAAAGTCAATGTAGATTTTAATAATTGTATTTGAATCAAACATTTTTGGAAATATAAAATATAGGATTTTCAATTAATCCATCATATAATGGAATTTTTTAAGTATCATATATTAATATATATAGGGGATTCCCCATCATAGATTATCCCATTGATGATTTTTTAACCCAATAAAAATAACGAAAAACCATTCATCTTTTCAAATTCTGACATCATTGGAAGGGATGATCATTCCAATGATGTATTATAGTTTTACATACTTATTATACCCTTTTCCATCACAAGGTAATTCAGTACCAAACCATATTCATTAGAGAAAAAGATGAGTATTCCCTTCCAATAGAAAATCCATACATGAATTCAATGATTTTTTTTGTAATGAAAACCTCATCAACCTCAGATTATGAAGACAATAGTATAAAATATTTAAATATTGGAATGGGATAAATAAGAAATATATTTTGTCAGAAATATTCCAATTCAACTTTAATGGAATCAAATATATCCCTAATATCTTGTTCACTCATCAATCCCTCTCATTAATAGACCATTTTTTACATCTAATTTCCATTGATAAATATAATCACAATCTTACCAGTGTACTATTCTTAAATTCAAACATGAAAACTGAAATGTAAAATTGTAGATATTAAGGATTCAATCAACAATTATACTCATGGGATACCCTCGATTGTGTTAATGTATAAAATTAGATTGTTGATCAATGATATAGGAAAGTGGTATATCGAGAAACATATTCCTTTAAATAACATCAAGGCACCCCATTAGTATATATATGAGATTGGTGATATCATGAAAAAATAATTTGATTTTGAATTAATCATGAAATTTGATACTATGTATTGGATTAGATCAGAAACATTATAACATGATGATAGATTAGACGGAGAATGATCCCAAAGATTGTGGCTCAAATAGGGTAGAAAACCCAATGGATTCATTCATTCATGTATAATAAGTTATATGTTTAAGTGGAAAATAAATATTTATTTTAATATGGTAGTTATGTCAGGTACATAAATATCATGGGGCTTCTCTTTTTATATTACATAAATTCACTTCTAACCGACAGACTATTGAGGAACAAGTGTTAGACTAGAGGATATGCTAATTATCCTATATTTAAGAGAAATCCAAGATCAATCCGTGATAAACACAGTATGGATATAAAGGATAACCAATCCAAGGAATAAATATGTATGTTTATCAAACAATTGAACTTGAAGAGCTCCCTGAACCAAATCATTTCTTTTGTTTTTTTGCATGGAATCATGGGACATAATCATGAAGGATTTTACCAATTTTATCCATTCCTAATTCAGATGTGGAACCCTACACAATGATTCTATTTCTACATCACTTAAACTCATTCCGATTTTTATGCATCAATGATTCTACCATAATTTCTATCCAATCAACATGGGTGATATCACCTATAATATTTTAGGCAATGGTGTATTATAAGAATATTCTATTACTCATAAACGATGTTAGATATTAAGACTGATAGGGTTTTCAAATGGTGGATTGAATTTAGGATTATTTGTTTTAAAGAGACGTTCAACTTTTTCTATCAGGGTATGTACTATATTGGTTTTCTAAATGACACAACCAAGACCCAATGGGTATTAATTTCTGTTTACAATACCCAAAAATAGCTAAACATGGTGTCTATATTCTAGTTTCATCACACATGTAACAAATAGATACGAAAATACTCATATGAACATAATTCCAGAACCATAATCAAAAAATTATTACATGAATGAACAAAAAAAATGAAAGGTGGCAGTGTAATATATAGTTTCAAATCCTATAATACAATAACATTCTAAAAATATCAAGAAAATTTAAATTTATTGCAAAACTGTAATTAATTCATTAAATCAATAATGAATAAAAATAGAAGATTCAATAATCTTAAACATAATAAAATATATGAATTACATAAATCTGAAATAAATTATCTAATAAAGAATATATATTCAACATAAACAACCAGTTTAATATTAAAAAAGTGAACAATGAACAACTACTTTACTTTCCAAACTCAAAACAAAATGAAATCTTGTCAACCAAACAGATGTTAAAATTTTGTAATTTTCAATGTCAAATAAAGTTGAAATGTAAATAAGTAAATAAGAATTAATTATTTACATGAATTAGATAATTCACCTATGTATATAGGTAAAGATAATATTTGGATTTAATATGTATAATAGAATTAAAGATATGTGAACAAAAAACACAAATAAAAAAATAAATTTAACAATTGAAATAACATTGAAAATAAAAGAAAACTCACTGAATGGATTCTCTTACTATTTAATGGAATTACAAAATCCCAATTTCGAAAATCATTTAGTATATAAAAATATTCGAAACAAAATTTATGGCATATTAGAAACAAATATATGGTAAATTTTGTTACATTCATATGAGACTCATCAGAATCAAAGGACATCTATGATTGCTTCTTAGTTACAGATTTAAATGTGGTAAGAATTTTTTTGGATTAATGATCTAGTTGATTATGATCCTAGATTAATGGAATAATGGTAATCTAATGATTCAATATAATGTTGATAATATATTATAACAATAAATACTCTAAATGAAATTTAATTCCAATGGTTGAGGCCATTTTTACGGATTTATGCTCTTATATGAGATGAAAAAATAACTAATTAAAATTAATATTGTTTAATAAGAAAAGTATCTAAAATAAGTAAAAGAAGTATTTTGAATAAAAAATAGCAAAATTTAATGAAAAAACTAGTATTCATAGGCCGTGATTTTCAACAATGAAAATACGTATCCAATATAACCATCAAAATTGTGTATTGGCCAATGTCTCTTCTCAACCAAATCACAGTATCGAATATATCATTGTCTTTATCAATATAAATCATCTGTAAAATAACAAACCTATTGTTATGGAACTATAAGAAATTAAAATATGGTATTCTGAGAAAGAAGTAGGTTGATGAGAAGGCCACAACTATATAAGCTTATGTAAATGTAATGGCCCGGATCTTTCCGGCCCATTCCTTTGTCAAAAAGAGGGTCTTGAAGTGTTCTAGATGGTAAAATGGAATTTTCCCACACTTTTCAGAATTTTTGAAACTACACACCGTGTAGTGTGAGTACACGTCGTGTACCCGCTCACCGAGTATACCCCGTGTTGAAGGCCATGTACGTACCATGTGAAATAAATGGGTACACGCCATGTACCCCAATACTACACGCCGTGTAGTCCATCCCTGCATACACGTTACCCTCAAACCGTGTGTTGACCAGTCAATGGCGATGTGCCGTGTTCGAGCGGTGTCCTTGCCATGTGAAATAAATGAGTACACACCGTGTATCCAATACTACCCGCCATGTAGTCCCTCCCCGCATATGTGTTACCCTCAAACCGTGTGTTGACCAGTCAATGGACGCGTACCGCGTTGAAGGCCGTGTTGGAAGCCGTGTCGTGACCATTTGAAATGGCCGAATACATTCCGTGTACCATAAAGTACACGCTGTGTACTTTTTTTCACACCTATAAAAGGAGAGGTCCCCTCCTCCGTTTCAACACACCCCTCTCATCCCCTTTCCTCTGAGCAGACCTCTTCCAAGAGTCTCGAAGGATCCTTTTTCTTCTATAACTTCTTCGCCCGAGCTTCAATATACGATCAGTCAGCGGCCACGGGATAGTAACGACGAGGCGAAACTTCTGAACATGGATCCATTGTCCTTTCCTTCCCAGCTTCCACCCAAGGATGTTTTTCTATGTTTTTCCAGAAGCAACAGATGTCGATGGACGCTTTATAATATTGATACGGGGGAGTGTTGTGATCAGAACTTGTTGAGGTAGGGATCTTACCTTTGTCTCTCTAAATTGTGCATCATTCGGGGTGGGTATCCTCTGGTTTTTAGGAGAAACAGTTGAACCATTAAATGAAGATAATAACTGGTCAATGAACGGGGATGGGGAAGTTGTTATGTTTATCTTTGTTTACCCTATTGTTATGTTGTGAATTGAATAGGCTTATGCCTACTGAAAATAACGGTCGTTGGGGGCCTTTTCTTGTGCAATTAAATGTTTCCCCATCTTTCTAGAACATTTTGTGAATAGAACTTCGTGGAATGTGGAAATTGGTTAATCACGTAAATTTTCCTGATTAAATGAAAATCTGGAACCCTTGTATGATCACCCCGGTTGAACCAAAATGAAATAATAAACATGTGGGTGATGTTGGGGTTAATTTATGTGAAAGGGGGGGGGGTGTTTTTGTGGGTTTTTGTTAATCGAGTAAGCAGTGGGGCTGCGTTTGGCTTGATTGTGGGTTGGTGTGAATTCTATGTTAGCGATGGGCAGTGGGGCTGTGATGAACGGTATCAAGGGATGATGATGTATGGTGTGGTTGTGGTTATGGTGGTCGGCAGTGGGGATGCATGGATCAGTTTTAAGGTGAATGAACTATGGGTTGTGATTAATAAATAAAAGTGGAAAAGTTAATGAATGGTGGGGCATGATAGTGGAATGGGAATAATAGTTAATGGTGTTGGTTGACTAATAAGAAGGAATTAGTTGTGTTTTCCTAACTTGATTTGTGGATGGAAGGGATATGGTTTAAGAATGATCGATGTGGTTAGTTGTAGATAGTTTCCCAGTAGTTAAGGAACTAATAAACTGATTCTACTGAAACATGAAAACCTAAATGGGGTTTGGGTTGTTTGTTATATGAATGCTTCGTAGTAGCAGTGCCGAGTCACGTTCTCAGTTCTTGGATTAAAATCCACAGGTTTGGCTGAGTGTTTGGTGTATATATATATATATATATATATATCTGTATATTTGTGTCTTATCATACCCCACCCATGTTGAGAACATAGTGCCAAACACTCCCATTTCATGGGAGTGGGTTTTTTCCCCTTAGTTACAAGCTCCTTCCTGCTCTTTCTTCCCTAGGCTGTGATGGATTGAGGCGACCTTACACCCATGACTCTTTGGGTAGGTTTCGATTGGGGTGGTTTAGCCCAAGAATCGTCGGGCGGGTTTTACTGTTTCCCAAGATCCTTTGGGATGAGGCCCAGGTGTGTGCGGGTGGGAAATGTGGTTGTGAGTCCCAGGTGTGTGCGGGCGGGAAACGTGGTTGTGAGGCCCTGGTGTGCGCGGGCGGGAAATGTGGTTGTGAGGCCCAGGTGTGTGCGGGCGGGAAGAGTGTGGTAGCATCAGGACATTTTCTGTTAGGAAGAGCAACTAACTAGTGGGAGAAAAAGTGCAGGGTACCCAATACTCTCGTTCTTATATACTACAACCTGTTGTGATTGTGTTTTGGTGAGTGTGGCTAGTGAGGTTGGGTGGATAGAACTCCTTTCTAGGTTTCTTCTGTTATTCTCACGGTACATTAGGATGTCTCCCCACTTGTGAATGAGATCTTTAGGTTCACCTACTGAGTATACTTGTATGTTCACCCTACGTTTACTTTAAAGTTTCCAGGTGGACTACCAGGGCCGTGCGGGACCCTACTATTCGGGACAGTTGGAGTTGCTGCAATTTTTTGTACTTTTTTTTGGTATTGTACTTTTGTGCTTTCTTGTACTTATACCATGTTTCATAACTTTTTAAACATGCATGTGGCATTGGTTTGGTTTTATTTCTATACACTTGTTCTTTTCCTTTTTGGTGGTTGACTCGTCCTATTTCCAGAGCATAAATAATAAAAAGGGTAATGCCTCCCATATTTGTGAAAACTCATACCCTTGGTGCTAGTCGCCACCTTGGGGCCTACTGGAGGCGTGAATCGGGGGTCATTATATCACTTTCACCATTTCCAGCTCAGGAGGGGCATCTTTGGTGGGTGGGGGTTGTGACAGAATGGTATCAGAGGTGATGGTTGAGAGATAGGATGGAGTCTAGAGTTAGGAATAGTGAGGATTCCATGGGATGGTAGGGAAACAGTGTTGGTTAATCTTGGTTCATGATTTAGGCTAGGGAAGACCGGCTAGGACACATGATTTTAGGGCCCCCATTATCCGATGCAAGGACTCTGAGCCTACCGAACGACCATGTGAGACTACATTTATTGCAGGGTAGAGAGCCTAGGGAAGGTACATGCATCATCATGATTTTTTTACTTGATTTGGGCATTCTGGGAAAGAAATTGAAAAAATGTGATAAAATAAAACCTTGAGAAATTTCCTTACTACTTGGTCTTAGGTGATCCTTGTTTACCGTACAACTATGGAACCTGGACGTTGTCCCCGGGTGACTCAGACGGCCGAGGCCCAGCAAATTCAGGCGGTCTATCAATTTAGGATTGACCGAGAGGAGGAAGATATCCAGTGGCATAAGACTCTCCATTCTTTCCAATAGAAACCCCTCATGAAGTACGAGGGCAGTACATCAGATACGAAGACAGAGGGGTGTCTTGAGGAGCTAGGATCACTTTTACCTTGATCTGTGCTCCGAGGGAGTACTGGGTTCCCCTAGCAGTCAGTCAGCTGATAGGTGCGGCACGACAGTGGTGGATGCTCTACCTCAGAGAGAGGATAGAGGAAGAGGTTCCTTGGGCTGACTTTGAGAAGGAATTCCGAGAGGAATTCCTTTCTTCCATGATCAAGGCAGAGAAGTGTAAGGAGTTACTCTCCCTTCACCAGGGGAGTATGTCAGTACGAGAGTTCGGAATCAAGTTCAAGGATCTCATGCGCTTTGCTCCAGATCTCTTTTCGGATGAGGAGTCTCGGGCAAGACGTTTGGAGGAGGTGCTTCGTCC
The DNA here is from genome assembly GCA_963277665.1 of Viscum album. Taxonomy (NCBI): domain Eukaryota; kingdom Viridiplantae; phylum Streptophyta; class Magnoliopsida; order Santalales; family Viscaceae; genus Viscum; species Viscum album. The sequence goes on from OY728121.1 coordinate 1,708,276,977, forward strand.
TTCACACCAGTATGCTGTCACCCCTTTCACCCTTCTGACGTACATGGTGGTATAGAATAAGGCATAGGTTGTAGAGAGGATGCACTCACTGGGAGGTTCACCACGTGAGGGGTTTCATCCAGGTTGGTCGAAGGGGAAGTCAGTCAGCAGCAGGTCTCCTTCGACGGTACCTTCCAGGTTCAGGCCAGCGGGGAGCATGCCCTAGCAGTTCCAGTTCAGATCTTCAGGTCCTCGACTCTTTTCCATGAGCCCAGGACTGAAGTGTTTTTCATGTGGGGGTTTTGGGCACATTCTGAGTCGGTGCCCAACCCGAGCTCATTACAGTGGAGGTGGGCGGGTTCAGCGCCCACCTCAGCAGCAGTAGTTGCCGGTGAGGCCCTTGCTGGAGTAGCCGGACCATGCTCCTCTGAGGGCAGACTTTGCGGGAGGAGGCCGAACTCAGGGTGCTCCTCTGGGACCTCGACCAGGGCGTGGTCGGGGAGGTGGACGACATCATAGAGGAAGAGGAACTTGGCGTGGACAGTTGCACGCAACAGACTTGGCTATTCCAGAAGGACCAGAGGTGGTACGAGGTACGATTTGTTTGTTCAGCACTCTCATTTCTACTTTGTTCAATTCAGGAGATTCACACTCCTTTGTTCCACCTAGTCTAGCCCACGCTTTGGGACTAGAGGTAGAGAGACTTTCCATACCATTGGTTCTGAGTACACCAGTTGGAGGCCAGACCAGCGTATCTTGTGTTTTCCGGGGATGTGGGTTGACGTTGGGACCACATCGATCTAGTGGGGACCTTCTTCTGTTACAGATGTAGCCAAATGATGTCATCCTAGGTATCAACCGGTTGTTTTCTATTAGTGTCGTTATCAACGGATTCCAGAGAAGAGTCATGTTCTCTGACGTGGACAGGATTTGAGTAGCTTTTGTTGGTGAGAGGAGCTATCAGGTGGGAAGCGGGCATGTGGAGACTCTCCTTTCTTTGTTAGGCGGGTTACCAGTGGTTCTAGCTGATGAAGAGATGATGGATATCCCATTGGTTTTTGGGGAGTTCCTCGATGTTTTTCCTGATGAGGATTTGACTCTACCCCCCAGACGTGATATTGAGTTCGGAATAGACTTACAGCCTGGTGCCCGTCCGATTTCAATAGCCCCTTATTGGATGGCACCTTCGGAGTTGCAGGAGTTGTGGATTCAGATTGACGATCTGATGGAGAAGGGTTTTGTTCGACCCAGTGTGTCTCCATGGGGTGCTCCAGTTTTGTTCATAAAGATGGCAGATGGTGGTCTCAGTCTATTCATAGTCTAATGAAGGTTGAACCAGGTAATGATCAAGAACTATTACCCCTTCCAATGATAGATGATCTCTTCGAACAGCTGAGGGGAGCAGGTTGGTTTTCTAAGATTGATCTACGATCGGGATATCATCAGTTGAGGGTGAAGGACAGTGACATCTCTAAGATGGCTTTCAGATGCAGGTATGGGCACTTTGAGTTTGTAGTGATTTCGTTTGGAGTTACGAATGCACAAGCTGTGTTGATGGGACTTATGAACTTTGTCTTCCGAATGTTTCTGGACAGGTTCGTCATTGTCTTTATCGATGACATCCTGATCTACTCAAGATCAGAGGAGGAGAACATTGAGAATCTCATGGTAGTATTGGAAGTCCTTCAAGACCACCAGCTTTACGGGAAACCGTCTATGTGTAAGTTCTTGACACATGAAGTACACATCCTTGGGCACGTGGTGTCTCAGCATGGAGTGTCAGTGGAACCATCTAATGTGGAGGTAACTGTTTCTTAGGAAGCACCCAAGAGCATGGCAGAAGTTCGTAGTTTCCTGGGGTTAGCAGGTTACTATCAAAGGTTCGTTTCGGACATCTCTCGAGTTACTGCTCCATTGACAGCTTTGACGAGGAAGAACCAAGTCTTCATATGGAGCGAGCAGTGACAGAACGCTTTTGAATAACTGAAGGAGAAGTTGGTTAGTACTCCCGTGCTTAGGTTTCCAGAGGAAGGGTTGTTGTATGAGGTGTTATGTGATGCTTCTGGCCTTGGTCTGGGGTGCGTGCTGATGCAGAAGAAGGGTGTGATCTGTTATGGGTCTAGGCAGTTGTGCCCTCACGAGCGCAACTATACCACCCATGACCCGGAGCTTGCAGCAGTATTGTTTTCACTAAATTAGTGGTGAAATTACCTCTTTTTGGAGTGCTTTGTGGTCTTCTCAGATCATAAGAGACTGCGTTATATCTTCACCCCACGTGACCTGAACATATGGCAGCAGAGATGGGTCGAGTTCCTCCAAGACTATGACTTCGAGATCTATTACACTGAAGGTAAGGTCAGTTTTGTGGCTGATTACCTGAGTAGGAAGTCGTATAACGAAGTGGTTCGAGAATCCACTGATTCTTGTAAAGCGATGGGAGAGTTGGGTTCCATGCACTTGGATGCAAGGGTAGTGGGTGTTTGGGGATCTTTGTTTTAGATGACGGTGCAGTCCTCCTTGTTGCAGCAGGTGGAAGAGTCTCAGTGGGGGGCCTCTGAGGTGGAAGTGATGTGGGATCATGTCGATTAGGGAAACGCTCCAGAAGTATGGTCAGAGGACATCCGACATCGGATGATTTTCCAGGGAAGGATGTTTGTTCCGGAGGCGATATGTGAGGGAGTTCTCCGCAAGTTCCATAGCTCAGCCTTGGTAGAACATCAGGGAGATTAAAAAATTTACCAAGGCCTAAGGGAACAATTTTGGTGGCCCGGGGTGAAACAGGAAGTGGCCGAGTTTTTGGATAAATGCCTAGTGTGTCAGCAAGTGAAGGATGAACACCGTGTTCCCAGTGGATTGTTGCATCCTTTAGATGTCCCCGAGTGTAAGTGGGATGACATCTCGATGGAATTCATCACATGAATACCTAGAGATCAGGGAGGTTATGATGCTATCTGGGTAGTGGTGGATTGTTTGACAAAATCATCTCACTTCTTAGCAGTTAAGGAGTAAGGCCCGATGAGTACCTTAGCACAAGGGTACGTAGACGACGTGGTGAGTTTTCATGGATTTCCAAAGACTATCGTCTCAGACCAGGATACTCAGTTTACCTCATGTGTCTGGAGGGGGATAAATCATTCTTTTGGCACCCAGATACACCTTAACACTACTTTCCACCCCCAGACCGACAGGCAGACATAGCGGACTATCCAAACGTTGGAGGACATGCTGCGAGCATGCGTTTTGGATTTCGGAGGATCATGGGTATGAAACTTTCCTTTAGTATATTTTTCCTACAACAATAGCTTCCACTATACTATTGGAATTGAACCGTTTGAGTATTTTTATGGAAGACCATGTAGTTCACCAATTTGTTGGGCAGAGGATGGCGAGACAGGTGCACTTGGGCCAGAAGTAGTGCAGAGCACAACAGAGAAAGTCTAGATTGTACGTGAGAGGATGAAAGCGGATCAGGACAAACAGAAGTCATATGCTGATCGTCGGAGGATGCCCATGGAGTTTTAGGTGAGAGATCATGTGTTCTTGAAGGTTTCCCCTCGATGGGGGCAGCAGAGGTTTGGGAAAGGGAGAAAGCTCTCACATAGTTTCATCGAACATTTTGAGGTGCTGAGGCGAGTCGGCGAGGTGGCATATCAGTTGACCCTACCACCTTAGTTGGAGAAGGTTCATGACGTATTCCACGTCTTCCAGCTTCATCTGTACTTACATGATGAGTGTCACGTTATCGATTGGGGAGAGTTAGATATGGGAGACGATGGGACCTTTGAGGAAGGACTAGTCAGAATCGAGGATCGTAAAGAGAAGGTGCTCTGTGGACGAACCATTCCATTGGTTTTTGTGTTGTGAAGGCATGGTGGCCTTGAGGAGAGAACTTGGGAGTGGGAGGACCTGATGCACGCTGAGTAGCCAGAGTTGTTTTGATTTTTTTTGCTTTGTTATTCCGAGCATTGTTTTGATGTTATGCTTTCTACCTTGATATATGGAATGCATGGCTTGTCGTGTATGAGTCCTTTTGTTTCCTTGTTCTATGGAAGTGTGTAACATGTCCGGGCATGTGGGGATGGGAAAAAACTGATCCTTAATAGAGACACATTAATGCGGATGTGATTGAACCCGTGCAGGCGAGTCAGTGCCACCTAAAGCGGATAATATCTTGACATAGGAAAAGGAATTTTCCCAATACCACGTGTTCAGGCAGTGTGTGGGTTGTGCGGTGTTGGGGGCAGTGTGAGTTGAAAAATCCTAATGTATGGAAGTGGGAAGACCCGATTCTTAATCGAGACACAATAATGAGGATACGATTAAACCCGTGCAGGCGAGTCAGTTCCACCTAAAGCAAATAAAATCTCGACATAGGAGAGGGAATTCTTAACACCTATGGTTAGGGTTGTTGGTTGGGTTCCTATTATAACGAGGGCCCTAAGAGGTATCTTGTTGGGTTCCTTCGGGTTGGATTTTGAATTCTTGAGGATGAGAATGTTTTAAGAGGTATATGATGTAATGGCCCGAAACTCTCCGGCCAATTCTTTTGACAAAAAGAGGGTCTTGTAGTGTTTTGGATCGTAATATGGACTTTTCCCACATTTTTAAGAATTTATGAAACAACACGCCGTGTAGTGTGAGTACACGCCGTGTACCCCCTCGCTCGGTATACCCTGTGTTGAAGGCCATTTCCTTACCATGTAAAATAAATGGGTACATGACGTGTACCCCAATACTACACGCCTTGTAGTCCCTTCCCGCGTACGCATTACCCTCAAACCGTGTGTTGACCAGTCAACGGCCATGTGCCGTGTTGGAGCTATGTCCATGCCGTGTGAAATAAATGAGTACACACCATGTATCCAATACTACACGTCGTGTAGTCCCTCCCCACGTATGTGTTACCCTAAAACTGTGTGTTGACTAGTCAACGGCCACGTACCGCGTTGAAGTCTGTCTTGTAATCCGCGGGGTGACCATGTGAAATGGCCGAGTACACGTTGTGTACCATAATGTGTAGGCGATGTACTGTTTTTTCATGCCTATAAAAGGAGGGGTCACCTCTTCCTTTTCAACACACCCCTCTCCTCCCCTTTCCTCTGAGCAGAGCTCTCCCAAGAGACTCGAAGGCTCCTTTTTCTTCCATAACATCTTCGTCTGAGCTCCGATTTACGATCCGTTAGCGGCCACAAGATCGTAACGACGAGGCGGAACTTCTGAGCTTGGATACATTGTCTTTTCCTTCCCATATTCCACCCATGGAGGTTTTTCCGGGTTTTTCCAGAAGCAACGGACGCTGACGAATGTTTTCTAAAGTTGATACGGGGAAGCGTTGTGATCAGAACCTATTGAGGTAGGGATTTTACCTCCATCTCTCTAAATTGTGCATCATGTAGGGTGGGTATCCCCTTGTTTTCATGAGAAACGGTTGAACCATTAAACAAAGATAATAACTGGTCAAAGAATGGGGATGGAGAAGTTGTTATGTTTATCTTTGTTTATCCTATTTTTATGTTGTGAATTGAATAGGCTTATGCCTACTGAAAATCACAGTCGTTGGGGGCCTTTTCTTGAAAAATTAAATGTTTCCCTATCATTTTAAACCATTTTGTGAATGGAACTTTGTGGAATGTGGAAATTGGTTAATCACGTAATGTTGGCTGATTAAATGAAAATATGGAACCCTTGTGTGATCACCCCGGTTGAACCAAAATGAAATAATAAACATGTGGGATCTGTTGGGATTAATTTATGTGAAAGGGGGGTGTTTTGTGGGTTGTTGTGGATTGAGTAAGCAGTGGGGTTGCGATTGTCTTGGTTGTGGGTTGGTGTGAATGCTATGTTAGTGATGGGAAGTGGGGCTGTGATGAACAGTATCAAGGGATGATGATGTATGGTGCGGTTGTGGTTATGGTTATTGGAAGTGGGGATGCAGGGATGGGTTTGAATGTGAACAAACTATGGGTTGTGATTAATAAATAAAAGTGGAAAAGTTAATGAATAGAGGGGAATGATAGTGGAATGGGAATAATAGTTAATGGGGTTGGTTGGTTAATAAGAAGTACTTGGTTTCGTTTTTATAACTTGATTTGTGGATGGTAGGGATATGTTTTACGAATGATCGATGTGGTTAGTTGGGGATAGTTTCCCAGTAGTTAAGGAACAAATAAACTGATTCTGTTGAAACATGAAAACCTAAATGGGGATGGGGTTGTTTGTTATATGCATGCATCGTAGTAGTAGTGTCGAGGAACGTGGTCAGTTCTTGTATTAGAAGCCATAGGTTGTGATGAGTGTTTGGTATATATATATCTGTATCTTTGTGTTTTATCGCACCCCACCCATGTTGAGCACTTAGTGATGAACACTCCCATTTCATGGGAGAGGGTGTATTTCCCATAGTTACTAGCTCCTTCCTACTCCTTCTTCCCTAGGATGTGATGGCTTGAGGAGACCTTACACCCAAGACTCTTCGGGTAGGTTTCGATTGTGGTGGTTTTGCCCAAGACTCTTCGGGCATGTTTTACTATTTCCCAAGAACCTTCGGGATGAGGCCCAGGTGTGTGCAGGTGGGAAACGTGGTTGTGAGGCCCAGGTGTGTACGGGCGGGAAACGTGGTTGTGAGGACTAGGTGTGTGTTGGCGGGAAGATTGTGGTAGTGTCAGGACGTTCACCATTAGGAAGAGCAGCTAGCTAGTGGGGGACAATGTGTGGGGTACCCAGTACTCTTATTCTTATATACTACTACATGTTGTGATTGTGTTTTGGTGAGTGTGGATGGTGAGGTTGGGTGGATATAACTCTTTGCAAGGTTTCTTCTGTTGTTCTCACGGGACATTAGGATCTCTCCCCACTTGTGCATGAGAGATTTAGGTTTCCCTAATGAGTATACTTGTATGCTCACCCTACGATTACTTTCATGTTTCCAAGAAGACTACCAGGGCCGTGCAGGACCCTACTAGTCGGGACAGTTGGAGTTGATGCAGATTTCTATACTTGTTTCTTTTGGTATTGTACTTTTCAGTTTCCTTGTACTTGTACCTTGATTCAGAACTATTTAAACATACATGTGGGATTGGTTTGAGATTATTTCTATACACTTGTTTTTTCTTTTTTGGTGGTTGACTCATCCTATTTCCTGATCTTAAATAATAAAAATGGTAATGCCTCCAATATTAGTGAAAACTCATACCCTTGGTGCTAGTCGCCACCCCGGGGCCTACTAGAGGTGGGACTCGGTGGTCATTATCTCCCTTTCACCATTTCCAGCTCAGGAGGGGAATCTTTTGTGGGAGGGGGTCGTGACAGTAAAGTACTATTGTTTTTCTAGAATAAATGGATTTTCATATTCTTTATATAATTCAATTAAATGCAATGATTTTATAGTATATCTTCAAGAAACAATAGTGAAGATCTTAGGAATGGTGAATTCATTGCCTTATAATTATGTAAAATTACCAAAAGTATTCCCCATTAACACCCTTGATGAAAGAATATCTCAAATTTATTTCAATTTATAAATAATATCAAATCATGAAAGTAGTCTTACTATACAAACAAATATAATCACCAACACAAAATAATCACTTCACCTATAAATAAAATAAAACATATACGTACATCCTCATCTATTGAAGTATTCAATATATTTTTTAATGTAATTGCACGAGTCTCCCTACAAAGTCAAAAATATAGGGCATTAGTATCCCCAAAAAACCAACATCCCCATCCCCATCTACATTCCCATCATCATCATCCACAAAAACATAATTAGTAGCCCCATTACCAACAACACCATCAACAACCTCACCACCAACAACATCATCAGTAACATCCTAACCACAAATATATCTACCACCAACACCTTTATCACCACTAGGACCATCATTGGAAACCGTTGATGCATAATTTAAAGAGAGTGTTGACACCATATATGAGTAAAATGTATAATCATCCTCTAATGTAAGAGATTCAATCAAAACTGACATAGCTTTTGTAAAATGTTTTTTCATGAACTTACTTCTTTAATTATCTTATTTTCTTATTTTCCCCTCCATTAAAGATATTTTATTTTCCTCATCTTCTTTTGTAGGAGTTATTTCTAGATCAATGGTTTGAGAAGCTTGAGAGGAGCCCAATAAAGACCAATACCTGTAGGGGATAATCATTTCCTCTAGTCTACATGAGACTCTATGTGGTTCCCCTACACCAAATAATTGATTCAAATGATCAAGTGGCCCAAAATATTTGGCTTTCTTTTCATCGAGGGCCTCCAAGGAAAACTGTGGAAATTATAAAAAAACTTATTAAAATATTTATTTCATATAAATAAATGAAATATATATAAAAAACATAAAATAATATCTTATTTCTATGAATTTACTACACTTCCATCCATTTTCATTCTACTGTAGAGAAATAATTTTTCATGAGGTCAAGGAATGCCGATGCACAATATAGCTTGTGGAAACTGAGAAATGCAAAAATATAGAATATAACTAGATTTTAGAAATGAAAAAATCATGGAAACATGAACTATAAAATTGGAATCAATGATGAATTTATGTGGACATGTTATCAATGAAATAATTATGTGAATATAACTCCATCAACGGTTCTAATAAAAAAAATTATGAATACGTTTTTTGTTGGTTCATTATTGATGTTGTCTCTTATAGGTATTGAGATATGTTCTTTGGGTTTTTTCCAAATTTCCAAGAAGAGGTAACTATGTAAAAATATAAATGATGAGATTATATTAATTCAGATAGAAGAAAATGGAGTTTCTCATGCTCGGGCAGTGTAGTGATCCCCAACATGTTTTGATATGTCATTAAATCATTGTTGTTTTTTCATAGACGATTCTTATAGAAAATAAATAAAAGTAAAAATAATTAAATTTTATACGAAAAAAATTAAATATTGGTAGTACCATAAACTATTCTGTATTTCAATGTGTGATCATTTTTTGATATTTTGTTTTTGGACAGTCAGTGTTTGTGGGTACACCGACAAAATTAGTACCCACTCTTCTCCTCCAACCAATATATATGTCATGCTTGTATTATCTCCAATAATCTCTGAGATCCATCAATATATAATCTTTGTAATATTCTCCATTAGGAAAGTTAAAGCGACTCTTCAATGAACATGTAAATTTATATAAATACATTTCTAATATATATATATATATATATATATATAAAATTTTATTACCCATATCTACTCCCACGCCCTATACATGATTTCATCACCAATATGTCTCCTTGTGATAGGTTCCACCAAAATGATATCATTTTATTTGGCTAATGTGTCCATGAAACATCAACACTAATATGAATTTTGACATACCATTTGATTTTGATCTTTTTAATCCACCATAATTTGAGTTTCTCTATTCCAGAATTCCCCCAAATGAAAGATCCCATGTCACCTTGTAAATGCTCCCAATGAATACGATAAGAGAAGGGCAAATAATAATTTTTTTAGAATATAGTAGGAAAAAATGAAATCATATAATTTTCGGTTGTTATATTGACAAAAACTGATTTAGGATCTCGAATAGTTTGTGTTGCATCCATGGACTTCGTTGGATCAGTATCCTCTGAGGTAAGTATCAATTCCACTGCATGCTCTTGATGATCTTCATGAAATGGAGTGGAAACTGATGGAATAGACTCATTATCTGTATAATGGATGGTAGGAAAATGAGATGGAATAAACATGTAACTATATGGGAAGTAGGTTTGGGGATACATGAATGGATATTGAAATGGTATTGGTGGAAACTTCTGCTGAGTTAGAAAGACATGGACTGAGATGAAAATGGTAAATGAAATGATAATGGGGGTATAGGTGTTAAAATTATAGTATTCCCAGGTAGAGTATATAAATTTGTGGTAGATGGGGAGTCCACTGACTGGGAATCATGGGAAGTGGTTAGAAAAATGCTTCATCTTGGTCTATGTGGATCACTGCTTGGACCCATGCTAGTTGGCGAAGTCAACTCTCATAGAACTATATGTCCCTAGAATTATTTGATAATGAATTTTAAAATCATAATATATTTAGTAAATATAAAAAAATTACAATTATTGTACTCACTATTGGAACCATCATTGAAAACCCCCACACACTTCTATCACAATTTGAATCAAATAATCACTTCCTACAAGGTTCTCTAGTATTATTTATAGTTTATATAAGAATGAAATGTACATTTTTTAAGAAATAGTTTTTAAAAATCAATCATAATACTTATATGTAAAATATAAAAAAAAATTATAATATCTTGCAGTATTAGTAATTTGAAACCAATATATACATTTCATAAAAACCCTTTTTAAACCCAATTTTTATACTAAAATAAATATAAATAAATAAAACAACCCAAAACATTAAAAAATATACAGATCATTCCATACTAATACAAAATTAATGTAAATACATTAATACCCACATGATAAAGTCATGTCAGGGTAAACTGAATGATGTATGAACATATATGTTTTGTTCTAAATTTTTCCCACCAATAAATCATGTTTGACATCAACTCTCACAACGAGAAAATTAGAGTAATCAAAAGAAATATTTTGGTCAATGCTAATGGGTGCAGCAATGGTGGAAATATTTTCCCTAGTATCATGAAAAATATTTCTTTGGATTACTTCTTTAATAAAACATAAATTAGGTCTTAGATGATCTTTCACATAAAAAACATTTTTTCCATTGATACCAAAATGTATTTTTCATCAGTATGCATGATTTGACAAGTGTCGACATGCCAAAATCCAAAATAATTAATAAATTTAACATATCATGTTATTGAACAAAAACACATAAATTATTTCATATATACTCTTCCTTGATACTAGTTTTAAAATAAAAATATTTTCTCAAATAGTCCATAATAATAGACATATTAATTTTGATGAAGAATATTTGATGCACTATAATAAAAATCAGACGTAGTAGTTAAAATAATTCCATAATACATTATTCTAATTTTCACATCTCTCTTTGTTGTAAAAAATTTAAACCCATTGAGTATTAAATTTTTTAATTCACAAACCCATGAATTGGGATCAAAAGAAAACTCTCTAAATTATTGAGTAACAGACTAAGCATGTAAACTAAATTCCTAAAATAGATATGATTAATACAATTAAATTCATATATATATTTTTAGATAATTAAATTATAATGTCATTAGCTTTGATTTCAAACACGTTAGAAACTATTGGCTATGCAAAGCCTCTCTCCTTATCAAATGTAGATATTGATGAACTCTACTTATAAATTGTTTATGTTCCCTAGAGAAAATTATAATAAAAATCTATGATATATGTGAGATGATATAGTATGATATAATATATAGATATCTAGATTACTTACTTGATATAGTCATCGAGAAATCCACATTTTAAAACGTCTATGTGATTTTCTTTGTCATGCACTTTGATTCTCATTGTAACCAATGTATATAATCCATCAATTCCTCCAGTTAGGTGAAGTGATGAAAATGATGGATTAATTTCATCATACTATTATCCTCATTTCACAATGCATAATTATTCCTTGTGCTCCCATAGAAAAACATTGAACAAATATCTATTAATTCTTAGTCCAGATAAACTCTCACAATGGGACATACATGATAAATCCTGTTTCAGACATATGATTTCATTTTGCTCATATTTCATTTAGTGGGATACATCCAATGAAAAGTGACCAATCCACCATGAAGAATTATAGTTTGATAATGAAATATTAAATGCAGAATGTAGGTGAAAATGTATAGAGGATTTTTCCCAACTCACACTGTATTAATGAATCCTCTTACTGCATTATTATCATTAATTACTTGGATAAAAATTTATCACAAAGCTCACTAAAAATGGACCAACTATATCACTTTCAGACTTATAATATATGAATGAAAGTACTAAATTTCTATAGAAATATATTCTTGAATAATATGTGATAATCATGAGTTTTTTGTGATTTTAGTTTCAAATAACTTATATTGACTCATTTAGATATATTGAATGAATAGAAAGAAATAACTTTTTTATTCTCAAATACTATCGGAAATTGATCTTTTAATGATGGTGTGATTATATAATAAGCACAATGAACATTCCATTTGTTTTCACCAATACACAGAGGATATTGTTCTAGTTGAATACCCCAATCCAACAAGTCCTGATGATATCGTATGTCATATTTGGTCTTTCCCTTTATATTCAAAGAATTTCATGAAACATTTGACATATATTTCTAACAATACACATTATATCTAAAAATTATGTAACAAATTGGTAGAAAAAAATGGGAACTAATAAAAGATTCTTTTATTTATCCAATTCTTATTGGCTTTAGTGTCAAAATTCTTCTTCTTTTTATATTTCTACTTAGCATTCCCTAACGGAAAACTAAAATCTATAAATTCACAAAGAAAATCACATCCTGACATACATTGTGGTGGTTATTCAGTGTCAATTGTATTATCAAACCTCTAATGATTACTTCTGTACTGATGATTCATTGGAAGGAATTGGAAATGCCCCATGAATCTAAAAGTATGACGATATTTTAGCCTATTATATCATGTATTCCTCATAAAAATGGGACATGATTATTTTCCCTTTGTTCTCTACACAAACATTATTTCGTAAAATGGGAAATCAGATATGAACTATACAAATGAGGCATGATTCTAAAACATAATTTGTGAAAAATAATAAAATGATCACACACCCAAATGCCATAGTTTGTTCAACTCATTTATTGAAAGATTTAAGTAGAAATATATTTCATTACCGGGATCATAAGGTCTAGATATCATTATAATAAATAACGAGGGTTTTTTATACAATTCCATGGATGAAGATTATAAACATGAATAAAAAATGGTTGCATGTTGTGATTACTAATCATCAGACTAAACTAAATAAATCCATCACATAATACACCCAACATGAAATTTTGAACCTTGGCTGAAAAATGAGGATGTTGTGAATCAAATATTCTCCATGTAAATCCATCTTTTGGATGAACCAACTCCTCACTACAATTAATTCTATCAGCATCATTCCATCACACAATGGCTGATGATTCTACAGACATGATTGGAATTTATAGGCTTGGAATCAATGGAATGTGTCACAGGACTTTCTGTGGAACTATAGATAGTGTTCCATCAATATTTTCCTTCCATCAAGATACACCAAATTCTTTAAAGTCATTATAGTTGATTGTTTCCTCCAAAAATAAACTACAATATTTCGGACAACCATAGACATTATTAGTTGAAAATCCAATATGTTTAATTAAAATTCATGTTTTGTAGTTATTTGATGGAATATCTACACCATCGAGAAGAAAGTCCCACAAAAATCTAATAATATAATCTATAGTCATATTATTAATTCCAATCATGTTTTTCCAATTACACGAATGCATTAAAAATTCAATCATCGTCATTTTTGTAAATTCTTTATATACTGATGTTCGGGCATCATCCAATATATTTTTCACTCTCCCAACATCATAATCAATTGTTTTGTCATCATGAGTATTTATATCATTAAATTAATGCACTATAATACTATCTCCCTTAGTGTAACGTACAAATGGAAGCTGATCAAATATCACATTCTCCATTCCAATTATTTCTTTTCACTCATGAATAGTAGGTTATTAACTCATCTATCCATGGTGATACCAAACGAACTTATTTTTTTTGAAATACAAAAAAAATTTGTATGGTTGAAAAAACAATCCTAAATTAACAATGGTATTATAAGAAATTTATCTTATTAACAGTATATATAACCTCCATCTGAAACATTTTTAACTGAAAAATCTAAAAAATTCTCCAAATATTTTTTAATCTTAGTTGAAATGTGATCTATATGGTATATCCATATTATATCTATTCTATAACATGTTAAAAAGGCTATATTCCAACCAAAAATATATTCCATATTTAAAAACATCATTAAAAAAATTTATTATTTATTTAATCAAACCATACTAGTAGATAAAAAATGAATAAAAGAAATAACAGACATTATAAGCGGGGAAAAATATCTATTTGTATCACTGGATTCAACAGTATAAGACAGTAGAATCCTATATAATAGGTAAATGGATGGTTTTACATAATGGTATATTTTTTTCATTCTTTTAATTATGTTTTTAAAATAAATCAGGACCATATTACTTAAATATGATCTTTTTAATTAATTATTTTCAGTTAATACACAAAACTAGTAAATTTGGTTGTGAATGCGATTTTTTTAAATTAACTATTAAAATATCATGTAGTGGGTAAATAATAAGTTTCTAATTAGTATACTCCCCTAATATTATGTGTAATGTTTACTAGTATAAATAATTAATAATAATTTTTGTCCCATGAATATTTTTTGCTAAATATTGAAACACTAAAATCATTATTCTTCTATAATCAAATGTCCAGACTAATAAATTAATATATATTATAAAATAAAGTCAATTTCTCAAGATCTAAAAAATAGTTGTTGTTGTAGATAAAAAACAAAAACATCAAGAGGGAGATAATTGAACATGAAATAAAACTCAAATTTTATCCCACCCAATAACAAAAGTCTATTAGAGGACACAACTTATAATGAAATAGAATATATCAAAGGAAAAGAATTAAAAAAGGATGCATACAATAAAAATAAACTATTAGATCAAAAAAATGAATAGTAAAATGTCATACAAAAAATTAATGTCAAATCTAAAAAAATTAATGAAGTACTGTATATCAAAAAACATTTACCATAATGAATGTTTATTACCAAACACAACCAATAATGAATGGAATCAATTTCAATCAAAACAAAATTTAGATTTCATAACCAAGATCAATACATCCATGTACCAACTATAATAATCATTTATTATCACATAATTAGAATATATCATATTCAAAATCAAAAACACATTCAATAACATGAGGTTCATTTGAGAAATAGATATCTGCGGATACGGTCTATTGTGATGATCATATCAAACCATCATGTATTTAGATGAATATCTAATGAATTTTATTAGGATACAAAAATTCTAAACTCGATGTGAATTTTAGATCCCATATAACAAAGTTTACTAGAGTTTATAGATATTATGTTTCACACGATTCCAATGGTAATTTAAATGTATTACCCATCAAAAATTTGTGATACTAAATAAACATGTTTCTTAGAGAACATGGCTATTTTGATTGAAAATATTTTCTTGAAAAATATATCACTTATTTAATGTGATTTGAAGAACATAAGATTTATAATGTAATATTATAAATCATGTCGAATAATGTTTATATTATCATTATAAAAATAAAAAATCTAATCTAATTCTTCATTGACAAACCATCTATGAAAAAAAATAGTTATAAATTTATTAACACAAATTTTTCAACAAATAATCCTCAATGCGATACCAAATTCAAAACAAACAACATCATGTTTTACTCCTTCAATCCAAAGGCATTTCAACATCAATATCTTATCAAAATAAACAAAAAAAATAAAATAACAGTGCTCTAAAAACTAAAAAATAGATTTTACCCCAACCAAAATAATCATAACATTAATAGTGAACCAAATAAAACTAAAATAATATTTAGTAAACCATAAGGTGTAAAATATAACCAATATAGAAAAAACCAAAATCAATCATATATTAATGATAAATTAATAAATATGAAATGAAACAAGTCAAATCATCCAAACCCAAACTAAACTAGAATCAATCAATCATACCAGAAGAAGGAATATTGACTCACTATCGATGAATATTGGAATAGAAAAATTCCCAATTAGTGGATAATGCTAGACATGTTGAAGTGTCGATCATTGTGTCATGGAAACACCACTCGAACTAGGGGGCATTCACCTCTCGAAAAAGGGGGTTCACATCAGGGGAGGGAAACACACCTTGACCAGTAGAGGAGAAGGAGGATGGTTTCATGTCAAAAGGAGTAGGAGGAGGAGGAGAAAGGGGATGCACATCAACCACTAGAGGAGAAGGGGTATGTGCATTAATTGGAGGAGGAGATGGGGGGATGCACTTCGGGTGAGGGAAACATTGGGGTATGAAAAGGGACCTATGGGGGGGGGGTGGCCTAATGAGTGAAGGCATGGACTGAGGAATAGGAGAAAATAATCACCCCTCAATCCTAATCATTTTTAAATTCCTTTGCAATAGACTATATATACAAATGGTTTCAAATAAATCATGCATATGGACTAACTATATTCAGGCTATACCCACCATTTACAATACTATGTGTATAAATCCATGCGGGTTTACCCCCTTTCCAATAGTGATTGATTCGTACATATAAATAATATCTTCATAATTGTTATCCCATGATTTTATGTTTCTAAAAGATGATTTTATAGGTAATGGACCCATTTATGTAATTTGTAAATTAACTCCAAATCTATGATAAATGTAGATAATTCAATTATTTTGAGTAATTATAGTAATTTATTAGTGTTTAAATTATTCCTACTAATTTTATATGACATCAAGATCAATTTCCTATGATATCATGTCAATCAGAGCTCATATGGCTAGGTTTAAACACTAGATGAAATATTTTTCAATTACTAAAATAAAATTTATAATTTTAAATCATACCATAATCTCTACGGATCAAACTGGGCATCAGATTGACATAATTTTTACTATAGTAATGTTCTATAGTCATTTCAAATCAATAATATGTCACTCAATATCATTAATCCTCCATGTTGTACATTAATTTGGTTGATTCATCTTCCTATAATTATTCATTATTTCCACATTAGTGGTAAAAATGTTGAATTATTCATAAAAATAAAATTCAATATTTATCTTCTAAATATACAAATACATTCATAAAAATAAGAATTATAAATAAAAAAAATTATTTACATGATTTATTTGTAACAATACCACAATTACCACAACACAAGATTTCCTCCTCATTCTCCAAACATCATCCTTTTGTGTTATTATATGTCATAGGTAGAATATCCA
This sequence comes from Viscum album, assembly GCA_963277665.1. Lineage (NCBI taxonomy): Eukaryota > Viridiplantae > Streptophyta > Magnoliopsida > Santalales > Viscaceae > Viscum > Viscum album. The sequence goes on from OY728121.1 coordinate 1,708,294,017, forward strand.
TTCTTCATAAAACCTATTCAAAATTTAAAAAGAAAACTTGGTATGTAATATGTCAGGAAATTTCACATGATTAATTTCGTTTTTACCCAAAAATCTATTATTATTTTGACATGTTTCTTTATTTTTAATCACAAGGCCACGATACATATATCATAATATGTCATCGATATTTTATAAATAAAATTTGGAACTATTGGATAATTTATTATTTCTATGGTTTAATAAGATATCATACATAGCTTCCAGCTCCACAATTGGAAAAACAGTCCCTTCAACCTTCATCCACCCCATAATAGCATGCTTCAATATTGTATATCTTCAAAAACCATGATTTCTAGGAATTTCCTTTTTTTATTTTTCAATTTAATAGAAAATACCCATACATATAGGATGTTCCATGAAACTACTAAATTATTATTTACATTAATAGACAATATAAGTAAGGATCAACTAATCCTATCGTAATATTGTGCAACTAATGTTGTGTTGTTAGCTCATTCCCCATAATAAATATTTTTTCAAGGTTAAATATTTTCAGGGAATAATTTGTTTTTTTGAGGAACAATTAAAAATTTATAATATCATCCTTGAATTTTATAAATCATGTTTATTTTTCAACCATTAAGGTGTCTATTTCTATGAATATAATTTCACATGAAGTCAATGCTTCTATATATCATTTTCCTACAATGTGTTTCATGAGGTTTAATTTCATTACGTGAAAATGATCATGTGATTCCATGCTCTTAATTGCAGTTCATGGAAATTTAGGTGTAACATGAGAAAACACAAGAACAACATATAATACATCGTATACAATCTATATGAGAGATGTTGAAATAAAAAGAACACATGTCTTTGACTCTCTACATTGGGGAAAAATAAATCTTGTAATATAGGAAGACTAAAAACCCATATGGAGAACAATGTATATTATCCTTACAGTGTGAATTCAATAATGATGTTAAATAGTAATTATGGATGTCATAAAACACCTTTTTTGATTGAATATAAATATGCAACAATATAATTTATGAAAATTGAAAACAAAAATGTAAAAATTTCAACATATAACATGAACAATCAAACTAATAGGATTTTAATAGAATAAAATTTTAATAAGTATATGTGCATAAAAAACATTTTTAGAATTCATCAATATGAATAATTTCACTACAATTCTAGAATGAATAACAATTGAAATCAATAATGTATTAAAATAATTATTCATTATTAAAAATTATAGAAAGGGGGTTAGATAGAATAAAAAATGATTGATTGTAATGATATGTTATGCTTATTAATAATTCATCAGATAAATATCCATGATATTGAATACTGTTGAAATTACATTCTTAAAATCCAATCGAAATGTTTATTTTATTTTATATACCTTGAAATTTTAATCAACTTTTAATTAAATATTCAGGTAACAAATTAATATAGATACTCTTCATAGTTTTAAATTTTCATCGCATCCTTCTAAGGAAAAATCGTATATCTCAAATCCCCTTATTAATCCATGTATGTTTAGAGTAGTAAAGGATATATATTGATAGTAGTTTATGTTATAATATTTATTAACGTGTATATTGTAAAGTGAAATAATAAGTTGATTTTATTTTTTTATGATGTAAAAGTCTTTGTAGGGGTCACATTTGATATTGAGATGGGATAATGTAAGCTAGCATCATTTTTCACCAGATAGTGTATGTCGAGGAAAAAATAATGGATGGAAATAAACATGTTAATCATGAATAAAACACATGTAATTGTTCAAAAATACATAAGAAAAAATGATATAGTATGTTATACCAATTAAGCTAAAGACCCTGATAGAGGGTTAATCAGTGTATGAAAAATTAAAATAGCATCCCCATTGGATATTATTTTTTTATTAACAAAACAATTCTATATTCTTCCAATATAAATATATGAACATAAATTAAATCGTGAACGACACAAAAGGAGTTTTACATGGTTCACCATCACATTGATACATTTATGGAGTATACAACAGTAATGTGCTTATTGTACCAAATCCACTAAGGATTACATAAAACTTACATGGTTTTTGATATATCAATTATATACCCAAGGTCATTGCATTTACATGATTTAGGGTCTCTTTACTACATTCTCAAGGGTCGCTACCTATGTCTCTTTATCTGACTCAATACCGTTGGAAATGAACAACATCTTCCTCTTCCTTTTCTCATTTTTATTGGAGGGGATCCACTCATAGTTTATGAACTTTTATATGCCTTTATTTTCATAAAATAATGCATTTTCAACGCTATATAGATGCTCTCTTGATGTCCCTTTTCACCCATATATTAAAATCATTAGTCTGCATATTGTTAGTTAGTGGAATTTTTTCCTGAATTATTTATGACCCTTTGAGAACAACATACATCCTTTTCATACAATAATTCACTGCATATCATGTATGATTCACACCAAAAAAGTCCTCTATGGACTACCCCCACTTCCTCAAACCATATCTCCTTCGTAGTCCATTTCTTCAGCTAGAGATAAACCCTTATTCTATAAATTTCCCCTATATCGGTGAAAAGTTCTTCATCTATAGAATACCTCTCCTCCAAATACTATATTATGTCCCATGTGCTGCTTCTATATTCGTAGAATCCACTACATTAACTTCATATTTATTTCAAACTCCTAACAAAAGCTTTCAGACTTAGTTGAATTTATTATTAGAGAAAATATTTTCTCTTATAAAAAAACTCTATGTAATAATGGGATTTGTGGTCCTTATATAATATAAATTGATCAAATATTTCTAACAATAACATAAAAATATACATAATAGTTTATTTTTACATGTTGATGAACCAAATAATTTAAAATTAGTTCAATTTTTTTAGAAATTAAAATTAAAATTAAATATGTAATTAATGTGAGATTTTTTACAAAATATGAAGAAAATATTAAAATGATAAATTTATTAAAAACATTACATCATATCCACTATCAAAATTTCATATTATTGTGTTCCCCTCTATAGTGTAAAATAAAATATATCAAAATATTTATTTTGAACACAATATTTAATATATAATCATCAATGGAGAAATAGTTTGATTAAATATTTTAAACTTACTGTGATGCATAGAAGAGAAAACATGACATGGATTAAATTTACTACATATTAAGAATGTAATGAATGTAATAATATATGGTGAAAAGATATAATATATGTTACATGATTTTTCATGTTTAGTTCTTAATATAACTTTCATGGGGCATGTTTCCTTCCTCAACCATCATGAATTGGTTTCAAAAACTATATGGAAACATGAACATGTTTCCAAGGAATTTCATGATACATATGTTATTATATATAGAGTGTATGGGATATGGGTTTTGAAGTAAATTTTTAAATTAAAAATAGAATGAACAATTGTTTTAACAATATGTAATAAATTACCAATGGTTAATATTTTAAAACTATGGTCGAAAAATGAGTACTAAAAATAGTGTGGAAATGAGTTCTGAAAATGATTTTATTTTCAGACTACATATGTGAGAGATTGAATTCAATTAAAATACAATAAATTCAACCTCTATATTAAATACGAGTTTATTTTTCATGTAGAAGATGATTGTAAGAAAATAACATGATAGAATAGATAATAATTTCATTTTTCCTAGACTCATTTATTGATGTGATTTCAATTTTTTTAGGGTTATATGTTATATTTTATATTCCATTATCTCAATTTATCCAAAATGTAGGGGGAGCATGGAATATTATATATGTTTCAGGATAATCTATCGATGAAAATCATGTATCTCTAAAATAAACAGTTCCTTCAATGAATGAAGAATACACATTGAATGTATTTTTACCTATCTAATATAAAAAATAATGGAGGTTTAGGAATACAGAAAATGGTTATAGTAGAGAGCATAAATAATGGTGGCATCCTCAGGCATTAGATTGGAATGGATCAATAGTAGTTTCCCGTGGGAGAAGTATTAGGGGTGGGTGGTCAATGAAAAGATTCAAAATCTACAAGAAAAGTTGTGGGATTAGAATCAATAATGAGGAGAAGAAATGATAGTAATGGAAAGAGTGTGAAGGATCAATAGTAGAGGGTGAAATAACTGGGTTGGTGGTTAGTAGGTTGGGATGATCAGTGATAGTGTCCACTTACAGAGGATGATGGATTGTGGAGGGAGGATGGGGTGGATCTTTTAGTGATAATGGTTGGGATGGAGATAGGATTTTTTGGTAAAGAGACTGATTGCAATAGTCTCTCATTTAAAACCCAACAAAACTCAATTTTCAAGTTGTGATTACCTTATAAATTCCAACAATCTTATAGATGAAATCCTTAATAGTTTAATTCAATCTATTTAACTAATACATTGGAGATTTATATTAGGATCAGCTGTCATCATTATCATTTTTGGGTTCACCATCATCATGATCTATATAATACCAATGTGTATTTATAAATAATTTTCAAGAATAAAAAAAATAAAGAAAACAAATTAATCTATTATCTTTCATCGTTATTTTCATTTCCACATTTTTAAGATAATAAAAAACTCAGTGTTAATTTTTTTATAATTTCATGTGTGGGTAGATAAATTATATTACACACATGATATATTTTCAAAAATAACCAAAAATTACATTCAATGGTTCTCACATGTGAAATATAATACATGTATTAAGTATCAAATATAGGTTGTACCCAAGGCATGTTAAAACTATTATTCACATTCAGTGTTTGTTTAAATCTCATATGAGTATATTTTTTGTCATATATTTTATTAGAATATTATTTTCATTTATTTAATAAATAATTTTTACTCTCCCAACACCCATTTCACATGTTTCAAGCCCAAATCCGTCCATGTACATTGTTCCTAAAACCATAGAGATCATTAGTTCTGACCAATTTTAGTTTATAATGCCTTAATGGATAGGAATTGACACACTACTATAAGTATTTAATTTAGAAATGTGATGAAATTGGAGATTTGGTTTTAACTACTATAATACATGGCTTGGTTATTTTCAAATATTTGAACCATATCATAAATGATTTTTGTTGTTTTTTTATTTTGCGAGATCCCAAAACTACTATAAATACCAATGATAATGTCACATTATACCCAATTCCATTTAATTCTTCCAATCCTAGGAACATGAGCTCCTGAGTTTTCCACCGTGTAGGGTTCTTCCCTATATTTAATGGGGTTATTTTTTTAATTATATTTTTTATTAGTAATATTAATCCATTTTATCTTTTTCTTAAACCTCAAATTAAAAAAATTAATCTATCATTAAAGATAAACCCAAATTATCCAAATATATTCATTTATAATTATAAAGTTATAATTAATTTTAGTCAATAGATGAAAATTTACAAGAATTATTCTTATAAGTATTCCTAAATTATCAATGAAAAACAATACAGAACGATTATGAGAAAATTATTAGAATTTTGTAGATGACAGTTACATTGAATTATTAGAGGATAATTAATAATATTATCAAATGATTATTATATGAGTTTATCAAATAATAATTTTGTAGAATTAAAAAAGGATGATTATCAAAATTACCAAATGATAATTTCATGTATCATGAAATGCTAATAATCTAGATTCATCTATGTAAAATTACAAAATGATGATATATGAGAAATTGAAAAAAGGTAATTATCAAAGGATATTAAATATAAAATAATTTAAATATATTTATAAATGGAAAATTAATAATATTTTTAACCTAATTATAAGAGAGTTGATTTTAATAAATTATATAATATAAAGGTATATGTAAAATTATTATAAGAAAATATAAATATATATCTATAAAAAGATAATTATAAAATGATAATATAAAATTTTTAATCAGAAGAAAAATTTACAAGGAAAATTTCTAATAAAATATCAAAAAATATATATATAATTATAATATATAATAATTTATCAGAAGACAATTATAATAAGATTATTTATATGAAAATATTGAGTGATGATAAATCATTAAATTATAATTTATAGCACATTTGTTGGAATAATATATAATTCGGAATGTATCTATGGTAGAGAAATTATTATTGCTTGAGATATTTTACAAAAAAATTGTTCGTTTGTGTTTGAAGAACCTTTGATGACCCTCATGCATTGAACAATAGAGAACTACTATAATATGGTGGGTAGGGAGGTTTCATTTACTCTTGAGTTCTCCAATATTGATTTTTAACCAACAGAAGTTGTTTTTCCTTGTTGTTGATGATTTTTTTGGGAGGATGTTCCTTATTATCTTAGGTTCTCATTACACGTTTTTTGATTATATGATTTTGGTTTTGGAATATTTCTATAAATGATTGAAAATTATTCTCATGTGGTTGTTTATGTGTTTCCCCTGAAACCACTATGATGATATTATTATGAGAACTTCTATATAGATCGATCTTCCTTAATTATGTTTTATTCTTGTATTGGATGTATGGTGATGTTATATTTATCATGATGTGTTCCATTTCCATTATCATTCTATGCATTTTTATTTTTCCATTTTAATGATATTTATGTTGTATGCATGAGAGGATGCTATAGAGGTATGATTACTCCATGATGGGTGCATTGATTTAGTGTCATGAAGGATATGAGGGAGCAAGATAGCCTTGAATCCTTGACTCTACCCGATTCATTTTAGATTGATAGTGGATAGTGGATACTCGATGCACTTTCGATTATGAGTATTACCCAATGCCTTATGGATTTCATGTTATTTACAGACACCCGGTGACTTGTGGATTTGGAGGATTACTCGATTCCTTATGGGTTTTAGGTAGGTTACTCACTTAATGCCATGTATATTCTAAGTGTAATTTCCACAACCTTGTGTTTGGTTTTGTAAACCTCTCCTGATATCATACATTTTCTAACATGGAGATGAAGAACATTTGATTAGGTGTTTGTGGAGGCCTGGTGAGGGCATAACCTCATAGAATTGGATTTCATGTCTATGCTTATAATTAGTTTTATAATATTATTATTATTGAATAAAGTATTATATGTGAATAAATAGGGTCATGTATTAATTGATGGTGTTGTACTATGTCTTCTACGCATACCCTACCCATTTATTTCAGTGGACAAGATGATTTTTTAATCGATGTTTATTTTTTGGTCCAATATACAATGTGTGTAGTGATATTCTATTAAAAAATATATACATAAGTCTCAAATAAAGGATTGTTAGAAATTCTCTATCATAAATATATATAATGTTAGGAGGAAACTCACCCCAACAGAGTCAAATTTGAGCTAATTCCTTTATTAACAATGCCATCTACCACCCTGTTGTCTTCTCAATAGTTTTATGTTATAATGTAGTTGTGATCAGAAAAGGAGAACACATACATTCCATCGAATGATTAGTGACCCTCCAGGAGAGACACAACACACCATTTCTAATATCTTGGAAAATGGTATTGGAGTCACAATCAAGCCATGGACAATTATAACCTCATGATCAATCAAATGAGAAATAATGGATAACTCATATCCTTTCTACTTCAAGGGATGACATATTACTCTAAGGGAAAAGAAAAATCCATGATGATTTCCACTATGATCTTAATAAATTGTACCACAAATTGAATATCTAGGAATAACTTTTGATGCTCCATTAGAGTTAATATCAACCCATTTATAAAAGGCAGGAATCTAGAAGTCCTCTATATTTCTTATCGATAGTTGGAAATTCCCTATAGTGCAAATTATATGAAAAATAATAAAATCCTGAATACAACTCTCGTAATAATAATTTTTTCATCACATTACCATCCCTAAGTGATCAAATATAGTTATAATGAGATTACTGTATGATTAACAATGTTTTAATGAATTTCCTCATTACATGCACTGACGATAATGTGAGACACCTCTTCTATAGAAACAAAAAATTTATTAGAAATCTGTAGAGATAGAGAGCCGACACCGTTGTAAATAAATGATGTAGGTGACCACACTATTGACATCGATAGTTCAAATAGATCAAAAGAAAAACTTCCACATGGGAGAATTAGTGGTGTAGTTGAGAAATTGGTGGATCACATCCTCTATGTGTTGAGAGTATAAGTGGAACCAGGTATAAATAGAGACACCAAAATATTTTGAAACGTAATCTGTTGAAATTTGACAGTGAGAAAGTCTCTACATAAGGTTAAATTTGGAGGAGAGATCTAATAATAATTGAAATTTTTATCTATTAAAAAATATGATTAAAATCCAATGAAAACAAATTGGTAGTACAATATACCTTTAAGAATAAAAGTTATCATAGGTTCCTATAAAGGTATGTCCTCACAGGGGGTGAAGTTGTAATTCCTAGAAATTTCCCATATTTCTTCATTAATATTTAGAGGATATGAATTAAAAAAGTCTATAATAGGGATCTAAATATCAGAATTAAAATCCAATGGGATATAGTTTCATATAATAGGAAATTTGGTTAAATTATATGTCCTAAAGAAGAGATCTGAATTCTTAATGATAATATATCTGTAAAAATACATTAAATTAAAGTATAAACATTTAATTTAGTGCCACCTACAAGAGGTCTTGTTGGAATAGATTTCTTTTGTACGTATATTCCTGAATATTCCACTGAAAAAGGCCAAAGTCATCAAGCATATTCTGATGATGTTCTATGTAAATTTTTTCAAATGTGATTCATCAAAATGATTGATGCTCATAATGCCAATGCCATCACTAGAAATAGGGAATCAACAATTCCACTATGAAATTATAACCATTATCGAATCTAAAATTCTTCCACTCCATTAAATATTTTTAATATAGGAATTAATATTTTTGATAAAATATATGTCTATTTGTATATCATGAAGGATAGAAATATTTCAGAGACAATGGTGGATTTGAAAATAGATATTCTTCCCCCCATAGAGAGAGACTTACCCTTCTAATATGTGAGCTGATTTTTATTGTAGTTGGAAATTTTATTGAATATTCTTTTTCTCAGACACCCCAATAAAAAGGTAACACTATGTTTAGTGAATTTTATAGACCCATTTGGAATCCCATATCTAATTGGACACATAACTGTCTTTCATGACTAATCACCATTAATAAAATTTAATGATTTCTCCAAGCTGATGTGTTTTCCCAAAATCCGTTCATAATATCAAAAAATATCCTAAATATTCGTAATTTTCCTTTTTGTTTAGTAAATATAATTTTTAATTTAATATACATATAATAAATGTATAAGGGTAGAAATACCTTTAAAATCACAAATGAGAGTTATATTTCCTTGATCCACCAATCAAGTTTGATGTCAGCTATGATAAACATCAGCCATTGAGAATATGAGATCATATAGAGTACCACCCTGTCTCACTCCTAAATAAATCCTCATGTATCACTTTGAATACACATTAATGAGTAATAAAATTTGAGAAGAGATAAAAATAGACCAAACCGAGTCAATGATAGTGTTTCTAAAACCAAAAGTGTTGAAATTATTATTGATAACAATCTAGTTTACAATGTCAAAATCCATCCTGATGATAATCTTGAGAGATTTGTTACCACGCTTGTTAGATATCTGAGGGGTTTCACACACTAATAAGATATAAAAATTAATTTTTTAAGGAACCTTATATTAACACATCCAAATTGATCCCATATGACGATTCTATTAGAGATAACAGAAAGTATGTTGGATAGAATCATTCTAATTATTTTATTAGATGTATTGATAAGAGAAATGGTCCATAAAAAAATTTCCTAATAATTATCAACATTATGGGTATGTGGAAAAAATTGGGAAATGATACCACTATGGACAATAAATTTGATGATGAAATTGGTAACTAACCTAAAAAAATTATCCATTAAAACAACAAAATACACTTGTAAGAAGAAATTATCAAATCCATTAGGGTCAGAATTGCTGCTGGGATTCATGATAATCAATGTATCCATGATTTCATAAGAAATTGGAATGAAAATGGGGAGAGTATTATCTTTAGGTATTCCCTAATTGGGAATAATTCCATTAATCACCCCCTCCCAAATCCACTTGTATTGAATAAACTTGAGTAGTAAGATACAATGTGACATGAAAGGCTATCATTGACATGTATAATCTTGTTTTCCATATTCAAATTAGAAAAGGATTTATATAATTTTTAAACCCTCTTAATTGAATTTATGAAAATTTAATTTATATCCCCATATATTAGGCTAGTTTATTTTTAATATTTAATTTTTAATTTTTTCTCTTCAAGGATTGGAGAGCATTCCGTTTGGATGAAATAAAAATTTCTTGAGAAATATCAGGTTGGAAATCCATATTGGTACTGAAATCATGATCCTATATATGTAATTCTTCTATATAAGCTTATTATTTCCCAATTTATATAATTTTATATATACTCTGTCTATTGAGATTAATATTATGATTTTATTATTTAGAACACAGTCCACATCATCATTTCCACAGTACACGGAGTTCAAGAATTCCCAGATGATTTTCTCACATTCATTATGAGATAGCATTGCACTATTAAAAAAATGGAGGATGAAATTTCACATTTATATACATCATAGTAACCTTGATGAGATGAAAATCATAGTAAAGAATAATTACAATGGTTCTAGGAAAAAAATTCCAATTTTCAATAGCCACCACAGTGATAAAGGCCATGTCTAGTTCACTATATAGTCATAATGAGATGATTTTTATCCCTTGTATACTCAGAAACAACAAAATTAACCTTTATGAGGCTATTATCCTCTACACTGTATTTTATTTCACTGATAGAGATAGATGAGTGACAAGAACTTATTTTATCACTGGGACCAATGATGGTGTTGAAATCTCTAAGAACAACCAATGAATTGAAAAATTTCCCATATAGATTTTTAATCACATTCCACAACCCTCCCTTTTCTTGGTATTGATTTTCTTAATAAATAAATGAAGCAGTTATATGTAAATAAGAACTCTACACATCATATTTGGTTAGTTTTTCATCATCACTATATGTATTCACATTCTCCCAAAAAATGAACAAATAACTACAATGTTATAAATGATGGGAAAACACCATTGAAACCAACCAAAAAATAAAAAATAATCTTAAAGCCCAAAAAAATTGGAAAATATTTCATCTTAGGTTCAAAAAAACCCATGACATCGGTTTAATAAACATATTGAAACCCATGTGTATATTTTTCCATTTTAGAATTATCCACATCATGAAAATTCAAAATAGAAGATTCATTTTGAACTTGGTAGATATTTGGTATCATCGTTATATTTCCTTCCCCTTGATTTATTATTATTAGTGGATTTATATGAATTAAAATACCTTATAATAGATCTCAAGGTCTCAATAACTAAAATAAAATCTTCCTTTTCATGGTGAGGATTGGTAGTGATCATTCCCAAATCATCTTTCACAGATATATCCAAAAGAAAAAGAGGGTTTTTGAATATTAATGGAACACTGGTTGAGGTAAAATGTAGTCATACTAAACATATTTTTCTAAAAACAATTTTTTGATATATTTTTTAGTTTTAATGATATAAACAAGACTTTAAATATGACTCTCATTTATTTGAACATCAAAAGAATGATTAGGTACCTTTTATGATACCAAACTATTTTTTTTCTTCTAATAAAATGATACAACACTATCATTAGTAGTAGTGTGTTAATTTTACACCATAGGGTGACCATGAGAAATAGATTGAATCACCAATATAGATTCATCATTTATATATCCAACTATAGCTCGATAGATATAGGTAGTTTGAGAAACCACATCTCTAATAATCTCAATGTCTTCATTCTTATTTGGTTGATTTGTAGAACTAACACTATTATGATTGGATCTAGTACAAACTTGAATTATATACAGAGTATCAAAAAGTTTGATCCTAGGATAATCAGCATTAAATATTGGAATTTGAGAGAACACTAGGGAACGTATCCATCCATTATTAGAATCCAAACAAATTGTTAGAGAGGGATTATGATTCTCAATGCATGTATTCATAGTCAAGTCATGAGATTTGGATTCCACTTGATGTATCCAATCCTAAATATGTATGAATTTCACCAACCCACTATCATTGGTATCATTTCTAGGGTTATCCCCATTTTTAGGGTGTTATATTTACCATTGCTAGAATTTCTGACCAATTCCTAGGTAGTTGGATTATTTGAAGTATAAATTTGACCTATTTCTGGAGAAACCTACAATTGGAAATCAAGTGACCTATTATTTTACAAATCTCATAGAATGGGGTATGGTTTTCTTATTCAACATTATTCACAAATTTCATGTAGTATTGAATAAGATATAGACCATATGGTAATTTAATATCAAAATTTTATTCAACCATGATGCAGGCATATTAGATGAACTCATCCATTGAGAGTGTGATTATCCATCATTATCTAGGTTCCGTAACATAAATAATGTTCTCAAAGGATCTTAGGGTTATGAATGACCTAATTAGGATCATTAATAATTATCTATATTTTAGAGGTATTTTTCCTCTACATGAATGGATTGAAATTAATGTCTCACACTGATAATATAAAACACCTAGTTTGACTGTAATGTTTCTAATGATATTCGAATTATAGGGATCATCTATTCTGATAATGATTATATAGAATAAACCTAGATAGTCAAAATGATTATCCAATTACAAACACCCAAACCATGACTATGTTTCACCTTGAGATCATTATTATTCCATGTATTATCCCCCTTAAGAAGTGTTCTGTGACCAATAAGAGATTGTTTTCATATGTCCATTAATTATTATATCACAAAAAAGTCAATAAACACTCTGTAAATACCATAATCTCCTTTATTAATGGAATTTAGATTATTAGAAAAATATATATGTGATGTTTTTTTGAATTTTATTTGAGACTAAGACCCCCTTAGAGGATGGAGCATAGTTTATCCCCATAGAGAGGTATAAAAAATGTAGAATCCCCAATAATGGATTTGTTGAGAACTCCCAATCTATAGCAAATGAAAACTTGGAAGATCACTTGACCAATATTAGAATTAGGAACTTGTGAGTCACCATGTTTCAAAGAGATATTTCCCAAAAATCATTCCTTTTTGAATTTACTTGATGTTCAGTAATAACTAATTATTATTATTATTATTATTATTTTCATGATACTATTTAGAGGGTACAGTCTTCTGAATAAAGGACTTAGAACATCAACTTATGTTAGGAACCTCTTTCCTATTAGGAGGAAAACATTATTTCATTTAACATTAGGATTATTCCCAATGGTTCGAGTTGGAATGTTGGAATCAAACTCAAATACTATTTTCCCCTATACAAGAAACATTTCAATATTTCAAATATAAATTCAATTACAAATACATTTTGAAGATATAAAAAGTGTTTAATGGGTTTTAACTGAATTAAATTGAAATATTGTCAATGAATCCAAATAGAATATAATGTTTTTTAAGGTGAGAAGAATAGTTTACATTGTATATGTTAAAATGGAACATCTCATTTTTTATATCGTTCTGTATAATATTTATGAAAGGATTATTATTAGAATACATTAAAATATTGTGAAATGTGAAAAAATGGATTTTATAATTCATTTTTTCCATATATAAATCCATAAAATTATTTTATTAGTATTGAATTTTAGAAAAATATTTAGAAAACTAATATGTTAATAATTTGAAATGATTTTTTAAAGTTAATTTACATCCTACCATGATTCTAACTTTTAACTCAGACTCATTATACCTGCTATAATATCAGTTTTTTCGATTATTTAATTTCACAGTAACCATTTAATTGTTTAATCCTCTTTTGTAAAACCATTTATTTCATTTATCTTAATGAAATATGTAATTACATAATCTGTTAAATCCACATGAGGAGTTTTGATAATGTTTGGGTTTATAACATCAATAAGTGTTTTATATATTGATTGTAGAAAAAGAGTTAATTGGTAAATAATATTTGTAAAAATAATTAATAAATAATTAAAATTTTGATACATTATTCATACTTTTAAAACCGACCGTGTATTTTTTATTATGAATGATGAATTACATTACAATTTGGAGATGGTAGGTCATACTTTCTCCTGAGTAACATTTACATTATTAATAAAACATGAGGGAAAATCTAAGTAACATTTTATCATTGAATAATAACTTTCATATCAATAATATCATATTCACTATTGAAAAACATTAATATATACTATTAGGTGAGGTGGTGGTGAAAAATGATTCCCAAACATTCCTAGAGAGGATAATCCACACATATACATGAATGCCATTATATGTTTTCATTATATGAAAGCATAAAAAATATATGATATGATATAATTATTCATTGACAATGATGTCATTAATATAATATATTTACATTAAATCCATCATCACAATCATTCATGGGAGGACGGGATATAAAATTAGGTATATCGGTTTGTGCAGTGGTAGTCCACCGTACACACGAATGATGCTTTTATTTCCAATATTATTAAATAAGGGATAAGCATAAGTTTTTAAATTATTACAATCAAATCATATAACATGGGAGATTCATATTTTAATATTTTTCCAAATTAGAATAATTTATTAAGGAGGTATAAGAGTGCATAAGATGAAAACACATCCTTAAAACGTATACATTTTATTAGGGAAACCTCAATTACAAAAGAAAGTAAGACATATAAGGTTTTTATTATAAAAAAAAGGACACCAATGATTTTAGGATAGATTAATTAAATTTATTTATATAGGTTGTAGAATATCCATGATGATTTTAATGTATTCGTGTAGTGGATAGGGAGCGTCATTTTATTATAGTGGGAGTGGAACTTTTGGAAATAAATGAAATATTATAAAAGAATAAATCATTAACACATGTAAAATGGTTCCAAAATGAATTGGAAGCAAATATACAAAGCTAGTGATATTATAATAATTATATAATCTTACTTATATAGGTTTAGATATCATTTGAAACATTATTATATACATTAACTCATTCACAAACCATTTTGTAACCATAATTATAAGAAATCTTTTATTCAGAAAGGGATATAAATTTATTTTTATAGTGAAAAATTGAGTAAAAGTCGATCAATATATTTTATTTTACACCACATAACTTCCCAATTGTATTGTTTTTTTATTTTTTATTTTTTTATTTTTAATAAAAACTCTTCTTTTATAAAATATCAATAATTTTATTTTTGATACTATTCATTTAATATGACTTTAAATGAAATAATTTACATTTGGAATTATAATATATACTTTATAAACATTAATAATATATTATATTTATATGAATAAATCATATAACACCAAAACATTCCCCAAAAATAATTAATTTTATATTTTTTAAAATAATTTAGTTCATTTTTCCAGTTCTTCTTCAAAAAATTCATTAGTGTTTTCTTAGAATGTAATGAATATATTTCATCACAAAAAACTATAAACAAGTTTACATCATAAAAATGTAATTATTATTTCAAAAAACCCTTTATTACTCGTTATGATTCAATTTTATCACTGTGAATGCATATTAGATATAATAAAATCAAGACAATTACATTATAGAAGTATTCTCTAAATAAAATAAAATAAAGAACATGATTTTATTAAAATAGAAGAAATCCTAAATTTTATGTTAGGATTAAAATAGAAGAAATAAACACATAAAAATAAATAGATTAATTTTTTTGAATTATTTTTTATTCTAATCTCTTTTGATTGTAAACTTATATAATTTTTTCCTTTAAAGTGGTAAAAACAGATTCCATTGTGACTATTTTTAATGTACATTATAAAAGAGATCCATTTATGAAGTTTTTAACTCATAATTTGGTATATATATATATAATCCATTATATCATATTCAATAACTATATCATTTATAAATTATTATAAAAATATTCCAATAAAAGAAGATTGAATATTTTTTTATAGAGAAATTTATTTTTAATTATAAAAAATTGTTTTTATCAAAATTAAGAATAGTATAGTTTAAAAGGAAAATAATTGGTTTATTTTTATTTACATCTGACTGATGATATTTTAAAATAAATTTAAAACCATATGGGGCATTGAAATTCATAAAATGAAATGATATTTTTTCAATAAAATCGACATTCATTAGTATTCATTGAGATACAATTTATTTTAGAAAAATAAAAACATTTGACCATAATTTTATAATTAAATTTCTATTTCAGTAATGACTTTAATTTTTTCAAATATATTCTATAAAAGTGTCATAAATTAGGGGAATTATGTTTTCTTAATAATTAATATAATATACTTTTGAAGAAAATGTATTTTTCTAACAGAAAATGACTTTTCTAAAAATTGAGAGTTCATTTAACAATAATTATAAAATGAATTTGTATTATGTAAGAGAAATATAGATATATATTTCATCATTTGATTATTATTATTCATTAAAACCAATTAACTGGATATGTTTCATGGGTTATATATATATTATAATATTTCATGGTTCATTTAAGCTTACTATTGAGTGTCTTCTACACAAACAATTAATGTATTGTATTTGAAATAATTATTTATTAAATAGATCCCGCATTTTTTTAACAAAATATTACAATTATATCATAAAATATGAAATAATAGTGTTTAAAATTTGAATATTTCTCTATTTGTAACCCAATTATTCAAAGGGGTTAATGAAATATCCTATTGAAAAGTGGAATATGATGGTCTTTTATGTGACAAATATATAGGTTTCCCAATATGATATAACTATTGAGATGAGAAAATAGGGGAATGTATGGAAAATATAATTCCAAAATTATTATGGATAGTGATAAGAAATATTGATTCCATGATTTTTAATTGTCATTATAATGTCAAAGGACAGAATACCAAAAATCAATGAGCTATAAAAACACCACCGATTATTGATAAATAAAGAAAAAATGACAGAATTTTTTCACTCAAGATCATTTTCCTAGAGTTGAGGATTACTTCTATCATCTCAACAATTACCATGTGGAAATATGATTAATATAAAATGATAATATAATCATTTAATCAATTTACAACAAATCTCTTCTTTTTTTCCAAGTGATGAGTATTTGAGATGAATTTTTCTTATCAAAAGTTCTAAAATAAACATCTAAAATATGTCATAATCACAAAAAAAGATACTATTATATTTCATATCATTTTAGATATTAGGTAAATATAAATGGTTATCAAATTAAATGATTATAAAAAAAATTAATAAACCATAATTTGAAGAAATATTACATTTAAATCTAAAAATATCCACAATTACACCAAATTTAAACATATTTATTTCCTTTAATATATAACCTTTAAATTATTCACAATATTATTGACCGTGTTTAGAACAAAACAATAAGAAATATTTTACCATTTAATAATCTTAAAAAATCATAACATATTTCTCTAAATATCATTATTCACTCATAAAGAAATATACTGAAACATTATATTGGTTTTTTATATAATTAACAAAATATATTAATATATTCAATAAATAATCATAATTACCATAAATAAAATATAAAACCTTATATATTTATTTATGAAAATATATCCATTACTCCTTATGTAAAAAACTCATATTAACCTAATGAATTTCCATTTTTCCATAATCATATAATCTCCCCATACTAGTATATTTTTTTTTAAAAATAAATTATTCTCATTTTAATAAAATTAAATTTTATAACATGGTTATCTAGATGATAAATAATTTTTCCATAACATATAATAACCCTTTTATCTATATTACCCATAATAATCCAAAAATAATGACCATATTATCCCTAATGATTATCAATTCTTCTAAAAATATGTACATAAAATATAAAAGTTTAATTTCTCAAATAACATTATCAAAAAAAGATCACAACATTTTTATTACCATAAATGATTATTAATACCCTCATAATGACCTTAAATGTAAATCAATCGAATCCTATCAAATGTGATTCTATGAATTTTAGAAAATCATAAACATTGAAAATTTTAACTCGTGGTGGAATATATAACACTTAATTTATCCTCACATTAACAAAATAAAAAACTAATATTTTATCTAAAACATCAACTAATTAAAACTTTAACTACCCATGTCCTATACAATAAGACTTGGTCCTAAAATCATAATCTCAACATGATATTCTCTAATAGAGATAAACATAACACAATTTTAACTATCCAAAACATATATCATAAAAAAGAATAATTTATCACTTATATAACCATGGACCATAAATTTTTAGAGTTTTCTAGAATTAAAAAAATAACTTTCAAATTAAAAATTTCAACACAATATTCATTATTCCCACAAAATATGGTATTTATAAAGGCATAATATCTCCATTGATGGTGTCCTCAATATTTGGAACCCCGAGATAATTAATAATTATACCCATCCTTAAGACCACTGAAAAATCATTTTGAATTTTGTGTTGAGAAAAATATATTAATATTTGACACATAAAAATTTATAAATTGTTTTTTAGTTCAATTAAAAAACATTTGTTCATAAATAATGTTCTACCTTTTATATAATTACCAATGATCTAAAATTAACATTTATTTAAATATGAAATTCGTTTTACTCCCTAGTCATTTTCATAAAATGATTTTTAAGAAATTAAAAAGGATAAATAATAATTATGGGGGTTTTATATAAAACATTAGAATATTTGATTTTTTTAAACACCACATTTTACCAAAAAAATGATTAGTCATTACGCAAAATCAAATTATCATTACCTTTATATTTTAAATTGAAAATTGTCCATGATAACAGATTATAGGTAATAGATGAATCATTTCATAAACATGCGACATAATTTTAATATAACTCATATAATCTCACATAAAAATTCAATAACCTACCTGGTAAATCCAAATAATCTCTTAGGGAAACCAATAAACATATAACTCTATCCCTTTACTCAATTAAATAACCAACCTGGTTAATCCAAATTCTATAGGTTAATCCAATAATCAAATAATGGTTATGGTTGTCTAAAAAACCATTAATACTATATATGTTAGATCAAAACATTATTTTTTTCATTATTGTAGAATAATTATGTATAAAATATTTAACAAGATTCAGTTTTAAATCATTTGAAATTAAATCAAAAGATACATAAAGAGTAATTTATAAATAATTTATGTCCATATAAATGAATCATTGAATTAATTTTAATAAAATGGGAATGAATGAAAATTAATTTGAAAATAAATCTTTTAATAATTTAATTTTATGTTCATAAAATTAATGACTCCCTTACATTTTGTTGGACATATCACGTGAGTTTTTTTCTCATATATGATAAAATTTTATAAATTTTTAAATTCTAAAGAAACATTTATAGTTTTAGAGCCATATATTTAAAACATTTATTTCATTTATTTTAATGTCATATTTATTTAACTAATCTCTTATTTCCTCCATGGGTGTATTTTAGTTGTGAGGTATATAACATTATGTTGAATTTGGTATATTTACCAATGGATAAAAAGTTAATTATTCCATTATTTATAGAATTATAATATTTTCAAAAATTTTAATATTATTCTTCAATTATACTTTTAAATAAAATTCATGTCTTTTGGTTATGAATACTAGTTTGTGATACAATCATATAGATCTTAGGTCATACATAAACATGATTAATGTTTCTATTTATCATTAAATATTATGGAAATAACGTAATAAGAGATTTAAATTCATAGAAATAATGTTATTTAATTAATATAAAAATTAATCATTAAACACAAATTTAAATAATTTTAATTTTTGGACGTGATAAAAAATAAATCAAATCGCTTCATGACGGTGGTAATCCTCACATACCCATGAACGATGAGAACATTTTTTACTGGATTGATTGATAATTAAATAGATCATATGTTATCGTTAATAATTGATGAAGAATTCATTAATTAAAAATATGGAAATTAAATACATAATTATAACATTCCATGTGAGGTTGTGATAAAAAAAAATTACATCAGTTCATGGGTTGGTAGTCTTCTTTTCAAATGAACAATGGTTTCATTTACAATTTGACAGAAGAGGATAGAGATAAGGGCAATTAAATGAACCTAATATAATCATAGGGTATTGACAATATTTATTTGATTATTTTATCATGTTAGATGATGATATTAATGAGGTATGTTAAGTTATTAAATGAAAAAAAGTTAAAAAAATTCTTTTAATTATGAAAACCCACTTTTCATTAGAACATAATCCCAATAAGGTTGGTATTATAAAAAATATAA
The DNA here is from genome assembly GCA_963277665.1 of Viscum album. Taxonomy (NCBI): domain Eukaryota; kingdom Viridiplantae; phylum Streptophyta; class Magnoliopsida; order Santalales; family Viscaceae; genus Viscum; species Viscum album. The sequence goes on from OY728121.1 coordinate 1,708,314,408, forward strand.
GTCCTCTTGAACATGGACCTAGATAATAGATGGAATTTTGTTAAGGTTTTTCTAAATAAAAATTATATTTATTTGTTGAGAGGTAATGATAGTTGGCTTGTGTTATTAAGTGGGGGAGGGAAATGTTTGGAAATACATGATATAATTTAAAATAGATATTGTCCAAAACAATTAAAATGGTTCCAAAACATCATGTATTCAATGGAAATGGGGATATAGTATTAATAAAGTAATCAAATAAATTTTATATTTGTTTTGATTATATATTAAATATTATCATTTTGATTAAAACATTAATTAACCATTATAAAACATTATCACAATAACAGTTTTTTAAGTATTAATGTATTATATATTTATTTCATTAAAAAAATAAGATAATAAAATTTTGAGAAATAATATATCGTATGATAATTTTCCACAATTTCTCTTTATCTCGGGGTTTTTTTGATTCTTGTATAATTTAATAAATGTTTTTGTAAAATATCATTAATTTTATTTAAGGAGTATTCATTTAATTTTAATTTTGAAACATTATGACTTTAATGATAATAAAATACAAAATTTCTAAAAATAATTATTATATTACCATTGTCTATTAAATTAATATAATTCCTTAAATTACTGAAAAATTATACTTTTACTATTTTGAAAATAACTTACATTATTTTTCTGCAATTTTCACAGGCCATGTGTCATCGCTCTGAGAGAATTTAATGAAAATATTTTATCACTAAAAATTTGTATAAATAAAAAATAATTAAAAAAATTCAAATTTAAAAAATCAAATTATAACCACAGATTACTTATTTTTACCCATGTGAATACACAATCAAGACATAAAAATCAAGAATGTGAAATTATGGAATAAATAAATAAATATAATATAATATAATGTCTTTTTTTGAATATAAATTAGAAAAGGACATATTTTATACTTTTTTATGATTATGGAATAAATGAACTAATAAATTTAAATAAATTCATTGTTTTGAATTAATTTGAAGCTTTATCACATTAGGATTGACCTTAATTATCCAATATTACCTTAATTATGATAAAACGTATTTACTATGATTACTGTTAATAATACCTAATAACAGAAAGGACCTATTTACAAGATTTGAACCTCAAGATTCAAAATATAAAAACATTTTTATCAAATTTAAATATGAATTGTTTTAATATTTAATTTAATAAAATACCCAAAAAAACATGATGTGTATGTTTTTTCGAGAAAAATGTATTTTTAAGTAATAAAAGATTTAACAAAAAATACAGAAATTTTAAAATTTTAATAACATTTAATATATTATACTTTATAAATTGAATATAATTAAAATTTTAAATCAATTCATATCCTTATGGGAAATTTTTTACATTTCAAAAATGGAATATTTGAATAATAAAAAAATTATTCTCTATTTTTGTGAATATTATTTTTTTAGAGAAATTCCAAAACATATCCATTAGAAAATATTTACATGATGATATAAAAAAATTAATTATCTTATTTAAATAATTATTTTACATTTTGAATAATATTTTTATTATATATATTCAAAAAAAATTATTTTAAGATCCTATTTGAGGAAAACATATTTCTGAAGCATAAAATGACTTTTAAAAAATGAATTCTTATTTCACATTAATTAATCAATAAATTTTTATTAAGTATGTTCATAATTGAGATAGATTTAATTATTAATTTTTATTCATAATCTCTAATTTGATGAAAATTTTATTATATTCATGTTCATATAATAATATTTAGTGGTTATTTTATCTTCGATGATACGTATCATGCATACTACAATTTTTTTTAAATCCCATATATTATGGAAAATGTTACATAATATATCATTAAATAATAATTATTATCCAATATTTAATGTCCTAGGAATTATTAAATTAAATCAACTTAGTGGGAATGAATCTCCACATTAAGAAATGTATACAAAAGAAACAAATGAAAATTTTAACACAAAATAATGAAAATATGTTCTAATAATTAGTATATATGTAATATATTTAATTAAAATATTTTCTATAAGGTAAATATATTTATATTATCGTATTATGACAATTGATTATTATATTTATGTTCATTATATAGGATTCTAGGTTGAGGTTGAGTAAGTGAAAATACATTTTAGGGGGTTATCATCTCAGATTCCTTTACTTGAGACATATTTTTATAGTGTAAAAAAATTATTTTATAATATTCACATAACTATTAATTGATATATCATATATTGAATAACATCTTAATCACAATATTAAATGGTTAATTACACGCCCTCTCATAATAAGTGTTTTTATTAAAAATTTCATAAATTATATGTGGATTTCATGATTCAAAAAATTTCCAGAGGTCCTAAATAGTCCTTTTCATATAAAATATTTCAAAAATAATATTATATGACCCATGATTATGTTATCTTGTATATAAACCTATTTTATGAAGAAATCATATTTCTGAAGAAAAAAATTCATCTTCCGTGATGAATCTTTTATTTCATATATATATATTATTCTACTTTGAATAATTAAAATATATTTTAATGGATTTTTTATGACTATTTTCTTTCAACCAACCAATTTTTCCCATTTACAGAGTAAAAATCGTATTTCTCCCTAATGTTCATTTTTCACACATTTATTCATTTCAAACAATGTTTTCATTATTCGTTAAAGATGATGAATTTAAAAAATGACTCTTAAAAATAATTAAATGATATTTTTTCCATGATATTATATTGATTTCATTTATATAACATTTTTCACAGAGGTTTTATATAATATCAGTGTCTCAATAACTAAACGTTTATTGATTATACTTTTTGATACATTTCTCTTCATTATTAATTTTGTTTCTAAGAGTCTTGAAATTATCATTTGTTTAGATGATATTGATATAAATTTTCTAAGAAAGAAACTTTTTTATTCTTTGTCACGAACTAGCTCTGGTCAACCCTGAACTGGTCACCAAGTCCACACCACGACAAATCCCAAGAGGAATTCTCGATCCTCCCGGGATGATGATAAGCACTAAGGGCTTCAACAAAGTGAAATTGGAATGATCTTTTGAAAATACTAACAACTAAATAGATAGTGTAATGAATTGGAAAAGCCAATATACATATCTATAAAATCTAACTGAACATCGTGTTTACGTGAAACATAAGATACTACTAAGATAAACAACTCAACTAACCAAACCTGACGACCTGGTTACTCTAAGTGACCTTGCTGGTCGCTATGAATAAAAATGATTACATGTCACCCAAGTTGATCAAACTCAAGAAGAAACCTATAAAAGGGGTAGAAGTGTTTTTTCCCAAGAAGGATCCATGATATAAAGAATATAAAGATAAATACCTACATGTTTTCATAAACAACAAAATCTTGTATCCATTTTCAAGAGATGAAATATGACAACCCTACTTTTATTAAAAACATAAACATGATTTATTACATAAAATATTCACTTGATACAACATGGAAGATCACGAGGTATAGTGTCTTTGTGGCTTATGATCATTACATAAAAACATAAAACATGAAGTACACCATCATTATTGAAAACATCCTTTACATGACCACTACATTCCCTCGTACTTGGCATTGCATGGGATAACCTGAGGACATGCATAAGAAAAGGGGTGAGCTATAAAGCCCGATAAGTGAATAACCAGGTAATACATGAGGAGTACAATACAAGTTAGACCATAGGAATATCAATATATCACAAGAGAAACATGAACATAAAGGCATGATAAAGCATGATAATCATAACATGGAAATGTGGCAACAACACTTAACATGGAATTTGCATGAGCCAAGGCTCATTGCACATAGAGTATGAGTAAATCCTCATTGAACATGAATCATGAGTAAACCCTCGTTTAACGTTATTTATCATGATTCAAAACTCATTTCACATGACGTATCAAGATACTATACTTTACCCAATGCATTGGAGCGCTATAAGGGCACACCATTCTTAAACATTACATTTAATGCATAAGTGTGCAACATGGATCAAAAAACATTAATTCATAAAATATAATCATTTATTCCACGATAATTTAATGTGTAATTTTTACATGAAACTTTATAATAAATAAGTAAATTTTCATAAAGGTGAATACCCTTGATAGAGAAATAGGCATGGTATTCACTACACAATGACATTGGCTTAGAAAATCGGTGCGATTTCGACAGTGTAACGGCGTGACATAAGAATTCATAGAAATGGTTGATTAGAGAGAAAGGGGCTCATCATCATCATTAAATGTAATAAAAAGTAATGGGGTCATATAGATACACTTCTGAACAATTTTAATGGAATTTAGATTCATGATACAAAAGTATTGCTTGAATGTAAAAGAGGAGAGAGAAGTTCCTTTCGGAATTTCGGCATAGTAACGGGTGTACATGGGATAAATTTAATTAGAGAGAAAGGGGTCTCCCATAATTCAAACATAAAGAGGTAAGTATGAGGGTAGTGTGAAATCATACCCCAACATTCATAATTGAAATTAAAAGGTCAAAACAACTTAATGAAAATTTGACAAAAATGAGAAAGGAAGAAAAAACCTTTACTTGGAAGTGTGCTTCCAAAGGCTTTAGAGAGGCTTGAGAGAGGCTTCTTGGGAGCTTGGGGAACCTTGAGAGGGTTATAGAGAGAATAGGGTATAGGTTGGACAAACTCCAAAGGCTTTGAGTGAGGAGGAAGTGGGAGATTGGGTGGGTTTATATAGGAAATGGGAGGGAATTCCTTATTTTTTAGGTTTGGGACCACTTACGTCAAATTAATCCAAACCAAAAACCATCCCATGGTTTTTGCCCATAGATTTTGGAAAAGGGAAGAAGAAAACAATATTTTATAAGTCCAAACTGATAAATTCTTAAAATAATAGGTTTTCTTATGTGGAGTTGAGTCACACTCCCATGGAAAACAATTTAAAAAGGCAAGGTGTTTAATAAGTCTTGAAGGGTCCATTAATTCTTTGAAAAGCAAGTCAAACAAACCCAAAATCACATTATTTTAATTTTAAAACATATATTGGCCGAACAAAAATCTTATTGTAATTTATTACATCACTATTGGGTCATTATGTTGTCATAAACACATTATATATTTAAACACTATTTAATTTATACCCAAAAAATTGACTGTCTTAGAAAATAATGAAAAATTCACCGTTGGATAATTTCAACAACCGGATTCCATAAGTTAAGTTTATTTTATCCAAATAATTTTCTATATATGTTTGTTTTCACCTTTAAAAAAAATTAACATGTATCGAAAATTCACGGGTTTTGACAACAAATGGCTTTCAAACCTTAATAAAAATTACAATTGCATTCATAGAATAATAAGATCATTTATATTTAATAAAAAATAATTTAATAATAATAATAATAATATTGTATTAAAATATTATTTAATTCAAAAATCCATTAATTTAATAAAATAGAATTCTTAATTAAATAATAACTAAAAACACTATTTGTAATTTAAAAACTATTTACAATGTGTCAATAATGATAAGAAAGTATATTCATTATTATATAAAAAAAATAATGTACATGAACATAGTACTAGAGAATTGTTAAATAACCCCTTAAAATATCCGCATAAGACCTAAGGGTAAGGAGTGAGATGGTGAAAGACTCTTGGGTTGGCTCGAATAACATTGCTCGAGTGGTAATTACTATCAACTTCCAATTTTCCCATAGACAATCACGTTCGAGCTTGACGTGATGAATCTCGGCTTGGGCATGGTCACGAGGGATGCCCAAAGATGCCACCAATTTTTCGAGCTCCAAAAAATTGTCTTTGTAAGGAGAAATTATACTAGATGAGGCCATCACTTCTTTTGTCTGAGTAAATTGTATTTGTTAAAGCCCTATATTTATACTAATCACATGATCCCTGTTCAACAACTATAAAAGTAACGGTCACAATTCTTAAAATAAAACCAAAGAAGCTTCCATTTTATATAAAAATTTTACATAAAGAGACATTTAATTATATCAAGAGGGATTTCCATTAACGAAACTTTGGGTCATTGCAATATTCCCCCCTTAATAAATTTCTCCCTTGAAATTTACTTTTTCACACACTAAAAAAGATGTGGGTAACTTAGATTTATAATTTCCTATGATTCCTAAGTCGCTTCTTCAAACTTCTGGTTTCGCCACAACAACGTGACAAGGGGCATTGTCTTATTTCAGAGGACTTTTTCTCTACGATCTAAGATCTTTACCGGTTGCTCCTCATAAGAAAGATCATCCTCCAACTGTACCACTTCAGAAGAGAGTACATGTGAAGGGTCCGGTATGTACTTCATTAAGAGGGATACATGGAAGACATCATGTACTTTGGCCATTATATGTGGAAGTACTAGTTGATAGTCCACATCCCCGACATGATCAAGAATCTCCAATGGGATGATGTACCTTGTACATAACTTCCCTTTCTTTCCAAACATCGTGACCTTCTTCCACGGATATATGCTTAAAAAACCATGTCTCTAACATTAAACTCAAGGTCCCATCGATGATTATCTGCATAACTCTTTTGTCGAATCTGGGCTGCCTTGATATGCTGCTGAATAGTTTTCACCTTCTCCACCATTTCCTCGACCATTTCCAGTCCAAGCAGCTTATGTTCACTGACCTCATCCCAAAACTCAGGTGTTCTACATCTTTTACCATAAAGGGCTTCATATGGTGACATTTGGATGCTCGTGTGGAAACTGTTATTATAAGAGAACACAACCATAGGAAGATGTTGATCCCATCCTCCTTTAAAGTCCATTGATCATGCTCTCAACATGTCCTCAACTTTTTGGATAGTCTACTCGGATTGGCCGTCAGTTTGAGGATGATATGCCGTACTAATGTTCAGTTCAGTATCCAGAGAATGTTGAAGACTCTTCCAAAACATAGAGGTGAATCATGGATCTCGGAAAGACACAATATATAGTGGTAATCCATGTAGCTTTAACACTACCCTGATATATATCTGTGCCTGTTGATCCAATGAGAAGTCCTCTCGAATAGAAATGAATTGTGCAGCCTTTGTAAGATGATCCACAACAACACAGATTGCATTGTTGCCTTTGGATATCCTCGGATGTCTGGTGACAAAGTCCATGGTGATGTTCTCCCATTTACATTCTGGTATGGGCAATGGTTGCATCATCCCCTTAGACTTCTGTCTCTCTACCTTCACTTTCTGGCACACCAGGCACTTTGATGTATATTCAGCGATATCCTTTTTCATATTATCCCACCAAAAGTTTTCTCGGAGATCTCGATACATCTTTGTGCTCCATAGGTGAATAGAGAAATTTTAACGATGTGAATCATCCAAAAGTTCCTTCTTCATCTCCGAACATGATGGAACACATATCCTTTTACCAAATCGCACAATTCCTTCTTCATTAACATTAACTCCGAGTATTTCCCCTTTTTAATAGCTTCCACTTTTTCCTGAATTCACACATAATCCTTTTGAGCATCCTTTAACCATTCCCAAAGAGACGGTTGAGAAATAATTTGTGGAAGGATTGATGATATTAACTTTTTTATGATTCCCATTTCCATATTCATCAAGTCTATGAAGATTGGATCCTTCTCAATTCTCATCATTGTTAGAATTGCTGGGTCCTTTATACTTAGGGAATCTCCCACCTGGTTTTCTTTCCCAGGGAGGTAATGTATTGAAAATTCATAATCCTTGATAAACTCTATCCATATTCTCTGGCTCATATTAATCTCTTTCTGTGTGAATATATATTTAAGACTATTGTGGTCAGTATATATCTCACATTTCTGCCCATAAAGATAATGCCGCTATATTTTCAAGGAAAATATCACCGGCGCCAACTCCAGATCATGCGTTGGATAGTTTCAATCATGTATTTTCAACTATCTTGAGGCATATGATATCACTTTATCAATCTGCATCAGCACACAACCTAATCCCTTCTTCAAAGCATCACTGAATACCATAAAAATTTCCCCACTTGTGGGTAAAGTGATCACGAGAGCAGTGATAAGACTCATTTTCAACTCCTTGAATATTTCTTCGCATTCATCACTCCAAGAAAACATTACTCCCTTTCGAGTTAGCTTGGTAAGAGGGTTGGAAAATCGTGGGAAATTTCTCACAAATCGTCGATAATATCTTGCTAACCCCATTGAGCTATGGATATCAGTTACCGATGTTGGCCTCGGACATCCCGCAATTGCATTTTTTTGGAGGGATCCATATATTTCCCATTGCCTATGATGATATGGACCAAGAATGAGACTTCCTTGAACAAGACCTCACACTTTCTATAATTTTCATCGAGATTCTCCTTGCGAAAAGTCTCTAGTAAAGTTCTTAAATGCTCCTCATGATCCTCCTTGGTTTTGGAGTATATTAGTATATCATCTATAAATACTACCACAAATTTGTCTAGGTAATCTCCAAAGACTCTATTCATAAAATCCATGAAGATTGTTGGAGCATTGGTGAGTCCGAAAGGCATTACTGTGAATTCATAGTGCTCGTATCTTGTATGAAAATCATTATTGGGGACAACTTCCTGCTTCACGGTTACTTGATAATATCCCAAACACAAATCTACCTTGGAGAAGTATTGTGCTCCACACATATGATCGAACAAGTCATCGATCTGTGGCAGATGATACTTTTTCTTTATCTTGATTTATTTATGTTCATGATAATTGATGAAAATCCGTATTGACCCATCCTTCTTCTTGATGAAGATAACTGGTGCACCCCATGGTGAAGCACTTGGGCGTATAAACCATTTTTCCAGATTCTCTTGTAGTTGTTTCTTCAGCTCTTCAAGATCCACAAAATCCATTCTATATGGAGTCTTGGATATTGGTAGCACCCCTGGTATATGTTCAATTTAGAATTTAACATCTCTTCTAGGAGGAAGACCAGCCAGTTCCTCAGGAAACACTTCAGCAAATTCCCTCACAATAGGCATTTCTTGAAGGATGGTTTCTTCCTTGGACTCAATCATCTGAGCCAGATACGCATTCTCATAGGGCAGTAATATCCATGCTTGAGATGGTGGAGCTAAAGTAGATTTATATTCCTACATACACTTGTAATTAAACGGGGGTTGATTCTCCATACGGAGTGTGATTTCCCTCTCTCAACAATTTATGTTGGCTCTATATAAGGAAAGTAAATCCATGCCAAGAATTGCATAAAATTTTACTAGAGGGAGTATGATGAGGTTTTCCGGGAAATTCAATCCACAAATTATAACAAGGGAGGACTTATATTCATGGGATGAAATTATTTTCCCATTTTCTGTACTCACTGAAAATTTCACTTCCATGATTTGTGGTGGTGCTGGGATTGTTCGACTAATCATTCAAGATATAAAAGAATGCGTAGAACCTGAATCAAAAAGTACTTTCAATAGTCCTGAATGAATAACTAGTATACCTGTCACCACTTCGTTGTCGGGGTTCACTTCAGTAGAAGTGATGGAAAATGCTCTTCCTTGCTTCCTTTGAGGTTGTTGGTTTCCTCCGAAAACCCTTGGTTTAGGGAACTGATTTGAAAATTGCCCTAGTTCTTTGCAGTTTTAGCAATGATCAATGTGTTGAGGTCCTAATGGATCGTTCCTCTCCTCTTTCATAGTTGCGGGTCTTTCTTGATGACAGTTAATAGCTATGTGCCCTTCTCTTCCACACCTAAAGCATTTCCTCATCCCATTGAGGCAATTTCTAGAGTGCTTTTTTCCGCACTTTTGGCAAGTGGGGTGCTGGATCTTCTTAGCACCATTGGATTTATCCATAAGACTGCCATTATTGAAGTCCACCTTACACTTGTTGTCCCCATGACACCCCTGTGATTCCCTGATCTCTATTTCGATGTTGAGGGCACATCGGACAATTTCCTCATACCTGTCGAAGTCACGGATCGAAAATGCTTTCTGAAGGCTAGGCTTCAACCCACCAAAGAAGCATCCAACCTTGCATTTGGGGGTAACGAAGAAGCCGCAAGCGTATCGTGCAATCCTTGTGATGTTTTCCTCAAATTCTCTAATAGATTCTTCATCTTTTTGTTTGAAGGAAAGCAAGTCCCCTTCCATCTTAAGATGGAGGGTGTGTAGAAAATATTTATCGAAAAACATCTTCCGAAAATCCTTCCATTCCAGTGCCTCAATCTCCTCCTCAGGCTTCATATTTTGGATCAACTTCCACCATTGGTCAGCTTCACCCTCCATACAATATGCTGCTAAGAGAACCTTCTCATGTTCTGAACATTGAAGGATGGAGAAGATCTTTTCAATGGAGTTAATCCATTCTTCAGCGATCATGGGATTGGATGATCCAATAAAAGTGGGGTCCTTTGTCTCATGATGCTCTCGATAGTGAATTTTTCTTTCTTAAGGGGTGTTTTACATTCCTCTTGACCTGTGTTTATATTCAAATCTTGAGTTAACAGAGAGATAAGCATGACAAAGCTCACGATTCCCACTCCTATTGGATTGGGCATCTCAATAGTTCAGTCATCACACTGATATTCACATCGGTTGTTTGTCAGAGTCCTCCTATTACCGGCCATTGGCTGGAATAAAATGAAAGTTAGGGGGTAGCACATAAAGGGTAATCCAAATACAAAAGTTGATGACTTATAAATATACTCTTATTTCCTTAACTGATGAGTCTATAGGCTTCAATATTGGCTTTTCATGATCTACATTCTAACATATATTCTTAGGGGAATTTTTTTAACTCCATTAATAAGGGTTCATACTAAGCTTGTGAATTTATCAAAACACATCCCCCAGGAGTGTAATAACCAAGAGTGCAGCAAGGCCCGTTGTTGTTCCCCATTTTCTATTCGAGTCTAGCTCAAAGCGGTGTTTTCAGGTTTTACCCCTAGGATGCATCTGTGCCAGAGCCGCCTCTACCTACTCGTATCCCGATAGGGATGTATTTTATTAATAAACCACTTAGTTAGTACATACCAAAACATTGGGATGTTTTTATTATAATTTGTCATGTCTCTAAGGCTTAACTAGGGTTTTCTAATCTAATCCCCAAAATAACTAAACCTATCCTCTGATACCAACTATGACAACCCTTCTTTTATTACAAACATAAACACGATTTATTACATAAATTATTCACTTGATACAATATGGGAGATCGAGAGGCCTAGTGTCTTGGGGGATCTGGATCATTAAATAACAACATAAAACATGACGTACAACATCTTTGTTGAAAACGTACTTCAACTGACCACTATATTTCCTCGTACTTAGCGTTGCATTGGATAACCTGAGGACATGCATAAGAAAAGGGGTGAGCTATAAAGCCCAGTAAGGGAATAAACATGGGATACATTTAGAGTACAATACATGTTTGAAAATAGGAATATAAATAGATCAAAATAGAAAAATTAACATAAAGGCATGATAAATCATGACAATCATGACATGGAAATGTGGAAACAACACTTAACATGGAATTATCATGAGCCAAGGCTCATTGCACATTGAGCATGAGTAAATCCTCATTACCCTTGAAGCATGATTAAACCCTCTTTGGACTTGATTTAGCATGGGTCAACACTCATTTCCCATAATGTATCATGATACTATACTTTACCCAATGCATTGGAGCACAATAAGGGTGCACCCTTCTTAAACATTTCTTTTCATGCATATGTGTGCCACATGGATCATAAAACATGGATTCAGAAAACATAATCATTTATTCCACGATAAAAGAATGTGGAATTCATAAATGAAACATTATAACCAATAAGTAAATGTTCATAAAGGTGAATACCCTTGATGGATAAATATGCATGGTATTCTCTACACAATGACATTGGATTAGAAAATCGGTGCGATTTCGGCAGTGTAACGGCGTGACATAAGAATCCATAAAAATGGTTGATGATAGAGAATAGAGATCCTCATCATATTTACATGTAATTTATAGTAAGTAGGTCATATAGATACACGTACCAACAATTGTAATGGAATTTATATTCATGATACAAAATTATTACTTCAATTTAAAGGAGGAGAGATAAGTTCCTTTCGGAATTTCGGCATAGTAACGGGTGTACATGGGAGGCATTTAATGAGAGATAAAGGGGTCTCCCATAATTCAAAAATAAAGAGGGAAATCTTAGGGATGTTCGAAACCATACCCCAACATTCAAAATTTAAATTAAAAGGGAAAAACAACTTAAAGAAAATTGGACAAAATGAGAAAGGAAGAAAAAACCATTACTTGGAAGTGTGCTTCTAAAGGCTTGAGAGAGGCTTGAGAGTGGATTCTTGGGAGCTTGGGGCACCTTGAGAGGATTATATAGAGAGTAGTAAAGAGGTTGGACGAACTCCAAAGGCTTTGAGTGAGGAGGAAGCGGGAGCTTGGGTGGGTTTATATAGGAAAGGTGATGGAATTCTTTATTATTTAGGTTTGGGACCCCTTATATTAAATAAATCCAAACCACAAACCATCCCATGGTTTTGCACATGTTTTTTGGAAAAGGGAAGAGAAAAATGATATTTTATATGGCCAAAGTCCGAAATTCTTAAAATAAACGGGTTGCTTATGTGGAGGTGATTCACACTCCCATGGAAAACAATTTAAAAAGACAAGATGTTTAATAAGTCTTGAAGGGTTCATTAATGCTTTCAAAAGTAAGTCAAACAAAACCAAACTAACATTATTTTAATGTTAAAACATATATTGGCCGAAAATAAAACATATAGTATTATATTACATCACTATTGGGTCATTATGATGTCATAAAACAAATTATATATTTAAACATTATTTAATTTTTACCCAAAAAATTGAATGTCATAGAAAATTATGAAAAATTCACCATTGGATAATTTCGACATCCTGATTCCATTAGTAACATTTATTTTATCCAAATAATTTTCTAAATATTTTAATTTTTACTTTTAAAATAAAAACCAACATTTATCTAGAATTCACGGGTTTTGACAAAAATGGCTTTCAAACCTTAATAAAAATTATAATTGCATTCATAAAATAATAAGATAATTTATATTTAATAAAAATTAATTTCATCCTAACAATAATATTTTATTAAAATAATATTAAATTTAAAAATCCTTTAATTTAATAATATAGAATTCTTAATGAAATAATAACAAAAAACACTATTTTTACATTAAAAACTATTTACAATCTGTCTATAAATATAAGAAAGTATATTCATTATTATATAAAAAAAATAATGTACATGAGCATAGTACTAGTGATTTGTTACATAACCCCTTAAAACAGCTGCATAAGACCTTAGGGTAAGGTGTACGATGGTGACAAACCCATGGGGTGGCTCGGATAACATCCGTTGAGTGGTAATTTCTATCAACTTCCACTTTTCCCGTAGATGGTCACGTTCAAGCTTGACATGATGAATCTCAGCTTGGGCTTGGTCAAGAGAGAATCCCAGTGACGCCACCTCTTTTCTGAGCTCCGACAAATGGGCTTCATAAGGAGAAATTCTAATGGATGAGGCCATCACTTCTTTTGAATGAGTAAATTGGATTTTTTAAAAGCAATGTATTTATACTAATCATGTGATCACTGTTCAATGGTGATAAAAGTAACAGTCACAATTCTAAACATAAAACCAAAGAAGTTGACATTTTATATAAACATTTTACATAAAGAGACATTTAATTAGATCAAGAGGGATTTCCATTAATGAATCATTGGGTCGTTACATGAAACTTTAAAATGAATATAGTTTTCAAGAGGGGTTTTTTAAACAGTGTACACATTTATATCGAACACACCTACTATGAAATTTACCAACTTAATATAACATATTCAAAAGTGAGTACAAATATCCGATGAACAAAATTCCCCAGAAAATCACTAGTAACTCTTTCGTTGTGGTCCCCAAGTACCTTGTATCTTAGTGTAAAAGTAACCATAAAATATCTATAATAATGTATTTTCCCCAAGTTGGGGTAAATATCCATAATCGAGTGGTCCCCAGCAACATCATCATAGTATAGTTAGTGTTTTCATCCTTAAATTTTGTACGTGAAACAAGGATGAAACCAATCCAGAGCACTAGCATACTCTTACACGTACTACCACCTAGATGCTTGGGATTACATCATTATGCTAGATCATGTTACAAATGTTATCGAATACACATTTCCCATGAAAATCCAACTTCCAAATAATTCACACACAAAACAGCTGGCGTACAAGTTCCACATCTCTTTCATAAATCAATAAACCACATAAAACCTTCATAAAAAAATTTCAAGAAGTATAATGAGGATTTCCACGTAAAAACCATTAAAATAAACTCTTTTAAATCCAAGAACAAACCAATAAAATATCCAAATAGATTTGAAATCCCTAAAACTATTTAATAAATCAATTTCATGAATCGTAAATCTCCACACATGGTTACACTTGTTACACACATGAAAACCCTTTTCCTATGAAAAATGCCACAAATTCCATTAAGCATTTTTCCCAACCAAAATATATCCAAGAAAATTTTTCACATATCATAAAGTAGTTTAGGAACAACATTATAAGTATAAAAACATTTAGATAAACCCTTTAAATCATTTGTGTTACACATTCAAATATCAACCATTTTTATAAGGATGTCAAACGCGCCATTATCTAGTATATCGGGCCAAAACCAGTTATAAACCAAAACCCATTTTTAAAAACCAAAATCCACATTTTACATCCATATAAAGACCAAAAAAACCAATATTCACATGATTCCAACATTTTTCAAATTCCAAAACAATCATTTTATACCACCTAGAGCACGTAAAAGGCAACCAGGAACATTCTTGAAAATGTGGCATAAACATTTAGTGAAACCAATGCAATTTAACACTAAGAAGTCATAAAACCATATTTTCAGGCCCATATTTTATTTAAATGGCTAAAAAAGTTCTAGAAATCACAAACCAAGTGTGAAATATAACAAATCAATTAAAAAAATATTTCTTGTGCACTATTATATCCAAACGACACTGCTTTTCACAAAACAAGTTATAAACACAACATTAGACATCAAATAAAATTATTTGAGGAATATAAAAAAATAATCAAATTTATATAGGGTATAAATACCGAGAAAATTATTAATCTCAAATAGAGGGTACATGTGCAATGGGGAATCTACCTCAAATCCTTGACAGAATGGAGACGCACAATACAAAACACCCACCGCGGGTTCCGAATCCCTATACCGATAAAGGCAAGCCTTAAAAAACAAAAACCCCATAAAATTGATATGAAAAACCCTACCCTAGGTTGATTATGACTAATTTAGAAGATAAATAGAATAAAAATTAAAGGATAATGATGAGGGATGAGAAAAAGGGAAATATTGGATGAAGAAATTTAGAAGAATCAATAACCACTAGTTAGAAATCTCCCACTAAGAGGCCTAAAACAAATGAGAAAGAAGGGGTAGGTTCCTCTGGTTGATTTCCTACTATTAAGGCTCTGTTTTGGATGTGGAATCACCAATAAATATTATAAAATGAATATGATCTAAAAGATTGAAAATATTTTATTTGAAAAAAATGAAATGGGCTCGTGGGATGGAATAATACCATAATTAATAACCCAAATCTACCATGATTATGAGTTCATAAGGGGAAAAATTGATATGTTGGATTGAATATTTCATGGGAGGCCAAATATCATGTAGAACTTGTTTAAATTGTTAAAAAATGAGTTATAGAAGTAATATATATTGTTTCTAAATCAGGAAATGGGCTCACAGTTTGGCCCAATTCCTGAAATAACCACTCTTTTCTCTCAAAACACCCAAAAAATGTTGGGGAACCCATGATAGTGTGATTAAACATATATGGAAGTTCAAAAACAAAAAATAAACTCACAAAAAACCCAATAAATGGATCAATATTACCAATGATCCAGATCAGAACCAATAAATGAAAAATGAGGTGGGACAATTCTCCCTAACATTAATGTGTTCCACCTTGGAAGGACATAACCAATGATAAATGAATGAAACAAAACCTACGGATTACAAATCAACATGGTCCAGACCCTCAACCGAAGTACATATCATCCACCAATGATTTAACTTAAGCCTTTTTTCCAAACAAAACCCAAACTCACAGCCACTTCCACAGAATCAACAAATAGATCAAGTGACCACCTCCACAACCAAGGAAAGAACATGTTTGTTGGGCCCTCTCCTATTGAACTAAATGATCACCCAAACCAATGTACACACAAAAAATTCAACAACAAGGGGGAGGATGGAATGGGATTCCCATCGTTAAATCAAAACTACCTTCAGAAAAATCCTTAAAGGAATGATCTTCGAGACCTGAAATGGGTCTCCCCACCAATAGAGACCAACTACAAATGAAAAAGCACGAATTCCACATGAACTATAATCGGGCCTCACCGACATATTCCCACCAAAATACTCCAATAATAACCTAAAAATCCAAGTTAGGATAGTTACAACATGATCATTTAAACCCCCCACTATTGGAAGGATGGTAAAAGAACTGGGCTAATGCTTTTGGGATGGATCAAAACCCCCACCACTCGGGGTAGGGAGGTAAGGTGACCCGATCATTGGGCCATTGAAACCACAAAATAAATAGAGGAACCACCCACCAATCTCCAACTATGAACAATAAATACAAAGCCTTCACATAATTCACATTGGCGGTCTACATGGGTACATTGTTCAGAAACCCACATCAAAGAAGGCATAACAATAGACACCGCGTGAGGGGTAAGTCTAGCACGTTCTTTGTAAAAAAACATAAAAAATAATAGTGATGAGAAAAAAAATAAAAACATATAATTTTTATTACCACAATGGTGATGGAGGGAGCTTAGTCGTGCTCCCCACACCTCTAGAAATATCTTGACTGCATGAAAAGATTCACTCCAAGGCATATAACTAGAGTCATGATGTTTAAAGCTTCTTCAATGACATAAACAGGAGGTATGGATCACAAAACCCCACCAAACACACTTTTTCATCAACAAAACATTATATAAATAGGAACTCATAGATATATATCCCCATTCACTCTCACTTCTAACGTGGAGAAAAATGGAAAAGGAATACGATGAAATACCTCAACATCACCAATCAAAACAGCTATATCCAAAAGAATTATCACAATTGGGAAAAAATTAATTCAACTTCAGATATCTCTGTATTCCATCAGACGAGCTAAAGGATCATTGTAAGAGGTGGATTTAATGTTTCAAATGAATCCTTAGGCTGTTGAACTAGAAGTCTCACTAATAAAAAATCATCCATTGCCACATCACAACATCCAACATATCCTTAGATCTCCATTATTCATTTCTCGAAAACCATGCCACAAACAATATCCCATATCATAACACACCAAGAGTGTCACATCCAGATCATGAGGAAGCATAACAATCAAACCAAACTTCTAAATCATGAAAAGAAAAAACACATAAATATTTGTTTAGAAAAAACAAAAAAAAACATTTTCATCTTAAAACACTTTTGAAAAACAAATTAATATGGTGTATTTTCAAATTCTACAATGGTTTTTCATAAAGTCTCACTAACATGAACATTCCCATGCCACCTCAAGCACCCAAACATTATGCCATAGAATGAATACATCAAAATATCTATACAATACCATTCATGTAATAACCATAAAAACACAAAAGGATTAAATAACCATATTTTAGAAGCCAAAAAATTACACCAATTTTAAAAACCATGAATCATCCATATGCAAACTAACCACCATGTCAAAACCCATTTTCATATTTCCACATAACAAAATTTTTTAGAAAGAATGAAAAAAATACCCAATAAGTCTCTATCAAAATCATCTCCTTTTATTCAAATATTTTTAGTATCTCAATAAAAGAAACCTTTTCAAGAACCATTTGATTTAGAAACCATTCAAAATATTTTAAAACAACTACCAAAACAAACATTCAATTCAAACATCCCTTTTCCAAATTCAAAAATTCATCAATGTCTATTTTCTTAATCCAATAGCCACAATGGCCAAACCCCTTTTTAGGATAACACAAAAAACTAAAAACCAATTACCAAAACCAATTAATCAGATTCAAACACTATTAAACATCCCAAAACAACTAATTTTAAACAAATTTTTATAATAATAGTAGAACAATTCATGCCTTCCAGCTATTTTATTTCAATAATTCTAATTTTTAGTAGAAGAATTTTTTTTCCATTCAATCATTCCACTTTCACCAAAAAATTTGCCTAAAATAAACCGAAAATGATAAAATAAAATATTATTTTAATAATTGAATACCCACTTCCACAATTATCATAGAAGAATTATCAAAACAAAATTAAAAATTCAGGAAAGGTCTGAGAGAACTACATAAGGAAAGTAATGCAGTGGGTGACTTGACCGTAAGTATAAAATCCATATTTCAAATGCACCATCAACATAGAGAGCCTTCTTAAGACCATGTACCTACACCACATGGCTTTCCAGGCCCTGTGATATCAAGGAGGACAATAGTAAAACTCCCATTTCTGTATCCCAATCACAAAAAAATCCATATGAACAAAGGAATCTAATAAAACCAGACATCCTAGGGACACTAGAGGATCATAATGAGAATGATATAGTGTCTCTCTTTCCAAACCGACCTCTCAAGTCCAAAAAATCTTACTCCATCAACCATGACATCCCAAAAATTATCAGGGAACTTTAAAAAGATATTTTTGCTAAGAGCCTACCTTATATAATACCTTTTTTTTCGGGAACCATCTCTAATTAACCCTGAACCGGTCTCCCAGGACGCTCTGCGACATATCACGATAGGAATTCCCATTTGTCATTGGATAGAGACAAGAACCATGGGAATCAATAGTGTGACAAGGGAATTATTTCTCCCAAATATAAACAATTAAATAAATAGCACAAAGAAAAGGACTACACAATATATATTTATATAAAATTTAACAAAACATCGTTTTTCATTAAAATGAAAGTACTAAAAATTTAGACCACTCATCCCACCAAACATAACAAACAACAGACTCCCTGAGACCGCACTGGTCACTCTCCAGAAAAACGATCAAGTTTCAGTCAATGCGATCAAACCCAATTTGAAACATGCATTATGGATAAAAACATAAGAAGACTATAGGCATGAGTATTAAAACTCAATATGATAGCTGAATATTATATTCCCAAAAAACATATTAAAAAAATAAATTTTATGTTTGAATTTCAATGTATAAAAGCATTTTTTCCATACAATGTTACATATTATAATCATTAGAAATAAAAATTCTATCCAGTTTTTATAAAAATGAATTTCTAGTAACCAATTTCTAGAGATAAAACATCAAAATTAAAATAGTTTTTAAGTAGTCTATTTTAAAGGAAATTTTTGAAATAACACACCCACATCAGAATTTACCAACCAAACACACTGTATGCTAATAGTGAGTACAAAATATCCAATGAGCATTATTCATAGGAACATCCCTCGGCACTAGTTCGCTGTGGGCCCCTAGTACCTCGTATCTAGTTTTAAAAGAAACCATAACAAATATATGTTGTCATCTATGAGCGACTAGTAGGGAATAATACACATATCCAAGTGGTCCCAAAAATCATCATCATAGTTTCATTTACTTTTTTGGTAATTAGTATTTCTACGTGAAACAGGGATGAAAACAATCTAGATCCGAAGCATACAAGTTCACGTCAACCCACCTAGATATCTGAGATTCCCTCATTATGCCTAATCAAGTTCCACATGTTATAAAATAATATTTTCACATGAAAATTACATTTCTAAATATTATAAAAAAAATCTTACCAACATGTTCCACATCTCTATCACAAATCAATAAACCACTACAAACATTCATAAAACAATTTCAATAAGTATAACGATGCATCCCACATAAAATCCATTAAAAGATGCTCTTTTAAAGAAAAACTCCCAACAATACCATATCAAACCAGATTTTGACACTCCATAACTATTTCAAAAAAAATTTCATTAATCATTATATGATCCCACATTTTGACACATGGAATATACATGAAAACCAATTTCTGAAGAAAAATGCCAAATTGGCCTTTAAACATTTTTCCCAAGAAAAATTATCAAAAAGAAAACATTAACCTTTCATAAATTGGTGTAGAAAAAGAATTATCAATAATAATACATTTATATAAACACTTTAAAATATTTGGGATACACATTAAAATCTTCAGCAGTTTTATAAGGATGCCAAATGGGAAATATTCTTGAAACTCGGGCCAAAAAATGTTATAAAACAAAACCCATTTGCTTATAAAATAATATACAAATCGGAATTCCATATATGACTCCAAAAAAACATTAATAACATGCAACCAATATTTTTCACATGCCAAAAAAATCATTTTATACCAGCAGTGCCCACAAAAGCCAACCCAACACTTTCTCGAAAACCCGACATGCAACATTTTATGAAACCAATTCTATTTAACACTAAATGGTCATAAAATAGAATTTTGTGGAAAATATTTATTTAAATGGATAAAACAAGATATAAACTTAAAAATTAAGTTTCTAATGATAATTGGACATTTAAAAAACACATGGTCTGCACTTTTACAACAAAACTTTACTATTTTCCACAAAACAAGGTATAAAACATTATTCACACCCAAAAAAATAATTTAAGGGTGATAAAAGAATAATTAGAATTTTTTGAGGGTTAAAATATAATGAAAAATAGGAATATTAAATTAATAAGACATGTGTAATGGGGAACCTACCTCAAATACTTGGAGGATTGGAGATGCACACCTGAAAACACCAGCACTATGTTCCAAAAACCTAGCTCTATGAAGAACATACATAAATAGAAGAAAAAACCATCAAAAATTATATTAAAACAGAAACATATGTTTTGAATGAGTATGTGAGATGATAAATCCAAGAAAAAATGAATGAATAAGGAAGAGGAAAGAGACTGGAGAAAGCATTGACAAATAAATTAAGATGAACCACTGACCATTAATATTAAGTCGCACAAAAAATTTACCAAAATGAAGAATAAATAAAGGAGAGGTGCCTATAGTCGATATCCGACAGCTAGGGCCCTGTTTGGGAGGTGGAATCACGGATAAATATTATAAAAAAATAAGATATAAAAAAATAAAATATTTTTTTAAAATAGGAAATGGGCTAACAGGCTGGTGCAATACCTGAATAAATATCTCACATACACCATGATTATGAGTTTATAAGGGTTCCAAATGGATATGGATGTTTTAATTAGTTAGGGGAGGCCATGTATGAAGTGGAATGCGTGAAAAATGCGGGAAAACAAAGGAGTTATAAAGGGAAAAAATTTTGTTTTTAAATTTGAAAATGGGATCATGGTTTGGCCAAAATCATAAAGTTACCTCCATTTTCTTATAAAACCCAAAAACAATTTATGGGGAACCCATGTTAGGATAATTATAGGTTTATTTATGTTAAAAAACAACATTAAACTCACCCAAACAATTGAAAATGATCAATATTACCCCCGAACCGGATCAAAACCAATGTATGAAAAATCGAGCGTCACATTTCTCTTACATTTACATAGTATTATTCTCCAATATTGAAATAGATCATAAAATATAATAGCATTTTTATAATTAAATAATAATTTTGGGAGTTTATGTTAATTTTATAAAATAAATAAGTTTTTATATTTTCAAATCAAATTTTTATAAAAAAAATTTCTTCTTCTGGGTTGTTGATTAGAAGATAATTTATTTTATTTTAGTTGGAATAATATATATATATATAATTACATTGGGGGGTCCTATATCACCCCAAAATTTAGCAGTTAAGGATTTATATCATTAGATACAATGTTTCATGTCTTGGATGTTCTTCATATTGAAAATAGGAGTAGTCTGATTTTTTTTGTTAAATACAAATCATGGACTTTTATTCACAACATGTTGTGTTGGAATATTTTATGTTCATAACATGATGCCTTATTACATTTTGGTTTTCAACATGAAGCTTGTGATATTTTTTACTCATATCACAAATTTCTGTAATGTTTTTGTTAACATCATGATGCCTGGGTATTATTTTGTCTATAACACGAAGAAAAGTTATCTATTATTCACAATGATATAATTTCACCAATATTAACATCCATACTATGTTATTTGATTTGAATGTTTTATAAGAAATTCTACATTTTCATGCAATACATTTGTAATTGTCATCATGGATATTGATTATTATCTCATTGTTTGAAAAATATTTTATTTTTATATACTGGTAATTTGTGATTTTATGTCCTTTTATCATGGATTATGAAAATATCTATGTTTTCTATATTATTTTAATGATATATTTCTCTTCTTATCCTACATTATCAAATTCTTTTGACCTAAAAATTTATAATATATTTAGAATTATTATTTTTATATTCATTCAATCTAACACAATTATGATGTTTTAGCTATGTTTTAATGTAGTTTCTAATATATAACAGGTCTATAAGTTGATATGGATTTATTTTAAAGTGTCCAAATGATAAAAAATAATTCAAAACATGTTACTTATTTATATAATAATAGGTGAAACAAAATAATTAATTCTTGGGATTATGAGGTGGTTTTTATTTTTAAATGACTATCCAATGTTAAATTTTTAAAAAAATTATTGATTCATCTATATTTTTATCAATGATTTTGTGAAAAGAAAGTGATTTTAGAAAGAGGTCTTGTTTTGTTGGTATAGGGTACCATAGTTGGTGTTCTATCGGTGATTTGTTATTTTTTTGTTTAATTAAATTATTTTCGGTGATAGAGTTTACATATCATTAGTGAAATCTATATTTAAAATTTGAAATAATATGTATATGTATATGATAAAATTATAAAATATTTGTAATGTTCTTATTTTTTTGTTTTCTTATTAATAACATAACTATCATGATACCTTAATAGGAAAAATTTCCTATAATATATTTTCATGGATGAAATAACAATGAGATAGAGATGTTTTGTATGATTTTTTTACTAGGCATTAAGAATGATTTTTTTACATTAATTATCATTGTCAAGGAATAAGATAGAACCCACAATAAATAAACTAGGATTAAACATTGTGGAATTTATATTGAACTGAAAAATAATTCAAATTTTTCAAAGAGTAAAACATTTCCAGGTAGAGTTTATCATAATAACCATATGATAAAGTATATTCGTTATTCATGTCAACTATTTTGGATTTATTAATATCCCTGGGTGTGAGGGATAATTCCAAATTTACCTGATGAACAACCCATCATAATGGGACTAGGAGTGACAAACAATATAATAATACAAGTAATTTTATTAAAATAAATATGGAATATAATGTGGATATAGTGGAAGTCAAAAACACACCAAAATAAAAATGCGAATGTTTCATTAAATATCATTTTATGAAGATAATGAAGGAAATGTTGATATATTTCAAATTGGTAAAGATTTTAGGAAGAACCATTGTAATATCTTCTATTGTAACAGAATATACATTACATGTAAGAGTAGGGTTCATTTTGAATATAATTTATGTAAATAGTTATGTTTATATAATTTTTGTAAATAATTTTCATTCAATGTTGTACATAAAAATTCAATTTTTTATGGGTGCGGAACATGGAATTTTTATATATCAATTCTCAAAAAATAATATCATTCAAGAATATGAGAATCACCAACAACAAGAATAAGAGGAAAATGTAATGTCCATACAAGCACTAGTATCAATGTTAATATTTGTTTTTAAAGTGCACGTACACCCCAAGGGGAGATTTAGATGTATTTATGTATTTTGAATCTAGGAACACTGGTATATCTATTATTTTTTCTAAAATCAATAAAATTCCAACTGATGATTATATTTTCATAAAAAAAATTATTTTTTTTGATTATTTTATTCCAAGATGAATCTTATATAAATATTATTTGTTTGAAGCCTTTCATCCTTAATCTAATAATTTTTAATATGATTACTGAAATGGATTTTTACTCTAATTTACGGGAAAACACTACTTAAATAATTAATTAAATTATATTCGATATTATTAATTAGTATCCCATCAATGAAAATATAAATATGATATGTCATGGAAGACTAATTATACAATAAGAGTGATGATACATAATCACAGGGGATGTTTAACACAAATTTTTTGGAAGAAACCCCATATTGATACTTGTCTATTGTGAAAAAATGCTTATTTTTTGTAACATACACAAGTCATAAATATTTCAATTTTATTATTTATTAAATCATTGACTTCAAAATACATTAAGGAAATCATTACATGTTTTTCAATTCTTATGTGATAATTTCAATTCTTACGATGTAATTAATTTTACTAGTGTAGAATTTTACAATAGGAATTCTAGAACATAAAAATGATGTTATGTTGGACAACATGTGATAAATGTTACACCCAATTTAAATGAAACATATAATTTTATAATGAAATTATTATGAAATCTAAAATAAAAACATAAATGATAATTTATTAAATTTTATTACCATTCGAATGAAATTAAATAATAAGTGTATTTATTAAAAATATATATTTTCAATATAAGCCATTTTTATATTGATTATATTATTTTACAAAATAATATTATAAATTATATATTTTAAATATGATAAGAATATGAATTTAAAATTTTTCACAAAAAAAGTTACTGATTATTAATTTTTTTGCTTTTTCTAAAATGGATGGATTTTTATTTGAAAAATTGGTTTTTGAAATAATTATAATCTTTTTATTTTATCATTATACAATATTATATTACATTATTAAAAAATAATTTATTTAAAAATATGAAATTGATGAAAATCATTTTGTTTTTTGAATATTTATTAATCTTCTAAATCCCTAATCGATTATTTTTTATAAAAAATTTAAATATCAATTTAATACAACCAGCCTAAGTAATTTATTCTAAAAATGATTTTGGATTTTTAAATTTAGTTTTATAATATATTGAAATATACCTATATTTATTTTTTTATATTATAAACTAAACAATGTCATAAAAATTAGTATCTAGGTTAACACATACTTTATATAATATATTTCTAAATAACAAATTCCTCTACAACTATGTTTACACATTACAAACGCTAATCATAAAAATAATATTTCAAACCCAAAAAATTTATTTCCATATTTTTTTATTTTAAATTATATTTTTTTAAATAGATGAGACCTTCCATAGAAGAATATGGCTCGTTTATTGATTAAAAAGAACAAACATACACAAGTATAAATGTGGGAGTCTTATCACAATCCCTCTTAATAAGAGGTAAAAACTCATTTGGAAGCTGGTCATTCCAGAAGGAATCATCTCCATTGACCACCTTGTTTGTAAGGACATTCTCCACCATAGTATCCTTTCTATAGTATGAGTGATGATATGAGTCATAGAAATAAGAATGTCCAAGCAGTTGACCCAACGATTTGTTAGCTTCCAATATAAGTGTGATGATTTTATCCTAATTGAAGAAATAATAGTAGTAGAATCATATTCAAGCCTAATGTTATTCTACCAATGTTTCCTCACTGACTCCACCACAAAAATAATTCCAAGAATCTCATCCTCAGGAGAGGAGGTAGATCAACAAGGAATATGAAATCATCCAAGATTTATACCTTGATGATCTCTATTGATGGTGCCATATCTAGAGGGACCTAGATTACTATGAGAATAACCATCGCAATTGGATTCAATCCTACGGAAAAATGGCTTCTACCGAATCACTTCTAGTGTACCATACGGTGGCCGAAAAGATCCAATGATTCCAATTCCTAATAAACCAGTAAGGTCATTAATTAGGTTGGAAAAAATGATTTTTTTGGAGTGTAGGACTCACTAATAGCAAATATAACTCGAGATAGAGTAGTGTAGGCTGAGAAAGACTCACCCGATTGAGGAAATAAGTTTTGATTATACCATGTATAGTTAACTAGCTATAATGAAGTGAACATAAATAGGTAATTCAATTGACGGGATAGGGATAGGGACACCTAGATCTGAAGTCAGTAATTATGATCATCTGTAGTAGAGTGACATCAAATAGGTCTCCAATGGATTTCCACACCCAGGAAAACGTAACACAGCTGAGGAAATGTGGATCTACATCATCCCTATGTTTGTAGAAAATAACACATCTGGAGGAAAGAGATATTACATAAGACTGAAGATAACACCCAGTAGGAAATTTTTTATGAAAAAATATACAAGCCAATATAGATCCAGTGGGTCTGATATAATTCTTGTTCAACCCCTCCATAAAGTGTAAATCTGAGTTACAATGGAATGAAAACATGCAATATAGCTTGGAAGAATGCATACCATTAGTAGCAGCCTACCATGCCCAAAAATCCTCTTTATTAGGGAAGTAGTAATTGATAACATTGTTAACATTTTTTTTGGGAGGCCCTCCTTTCTAGAAATATGATCTTTGATAGAAATATCCACATCCAAGATAGATTCATCCCCTATAATAATAACATATAGGGGAGTACCAGCCTTGAAGGATTTCAAAAATTATAGAGATGAATCCTTGGAGACTAACCACTATGAGTGAGAATCAATTCAAACAACGATGGATTTGAATACATGCCCCACAAAGGAATAAAGATGGTGTAAATAACTAATATTTAGCCTATTCATCAATTTACATTGACGATAAAATAGATCCTAAGAATTTCAGTTGGTGAGTATCCACATAAAAGGTACTTGAAAAAAATTATTAAAGATATGGGGATTTTTTTCCCAAACCCCATGTCTCATATAGGATGTAGCAGCTGTTCCACAGAACCGTAGCTAGTTTCCTTTCAAGAATTTTTCCACTTCAAAATAAATTTTTAGAAGAAACATTGATATTCCTAATGAGAGAAATATGAATCTCATAAACCATAACAGTAAAACCAAACGTTGAGTAAATTGAATATTTTACCAAAAAAACTCTTCCATCCATAGAGAGTGTTTTCCCTTCCCTAGTATCCATTATCCTTCTAAACTATCTAAGGATCATTGAAAAATAACAAGCTTTAGGCCTCCCCAAAAATAAAGACTCCCCATTTCATTGAAACAAAGGGGCCCCTCGTGAATTCCAATCATTCTAACAATGTCACTCTTTCTGGGAATATGAATATTCCAGCCAGAGTAAACGAAAAATTTTCCACAACATATCTCTTGACTCGACACAGAGGAATTTTGAGAAAGGGAATGCTTGATATTTATGATATTTCACTTATCACCCTGGGTGAAAAGGATAATATCATCAGCATGGAACAAGTGAGTAAGAGCTACATTTACTCTACCTGCATTGATAGCCCTCATTTTTTCATTACCTTTCATGATGGATAAATGTCTACTAAGATAATCCTCTACAATGGAAAATATTATATCAGAAAGAGGGTCACATTATCTCACCCCTATGGAACAATCAATGAACACCTCTAGAGACCCATTAATTAGAATGGAAATGTGAGTAGAACTAATAATGATTATCATCCAAAAAATAAAGGTACCACTGAAACCAAACATATCAAGAACATTGAAAATGAATCTTTAGTCCATTATGTCAATGGATTACCTGAAATAATGTATGAGAGAAAATTTCCAACCCCTGGTGGATTTCATTAAAAGATTCAAAAATTATGAAGTAGTAATGAGACAATCTTAGATGTAACTTCATTTATTGAAACCAAAATGCTTGGGAGAAACAATCATGATTGCAATCAGAGATATCCTTAGAGCTAGAATGTTATTAATAATTTATTATATAGTGTTATCCAAAGCAACTGGATTGAATAGATGTATTTCTTAGTAATTTTCCATGTTAGTAATCATAGCTATGAACTAAGAATTCATGCCATGAGGAAGAACACCTCCCTTAAAGAAATGAATCACAATCCTGCAGTCATCATTTTGAATTATATCCAAATATATTTGAAAAAAATAGGTTATAAAATCCATCTAGGCTTAGAGAATATTCAGATTTAAGGTAGAAGACCACCTTTTTTATCTTAATAGTCAAGGGTATAGAGGCGAGTATTTGGATTTCATCATTATTTACAAGTTTGGAAATAATACCCTTTAAAGGATCAATAGGAAGTGAATAGCCATTGAAATGGTCATTGAAATAAGTAATCATGTGATTCAGAAGATCCTCCTGATTTTCAATAATCTGATACCCATTTTTAATCAAGGATAAAGTCCAAGATACCATTCTGAATTTATGAAGTCAATCAAATAACATAGAATTCCTATCACAATCCTTCAAACATTTGGATATAAAAATATTTCTTTGTAATACTTCCTTGAGATTCATAAGATTTTTCAGCTTAGAAACACTTTCTGATTCCCCATGAAAACCATTAGATAAATTCTTTGGGGTTCTCTGCTCTTGAAAATTATCAATATAAGCTTCAAGAGAGGATATTTCTTGATCTAGGGAGCTAAATCTGTCCTTAATATTTGTTTTGAGATACCTTTTAAGATGATTAAGGTTTATGACACAAGAAGAAACATCCTTCCTGTAATCCATATAATTCCAAAATATTCTCAATAATGGGTTTTCATTCTGGGTGAAAAAATACATTGCTTGTGGAACCTAAAAGGTAAGGGCGACCAATGATATTTACCCACCATGTCAATCCATATGGGACGATGATCTGATTTTATTCTAGAAAAGGTTGTGCAGGAAATAGAACCCCATACATCAAGGCAGTTCTCATTGACAAACACACTCACAATTCTATTGGCAAAAAACATGTTCAAGAATTTTCAGTACCATGTGTATTTAGCTGCAACCAAGGTAATCATAAAAAATCCAATAAAATAAATGAAAGCTTTGAAGTTTCCGGATGAAATTGAATTACACATGGCCCCCGTTTTATCATCTAGGTTCATGATGGAATTAAAATCAACAAGGAATAAAAATAGATCCAAAATGAAAGAATTTATTTCCTTCAAATCCGACAAAAAACTTCTACGGTCCTGATAATTATTATGGGAATGTATTGGGGTGCAAAAATAATGAGAGCTCATGTGACAAAAAGAATAGGTGGCATGTTGTACGCTATAAGAAACTAGGTAGATATCTGATATGGAATTATGTGCCATACACAATAGTATTTTTACCTCTAAAAGATTGTTGCTAGATTTAAAAAATGAAATCCTAGATTTCCCTTATTTTCAATTTTTGAAGATAAGACCTTTATAGTTTCATATATAACATATATAAGAGGCCAATGAAGTTGAATAAAGTGCCTAAGAGACATAATAGTGTCACGGTTGGCCAGCCCCAAGAAATTATAGAATACAATCTTCATTTAATCTTGATTCCGGGGTTAATTCCACCTTTTTTGGATCCACGAACATTTAGATTACTAGTTTTTAATAGACTTCCAAATCATTTTTTTGATTGGGTACATCCAGAATGAGATCACTAATGTCATAGCTAGACAATTATTTTTCTGTTTTAACAAGCATCTCCCTGGTCTGACCAACATATCTTCTTGCAACTGGTTTAGTATTAGCTTCGGCATGAATGCCACAATTAGCAGCCTTATCGACATATATAGAGTCCCTAGATTAAGGTGATTCATCTTCTGTACCAATAAAGTTGAAGGGATCCATCAAGACTTTATTATTAATAAATGTGATAGGAGATACAACATATATTTTTTATTCAACTACGACCTAAATGAGGACAACAGTAAGCTTGTTAACTATAAGGGTGCTCTCAGATTAGGGTAATCCAGCTCCAGTACACACCATGTTATAGGGAACCATGGTTCGCACATGACTTGAGTAACTAACAGCAAATGTGATAGATGTTTCTTTAATTTTGGAAATATCTTGAATACTTTGAGTATCTGTGACAATAGTGGTGATCACACCATAATAAAGTGGGATTAAATGAGCCCTAATTGAAGGAACATTGATATTAGGAGGATCATGCTCATTCTATATGATCTTAACTAAGTCAATGATGTCAGAATAATTATCCTAGAGCCTGAAAATTTCCTCTATTTCACTATGAGGATTGAAAACCTGATTGAATAAATCATTTGAAATACCATATGATAGGACTTGATCCACTTGGGAAGTCAACCTGGAAGGGGAGAAAGGAATGTCATCATTATATATATCTTTTTCTTCTACCATATTATCATTTGAGAGCTTCAACACATTGGAGGGCCCTACATGAGGTAGTACATGAGCCACATATTTATTTGGACCATTAAAGGTGGAACAATCTGTTTATATGTGGTTCCTCTTTTTCAACCAGAACATTCTTTCTTTTTTATTCCTATTGACCTCAGTCCATTCTATGGCCTTATAATTAGCATTGACCTTCTTCATGAGCACTCTAAAGTTTGTAACAGAATGTAACACTCTTTGGAATACATCACAAAAATGAGGAACATTTTTATACTCAACATTCACTTCATTTGTGCAACCATTTCCTTGAATAGAATTGATAGCATGCATTTTACAATCCATGCTGACATCCACTGGAATTCGAACATAGAAAACCCACTAACCATCCATGGTCCTCTAATCCAATATGATTGGGGTACCAATGCATGAGGAAATGTCATTAAAAATCCTTGGATTCCAATAAACCCAATTCAAACTATGCAGCCTCACCCATATTTCAGCATTGGACAACATGATGTTGAAATGATTGAAATTGCCATTCCATTATGAACTTATGAGAAATATTAGTTTGATTTGGTGGTTACTAAAGATCCATTCCAAAATCATTCCATAATTGGAGTGGAGAATGATATGAAAATATACTCTCCTAATCAGAATTGGCCTCTAATCCCAGTTACCCCAGCAATGAGAAATCTGGTTCTTGTGATCAGAAAAAGACCAAGGCCCATCCCCTTTCGAGTAAATAACTCATACCAGGATCAGGAATCTTCAAAGAACCATTCTCCAGTCTTGTGACATTGGAAGACCTCGATGATTCCACCCTTACTAGATCTGAAGAACCTGTATAAACCTCTGCAGAAGATAAACAATTTTTTATTATGATCGAAGGTTCATGAGAATCCAAAGCAATGATCGTTTCCACCAACATGTTTTGATCATCATTGAATGTAAATTCCCAATACAGATTAAAATAATTCACTATTGGAATCAAACAATGCATCTAGAGATCTAAGAAGCACCATTGTCAGATTCCATTTTGAGGTTTCCCATGCCCGCGCCCAGTCTCGACATCTCAAATCCTCTTTTAGGATTTCTATTTTAAATAGTATGTCAATATTATGGAAAATAATAAATACTTATTTAATATTACTTAATATCGTTTAAATTATTTTCCAAGGTAGAATTAATGAAGGGTAAAATATAAATGTTTTACTGTAAAATACATTAATCACTCATGTTTCACTCCAAATTTATTGGATTATGTTATTTTAGTCTCATACACTCATTATCATACTTTATATCACATTTTATCCAATGAACTATCAATAATAACATTATATTTTTATAAAAAGTAATGGTTATATTGTATAAAATCTTCCTAAGGAAAAACATTCCACCACATGAATAGACACATGTCAGTAAAATTTATTACTGAAATTAAACAATTTTTTTCCTTCTGTAACTATATTACATGACTACAATATTATTTAAATCATCATATTTCTTATTTTTCACATTTCTAGAATTTTTTCCAAGATAAATACATGTTTCTAACATGAGTATTTCCTTATCTTACGCATTAAATTCAATATAATCATTCAAAAATATTGTCCCACCATATTAGAATGATTATATAATCGTTTTTATTAAATTAAAATTTTATTATAATAATTTAACAACAATTATTATGACCTTTATATCAACCATGAAAACAAAATAATATTTATCATGCATATGTGATGACCACCACCACCACAAAGCAGTATCATTTTATTATCATCATAACCACAAAAGGATGGTACATAGGATGGATTTGATGAATAAATATGTTTTATATTTCAAATTTGTTATATGGACATTTATTATGTACCATCATTCTGTGAATTCATTGAGAGATGGGACTTTTAATCAGGGTTATGATGAGTTATCACCTCCGCGAACAACAAATTTCATTTTTCAACACCACCCCTCATTGATGGTTACTGAAATGGGTATAATAAATATATATTCCTATTATGAAACGTGAATATTATTTATATTTAACATTATCATTATCAATATATAACCCCTTACCCAACAAATTATTATTACTTGTTAAATTTTTTTCGATTTGAACATGTATGAAAACAATGTAATAACGATAATGTTACAAATTATTATAATATTCCTTATATTGGTAATATCCAGTATTTAGAATATATAAATTATATATTTGTGTGTTTAAGAAATATTTTTTATGTTAAAATATTTATTAAAATAATATCATTAAATTTTTAAACATGTTGAGAACTTGTTCATCACAATATCTATATTTACATGTTGTATTCGTGTATTTCTCCAAAAAAATAATATGTAATTAAAAATTTAATTCAAATTTTTTTGCGTAATTATTTAAATGTACATGTTTAACCCTAACCAAAATAGTGAGAATAAATATCCTCTTCATTATAATTGTACAAATCAATTTTTTGAATGTTCTAACACATGGTAACAAATCCAAATAATAATCATTTAATATGTTTGAAATATATAGTTCTAAAGTAATTCTAAAATTGGAAATTTATTTTATTTAATATTATTATTTGATTGATTAAAATTGTTATGTTCATTATATAGGATGTTATATAATGAATGGGTATGATCGGATACATGGTAGGGGATTTTCATCTAAAATTTGAATATGACCTATTTTGAATTCTAAAACTAATTACAATTATAAGGATCCAATAAATTCGTATTTGATATGTAATATCATGAATTATCATATAGTGATGGTATTATATGGTCAACATTAAGACCTATCTTCAATTATGTTTTTTGTTAAAATGTTACTCAAATTTTTTTATGTTTTTGTTCTTCTAATATATTAATTTCGTTATAATCAGATCTATTTATCTAAAATCATTGAATATTAATTATATATTACCAGTAATGATTACACACAAATGTATTATTCATTTGGGAATCTATTTTTTCATTGAATTTTTTTGAATAATTCTAATCCATTTTAATATATTTTTTATATATATACATATGATTACATTCTATAAATGTTATCATTCACCTATTGAAAAACAAAATCATTGTAACTAAAATGAACACTTACCTCACCATTATTAAATTTTAATCAATTACTTCATTTTACATGACTAGTGTGAGTTTACAATTAAGGAGTTTTAAAATATTCAAATGAAAATACATTTAAATAACATTATATTCCTCTATTTTTCATTAAATGTTTTCCCTATGCTTTATTCATAACAAGGTACATTTAATAGAATTTTTTTTGTAGTAAAATTTAATGAATATTTGTCCTTATGAAATAGTTTATGGAATGTTACATGTAAATAAAGTATTTTTATGATGATTTTAATAAAATGGATTTTTAGGTAATTTAACTAATATTTTCAATTTATTATTATCTAATGGATGAATGGAGAATAAATCCAAAAATATTTTCTATTTTTAAATACTAATTTTGGAATGTTCTTCTTCAAGTATCTTATTATGATGTTTTTAATAGAATTTTAATGTTTGGTGGAACATTTTTCTATCATGGTTATTTTATAATGATATGAATGGTATAATTTCATGTGAATAAGTATGAGTGTTTTATAGATGGGTGTGGTCATATAATTTTATAAAATTAATTGGTTATGGAATAAAATATCAGGTCATAAATATGTTAACAACAATCATTTAGTTCTTCAAAACATGTTGTCTTAATATGTTTTTACACATTACAAATTGTAGATATTTTTTTAATTCACAATATGATGTGTGAGTATTTTTTATTGATAACATAATGTATAGGAAATTTTATTGTTACCTGTACGAATTAAAGAATTTTTATTATTCAAAAATATTAATTATGTACATTTTTTTAGAATACAAATCATGAGTATTATTTTAGTCACAACATGAAGCATCGAAAAATTTTATAATCATCATTTTATAATTTACCAATAATAGATATATTGAAATGTAATTAATTCTATAGTTCTTAAAGTAAATGTCTCAATTTAGTATTATTTCACGTTGATCATGATTAATGGATCATGATTATCATATCATGAATTCATACACTTTTTCAAAGATAAAAATATTCATTTGATATTAAATTACCATAATTCACGAGTTGTAGAAAAATATTATTATTTTATTTTATTTTAAGGAGATATTCCACTCTTGATCATGATTTATAAAATGGTTTTGATATAACCATTTATAGCATATTGAAAATAATTACTTTATAGATCCTTAATTCTCCCCCATTTAATATGTTTTATTTAGCTATTTTTAATGTATTTAATAAGTTATGTGTTTTCTAGAAGTGGGAATTGTGTTGATAGAATGAGGGCAAGTGTTAAAAATTATCATAAAATATGTTTATTTCTTATTTGAAACTCAAATACATAAATATATTCATTCAAGGTATTGTGAGATGATTAATCAGAGGTAATGATTATCTTATAGTAATGTTTTAATCTATTGATAGATCAATCTCTCTTTTTATCAATGTCAATGTTTAAGGATTTGGTTTTTACCTCCAGATTAGGGTTTTTGGGTATATTTCACCTTTGATCCTTTTCGGGAAGGGTTTAGTTCATTTTTACTATTAGTCATATTTTTTAGAAATTTTAATTAGATGAAATTAACAAATACACTAGGGATAAATGAAATTTTAATGTATTTGTATAGAATAGCATCATAAGATTTTTGGTAAAGAATAAATTATGTTGTATTCATATAAATTAAATCATTTTTTTGATAATTCCTATTGGATACGGACTCTAGAAAACATGTACATTGAGGTAATATCCTTGAAAGTAGTGTGTTGTGTTGGAAATCAATCATTACATGTTTCATGAAAATGAATCCTAATTGCAGATCTTTTTTAATAATCATAACAAAAATGATTTTAATTAATGATATTATCTTTTTATTATATAATGGATTATTTATTATATTTGATTAATTATGATAATGAAAAATCGAGAACCTAAAATAAATAAGTATCCATAAAAAATGTGGATTTTTCTTAAACTAAAATATAATGTCATGGTTTAAAATATTTATAATTTCAAGGTCGTATTATTTATATTTCCTTTATCATGTATGTATAATTAAAATATCTCTAATATTTTTATATTATAAATAGCTAGAAATAGATGGTTCCATGGGTGAAAATGAAAATACAAAGATTACATAATTTAAAATACCATTATAATGGGTCCTGGATTAATAAATAATGTCTTTATATTAGACTGAATACCATGAAATATTATTAATGTTGTAAACATAGTAAAATTTTGGAACACAGAAAATCATGGATGTATGGAGACTCAAAAATAACCATGTATTGTAGATGATAAAGGAAATTTTTTTCAACAATCTATATGTAAAAACTATTGGAATAAGGAATGAATAAATTTCCTCATGTTGAATACCATATGATTTAGTTACTGTGTTGGGAGTCATCGAGCCTCGAACATCCTTAGGAAAAAAATAATTCTGGTTAAAATTATTTATCGGAATATATCTCTTCGTAAGGTTCCATTGAAAATTAAAAATATTATGAATGGGGAATATATGAATAACCCAATTAAATTCCCACATTGTAGTATTAAGTATGATGATGAGCATAACCAACATCCAACATAATTATGAAAAAATAATTCCAATGAAATCACTACTCTCTAAGTGTAACATTATGTTTAAGGATCCAATAAACACCAATAAATAGGTGTACATGTCATGATCTAATTTTCTTATAATAACTGTAATATATATTAAATGTTTTCTTATATAATTAAAATAGTAACCTATAATTTGGTAACTGAGGAAATATTCAACTCATATAATAATAGAATTATAGGATGAAGATTATTGGAATTTTCAATGTTGACATTTTATTATCGTTCAGTTAGATAAATGTAACTTTTTCCATAATGGAATCTAGATCCCAAAATTATTCATTATTTTTTGAAATAATAAAATTTCATTTTATTACAACCATTGGTATCCTAGAAATGTAAAATGGCTCTGAGATATCGTGGAAAACTAATTCTACAATAAGTGTCATGATACCCAATTTTGAGGGAGGTTTAGATAAAATGGTTATCAAGAAATCTAATTTTAGATATGAGTATTAAAAAGGAAATGATGTGTTTCCTAAACATATGCTTGACGCTAAGGATTCCATTTTTTCATACCCTGAGTTACAATTAAATTATGGACATATTTAACAAATTTTTCATTGATAAGTTGAAATACAATTTATAAGGTCAAAATTATTTTAATAGGGCTTGAACTTGATGTCCCAATATTCTAGACCATATTAAACTGATGCAGGTTCATTAATATTTACAAAAAACAACACCCAATATTAAAAAATAACAATATATCTGAAGGAAATTATTAATCAATTTATAACTGACAAAAATAATGTATATTAGTAAATGATTTTATATTTGGATGATAAATAATTGATCAAAGATAGTACTGAAAAATAGTGATTTTAATAATAAATATATTTATTTTTATTATGTATATTCAACAAAAAACTAATTTTTAAAGTTATTGAATTTAATTTTTTAAAATAATTTTCCCCCACATAATAATTTAGTATTAATTCATTTCTCATATTTTTCTATAATTATTGGGTTTTCATTGACAAATTTGTTTTCAAAAAATATAAATTTGATAAATTTATCGTTCTATAATTTTATAATATATGATTAAGAAAAATAATAAATTATAGAATATTTATGTATGAAAAAATATTATTAATTTTAAAATATTACTTTAAATTTAAAAAATTTCTCTTCGCCTTTTTGGATCTAAATTATTTTTCTACCTTAATAAAAAAAATTAGTCCTTTGTTTTATTCTTGTTTATTAATTGTGATATTTTTTTGGATTTATTTGAAATAATCATACCTATTATTTATTATGATAAACAATTTTTTTTAAAAACATTAGTTTTTAGGACATTATTATCTAGTATATATTGTTTTATAACAAAAAATTTTGTTTCAAAGAAATTCATACTTTACGTGTGTGAAACATAAAATAATACTTCCAAGGAAATATTAAATTCATTTTATAAAAATTTATCCGAATTTTAAATCAATAGGATCGAAATAGTAAAACTTTTCAAATTATATTTTTTCCACAAAAATTAATTACTATGGTTAAAAATAATTTACCATGATAAAATTAAATTATGGTAACTTTTAAACTGGTAAAATAAAATGACAAAAACACTGATTTTTTATAAATTAATGTTTTTTTAGGAGAGTTTCATCCCAAACATTGATAAAATTACTCTTTTTCCCTTTTCTGTCTATTTAAATATAAATAGTTACAAAAAATTTAAGAAAATGTAAATGTACACTTCCAAAACAACCATTTTCTTCAAAAGTAATATCATAAAACATCCAGGACATCAGGACTCAAATATTATTTAAATTTCATATTGAAACACTGATACATTATTTATCATGGAATCTTCACCACTTAATTATTCTTCATGAAATCTTTAATTATCTTGATTCATTCATTTCTAAAGAGTTTTCCTTGCGAACACACAATCATAGAATATTAGTATTAGTTTCTATTAATATTTTCATTAAATTTAATCCTTTTTAAATATTCTATATCCTTGTTAATATAATAAAATTAATATCATTATTATAATGAAATGTAATTTTATTGACTATGAAATAATATTCCAATCCATTCCATTCACAATAAAAAAAATCAGCGACCTTGCAAATGTGGTGACTATTTCATCCAAAATTAAAAATGATAATTTTTTATCATCACATATGATGGCCTATGATGACCCAGACTCCCTTGCTCCTTCCCTTTTCCAAAATCCGGGTCCTAAGGGGCCCCGACCAGGGCGTGGTCAGGGAGGTGGCCGACATCCTAGGGGCAGAGGAGTCGGGCATGGACAGCTACACACCAGAGAGGCAGCAGTTCTGGTAGGGCCGGAGGTTGTTCGAGGTACGATCAGTTTGTCTAGAACTCTTGCTTATGCCTTGTTCGATACTGGAGCATAGCACTCCTTTGTTGCACCCAGTCTATCCCATGCCATGGGTCTAGATGTCGAGAAACTTATAGTGCCCCTGGTGTTGAGCACACCAGTCAGAGGTCAGACTGACTTGTTTTTTGTTTATCGAGGATGTAGACTGATGATAGGGTCACATCAGTTGGTTAGGGATCTTCTCCTGCTACAGATATAGCCATATAATGTCATCCTAGGCATCGACTGGCTATTCTCTGTGTGTTCCATCATTGACTGTTTTCGAGGAATGGGCGAGTTCTCAGACTTGGGCGGTCGGCGTTTTATTTTCACAAGTGAGCAGGATAGTCAGAAGGAAAACAGGCGAGAGGAACCCATCCTCTCCTTGACAGCCGAGCTGTCAGCAGAGTCATTAGATGCTGAGATGGTGGATGTGTCAGAGATTGTCTGTGAGTTTATGGACATCTTTCCTGAGGAGGTGATGACTCTACCCCCTCGGCGTGATATCGAGTTCGGGATAGACCTACGGCACAGTGCTCTTCTGATCTCGATGGACCCTTACCGGATGGCACCTTCAGAGCTACGGGAGTTGCGGATCTGGATTGATGATCTGATGAAGAGAGGTTATGTTCGACCGAGTGCGTCATGGTGGGGTGCTCCGGTCTTGTTTGCAAAGAAGAAAGATGGTGGTCTCAGGTTGTGCATAGACTATAGGAGGTTGAATCAGGTGACGATCAAGAATCGCTACCCTCTTCCGAGGATAGACGATCATTTCGACCAGCTGAAAGGGGCATGATGGTTCTCGAAGATCGACCTGTGGTCTGGGTATCACCAGCTGAGAGAGAAGGAGGTGGAAATCCCGAAGATAGAGTTCAAGTGAATATATGGACACTTCGAGTTCGTAGTCATGCTCTTCGGTGTTACAAACTCCCCAGCTGTGTTCATGGGGCTTATGAACTCCATCTTCCGGGAGTACATGGATCGGTTCGTGGTTGTCTTCGTCGACGATATCTTGATCTATTCGAGGTCAGAAGAGGACCATAAAGAGCACCTGAGGACAGTTTTGGAGGTCCTCCGACAGCACCAACTCTATGGGATGTTGTCAAAATTCAAGTTCTGGACACGAGAGGTGCACTTCCTCGGGCATGAAGTGTCTGAGCAGGGGGTAGCAGTCGACCCATCAATGTTTGAGGCAGTTATTTCTTGGGCAGCACCCAAGAATGTGGCGGAAGTCCGAAGTATCCTCGGGCTGGCAGGTTACTACCGGAGATTCGTACCCAACGTCTCCCGAGTAGAATCCCCTTTGACGGCTCTGAACAAGAAGGACCAGGCTTTCATATAGAGTGACCAGTGCCAGTCAGCCTTCTGTTATCTGAAGGAGAAGTTGGTCAGTGCCCCAGTTCTAATATTACTAGAAGAAGGGGCGGCTTATTAGGTGTTCTGTGATGCATCAGGACAGGGCCTGGGGTGCGTGTTGATGCAGCGAAAAGGGGTGATCTCTTATGGGTCCAGGAAGCTGTGTTCCCATGAGCATAATTACGCCACCCCCGACCTGGCGCTTGCAGCGGTCATTTTTGCGCTAAAGTAATGGCGGCACCACCTCATCGGGGAACGCTTTGTGGTCTTCACGGATCACAAAAGCTTGATGTATATCTTCTCCCAGTGGGTCATAAACTTGCGACAACGAAGATGGGTGGATTTCCTCTAGGATTATGACATTGATATCTCTTATACTGAGGGAAAGGTCAATGTGGTGGCCGATGCCTTGAGCAGGAGGACGCAGAAGGTTGCGGTCCGAGTGTCGGCGGATGCCTGGAAGGAAATGGAGGAGTTGGCCGCCATACACCTGGATGCGAAGATGGATAGCGGCAGAGTCTGCCTATACCAGATGAGAGCGCAGTCATCCCAGTTTCAGCAAGTGGAGGAGTCTTAGTGGGGAGACCTAGAGTGCGAAGTTATGCGTGACCAAGTTGACCCGGGCAATGCTCTGGAAGGATGGACAGAGAATGGCCATAACCAGATGCTTTTTTAGAAAAGGTTATTTGTCCCGGAGGCAATGCGCAACAAGGTTCTTAGTGAGTTCCCCAACTCACCCCTGGCGGTACACCCAAGAGTTTCCAATATGTACCATGGTTTGAAGAGGCTGTTTTGGTGTCCAGGAGTTAAGCGAGCGGTGGTAGAGTTTGTGGCCATGTTTTTAGTGTGTCAGCAAGTGAAGGCTGAACACCGAGTTCCAGCCGGCCTACTACGGCCTCTAGATGTCACCGAGTGGAAGTGGGATGACATCTCGATGGATTTCATCACGAGACTACCCAAGGTCCAAGGAGGGTACGACGCCATTTGGGTGGTAGTGGATAGGTTGACGAAATCGTCTCACTTTCTCGCAATCAGGGAGTCGTGTACTATGGATGCTTTGACACGAAAGTACATGGATGAGTTGGTGCGGTTTCATAGAGTTCCGAGGTCTATAGTCTCGGATAGGGATGCACGTTTTACCTCGCAAGTCAGGAGAGGATTGCAGCATGAGTTTGGCACCCAGTTACGCCATATCACTGCTTTCCATCCCCAGACATATGGACAAATAGAGCGCACCATCCAGACCTTTGAGGATATGATACAGGCATGTGTTCTGGACTCAAGAGAATCATGGGTGCGATACTTGCCTCTGGTAGAGTTTTCCTATAATAATAGCTTCCACTCTACCATCAGTATGGCCCCATTTGATGCTTTGTACGGGAGGCCATGCCGTTCACCTGTGTGTTGGACCGAAGTAGGATAGGCAGGCATCCTTGGCCCAGAGGTGGTGCAGAACACGGCCGAGAAGGTTCAAATCATACGGGGAAGGATTAATGCGGCCCAGGACCGACAGAAGTCGTATGCTGATACCAGGAGGAGGCCCTTGGAGTTTGAGGTTGGGGACCACGTGTTCTTGAAGGTCTCCCCTCGGCGTGGGCATCAGAGGTTCGACAAGGGGAGTAAGCTTTCTCCCAGATTCATCGGACCCTTCTAAGTATTGTGGCGGGTCGGAGAAGTGGCTTATCAGCTAGCATTACCACCACCGCTACTAAGGATACATGATGTCTTTCATGTGTCCCAGCTCCATCGGTATCTGCACGACGATTCACACGTCCTTGATTGGGGTGAGCTGGACATCGAGGACGACATGACCATTGTGGAGAGACCAGTGATGATCGAGGATCGCAAGGAGAAGGTGTTTCGCAGGTGAACCATCCCCTTGGTTTGTGTATTGAGTAGACATTGTGGGCTTGAGGAGTGTACGTTGGAGAGGGAAGCACAGATGCGTACCCAGTACCAAGAGTTGTTTTGAGTTTTGTTCCTTGTAGTAATTGTTGTGGTAGAACATTTTGTCTTTTGGCTATGGAATGTACTGGTTTTCTTTCCTCTGTTTTTGTGTAAAAATCCCTGGCTATGGGGAAGGAGAGAACCTGACCCCTACTCAATACGCATTATGGTTGATGCGATTAAACCCGTGCGGGTGAGTTAGTGCCGCCCAAAGAGGATAATATCTTGACATGGGGGAGGAGACTCCCCAAACCACATACATGGGCAGTTTGGCATGGTATGTTGCTTGGTTCGTTATAAGAAGGTGTTCTTAGTTAACAACTAGGGTCACCCTTGAGAGGTATCTTTGGGGGTGGCTGTTAGTACCTACCCATTGCTTCCGGGTTGTTTAAATTCTCGAGGACAAGAATAGTTTGAGAGGTATCTGATGTGATGACCCAGACTCTCTTGGTCCTTCCCTTTGCCAAAATTCGGGTCCTAAAAGGGGTGGTGTCTCGGTGAGACCGATCGGCATGACTGATCTGTGAGACCGATCGGCGCGATCGATCAGGGAGGCCGATCGGTGAGACCGGTCAGCGAGACCGATCGGTGAGACCGATCGGTGAGATCGAGCAGCATGACTAATCGGGGTGACCGATCGGTGAGACCGATTGGCGTGACCGATCGGTGAGACCAATCGGCGTCACCCGGCCTTGTCGAGTTGTTTCCAGTAGAGCACCTTTTTGCGCAAATAGGGGTTTAAACCCTATTCTGACTCATTTAAGCGTGTTTTAAAGAACCATAACGCACAGAAGCGTTTTAATTAAATACTTAATCAATTCATGAGTCGGTTTAAACCACCCGACCCCCTTTAATGACGAGTGGAGCCGCGTCGTCAACCCACGACCCCCGCGCCTTACGTGGTTTCGCGTTTTTACCTCAACCATCCCCAGCTCTTATAAACTAAGGGTTAGTCGTGGTTTCTCTTTCCTGGATCGTGGATTTTCAAAAACAACTTCTGGTGCATCGGGCGCGCCGCATCGTTATCCGTAATGTTCCGCGCCCGGCCTAAATGCTGATCATCTATTAACAAGTAGGGAATTTCTCCTTTTCCTCTCTATTTTGTGTATCATGCGGGGTGGGCGTGCTTTTGATTCTGTAGAATTGGATAAACCAGACCTAATTAATGATAATGAACAAATCCTGTAATGAATGAAGGGGGGGGGGGCTGTGATCGTTGATGTTATTATATTAAAATCATCTTTCTGAGTTGTGTTGTCTTATGCACTCTGAAATCGAGGTCATTGGTGGTCATTGTTTGTGCACTAATAAACCCCTGCTGATGTTTTAAATGGCTTATTGTGGTTGTGAACTCCTGCTGTAAAATGTAATTTCGTTAATCACACATACCCAGCTAAATAAATTGAAAGCGCCAGGATCAATCCCTTCTGTTCTAACCCCGGTCAAAATGGAATTGAAATCATGGAACGTGTAAAATCTTTTAAATCTGAAAATACAGGCTTGGCCTTGCTTTGTGTTGGTGGAAGTGTTTTAGTGGTATTCTCTTATGAGTTGATTACTGGAGATGTGGGAGGGGATGGGATCCTCTGTTCTTTTATGCTGTCGGTGGTTATGAATCTAGGGATGGGATCCCCTGTTGATGT
Source organism: Viscum album (assembly GCA_963277665.1). Lineage (NCBI taxonomy): Eukaryota > Viridiplantae > Streptophyta > Magnoliopsida > Santalales > Viscaceae > Viscum > Viscum album. The sequence continues at coordinate 1,708,357,699 of OY728121.1, forward strand.
GGCTTCATTGTTTATGAGTTTTATGACTCGGTGGTTACTTGACTATATCACAAACTCGGGTGGGATCCTCGGTTGGTGAATAGAATGTTTAAATTGAAGATTGACTGGACTCCTTTCCTTGGTTATGGTTATGGTGTTAGTTTCCTAGTAGTGCATGAACTTATCTGAACATTAACACTGAACATGAAAAAAGAATGGGAAAAATGGGTTTGTTGGCAAGAGTCGTGACTCAGACATGAGTGTTGTTTTGATCTGTAGGTTGTATAAAGAAAAACCTATCTTTGGGTTAGTGCTTGTAACCTATATATATACTTGTATATTTGTGTTTGTTATTCTTGCCCCACCCAAGTTGAGCACTTAGTGCCGAACACCCCCATTTCATGGGGGAGGGTGTTTTTCCTAACACTATTCTTAGTGGCTGGTTATTAGCTCCTTTTCTTCTCCCTTTCCTGGATAGCCCAAGTATCTTCGGGCAGGCAGTGATGGCCTGAGGTCCATTATTAGCCCAGTAACCTTTGGGTAGTGTAGTGTGGTGGTTGGCCAGGTGTGTGCGGAAGGTGGTTTCCCAAGTGTCTTCGGGTTATGGCCCAGGTGTCTTCGGGCGTGGCAGTGGATTTTCTTGCCGAGGTGTCTTCGGGAATGGTGGTGGTTGTTCTGGCCTAGATTTTTGCAGGCGTGGTTATGTGTGACAGTTGTGGCCTAGGTGTGTGCAGGCCGGATTTCGGTAGTTGGACTGCATGTGGTTGTGGCCCAGGTGTGTGCATGTGGGTGTGGCAGTGGGACTGCGGTAAGAATGGCGGTATTTGTCCGATGCGTATGATGTCTCAATAACCAGTGGGAAAGTGGAGCGGGGTTCCCAAATATCGATGTGCTCTTATTATATAAATTACATGACTTGTGTTATTTGGGGAGTGTACCTTGGTGAGTCTTGGGTGGATAGTTTACCTTGTTAGGTGTTTGGTTTACTCTTTTTCTCACGGGACTTTAGTACATTCCCCCACCTGTGCACAAGAGTCTTTGGTTTTCCCTAATGAGTGTACTTGTATGCTCACCCTACGTATATAAAACTATTTTCAGGTTTCCAGGAGGACATCAGGGATCACGCGGGACCATACTAGCTCGGACCCTTGGGGCAGTTGCATTTGTTTCGTTTCTTCATTGGTACATAGCTTTGTAGTCACCTTTTTCACTTTGTGGCCTTTACTTTTGAAACATGCATGTGGGAATGGTTTACTATTGGCTTTAATTTTCTTTTTACCTTGGGGTTGTTGGGTTTTCTTCTTCATATCTCTCGTTCCTATAAAATAAAAAGGGTAATACCTTCCATTTGTGTGAAATTTACATACCCTTGGTGCTAGTCGCCACTCCGGGACCTATTGAAGGCGGGTTTCAGGGGTCTTTATCTCTCCTTCAACTTAAAGAAGGAAGGGCCTGGCAATCTGCTGACCCTTCCCTCCTTTTGGTGAAGTCGGGTCATGACATGGCCAATATCAAGGATGTATTTTATTAATAATTATTTCATATATATCAAAAAATAATACATTTACATTTACATTTTTACGTACCACTATAATGTCAATTCATTTATAAATGGGATCATTAATCCTGCATCAGGTGGATGACCTCCTCTACAAATAAAGAATTTCATTTTCAATAACCAACCATCATAGATGGTTCTTGAATTGATTTATTGTGGATATATGATATTTTTGATATTCATAATATTATTTATATATTACATTATCAATATCAAAATACAACCTATTACACATTAATTTATAAAAACATCATACTATTGGGGTTGATTTAATATCATATTTATATGATAGTATATCGTTTATGAGTTAAATTATAATGTGATGTCATATATTTTTATTACCATATAATAATGAATTATTAAATACTTTTTAACATGTCATGGAATTTTTAAATTAATTATATCTATTATTGTATAATCATTTGATTTTTATACAGATCGATAATTATTTTCCTATGTTTTCCATTTTTAGAGGCTATATTCATTTATTTAACCTAATAAAAATGGGAATTAATTAATTATTAAAATATAATTATTATTATTTATTAAATGATATATTATAAAAAAAATTTAAACATTATATTAATAATCAATCCTATATGTGTGATGATTTTTCGAAACAAAAAACAAATTGTTATTAAAGATGATAATGAATATAATTTAAAATTGAATAATATATTTCTAATATATGGAAATTTTTAAATTTTTAAAATAAACATATCATTATTTTTAAAGAAGTAATTGATATATTTTTTTCATTATAAAAGAGGTTAGATAACAGTACAGTAAGAGGAAAAAGAAGGTAAAGTATTTACCTCTAAAATTCCTCATTTTACACATGTCTTTTATTATGAACATGATTTAATTCTAAAGGTCCATATTATTTCTATTTTATTTATCATATAAATAATTACCTATAATAATTACATTTTAGGTTCAATTATAACACCTCCCTTTAAAAATGTTTTAATTAAAATATTACCTAATGTATAAGGGGTTTTCATGATTGAAATGATTTCATTGGTTCATAATCACTCATCTTTATATAAAAACATTAATATTTCATTTTATTGAATGTATAATAATTCTATATTTTATTTATTCCATATTTTGAAGGGAAATAATTATAAGAACAATTTATCCTATCTCTATTAAAAACATATTTAGTAAATAATTTCAGCTTATTTTGTAAAAATGCACATCCATTATAATTGATTTTATCTCTATACCCATATTTTTTCATCCCACTAATAATCTTCATTTCCATGTATAAAATAATTTTGTTAATATCCAATGACAATTTGTCCACACTTTATTCATTTTAAAATTAATGTTTCATTATCCTTAAAATATTTGGGTTTTTTATAGGGTCATATTAAAATATATAAATGTCTTTTTATTTTTTATGATTTTATATGCTTCCCAAATAAATTTGAATTTGTATATATGATTAATTTCTTATGAGTTTATTTTTAATTTATTTTATAATAATTAATTTTTTAGGAAGTTTTGTATTTTTAATTTAAAAATATTATGATTATAGAAGGTTTTATGATGATCACATCATTTTAAGACGATATTGTGAATCTAATTTTACGAAAAATATTCATTTTATTTCTCATATACATTCAAATTATTCAGCTTAAATAGAGTGATTATTCTAAAATCACCCAAAATGTTAGCCTCTTAAATACATATTTGGGAAATTTTTTATGATATCAAAAGATCTTGTTTTTTATATCGTATTGATTTTTTTGATTTTTATTTTCATCGCAAGGGTTATCCTGGATAAGATAGATTATTTTATTTTATATAGACCATATATATTGGTGATTTTTTGGTGTTTCCGTACATATCCCACTGATGAAATTGTTAATGATTTTTATCTCACTTGACATGGATTCCTAGAATGAAAATTTAGTGTGTATACATATATATTTTTTCCAAATATGAATGTAGAACATTTTATTTGTTTATAACATGATTTTCATGAATTGTTTTCACAAAATTGATGAATGTGTTTTTTTGTTGAAAACATGTAATGTGTGGATTTTTTAATTTCATACCTTGACTTTTAATCATTTTATTATATTATCCGCATTATTTATGTTCATTTCTATTTTTTATAACATTATACTTAGAAATTTTGTTTGATTTCAATATTATAATTTCCTTATTCTTACATTTTTTCTAATTTTTTATGTGATGAAAATTTTCAAGGTAATGTTACATTTCTGAGGCATGTTAAAATTATTGTTCTCTAATAATAATTTTTATTATCTCTTGATTTAAAAAAAATATTTTATATATTATTCATTTTAGAATGCATGTACCTACATCACGAATCATAGAAAACCCAGATCATTATAGGATATATATATGGTATATCCCTCCACATAAAATGTTATTTAATATGATTATGATATTTACTGAAATAATAAGTTGATATTATTTACCAAACATGGCATTTGAAAATACCCATTTCTTTTTTCCTCTTGTTATTAAGATGCGTATAACATAGGATATTGTAAAAGTTGATATAGTTAATTGTAGATTTTATTTAATGTTCAAGAGTATTATAAAATATGTTTCCTATATCTATAATACAAAAAGTACAAATTTATTCATTCATGGGATTATGGGTTGATTTAGCGATTTTAAATTTTTTGACACTATATTGTTTTATTATAATGATATTTTATTATTAATTTATATAAAATTTATTATTTAAAGAAACAATTAGTTCAATATAGATCTATGAGTTCCAGTATAGGGAACCTCATAAAAATAATACATTGATGATGATTGTCATTGAAGATAGGGCTGGTTAGTTCGATAGTTTAGTAACTATACGTGTGGGTGAATAATCATTTTACCTATTTATAGAAATATATAATTCGGTTATATGATTTCATTACTATATAACAAATAGTTGTTTGATGGGAGAAAATTTTATTAAAATTAGATAAGATAAAATATCAACTATTCTGTGAAACATTTTAAATTGTTTAGAGGTGGATAATATTAAGATAGAGTTGATGATTATAAAAAGTGACTTTTAATATCATTTTAAACAAGGGAAATATAATTTGATGAAATATAGGATATTTTATTTTATTATATTCTATTATATATAATTAATAGTTAGAATCAATTAGTCATATAGGTTCTATGTTACTCACTATAATGAATTTTTTTTATGTTGTCGTATTTTTATTTGATCATTATTGTAATAAGAGAAGAGTTTTTAAATTTAAGAATCCAATTTATTATAATTTATAATAATAAATATTTACAACATAGATATTTAAAACCAAATAAAATTTTCCTGCACCTAGATCCGACCCCTTATCCATAGATGATTTTTAGAATGTCATTTCTATATGGTCAAAAACAAAAAATAATTTTTTGGAGAAATATTTTATCTATAATATCAATGCGAAATGGAATTTTATGTTCTATAGTAGATGGTTGAAATAATATAATTTTGTTTATGATCAAACTATTTATATAGACATATAAACAATATTTAAGAAACTACTAAGGATGGTATAGTCTATCCAAATATAGAGTCATAGATGGGAGTTGTGTAGTGGGTTTTCATGTTGAAAAATTTGGTGAATAGTGAATATTAAAAAAGGGATAAAAATAATACTATAACATGAGAAGAAGGTAAGAATTATAATATTTTTCAAGAATAGGGTACAAAATTTTATGTTTATAAAATAATTAAAAACATTCAGGTTTATTTTTAGTGGATATTCCAATGAAATTCATAAGGTTATATTGATAAAATATAGAGATTTTGTTTGATTTTTTGATATTTTAAACAGAATATAATTAAAGAAGTGTTTCATGTAATATTTACGATGGAATTTAATTTAACATAAGATAATTTGACTATTAATGACACTGAATTTACTTCAATATGTCACATGGAGTGTTGACATGTATCATGTAAGAAGTAACGACTAAATAGTTTATGAGTTATAAAAAAAAAGTATATAGAAGGGTAGGGATAAATTCCTTTTAGTTAATCTGTGGAAGAGAATATATATATATATATAATTGATTTTTCAATTTTAATGACCCAAACATTTTGAATATTAATTAGTTCATGAAAATGTATGTTATTTTATATTGTCCACTACAAAAAAATTTCCCTTTATTAATGACATGATTATAATTGAAATAAGACTGTTAGGTTTCCACTGTAATATTATAATTAGTCAATATGACCATTTGAAAATATACTCTTAATGTTAAATTTACTGATTATAAATATAAATGATAATGGTTTTTATTGTAGTAAGAATAGTCGATGACATCATCTAGTAGACGAGGGCCATATAATTCCCATCTGTCAGAGCCTAGGAAGGATTTGGTTTTGTGAGGCATAGCTTTGGACCATGCCCGAGATGAAATTCAACATGCTATTCTTGAATTTAATAGCTTATGGAATTTGTTCATGTAGATAGAAATCACCACTTAGACATTGTTGACTCAGCTTCCCCAAGATTCTATCACCATTGCACACCATAATATGAGGTCCTATGTGGGTGTTATAGGGGTTATTCAACAAGGCCTTAGTTACATTGTGTAATACATTGGTATAACTAAGAATTTCACTTCATCATTTATGTTTTTAGATTATATTTTCATATTAAATATTATTTTAAATTTTAAAACTTTGATAAATTTATTTTTGAAGTAAACATTGTACTTTTCAAAGATATTGCATAGATAGAGAATTGTTATGGTAATATAAATATTATTTTTTAATTTTAAATTTCCAAATTAATATAGGATTAATTTTTAGAATTCTTCAAAGATGATTCAATTTTTTAGTATTTTCTTCATAATATTGAAAAAATAGTAAAAAATTTATTATTAAATTACTTTTTCTGTGAAATGGTTTTTGAAAATTGGATATACATGGTTCTAAATCAGGTGAAAATGAGGTTCAATAAGATCAATATAATTTTTCTGTGAATAGTACCATTATATTTTGTAATAGTAATTTTACGCATATGAATGGTAATTTTTACATTGGAAATGTAACCTCTCCTAAGGATGTATAAATATGTTTTATTCATGTTATGTTGTTATGTGATATAATTATATCATAAAATCCATAAATAAATGTTTTATAAATTAGCAGTTATGTTTTAATATTTTATTTATTTAAAATAATATAAAATTAAATGAATTTTTATAAAATGGGATTCACTTTGGAATTCTACAAATCGAAAAATGGTTAGGGTGAATATTTTATATTTTTCTGAAATATTTGTTTTTTAAGGTATAGAAAAAAATACAATTTTGATTTTTCGGAATGTTTAATGACATCATAGCTATGTTATAATTATGTATTAATGATTTAATAATGCTGATATAGCCTTAAGGATTAAAATATAATATTATTTTTCCGAATTCAGTAATACCATTGGAAAATACCATCTACATGCCCATGGTTTTGAAAATAATACTTTTGAGGTGTCCAATAAAATTAATAAAATATTCCCTCACTTTTTCAATAAATACCCACTCATCTAATCTATTCCATTAATTTCAAAATTATTCTTCAAAATGTTTTTCTAGTTCTACCTCCCATGGTGTTTTCATGCCCCCATCGTATAGAGCATGGTGTTTTAGAAGACAATCTTCAAAGTAAGGGAATTCAGAAACTTCTCTTTTCCTTTAATGTATTATTTTATGTAGTATGGAGTTAAAATTTACATAACATATTCTTTTTTAAATTTTATTCTATCACCCAAATTTATAATTATTATTTTATGAATGGGTTATCCATATACCCACCCTTTTTAATTTTTTCTAAAACCATGTTGCATAGAAAGTTTTGCTGTAGAGTTTTTGTCTCAAAATCCCTCGAATTTTCTCAAGGAATTATTTTATTTTATTTTTGTGATTATGAAAACCTATTTATTTTACATGGGTAATCATAGAGATATTAGACTAAATTATTTTATTTGGGAATTTACAGACCTAAATTCATCATTCTCTTTATATTGGTTACAAATGACGTAATGATATTATTTTTGTGAACATTTTAAAACGCCATGATTTGGATACGAATCCTAATTCGTTTATTAACTTTCTCTTTTTTATGATGTGTTTGATTATGATCTATGTGTCTCAAATAAAAATAAATAAATATTAAGTGTTCATATTTATATTACTCCAATGAATTGTGTAAGGGAATTAATCTCAGTAGATGACATGTTTTACGATACCTTGGTGAATAAACTTGGTAATTATTATGACACTTTGGGGATGGACCTTAAGGATATGATTATGAATATATAAATCATATTTATAACCACAGTTTCATGTTATTATACAAGTTAATTATATTATTATTTTCCTATTATTATGTTTCTCATGTGTTTTTTTATTTCATCATGTTCTCATTGATATCACAAGTAAACTATTTCCCTTATTTTCCCTTACTGGGCCTTATTCTCACCCTTCCCTTTGATATATGTTTTCAAGCTTGGACATGCATAAATTATACATTGGATGAACCTATGACGAAGCCATACTTTTGTATTTTATTATTACTTTATTATTAAAATATTATGTAACTTATTTCCAAGACACTAACATTAATGATCCTCTATTTCTAAAATGTAATGAATAAGTTTTGTAATTAGAAGGAGGGAAGACATATTAAGAACCTTATCACCATCATATAAAATAAATTTTGTTAAATGGAAGTTTTGTATGTTGAATTTAAAATATTTATATTAAAAATGGGGTTTGTTGGAAATTCAAAGTTCATATGAATGACTGTTGGACTTACATAAAGTATATTATAGTGTTCCACAAATTGTGGGATTATATTAGTTATTTAATAGTGTTAATTTAATTATGTGTGAATTTTTTACATAATACTATTCTCATGTGGGAATTTTTTAATCATTCCATAAAATCTTGATTTATTATGAAAATATTTTTTTAATTTCATGTGAAACATTAATCATATGTGATTGAGAAATATTCATATATATAGATGAGTAGTTTTTATTTAAAGGCTAGTGAAAGTTTATCATCATTAGTTTTATTATAAGAATTTAAAAAGGATAACAAAATAAGGGGTTTTACTATGTTAATAGTTACTGAAGGAATTGTTGTATCAGAAGATAAATTCTACGTAATGTATTTATTTTTAGAAGGTTTCATGTGAAATTTCATATGGTTGATTATTTTACAAATAATATAAGGCCTCAAAACTAAAAAGAATTATGCGTTCCATTATTTTTTTGTTCATTTTACAATATGAATAACTTTACGGTTTTGATGTAACCAATGATATTTATAAACATTTATGGTTAACCAAATAATGATCACTACATTTACATCTTATTTTAAATTAATATGTGGTTTATGGAAGTATCATATCTAGATAAATTAGAGTGTTAAAATTGAAATATTTTCCATGATACCCAAATATACGAAATCCATGTTTTTCAACGATGAAATTATATGATTGTAATAAAGGGGTATTTTGAGATTTTATTCTACTAGAATTATGAAATTCAAAAAGATAAATGGAATTGAGATACCTGTGGTTTCTATTTATTAATTTTAGAGGGATTAAAAGATCCCAAATCCAATGATGTAATTTAGGACGTAAAAATTGACAAAAAAAAGTTATAAATGAGTTTTCAAAGGAACATAATGTTTTATTAAAATTGAGTATTAAATTTTAGAATAGGTTTATAAAATATGTAACTAGGGGAAGATAGAGATTGACATGAATAATGTGATTTTAATTGATAGTTTCTATTGTGGGGATTATCATTATATATATGATGGGGTGATTTAATTTCTAAAGAGAGAGATATTTAACCCTAAAATATTTTGAGTTGATCTAATTTTTTATGAACTAAATGCGGAAGAAAAAATTTGAAAAATGATCATGTATATATAATTAGTGACGCACCACATTATTTTTATCATTATTTTCATGAAGATACCATGTTGGATAAAAACTATCCACTCCTCATAGGAGTAATTTATGGAGTATACAGAAGTAATTTCACATGGGATATATAGTGAAAAATTTATGAAACCATTTTAGTACCCTTATTATGGGTGTTATAACCAGTTACAGTAAACATTCTTTTCTTAAGTTATATAATGAATACTGTTTGGGTGAACCAATTTTAATCCTCATGTACCATTATATTTAATATTATAATATGTGTGATATGAATGAATTGGAAAAATAGAAAATGTTAAATAATTTTCCCTTTTTAGATGGGAATGATATCGTAATATAAAATACTGAAAATAAAAAACAATAAGTGAAATTGAGAAACAACATGATTCACATACCTCAATGGGTATCACTAAATCCAACACACTACCATACCATAAAAATAATAACCATTGGTAGGGATTACGAAATTTATTAAATAATATATGACCATAGAATATTTTTCCATTAAAATTTACTTTATATAGATTCAATATGAAATATTTAACCCCAGTATACAACTTAAAAAATCAAAAAAACTTCTTGTTGTATACTAGGTCAGCAATATAACATAAATAATTTCTTTTTTCCATCACAATATAATCCCTTGAATTTTTATAAAATCCATTCCAAGAATATATTCACAATTAATTAGGACCTATTATACTCTATAGTGATAATCAATTTGGGATATCATATTTCCATACATTGAGGGGATAATCAAAAATTATCTTCACATAATATAATTTTTGACTCTATTCGATCATGTTAATATATCTATTGCGGTAATAATCAATGTATCACATCTTTTTAAATTTCAATAAATTATAAAATTACCCATTAGTAATTTTCATGACAAAATTATCTGTTGTGAATCTTTATAATCATTCCTAAATGCCAATTGTACAAAATACTGAAGAATAAAGAACATACAAATTTTTATAAGGATCGAGATTACTGTGATATCATAATACATATAGTTTCTTATTCATATATTGTTATTATGATTTTAAACTATATATATAACACAAAAAATAGAGAGGATATGATGGTATCATCTTTAACATGTTGTTCAATTATCCCACTTGTTACAATATTTTTATTATGTACCTCTTCTGTTATAGATAAACTCATGCAAATTATGTTCAATATTACCTAATTTAAAAAATAAGTTTATTCAGCAATTGAAATAAATAATAATATTCAATCAAAAATAATAATATTTAATGAATAAATACTCCCCTTAAATACAATATATTAATATCAGGAAATTAGTTTTTTTATTCTTCTTACCCAATAACTTCGGTCGCCATTCAAGTTCAGTTTATAAATTGAAATTCTCCCCTTCAAACCCAACTTCATTTATCTTGGTCAAAATAACTATAACATCAAAATTATGACCAAAATATATTTTTCCAATAATTTAAAATATATTCAAATAAAATAATTTTGATATAATTAACATATATAACCAAAATAAATGTGATAAAATAACAATTATTCAGTTCTCCCATCACTATGTTAATAATTTCAGAAAGGTTTTATTGAGTGGGGGTATATTGTTATATATATTTATTTTTATCAAATTACATTCTAGTAATCTCTCGAAATAATTTCATCTATATTGTTTCTCATTTTCAAACATCACCTTTCTAATGTAAATAGTTATCCCCGTTTCAAATTTTTTTCTTGAAAATATGAACATAGTGATGGATTATAATTTAAGATTTATAAAAAGTACATTAGTTTTCTGGGTGAAGTCGTTGAGGCACTTAATGATTCTAATATCTCCATTATTTAACATATTTATCATATGAAAACATTCATACAAAAATATGAGTTTTAGTTTTCTAGGATACTCAGTTTTCACAATCTTCTGTGCCTATTAAATTATCAACCAAATTTTAATTTTTTAGAAAAACATTTTATTTTCCTATTAGATTTTAGAAGGCCTCCTACAATTTCGTGTTTTTAAATCATTCTATTGATCCTTTGTCCATGTTTTGAAATTATATTTTGTCATATATTATTCATATACATTCCACTCATTTTGTATGAATATGATATATCACTATTATAAAATAAGGTTCCACTTATTATTTAAGATATTTAAATTAACCACATGTCATTGGAATTATTGCTGATTTATCATATCATTAGAAAGTAAACATTTTCCCATCATCAATAAATTATATCACACTAGAGAAATTATTATTCATCAGTTTCACAATCCAAACATATATTTATTTGATTTATATAGAAAAAATTGAATTTTTTCAAACAACTATTATTTTAGGGAACTATGATTTATGAATGTCAATACTTATCAATATTACATTATCAAATGTTTTTGTATCATTGGTTCACCATTCACCTGTTCGGAATAACCAGTTGAATTTTTTCAGGGAAATCCTCTAATACTAAAATTTATTAAAAATTTTAGTATAAATGAATATTCTCATTAAATGATCCTTTGAATTCCATTCAGCCTTTTATTAAAATATAATTTCTTATGAAAATGTTTCATAAATGTTTCAATATAGTTTCCATGTTGATCAAATATCCGGATGATTTCTCCAACAATCCAAATATATTTTCTTTGGCCATATTTGAATCATTTTTGTTCATAGCCATCCTATTTTAACCATTAATTTTAAAACTCTTATATACACACCTAATTATATCCTTCCTCTTGGTAATGGGATATTTTTTATAATGTGTAGAATTTAGATGAAAATATCCCACAACACAATCCATTCTATTTAATTTTAATAACCTATAATAAAATAAATTTATCATGGAAACTTTTAATACATAATAATGAATTTTCATCTCATATTTAGGATAAAAATACATCTTTTTAGGAGAAGATGAATTACATGTATTTTTAATTTATACTTCAGATAAGGGTGAGTGTTTATTTTTGACCGAATGGCCTAAAGGCCTTCCTTTATTTTATTTTATTATAGATAATCTCCCTTTTAAGGGTTGAAGGGGAACCCGTACATGACCCACAGGCCCAAGGCACAAGGCCCGACACAACCCGCAATACATGACCCAAATACCCAGAGGCATACCATGGCCATTACATGACCCGTAGGCCCAGCCCACTAGAACTGCACCTCCCCAACATCTTGAATCATTGATCTAGGAGTGGTTCTTTAAATTTTTATACACAATACATGAAATGGTATTTTATTACTATTTCACTATTTTAAAATCATCTTTAAAATTATAAAAAAATTGAAAACTTATTTATCATAATTTAATATGTGTGGAATATTACGTATTGCAGATTATTCAAATATAACATGAATATATTTATTGAAGTTATAGTTTTTATTTATCAACTCATTTTATGCCGAAGTTTAAATTATAAATGTCTTAGCTCTTGATAATGAAAAATTATTTTATCTTCTTGACCGTTTGAGATTTAATCAATTATAATAACCTTAAAAATTTATTATTTATTCTTTTCATTATGAAACATTTATTTTTTAAAAATTATCTTATAACTCATTTTAATTAAATTGAAATTAGTAAATTTTTTAACCTCATTCATGCGGATTTTATTATCTTAAGACATAATACCAATTTTGATATAAGATTATAATCTATAAAAATTTCTCCACCTATTTCCTCATCATTTTTTAAATTGTTTTTATTAATCTCCACATTTGGTGTAATTTAATAAAAAATATCAAAAAAATATCAATTGACTTCCTTAAAGATATAATGTCATAATATTTATATTTACTCACTAAATTTCATCTTTTACTCCTTTAAATAAATTTATTATCACCTATGAAATCCATGTATTCAATGCCTTTTCCACTCATAATGTTTTTTAGCATCAATATAAATTTTATCTGAATCCTACTATCATGTAATTTTTTAGAAATTTTGTAGAAGTGCTCTCTATTCAACAAAAATAATAATCTTATTTTTTATAGATAAGTTTAAAACCAAGAGATTTGAAAAGAAATAGATTTTGTTCAATAAGGTAAACAATATGAACCAAAAAATGTAATAGCATGTAACAACCAAAGACTATAAGAAAAATTTATTGGTTCATAAATTTAATATATAAATATATTTTGTAACAATAAACAATGAATTTTTATTAGAGATAGAATACATGACACACAAGACTATGTTTAATAAAAATTAATTATTATTAAATACAATTAATTAAGGTATTAGTTATAACGTTTAAATTAAATTTGTGGGTATTAATTATAATAAAAAATTCTAAAAAATAAATTTACCTATTTAATATCCAAAAAATAAGAATCATTTAAAAGAAAAATAAATATTTTTTTATAACTATATTCTTCCAAAAGATGGATTATTTATTATATGTGAAAAAATATTAAAACATATTTTTATTAGTTAATGAAAAGAAAATTTTAAAAAGAAAATTTTTTTATATAGAAATAATAAAATATTTGTATGTTCAATTATGGTATTTTTCTGAGAATTTCTAATTTTTGTTCTATAGTGAAAAAAAAATATTTAAAACCACCAATTCCTTTATGTAATTTATAATATTCAATTATTTGTGTAATATGTTTTAAAATAAAATTAGAAAAAATATATATTAGTTAATATATCTCATTTCTTAGGAATAATTTTTATATTTTATTTTGATATGATAACATTAAAAATATTATAAATTTTTTACTTTAAATCCCCACTTTCTCATTGCCTTTAGGGGATTAATTTTAAATTAAAAATTACCACTTATATTAGTTGAATTATTAAGAATGAAATAAATATTTGGAATAAAAATTATACTTTATTATCCAATAAGTTTAAAATATTATTTTAACATAAATTTTATTGAAAATAATTAAAAACAATTACCATTATTAAGGTTTAAATATTGTTTTTTTAAAATATATGTGTTGGAATTAAAATTCATTTTTCACAGAAATCATATATTTATTTATTAAATTTTATTTAAAAGATATAATCATTAGTCATAATTTATCATATAAATATTCTTTTTATTTTATTGTTATCCAAAATATTACCCATGTCAATTAAAAATAAAATTTACCATGGTATAAGCTAAATTGGTGAAATTGAGTACACATAAATACTAATGTTTGAAATGATTAAAGGTTATTTTTTTTTGTGAAAATGGTTGTTATACAATGAAGATATTTCATTCATCATTACTGAATTTATTTCTGCACATGAGTTGAGGGATAAGTACCAATAGTGAATACATTTTGATATTTAAAATAATGTCACTCCACCTAAACTGTAACATGGCACTAACTCTTCTCACTTCATCACACCTATCTATCCTCCTGTCTCAATAAATAAAATTCAAAAATAACATCCCTAATCCCATAAAATCATTCTATAAGCCATTTTTTGGGAATAAATCATCATACGAAGGCCTTTAGTGTGATATTAATGGGTAAACCTGAGGTAGAGTTAACATTATTCAACGAGTTGGTTTATTTAATTTCTTGTTCCACCATATTAAATTCTGTTTCACAAATTCTAGTATAATATCCACAATATATTATATATACTGAGATGTTATAAGGTTAATGGAATAACCTAAATAATTTCCATCATACATCAGATGGGTTATGAAATCATACATCGTGTGTACGAAGGGCTTTCATCTTTCAAACTGATGTCGTCAGTTTCTCTATTACCACCTCTCACTATTGGGTTTGATTATGAATGTAAATTGATTATATTTTTAATAGAAAATAATTATATATAGAAAAAAATTATAATTTTTATTCTCTTTTCATTCCATTAAATATGTGATATGACAACATCACTTGTGTGTATAGTGGACTTCTACATAATGTCATGATGCGATTCATTTTTCCCTAACGCATTCTATATAAGGTAATAAGGTTAAATAATATATATGTATATATGAAATAAATGAAATAATTTTTATATTAATTAAATATTTAGGATTCTATAAATATAATAATTCATTTTCATCTATACATTTTCACATACTGAAATAGTGTTAACATAGTCTATGTATGTGTGAACAACTGCTTTCATGAAGTAATTTGACTATCCTTTCATCACCAAACCACATGATTGTTAAATATAATTATATAATATTAAATATAGGATATTATTATAATTATATAAATTTTATATATTATATACCACCTTTCCATAATGATAAATGGGATGTTTAAATGTTAAGTATGCTAATGTGTAGCCTCACATCTCCATGAGTGTAGTGTAATACATTTATCAAAACCATATTTTAGAATTTTTTATAAAGTAATAATTGATATATAAATATTATAATTACATAATTAGTATAATTTTTGTGATTTTTTAATGATTACCGCTTTGACCGTATTTAACTTAGAAAAGTTTATTTTTACGCAATGTACAAATATGGTCAAAAAATTTTAACTAAACATAATTAATTAGGTTATTGTATACAAAATTTTAAAAATTTAAATAAATGTAAAATAGAAATGAAAAGGATCTCAAGAAATAAAAAAATTAAAATAAGTTTATATTTATGTTATATGATGACACACATTATGAATCCGATTCAAGGTAAGCTATGCCATCTCAATTTTATTTCATTTGGGCATATTCTAATGTAGTTAAGCTTTATTTATTTATAAGGTTCACATACACAAACATTGAAATGTTATATAATTAATTTTTATATTTTCATTAAATTTATTTTTTAATTCCAAAATTCAATTGGGATCTGTATTTAAGTGTTACCCTTGTGATAAAATGATTTTTCATAGAAAAAAAGCTTTTAATATTTTCCATAAAACTCTTTAGTTTTAACGAACATGTTTCTAAAATGATAATAAAATTTAAATTATGGAATTTTTTTTCAAATAATGGAATCTTTTTTCTGTTTTATATATGTAACACATTTAAAATCAATAAAATGAATCTTCAAAACTATGATAATGACTTCTCCACTACCATGACCGTTCGTTGATTTCAATAATTATCTGAAAGACTTATTTTTTAATAAAATAAGTAATTTAATCTAATTTTTTCTCTATTTTTGTATTTAAATTATTATTCAGTGAATATTTTGTTTGGTTATTGAAAATTGGGTTTAAAAATAAAATGGTATATTTATTTAAATCTTTTTCATATGGGTTTAAAATATTTTTTTTAAAAGCATTTCGGATGACATTTTTTTATTCATGATATGTTACATGTGTATTATATCAAACATGTGATCCTGAAACATATAATTTGAAGGGTTGATCCCCATTATAGATCATAAGTGAGTATTATATTGCATATAATATGTGTTGATCCACATTATAGGTTACTAAAAAATTCTTAACTCAATATAGAGTATTCAAAGGGTGAAACCCATTATTGGTCTCCAATGAATTGGTTGATGATTATATTGGATGTTGTCTATATGGTTATTCAAAATAAAATAATTTTTAAGGGTTTCATGAATAATATCCTATATGATACTGAAAGGATGTTTTATGTCACGACCTATCCTTGGGGCCTGTGTCGCGACTACCCCGAGCCTGCCTTCCATAGGCCAGGGGCTGGTCACTAGCACCAATGGTGTAAATCCCGATAAAAGGGAAGAAATTGACTTTATAAAAGTAAACAAACAAAATAGAGTACAAATCTGAAGTAAACACTAAGTAAACATAAGTACAAAAGTAAGTGATGAAAAGTAAATGGGCCAGTATACAAAACAAACTTAAAGTATAGTACAACTGAAATGGTAGTACAACTGCAGTAAAGTAATGAAACAACCACTGAGTCATCCTCCAGGAATCCCACCTGAAGGGTGGGTACAGATGGTCTCCCCAGCACCTCAGGTCCATCTGTCTACTCTGTGTACTTCTTGTCAAGTGGTCCACCTCTGGGTAACGTAAAACTCCATAAGTCTCTACCTTGATCAGTGCTGTCCACCATCGGCATCCAACATAATGTAGTGCAAGAATTCCCTATGCAGGGGTGAGTATAACGATACTCAGTAGGGACCATGAGACCTTCAAGGTCTCACTATATCCCCTAAGGATAACAAATAAGTAAGATACAAAACATGGTGCATCAACCAAACCTACATTGGTATATGCCCATACATATACCTATTTCTTGAATTAAAATTTGACACCAACTCTCAAGCCCAAGCACAATCCCAATCCACACAGGTAGTAAAATCAATAACATCAATGATAATAATTGAATGTCAAGACTCAGCTCACATAGGTATATATACTTCGTATATATATTGAGGTGATCTGATGTAGTCACTGATTCATCTAAGATGTCGGACCCACAGAGGATACAAGACCAGCTAAGATGTCATACCCATGTAGGATACTATACCAGATACTCTGTCGGACCCACATATAATACTAGTATAGAAGTCAAAATGTCGAACCCACTGAGGATTCTAGTACCATTTTCATCATCATCGAACCCACGATGGATTCTAGTATTATTTTCATCTTCATGGAACCTATGGAGGATTCCAGTTCGATTTTGGTCGTCGTCGAACCCATAGAGGATTCCAGTACGGTAGTCGTTGCAGTTGCAGCCAGCTCTAAGGTTTCCGCACACTGCACGCTTGATTCCGGGAGCATCAGATCCTCGAGCCATGGGATCGATACATAGACTATCACAACGTCTTGAGTGGGTTTATTCCGAAGTTCTGTCTCGTCAAAAGGAAACCAATGTGACAGACAGCGTGCCAATAAGATGCCCAATCTGAGAGTTATTGTATTTTCTGTTCCAGGGGCCCAGTTTGAAATACACACATTCCAGACTAGGCCATATTCCAAAGTTGCCCAAAACCCACATAGTGTATCACAAAAGGATCGTCTTGTCTTAAGGGTCATAGTTCCATAGACGGCGTGTCGATAAGACTGGTGGTCTTATAGTAATTCACGTTTAAGTGAAAACAGGCATGGCCCATTATGCCTAGTGGGATGGCGGGTTGGGTCAAGCCGGTTGCATGGCCTGGCGCGCCGCAGCCCGGCCCGGCGCAGCGCGGCCCAACCCAGCGCGGCGCGACGTGTCCTGGCAGAGCACGGCCTGGCTGGCCGAGTGGCTCGACCTGGATGGCCGAGCGGCTCGACCTGGATGGCCGAGCAGTCCAGGGGGCCCCGCTTTCTCGAACCGGTAGTGTCGAGTGGAACCACCCTCCTAACCGGCTGGCCTTCCTAGCACTAGCAGCCTGCACGAGCAGCCCATAGTCCCTTCACCATAGCGCCCTCCTAGCACTGTGGCTCTTTCATCCTTGCTGACTGACGAGCTGTCCAGTTCACTGTTGATCAGCCTATGAAGCACGGCCTGTGGTTCTCCGCAGCGCGACGCCACATGTTGCACCACGGTCTCTTCGCTCTGGCTAGATATGGCCAGCTGGTTGATCCTTGTCCAAGTGGCCCACTATTTCGGGTCGCATCTCTTCTGCACACGGCTGGAAAGCGACCACCACCTTCACTCATTTCCACCTTTCTATCATGGTCTCCATCGCAAATAAAAGAGACTATGGAGGGTCTTCTGGCCATGTGCTTTCAGCACGTGCCCTCCTCGTTAGGTGGTAGCAGTTTGTCGAATACAAACAATTATTTTCAATGAAGAACGAGGTACAAAAATAATCACTTCTAAATGGAGAAACCCCTAACTCGGTTTCAAGAGCAGAGTACGTCAATGAGTTGTGGAAGACAAATGTCGCATTGGTCTGGAGTAGTGGAAAACGAACGTCGATTCCGTTGACATCGGGGTGCATCCAAAGGGATGTCTCGATGGAGAAGTCATTTGCTTTCTTTTTCAAAGATGTTCTTCATTGATGAATGGTGTTCTCTCTAATTTACCAAAGGTTCCTCCCACCAAAATATTTTCCAAGAAAATATTAATGTAAGGATTACCCCTTAATTATAAAATTTCCATGTAATTCAAAAATATTTAAAAAGTCGAGAAGTAAATTCATTAATTGATCAATAAATGAAACATGTTGGCGGGGTTTATGGGAGAGAGAGAAAGTAGTGAGGAGTGACAATTATGGAGGGAGAGTTGTCCTAATAAACAAAAGTAGAGTTAAATTGGGGGTTTCAAGGTGTTGAGGGGTGGTGATAACGTGGGGCTCGTGTGGGCCCCACCAGACTAATTCCTCTCATGGTAAGTTATGTAGGTGTGGGCCCACCACTAACTCCCCATTGTAGGAAATCACTAACATCCTTAAAATTAAATTGTGTTCCACAAATTTTATTTATTTTATTCTAAATCCCCAAATATTAACTCTCAACCCACATAAAACACAACTGTGGTAAAGGTCCCCTTAAGCGAATACCAGCACAACGAGTTCATTGGTGTCCTCAAATTTCAATTCTGAGCACCGGTTCAAAAGATATAAAAACCTGCACATATGTTTACTGAACGTACCCAATCAAAACATCAGAAATTTATTCCAGGCACATGGGGCGTCGGGAACAAGTGCTGTCAGAAACCACATACTCTTAAAATTCCAAATTATTTAAGAAAACAAATTATTGAAATTTTAGGGTCTTTAAATTACTCCCACTTCAGGGATTTGCGTCCCCGTAAAGATACAACAAACACTAGGGAAACAAATGGGGGTACTAATCTCGCATCTGAGTCTCCCGCACCCATGTGCCCTCCTGGTGGTTCCCGTGATGCCAGCGAATGCACACCAGAGAAATCGACAATCCATGTAGGACCCACTCTTGTCGATCCTCGACCTCCACAGAGATCTCCATGAATGTCTCCCCATTGTCAATGTCTAGCTCCATGTGGTTTATGATGTGGGATGGGTCGTGAACCTATCTCCTCAAATTAGATACGCGGAAGATGTCATGCACCTGATGCAACTCAGATGGAAGAGCCCGGCGGTAAGCCACCTCACCTACTCTGATGAGGACCTGGAAAGGTTCGATGAAATGCGAAGATAACTTGCCCCCCCCAGCCAAATATCCGTAGACCTCGTCATGGTGAGACCTGTATGAAAATGTGGTCGCCATCCTAGAACTACATTGGTCTCCGTCTCCTATCAGCATAGGA
This sequence comes from Viscum album, assembly GCA_963277665.1. Classification (NCBI taxonomy): domain Eukaryota; kingdom Viridiplantae; phylum Streptophyta; class Magnoliopsida; order Santalales; family Viscaceae; genus Viscum; species Viscum album. The sequence continues at coordinate 1,708,378,281 of OY728121.1, forward strand.
CTTCATTATGCTATGTGCAGTCTTCATCCGCTCCTAGATGATCTACACCTTATCTGTCGTAGCTTGAATCATCTCTGGTCCTACAAGTAGTGACTCCCTGGGTCAGTCCAGCACATAGGTGTTCTTCACGGTTGCCCGTATAGTGCCACGTATGGTGCCATCTCGATGGTGGAGTTGTAGCTGTTGTTGTATGAAAACTCTGTCAAGGGTAGACTATCCTCCCAACTGCGACCATAGTCGACGACACATGCACAGAGCATGTCCTCAAGAGTTTGAATGGTCGTATCAGTCTGGCCATCCATCTGAGGCTGGAAGGCGGTGCTCAAGCGAAGCAACGTCCCAAAAGCATTATGTAATCCCTTATAATTCCTGGAAGTGAATCGAGCACCTTGATCAGAAACGATAGATGATGTCACACCATGAAGCCGAAAGATCTATTGAATATAGAGGCATCCCAAGATCTCTAATAATCTTTTCTCTCTGATCGGTAGGAAGTGGGACGAATTGGTGAGTCGGTCGGCGATCACCCAAATAGAGTTGTGCCCTCTATATTTAAATGGAATCCCTATCATGAAATCCATGGATATCCCATCCAACTTCCACATTGTGACCTCTAAGGGCTGATCGAAGCCTGATGGTACCTGGTGCTCTGCCTTCAGTTGCTGATAAGTGAGGCATCATGAAACTAGCTCTACTATAGCCTTCTTCATGCCTGGCCACCATTTTTGTCGTCTGAGTTCCTTATACATCATCGCCACTACTGGATATACCACTAGAGGGGAAGTGTAAAACTACCTCAGCACTTCCTCATGTAGTGAAACTGGTACCATGGTATATCCTTTGAAGTGGATGACATGCTCCCCTCCATAAAATCCATCAGGCACCTACCATGTGGATATCTGAGCATTTTGTGCCCACAGTCAACATCCCCATGCAATGCCTCTCTAACTCGCTGAATAAGTGGAGGAGTGCTTGTGAGAGATTGTAGAATGGTTGCTCCATCTCTATCCACGAATGATATCTGCAACGTGGCTTGCTTCTATGTCACCTATCCTAGAAACTGAATGCCCGATATCCTACTGATAGCATCAGCTACAATGTTCCCCATTCTAGGAGTATAAACTACCTCAATGTCATAGTCCTGGAGGAACTCGATCCATCGTCATTGTCTCAGGTTCAGGTCCTTCTGTGAGAAGATTTACCTGAGACTCTGGTGGTCAGAGTAGACCGTAAAGTTCTCTCCCATCAAATAGTGTCGCCACATCTTCAAGACGAAGACTAATGCTGCTAACTCCAGGTCATGGTTAGAGTAGTTCTTCTCGTGATTTCTCAACTTCCATGAACCATACGCAATCACTGCTCACTCCTGCATCAGTACAAACCCGAGTCCGGTCCCTGATGTGTCCCAGTAAACTATGTACCCAACACCCTACTCCGACAACCTCAAGATGGGCGAACTTGTCAACCTCTTCCTCAGCTCCTGAAAGCTCTGATGACATCTATCTGACCACACAAAGGGTTTTCCCTTCTTCATCAAGGCTGAATGCGGTGCTGCAACTCTAGTGAAATCTGGCACAAATCTCCGATAGTGCCCAGCCAGACCCAGGAAACTCCGCACCTCCGTCACGCTCCTGGGTGGATCCCAAGAAAGTGTTTCCTCAATCATTGCGGGATCCACTGCAGCTCCTGCCTCTCATATGACGTGTCCCTGAAAGTGAACCTCTCAAATCCAGAACTAGCACTTCGAGATATTACCATAAATCTCGTGATTTTGTAGTGTATCCAGTACAACCTGCAAGCGATAGGCGTGCTCCTTCTCAGTAGTCGAGTAAATCAGTATGTCGTCGATTAAGACTACGACAAATAAATCAAGTTAATGCTAGAAGATCATGGTCATGAGACTCATGAACACTGCTGTAGCATTGGTTACGTCGAAGGTCATAAACAAGAACTCATAGTGGCCATACCGACACCTGAATTCCGTCTTCTGCACATCCTCTTCTCAAACTCTGAGCTGGTGATAGCCTGACCTGAGGACTATCTTCGAGAACCAACATTCTCCACTGAGCTGATCAAATAGTTATTCAATTTTTGGGAGTGGGTACTTGTTCTTCATGGTCACCTGATTCAGGAAACGGTAGTCCAAACATAGTCGCAAGCTCTCGTCCGCCATCTTGGCGAACAAAATCAGAGAAGCCTAGGGTGAGACACTAGGTTAGATAAATCCCTTTCCCGACAAGTCCTCCAGCTACACACGCGGCTCACAAAGCTCAGCGGGATCCATCTGATATGATGGAGTATATATCGGTGATGTCCTGGGGTACAGGTCTATGTAAAAGCCTACCTCTCTATTAGGCAGTATTCCTGGAACGTCGTCTGAAAAAATGTCCACAGACTGATCCACCATAACAAGAAAACTTGGACTCCACACATCAACCGCTCCAAAGATGAGACTAGGCAACTGATGTGTGATCGGACACCCTCTCCTTTGTGTAAGTTCATCCTGCACTACAAAGGATCCCTTCTCATTGGTGACGGTGAACCTGGTCTCATCCGTGCAGACACACCGCACCTTGCGCCTAATACTATCGATCTGAGCATGGAATGTAGACTTCTAGTCCATACCCAAGATGACGACGTAAGGCCTTGATGCCGCTACAAGAAGATCCCAGCCAGATATCGCCCCTCCTAAAGTATGCTCACACTACCGGAACCAGTGCCTAATCATCGAGTCTGCTCCCGTAGGAATCTCTAGCCGAAAGGATCAAGGCAACAAATCTGTCAGAATCTCCAAGATCCAAACAAGTGAAATGGAAATAAAAGAATAACTCACTCTTGTGTCTATAAGTATGGCAACAAGGGTGGACTATACACAGATAGTACCTCTAATCTTCTCACGTGCATCGTGGCCATAGGCCTTGACTTCCTGGAACTGAGCCTGCCCCTATCTGCCAGCTCCCTGTGGTCGGGGTGGTCCTCCTTGTGGTGGTTGTGGTTGAACTTTAAAGCATTTTCCACCACCTGCAACTCGGCCAGATCCTCTGCCACGTCTTCCTTCTCCCTGCGGAACACCACAGTTGAAGCTATGCCTCTATCTGGGAGGTCCCTCAACTGTCTGATGCTCGTCTGTAAGGTCGGTCAGGCAGTGTCGAGCCATGTTACCATGCCTGCCGCATGCATAGCATTGCACGCTCCTCGTATAGCTGGCTCTGTTCCGTGTGCCCAGCACAACCAAACCTGTATCCTATGGTCTCTCGCCTGATGGCCTGCTCCACTTGGACCTCTATGTCAGCTATCTACTACCAGCTTTAGAAGACTCCATTACGTGTCGTCCTGCGCTGTGTCTTGCAACTGGTGTCGGATCAGCGAGAAATAACTCCACAAGAAGTGCTCTCTCCAGTACTCCCGCCTGCGTCAGAATGCTGAGGGAGATCATCAAAGCCCTGATCTCATGTCTGAGCCCCTTCTCAAAGGTCTGGGCCCGGAAGAATGGGTCCAGTACAATGTCTTTGGAGTAGCACAACAGGTCAGTAAACCTCACTGAGTGATGAGTTACTCTCATGATGCCCTGCCGTAGATGAAGTAACTCTTGTATCAGCCCCACACAATGGGTTACTAGAACAAACTCCGAGAAGAAGAGACTCTCGAAGTCTGTCCAAAGTAGACATGCCTTGTCATGCAACTGGAGCATCAAGTTACACCATCTAGATGTTGCTGCGTGCAGGAGACTCGCAGCAAGAATCACCATAAGATCAGATAGTGTCCCTACTAATCTGAAAACCCCGACGACAGCCTCCTGCCAATCCTCGGCTGCCTATGGGTTTGTCCCTCCACAGAACTGGGGCGGCCACTATCACTAAAACTCGTGAAGCACACTCAGGCAGCCTGCACTCTCTGCTATTGGGGATGGTGGTATCGGTAGCCCATGGGGTAGTGGAACCGCTGGTGCCTCCGCTGTGATGGGGCCCTACACCGAGGCCTCGTCGATCAGTGTGTTGCCATCTCGTACGCGCCTAGGAACCCTAGTTGGCTGCCTTCATGGGGCTATCCTGAAAAGAACTAGGTGCACCATGGTCAAAACAGTATACCTGTTGAGCTGACTCAATGTAATCACAAATAAATTTTTTCAAAGGAAACACTCACGCAATCAGGGCTTTCATGCACTGAGTCGGAAAGCATAGGTCAGGGACCTGGTTTATGGATACGTCGGCCGTCGAACCAAAACTGGACTCCCTGGACTGAAAACCACAATCAATACTCTTAACACTATTGCATCACATTAAAATAGATCAGATTTCAGAGCTCTGCGGTAGAACCGACTCCTCTGATACAAATTTGTCATGACCTGTCCTCAGGGCACATGCCGTGACTACCCCCTGACCGACTTCCATAGGCCAGGGACTTGAGACTAGCACCAAAGGTGTAAATCCCAATAAAAGGGAAGGGATTGCCTTTATAAAAGTAAAAAAACACAACAGAGTATACAAATGAAATAAACACTTTTTAATGTGAGTAAAAAAGTAAGTGCTGAAAAGTAAATGGGCATGTATACAAACCCAACAGAAAGTACAGAACAACTAAAAAGCTAATATAACTACAGTAAAGTAAAACAGCAACAACTGAGTCGTCCTCCAGGAATCCCACCTGATGTGTGGGTATAAAGGGTCTCCACAGAACCTCGGGTCTATCCGTCTCCTCCATGTACTTCTCGTCAAGTGGTCCACCTCCGGGAACCGTCCAGCTCCAGAAGTCTCTACCTCGATCAGTTCTGTATATCGTCTACATCCAACTCAATGTTGTGCGGGCATATCACGTGTAGGGGTGAGTATAACGATACTCAGTAGGTACCTCGAGACCCTCAAGGTCTCACAATATCTACTAAGGATAAACAATAAGTAAGATACAAAACATGGTGCATCAACCAAACATACTTAGGTATATGCACATACATATACCTAAGTCATAAATTAAAATTCGGCTCCAACTCTCGATCCCAAGCACAACCCCAATCCACAGATGTAGTAAAATCAATCACATCAATGATAATGATTGAAAGTCAAGACTCAGCTAACACAGGCATACATCTTTTCTATAGAGATTGAGATGATCAGATATAGTCACTGATTCATCTAAGCTATCAGAACCACATAGGATACTAGACTACATAAGCTATCGGAACCACGTAAGATACTAGACCAGCTAATTTTTCGGACCCACATAGGATACTAGTACAAAAGTCAAACTGTCGAACCCATGGAGGATTCCAGTATAGTTGTTGTTGTTGTCGAACCCATGGAGGATTACAGTACTTTGTCATCGTCTTTGAACCCATGGAGGATTCTAGTATGATTTTCAACAACTTCGAACCAACAAACGATTCCAGTATGGTAGTAGTTGCAGTCATAGCCAGCTCTAGGGTTTCCACACATAGCACGCTCGATTCTGGGAGGGTCTACTCTGAAATACAAGGGGTAGATACATCAACTATCAGGATGTCTTGATTTTATGTATCCTGAAGTTCCGGCTTATCAAAAGGAACTCAAAGCGACAGATGGAGCATTAATTGGACGCCTGGTCTGAGAGTTATTGGCTATCCCGTTCCAGGGTCCCGATTTGAAATATGCTCGTTCCAAACCCGACCATTTTACAATGTTATCCAAAAGTCACTAAGAGTATCGCAAAAGGACCTCCTCGTTGTAAGGGTCCCAGTTCCACAGACGGTGCATCAATCAGATGCGTAGTCATATAGTTATTCACATTTAAGTGAAAATGGGCCCATCCCATTAAGCTCAGTGGGCTGGTGGGTCGGGTCAACCCGGATTTGGCGGGTCCGACCCAGCAGAGGGTCGGACTGGCCCAATGAGTCATGCGGCCTGCCCCGAGGGGAGCGGCCCGACCTAAAGGGGCGTGGCCTGGCCAAGCGCGGCGCGGTAGGGCGCGACTTCTCCTAGATGGCCGAGCAGTCAGAGGGGGGGGGGCTCTTTCCCAAACTGGCGGTGTCGAGCGGTGCCGCCCTCCCAACCTACCGGCCGAAGCCTGTCGGACTTCCTGGTGAGCGCCCCGCACGGGAGGGATGCAGTCCATACAGGGTGGCTCCTAGATTTCACCGCGGCTCCTTCATATCGGCCGACTGCCGAGTCGTCCGGTTCACCGCCGAGTGGCCCGTGGCGGGCGGGACACAGTTCTCCACTATGCAGCACCCCTTGTGGTGTCGCAGTCTCTTCGGTCTAGCCATCCATGGTAGGCCGGTTCATCCTTGGCCGAGCGGCCCGCGATTACGGGCCGCAGTTCATCCCCACGCTAACGCCACATTCTCTCCTCGAAAACTTTCTATCATGGTCTCCATCACAAACAAAAGAGATTATAGTGGGTTGTCGGGCCATGTGCATTCAGCCTGCACCCTCCATGTTAGGTAGTAGTAGTTGGCCAAATACAAACTATGATTTTCAACGAAGAACGGGGTAGAAAAATAATCACCAAAAAATGAACAAACCCCTACATCAGTTTCAAGAGCGGAGTATATCAACGAGTTGCAGAAGTCAAACGTCGCGGAGGTCGGGCGTCGCAGAATAAGGACGTCGATTCCGTTGATGTCAAGGTTCATCAAAAGGGAAGTGTCGATGGAAAAGTCCTTCTCTTTCTTCGTCGGAGTTGTTCTTAGTTGAAGAACGGAGTTCGCTCTGATTTAGCAAAGGTTCCTCACACCAAAATATTTTCCAAGAAAATATTAAAGTAAGGATTATCCCTTAATTATAAACATGCCATGTAATTCAAAAAGTTTCAAAAATTAGAGAAGTCAATTCAATAATTTATCAATAAATGAAACATGTTGGAAAAGATTACGGGAGATAGAGAATAAAGTGAAGACTCACAATTTTTGAGGGAGAGTTGTCATAATAAATACAAGGGGAGTAAAATGGGGGGGTTTCAAGGGTGTTGAGAGGAGGTGATAAGTTGGGGCTCGTGTGGGCCCCACCACATGAATTCCTCTCATGGGAGGTTATGTGGGTGTGGGCCCACCACTGACTCCCCATTGTATGAAATAACTAATATCCTTAAAATAAGATTATTTTCCACAAATTTTATTTATTTTATTTTAAATCCCCAAATATTAACTCTCAACCCGCATAAAACGCAACTGCGGTAATGCTCCCACTAAAAGAATATCAGCACTGCAAGGCTTATTGGTGTCCTCAGACTTCAATTCCGAGCATGGGTTCAAAAGATAGAAAAAAAAACACGTACATTTACTGAACATACATGAACAAAACGTCATAAATTGATTTCGGGCACACCGGGCCTCGGAATCAAGTGCCGCCAAAAACCCCAGACTCGTAAAATTCAAATGTATTTAATAAAAAGAATTCTTGAAATTTCGAGATCTTTACATTTTAATTTATTATTATGTGTTTTAAATGAATTATTTTATTGAAACTTGTTTGTTTTTTTAGGAGAATTTTCATTTACATCATACATTCAATGGAAATTGATGATAAATAAAAATGTAATATTATATTTGTTTTCACTAGACAAATTATTTACCATATATTTAGGCCCCATATTGAGTTTTATCTACAAATCTGATTTTTTAAAAAACATTTTTCATTTTCATAAAGGATGGTTAAGTAGAGGAAATCTAAAATAAAATTTTGTAGAGATTATCCTTAAATTAAAATAATCCATTATTTTAAAATCTATTTTTTTATGGGAACAATTCAGAAAAACTATAAGTGTCAACTTTATACATTATTTTTTAATGTATGATTTATCGAATAATTAAATAAAGCTTTTATAATGAAATGATCCTTACATTTCGAATAAATAATTCCTGACTTAAAAATAATTATTATTTAATTTTAAGGATATTTCTTTATAGTAGGTATCAAAGAAAAGTTTATAAATCATTTTAGGTTCGGATAGTGTTAATAGCTTTATAATGGAATATTTTCCATTATGGATAAGAGGAAATTATATATAATTTTATGACAACAATGTTTCATAATTTAAAAAATTTCTATTTATAATGGTTTTCCATAGAAGAAATGGTGACGATGTTATGAGAATGAATGAAGAGTGAAATTTTCTTTCCAAATTAGAATCCTAATATTTTTGGATATGGAATAGAATAGTTTTTTTGTAGTGAATTATTAGTTTAAACAAGATCTAAATATTGGTGGTATTAATGCTATAGAAGAACATAATTTAAAAAAGAAACATAATAATATTTTATAAGTTCATTAGAAAAAATTCCCCATCATTCAAAGGATCATCTGACCCTTTGATTGCCAAAAGATGAATAAATTCTCTAGAATTATTTTTTGTTGTAATGAGATGTTTAGTATATCAAAAGGTAACTCTTTTGATTTATCCTTTTACGGTGAAGTGGATCGATAATGGTCTTTGATTAAGAAGGAAAGGAAGAATGTTGATTTTCTTGTCGCTTAATTAGAAAAATTTTAGAATATTTTCCTAAATAAATATATCATTAATAATTTCTGTCTTATGATGAATAAAAAAATCTTTGAATTAAGGAAAATTTCTATGGATTTTGTGTAGGATTAAAAATCATATTTCACATGGTTTTCCTAGGTATATACCATAATTCTTTCTAGAAATTGGAATTAAAATAAATGAATTTTACTCGGCATGAAAACCATGCTTGTGATGAGCAGTGAATGCTTGTGAGATTAATGTTGTTTACTATAACGAGAATGTTGAGATAGATTTTTCCTGAAAATATGTCATTGGAGATGAAAATATAAATAAATAGTCAAATTTGGAGAATCTTGAGAAGTAACAAAATAATAATATTAGAGGTTAGCCACCAAAATTTTACATGACATCTAAAATAAATTTTGGGGAATGTATGTTTGGATATGTAATGTGTTATAGGTGTGGTATTTTTGGTCACACGGATCATGTGTAACACCCCTAGAAAAGTGATACTTAAAAAGGCTAAATATTACTACCATGTCAACAAGGTGAACCTTTCTTTTCAGGAGCGTACCAGATTAGAACTCCAAAGTTAAGAATGCTTGGTCTGGAGTAGTATTCAAGATGTGTGACCTTATGGGAAGTATCTTAGGGTGTTTGTTAGTGAGGACCAAACAAACTGAAAGAACATGTGTTTGTTTGTGGGGATAATCATTAGTCTGATAAGAAAGCCTCGTGAGTAATAACCTATGGTGTGCTGGGAAGTCAACCAAGGTATTATAGACAACCCATGGGGTCAAATGAAATGGTTCATGGCCTGGGGAGGCGGGTCGTGAAAAATGTTATCAAAGCCAATACCCACCCAGAAGTGCTTCGGCACTTCCTGCGTTTGAGGCTTGGAGTCCACAATGAGGGTGTTGTGCTTTAATGGGATGGATAATGTAACACCGCTGGAAAATTGAGACTTAAAAAGGCTAAATGTTACTACCCATGTCATCAAGGTGAACCTTTATTTTCAAGATCGTACTTGATTAGAACTCCACAGTTAAGCATGCTTGTCCTGGAGTAGTAATCAGGATTGGGTGACCTTCTGGTAAGTTTCCCAGGGTGTGTGTGAGTGAGGAAAAAACACACTGAAAGAACATGTGTTGGTATGTGGGGAGAGTCATCAGTCTGATAAGCAACTATATTGAGTAATAGCATATGGTGTGCTGGGAAAGCAACCAAGGTATTACAGGATACCCATGGGGTTAGATGACAAGGTTCATGGCCCGGGGATTCGGGTCTTGACATCATGATTGTAAGATAAAGAATCCTCAAAAATCCAAGAGTTAGATAACTAATATACAATAAATAGTGAGATTCATTAGAAAAAAATGAGTTTTTACATATGTTAATGTGTTTCTGAATTTACTCTGGGTGGAAATCATCATAATTAGAAGAAAAAAATTATTGAAAAATTATTTTATACATCTAAAATTGATGTTTTTTAATCTACTGAGGTTCTAATAGATCAAGGGAGAATAATATTTTATAATGGTCAGTTATAAAATTATTTAAAAAATGAAACTATAATGATTTTTAAGTTATGTATGTACGTTTTGAGACATTTTTTGAGTTTTCATATATATCTGAAAAATATATTTTTAGGTAAAATTTATTTTAGGAATAATGACATTTCAAGTTACATATATATTTTTAATTTTATGGTTAACCATTAAGGTTAATTTGATAAATGATTCTATTTTAAAAATTATAAAGAAATTTATTATAAATATTGTAAAAAATGTTTCATTAAAAAGTTTAGTAAATTTTTTATTAAATCAATAATTTTATTTCATGGATCTCCATTGCTTTATCAATGTTATAGGAAATTTAATACAGTTTTTATGAAAATAGTTAACCCACATGATGGGTGATAACCCATCACATCTGTAAAGGAATGAACCCATGATCAACAAATGTTAATAGTTTAGTGCCCACCGCTATCCAACTCAATGTACAAGATAATGTAACATTGTGTTCTTTGATTGATGTTTGAAAAAAGTATTAATGTTGAATTATTGGTTCTACTATTGATGTATAGAGATTAATTTATTAAATTAGATATTTTTTCCAATCCATATTTATTTTTCAAAATCTTTATAGACACCTGTAAATAATTTTCCCTCTTTTATGGATCATATGGTCCATTAAATATGAATTTTAGTGCTTCGAGCATAATATTTTCATTTTTTGGAGTACATTATGAATTTTAAATATTTCAAACAACAACCAATGCATGAATTTTGAATATAAAATTGAATATTGTCATGTATGAATATGTCATTATATTCAAAGATAGTGAAGGAAATCCTTAGATTTAGGAATGTGATATTGAAATAAAATTATTTTCTGATTACATTAGGATACGATAAATTATTTGGCCTTTTATATTATAATAAATATAAATTTTTTAGACTCTTATATTTCTGTTAATCATTCATATGATTAAGATCTATGAAATAAATCATCCACTATGACTATTTATGATTTTCATCCATGTCCATGTCATAACATCCCATATATGATATCCTATTTAGAAAACTTTTTTTTTGTATTCAATTTAAACTCCATACTCCCCATTATCACATATTAAGATGTTTTTTTATAAAATAGATTTGAAATGTGGTATTTTCAAAAATGATAATCCAAAATGTGGATACATTGATTATTGTGATAAACATGAAATTGTGATGACACAATTTATTATTGGATAGGATGATATATCACATTGAGATTTAAAAATTAGAAAATAATCACTGATATAAAAAATAATAGGAAAAAATATTAATTTGAAATTTAACATGATACAAAATTTAAAAATAGTTTTTTATGAAAAACATTAATCTCTTTATTTTATTTTGGTACACACAACCCCTATATTTTTATTCTCAATATTATAAAATTCAAACCACACCAATTTTAAATGAAATTTGAAATATTATTAAAATATTATTATTTTCTGTAATAATTATATCATATTATTTATATTTTTCAAAACAATTTATGAATTTTATTTAAAATATATAGTTACTTATTGGTTATTAATAGGATTATAGTCATTTAAATGAAAATAATGATTTTTGAAAGCATAATGTTTTATAAATGAATTATTGGTCATGTTTTGCACATATAAATTGAAACTCATTTTCACAACATTTATAAATTTTTTTTAAACAAATAAGATCCATTTTTTAAATATTAATAACACATTTACCTTAGGATACATTTTTTGTTTTTTAGAGAATCTTATTTTTTTGATCAGTAGTGAAAAATATTGAATTTTAATTGAAAAATACCTTTTCATTTAAATTATTTATAATAATAAATTTTATTTATAGTTGGTTTTAATGTAAAATTAGATAAATTATATATAAATTATTCCAATTTATTTAATTTTAATCATTTTCATATTTAATTTTGATATAGAAAATTGTAATGTTTTGACGATTTTCAATTTAATACCCTGCTTTTTCATCACGTGTGCAAGGTTAATTTTAAAATAAAATTATTTACTTATCTAAGTTGATTTTTGAAAAATGAATTCTATAATTATAATCACAAAAAATTCTATTATATAATAAGGTAAACAAAATTTTTAACATAATTATTAGTCGAAACAAGTAAAATTAGTTTCTACTGTTAATGTTAGAACATGGTTTTACGCAATACATGTCGTTAAAATAAAATTAATTTTATAAAAATATTGAATAGTTATTTAATATATTGGAAAAAATATTTCCAATTATTATTTGTAAATAATCTAGTTAGTATCATTTCAAAAGTATTGTTAACGGATAAATGCCCTAGGAGTATAAACATATAATAGTTAAAGTCATAAAAACAAAATAGGAAAAAATGATTTAACTTAAAGAATAAGGAATAAGGTGAAAAACAATTTTTTATATATTCAAGTATTTTAAAGACCACATGAACCCTAAAATTAATTATTAGTATATTCTGGAAGCAAATTTTGTAAGTGAGACCTACAAATGGTGAATAATTTTCAGTATTTACAAAAAACACTCCTCAAATATAATTAAGGGAAACACACTCCCCTCAGTTCATAAAAAATATAATGAGTTATTGTTAAACCAAAACCTACCAAAATAATTTCAAAACTCCCATACACTCATAAATGATGCATTTTTTTGGGAATAGTTCTATCTAATGAAGACATTTGGTGGAAAAATAAGGAGGATACCAAAAGAAGAGGTAACATTTTTCAACGAGCTTCTCTATTTTGTTTCTTTTTCCACCATCTTCAATTATTATCAAATGGCTCAAATATAAAAAAATTTTATATTAATTATATTTATTTTTTATTATGGTAATTATATTACTTAAATAATTTTATTCTTCCTTAAAATTGGTTACAAACCCATCATTCAGGTGTATGGTGGAATATCACATCATGACCTAATGTCATTCATTTTTTCATTAATACATCTAATGGTCAGATATGATGCAGGATATAATGTATAAAAATTATTATTACTACATTATAATACCTATGAAACATTATATGGTTTATAATATTTTTCATTCCATAAATTATTGTACCCAATAACGTCACTAATGTTTATGTCAGACTACCACCTCATGAAGAGAAAGTATTCATTATTCACTGATGTGATACATTGAAGGTAATATGTGTCATGAAAATGAAAATTTGTGATATAAATTTCGAAATAATGATAGTGAGGAAATATTTATAATTCTAGAAATATAATATATCAATTTTTCTTTTTCATCTTCACTCAATAAAAAATGGATTACTTCATTCTCAAATGTGTCGACAACCACAGTCATGAACTGATATGACATTCTTTTCATTAAGAAATGACATGGATAATGAATATAATTAAATCATATGTCATATATGATATTTTTAAAATTTTATAAATAAAACATATTATATACCATGTTTCTATTATATTTATTGATAAATTGAAATGTCATTCATGTGTACGTACATCTTACCACATCCAAGAAGGTAAAATACTTAGTTACTCAAAAACTTTTCTGATGATTGTTTATAAAATTATAATTTATTTAGAAATATGATAAATATATAATTATTATTAATATGGGTATTATCAAATAATAAATTCATTGAACCAAGTAATCCTTACAAATACTATTTTCACATATCATCTATATATTCTCAAAACATTTTATGTAAACTTAATTTATTAAAAAATTATATACAAAATTGTAATAGATTAAATAAAAGTCACAATGAAGGTGAAAAATAATTTCATGAAATTAAATAAATAATATAAGATTATTATTAAAGAAGATAATGTAACAAATGAAGAATCTGAGTCATATTAATAGACTTCGTCCCAATTTCATTCCATTGAGACATATTTTTATTTTTTGTAGCTTTATATTATTATAAGTTATATATATCGACCCTTTGAAAATTAAAATAATAAATTTATCTTTTCCAATGGTATAAAATTTTTTTATAATGTTTTTATTTTTGGGTGTCTTGATAAGATTGTTTCTGATGTGATAATTTACATTTCTTCCAACAAAACAATTTTTTAATGATTTACATAATACTATTTTCATTATATATATATATATATCTGAAATCATTTATTAATTTTTCAAATGGGAAAAGAGATCTAAAATTTAAATTTTATGTCACATTTTCATTATTTTATTTTTCTTAAAAATGGAATCTATTTTTATATTTTTTATATGGATTTTTTGGACAAATAATGAAAGGACTATTCTTCACGGGGACAAAAATTTTCCTCAATCATGACCATTATTTTACTTCTATCTTACATTGAGGGACATAATGTTTTCCTATATGTTAAACACAGTTCACATATTTTGGGTGTTTTTATTAAATATGGGGTTTTAATGAAATTTGTATTTTGGATTTGGGAATGGGGTTTTAAAAGAATAGTGTATTTTATATTAAAGTGTTTTTATATGGGTTATTAAGAGTTTTTCCAAGGTAATTTTGATAAAGGTTTTTTTATTGTATGGAAAATGGTAATTATATGAAATGGGTTTTCCCGATATATCTTAAATGAAGGTTTCAACCCCATTATATCTCACATGTGAGACTAATTTATTTTGTATTATGTGTTGATCCCCATTATTTCTCATAAAAATAATTTGAGACCTATATTGATTATATGATAGTTAGAACCCATTATTGGTCTCCATTGCATTGTCAAATTATTATGTTGGATATCTTCCAAATGGTTATTAAATTTGAACGGGTTTTGAATGGTTTTTATGAAAATTATTTTCAATTTCATCTAAAATGGTTTTATTTTTGATAATGTATTATAAAAGACTTATGTGACAATTTCTCATTTTTATGTGAATTATTTTTAAATCCCTCTCTAAAAAAATCTAATATAAATGTAAAAATTATATTATATTCAATTGTTTCACTAGAAAAACTGTTTTATTTCATTTTAAATTCATTAATGGTATTTTTATACTCATCAATGTTTTAAATTTTTTTACAGAAGGTTCTTAGATAGGTAAGGTAGTGCAAGAAGTCAAGTGGGATACTGTGGGGATTATCAATGAAATTAAATAATTCATTATTTTAAAAATTCTACATTATGTAAAAAATAAACACTTACCTGAAGTGTTCACATTATATTTCATGATGTTGTTACATATAAGTTATGGTATAATTTACTAAAACTAAAGACATTAAAAGAATCTTAGATGTATGAGAATGAATTATTCAAATAAAACTCAAGATTCTACAATGTTGAGGGAAGGTCCTTATAAAACATTTCATCGCACTTTTATAGTCATCATCATACTCAAATTAATTATTATAACCATAATATACCTTATGTTTTTAAATCCTCCTCATTAGAATCCTTAGGGGAAAAAATATATCCATTATGTTACCATAGTTTTAAATAAAAAAGACACAAATACTTTAATGGAAATGTAAATTTTATGTTGATCACATACTGAATGATACTCCCTAACTTCATGATTAGGATCATTAGATCAAATATATATGATAAATTCTGAAAGAGGATCCTTACAATGGTTTATATATCTTATTTTAACTTAGAAAACTAATATTGTTGTCAAATTTATTAATCCCTGTGAAATAAACATCATTGATAACCTCTTCATTTATTTTATTATGATAAAATGTGCATCCCTCTTTAGCAAACTAGATGTTAATCCCAATGTGGAGGTTCTTATCACTAGATATTCATGATTAGAACACTTTGATTCCCTTAGGTTTTGGTAAAAGTACTCCCATTGTTTCTTTTCATTGTCTATAGTTTCAAGTTCCTGGTGATGTTGTTGTATTCCTACGATGGTTGGATGGTTCAACGGTGTGTTGGTGTTTCATGGATACTATCCCATATTTTTTCTCTTTCTTGTGCGAATATATGATAGTCTGTTCTATGTTATTGATGATTGAGTCTCTTTAATAGTTCTTTTAGCATTATGAATATATGGTTCAGTATAGTTTCCAACTTGTTACTATCAATTTTATTTCATTAGTAAGATTATAATTGTGATCATCAAGGAAAATCGGGTGGTTTTGAATGTAGATAATTGTTCCATCATTGGTCATGTCGTACTGGCGAGGCCGAGTCCACTTCGATTTCTACCCTTATTTTAGTTTCCTGGCTCTTCTCCCATTTCGGTTTTTATAGAATATTTCAAATAGTTTTTAGACGTGTTGTTCGATTGGATTTCGATGTTCTATGTGGTGTGAATTTAGGATGCTCTATTTTCTCCACTTGGGATCCCACAGGTGTACCTTTTATTTATCATTGATGCTGGTGTTGGGATGATGATTATGGTCATGGGGGGGGGGGGTGATATGGGTTTTTTTATATTTCTTTTAAAATTGAATTCTGAAGTGTATATTTTGTGAGGGTCCGTCTTAACGATGGAAGAAATTTTTATGCAGGTTCCTACTTTCCCTCAAAGAGGCTTTTCAAAAAAAATTATAAAATGAATTGATGACGATAATGAAATCCAAAGACCCTTGATTTTCAAATTAAATCATTCTTCTTTAACATTTTCCTCATTACATCATTGATTATTATATTATAATTCCTTGGTAGTTTGAATTACCATCCATTCAGTGATGGATTTCACAAAATGTGACATGAGTATGGTATTTATGGAAATCCAATCAATGTAAAAATTATTTTTATCAACAAAAAGAAATTAATTTACCCCCTTTTATTGGAGGAATACCCACTCTATCATCATCATAAACATCAAGACATATATAGTCATTCATTATGATCCTTCATCAATAATAAAAAATAATAATTGAATGTGTATTTAAGGGTTAACCATGAGATGGTTCAAATAGTGTAAATTAAATTTATAATATTGTTTCATTTATAATTTATAACCTTTGATTGGTTACACTCCTTGATTAATTTATTAATATCTATACATATAAATTCATGAAAAATGAATAATGTAAAGAAAAAAATGATGAAAACTAATTTTTATAATTTTGAGACTCTATTGGAGAGTATACCCCTTAACATAGATAGTATTTATCCATGTCTCAAAAATTTATACTATAATTACAACACCGAATTAACATTATTGTGAAGAAATCACCATTCACCTATATTTTGTGGTTTTGACTTGTTATATGATTTTTATAATACCCCCCATGAATTAAAATAGAACAAAAAACCCACCAAATGTGAAATCCATACAATTAAATTTTTATTTTTAATACAAAATTATATGTCCTCCCCTTTGATTATGAATTCAAATACAAATAGAATACAAATCTCCCTAAAAATGGAATATATGAATATTACATTTCGAATAAATGCTAATTATATTGATATTTTGTCTACCACTACATATAAACCCTTGAACTTACATATCATGTTATATTCTCTAAAACTCCAGTAAGTAGTTTTCCAAAATATATACACCTCATCTATATGAACTCAATATCATTTTTCATCTACTACTTCTTACTTCCACATTAATGGGACATCATTATTAAATGAATATTTACTTTTCCCACTAATTTTATTTTGACTTAGTATCAAATTTTTATAATATTTATATCTCAAATAATTAATTTTTCCCAATATTTCAAGCATTGAAAATTGAATAAATTATTTGACTATTGATTCTCCATCCAATATCAATTTGATACAATAATCTTTTTTATTATCACATTATTTTTCATAGATTATTTTATATTGTATGAGACAAGAGATACTTCACAAAATAGAGTAAAAATTTCCTAAATTTCTTTTAAAATTTCATTATATATTATCTTCTATCTTTGACAAAGGTAAAAATAATGAAAAACATTAATCAAATCCTATAAAATCAAATTAAATAACTTTGTAATATACATGAAAAAAAATCCTGAAAGAAAATATAATAAATATAGAACAAAAATCATTTAATTCTAGTATTTTTCAAATGATATTTTTACTAAAAAATAAATAGAAAACTATTAATTACTTTATATTAATCAAATATGGTTTTAAAATGACTAATTCACTAATTATTAGAAGATACATTATGCGAATTTATTTTAATAAAGATTAAATATTCCTTGATTTTAACGATGTTTTTGTTAATTTATCATTAACATAAGTTTCACAATGTGTTTTTATAATATAAATTTTCCATGTGACATAAAAAACAAATTTCATTAATAATAACTTTTGAACATTCATATGAAAATTAATTTTTTCATAAAAAAATTAATTCTTTCATCTAAAATTCTAAAATATTTCATATGTTATTCTCCCTTTAATAAAATAAAGTAAAACATTATAATAACCTAAAAAATAATTTATTTATATTTTATGTTATTCATATGAAAAATAAATTTTCTCAAAAAAAATAAAAACTCTTCTATATAATGTTGTACATTCCACCATAGATTCAAAGTTCCAACAAATTAATTGTGGACATTATTATTTAATGATTATCTTTATATATTTAGGATACTATAAAATCAATATAGAATGATTTTAATACACCTCATGAACATAAGAATCATAATGAATCACCTCAAAATCACATCATGAACATGAATAACAACCAATACATAATTCAAGAAATTCCTCAAATCCAAGAGTTTCATCAATACCTAATTTGGTTCCTCACTTAAAAGTTATACTGATTGAATTTTATATTTTATATTTAAAATTACAAAACATAATACTTTTTACATATTCATGAAATACTCTAGTAATTTTAAAAATACCACATATATGATTTTGTGTAGCCATATATCATTTGAGTGACTATCTAAGAGCCCTTGCAGATTCTATTTGTATATGGTTTTGTTAAAACTATTACCATGTTTTCTAATTCAATCCACATTTATATGTGTGAATTTAATTTAGAGTCATAATAAAATACCATAATGTTATAACAATTGAAAATACATATTTTATGAATTATTATCATATTTGGATTAGTAATACCCATATTAATCACAATGAATATTTTATTCAAACATGTTTAATTATTAATTTCCATGAATATCATGTTTATAAAATTTGATTACATAAAATTATTATAACTATATATATTCATTTTTAATATATATTAACATAAAAATATCATCTAATGATTATATTATATCAATAAATAAAATATATAAGTGTGTATTTTAAAAATTTCATCATTCATTAACAATATCCACAATACCTTATTATGATATAAGGTATCATTAAAATTAAAATTTTCCAATATTATTATTCAATCATAATATATCTAATTTATTTACATCTAAAAATTCCCCAAATAACTCCTTATATGATATATTTATCAAATTTATTTATCTATTTAAAATATTAATTTTATATTTAATAAAAATTATTTCAATTTAGAACCTCCAAAGGTTAATCTCATTACAATCCTCTAGTAGTAGTGGGTGGATCTTTCTTGGATATACTAATTAAATCTATTGAATCCATATTGATATGTAACAATAAGAGGGATTCTTTATAGATATTAGGGGTATGAACCCTCACGTTCTTCTCTTTGTTCCAATAATTAATTACCCTCAAAATTTATATCATATTTCAATGAAATTTTAGTATTTATTTAAATAAATCATGATAATATCATCCCAATGGAGGGGGATTTCAAGTGTATCTTGAAGAGGGTGTCCTATGAGGATGTAGTCAATATATTTTTTGTTCTTAAAACTGATACTTGTCTCCATTATAGCATAATTCTGGGATACATTTATTTTTTGTGAAAATATATATTTTTTCATGTAATTAATTAGCGTATTTTATTCTTTAGTTATATATGTGTGTACAGAATGTTTTACACCCTACTTCTCTTTTTTTTTTTTGTCTGAGGTCACTTAGTGAGTTTGTAATTATTTACATTTATTTCGTTTTCTGGTGTTAAATTATTTTTGTTAACTAGGTAGTGTATAATAATGTTATAGGTGTTGTTGGACATGGATTATGTTGGATATTAATAGGAATTGGGTTTTTAGTAAAATTTATGATAGGTGGCATTGATTTTATTTATTATATTCCTGGATTACAATTTTATGTTTATATTCCTTCAACATTGTTATATATTTTATATTTCAGGACTTTTTATTTATTATACATATATAAGGATGCACATGCACTTAAATAATAATCAACATGGTCATCATCATTTTATATAGGGTTTGAGAGTGCCCTATTACTGGAATGTGTTATTGTGTCCCTATTATGGGGTTTTTGGTGGCACTTTTTAATTTTTAATTACAAAATGGTTTCATTTTTTTAATTTAATTTTAAATTGGAGTTTGATTAAATATTAATTATGAATTAAATAATTCTATTCTGAGAATGGGGATAGAAATTGTTCCTCATAATGAATACGAGGCATTATAATTAACTTTTTATCATGATTTTTTGAAAGGAAAATATGCATGTAATGTGAGATTTTGTTTAATTTAAATTTGATTTTTAAAAATTTCATTACATTTTCTAAATATAAATATATTTTTTTTGGATAATATGTTTATTTAATTTTCTTTTGTGGTTGATTCCATGTTTTCCCAATCTTGTGTGATTTTGGTGGAATCCTATTCTCACTTCCATGGTTGTATATTTTTCACTATTATAAGTGTTTTATTTATTTTTTGATGATGTTTTCCATTTAAATGAATGTGATAGGTTTGATTTGGTGAAAGAATATTCTATTAGAAGTTAGAGATGACGTTTGAAACATGTTTGGGAAATGTTTCTACTTCTCATGGGATTAAGTCCATGTGATGGGATGATGAGATATGAGATGGGGTGTGATCCATACTTGTATATCAATTTCATGTTATTATTTATTCATATTATTGTGTGAGTGTGTATCCCATGGCTTGGCCTATCCATTTTTATATGTATTATTAAGACCAATATTGGAGTGATGAGGCCTGTGATTTTGGTGATATATGTGTATCCTTGAATAAAATAGTGTGACTTAATTTCACATGTCTAGACTCCTTTAAGTTAGAAAAGATGTTTAGGGTAATTCATGTGTATTATTGTTTGAGTGAGAATAAATTGAAAATATGTTGAAACATTACCAATATTGAAAAAGAATTGATGGGTCTAGATTTCACCAGACACCCAATAATGAATCTTATGGTATGTTTCATGATTAGTGGGAGACATTTTGAACTATTTTCTTTTTACACCCTGATATTTTATGATATATTTCTCCTAGAATATATTTAATATATCTGATAGGGTGTTATATACACCACCCTAGGACTAAGAGAACTATAATATTTCATTTTACTGTAACCTAACTATTAAATTTGAGATATGAATAATAATAAAACAATTATTAAAAATATCACTATTTTTACATTAAAATAAAATATATTGTCAAATAAGTACTCAATTTTATTTATTTATTGTGTTCATGGTAAGTAGATTTTTCCTCACAAAAGGGTTTTGATTATTTATGTAAGAAAATAATATAACTAAAATTGTCTACATTATTCATGTTTGTTTGGAAAATATATTATTATTTTTAATCACGATGTAAAAATTAGTTTATATGGAGTTTCTATGAATTTTATATAATTATTAATATTTCCATGAATAATATATAATACTGAATTTTATTGAAAACATTATTTTAAGGTCATGAATTTTAAAGATATCTTTTATTTTTAAATATTATAAAAGTAACATTAGTTCAAATATACTATTAATAATCAAATTATGTTCATTAGCATAAATTTTATATTTGATTTTGGTACGAGAAATGTTTATTCTTAAGAAATCAGTTTTTCTACAAACCACATTTCATTGCATTTTTTGGGTTTCATTGTAAACTAAATTTTGGCCAAACCCATGAATTGAATTTAAATAATAACATGTTATTTCTGGAATTATAATTTTTATCTTTTTTATTGATTAAATATTTGAATTAAGTGTAAATTAATAATATGATGATAAAAAATGGTTGACTGTGGTTAAGGAAAAAAATGTTTATTGGGGGGATAAAATAATTGATAATGGAAACATTTCCAATTAAACATGTATAAAACATTTTTTATGGATATTTTAACATCATTATTTCTATCCTTTTAATATCTACCATTTAAATGAATTTGGGTTTATTATGTCTTTATTATAATATAATCACATAAGAATTTCGATCTGGATCCCCTCCCGAACTTATAAAATGAAAGCACTGCATTAAATTATATAATTCAAATTGAGTAAAATATCCCAACTAAACCTTATATAATTATATTCCCAACATCCCTATCATTGAATTGTAGTTTATTACAATCTAAAATGAAAAATAAATGGATCCATAATAAATTATCTGTATGTTCCATAACAAAGAAGTTGTAATCATTCTACACATCATATTTCGAAATTATTATTATTCATACTAAAATAATGATATAGTATAATTCATAAAATATTAACTGAATTATCATCAATATAATGAAATTTTATTTTGTTTTTTAACCCCATTATACACCTATTATCTATAAAACGTAAAGTAAAAAAATTTCTCTTGTGTACGTGTTGAATACAACCTCAACAAAAAAAGACAATTAATTTCCCCTCAAAATAAATAATGAATGGTTATTAATTTATTTTTATTGTTTCAAATTTAAATTTATGATATAAATATAATTATATAATTATATTATCATATATAACTTCTCACATTCCCTTATCTTCAAGAATAATAACATTGCTCATGCGTAAACGTGGACTACCACCTCCACGACTTGATGTTATTAATTAATCAATTTAAATTTCAATGGATAGTTTTAAGGTTATATTTAATGAATATATATTATATCTATGATATATTTAATGATCCCTAAATGGTTAATTCGTATTTAACATTTTTCATTCTACCAATTGAAAAGTGAAAACCATATTTGTGACAACATATCTCTAATCATTTCCACAAACAAGGAAATTGCTTATTATAAATATATATTTTATTAATGAAACTAAAGAAATATATATATATATAATATGATATTTATATCATTATTATAGTAATATATATCGTATATCCCTGACCAATGGATATGGACTGAAACAGATGAACTGGAAATATAAAAAAAATGAAACAATAAAAACTCAAAAATGATGATTATAATTATTCATAAATGGGTATATATTTTTTATATGTGGGTTATATATGTTATTATATGTATTTAAATTATAATTTTGTAGAAATATTATTAATTTCAAATTATTATTTAGGAGGATTGAGAGCATTTAAGATAAGTCGATCTTGACTTCAATGATTTGTGTTACTTTTTCATTTCTTGTCATGATTAGTTATGATTGATTTTTTATTGATCCAAATTTTGGAACTACCGCTCAATTATTATATTAATATTATTATACTATTAATATTTCATGATATTCTATGTCTTCCTTTAATTTTCCCCTCAATAAGTGCTAATGCGACAAAAATAATTTGTTTTAATTTAAAAACTACTTTGTTATCTCGTCAGTCAAATATAAAAATTCCTTCACATCTTGGTATTAAATAATATTTTTTTCATATTTGTCAATAATTTTTTGAAGTCATCAGAACCCTTTTTTTTATTTTTAAAAAAATGAATAATGAGTATATTTTTCATATTTTTCCAATGTGGTAATTTTAAATTTTTTTTGAAAATTTAAAAGAAATCAATGCCTTAACGTACATGAAATGAATATAATTTTATTCATTCATGAAAAATAAAATGATTTAATAATACATTTTCAATATTAAAATAATATTTTTTAAGAAAAGTCCATCATTATTTCTAAAATTTATATATTTTAAATATTTTATTTAAAAATGAAGATGGATTTTTTCTCCTAAAATACCGCAAGGATTATTGAATGAATTTTTTAATTTATAATTTAATTTTTTTCTTATTTAATATGATCTTTAAGGGATATGATATGATGATACAACACATCTTTTTTATCTGGATGGTTTATGATTATGATGATGTCATTTTATGAAACACATTTATCATCTATGGGTAATGTTACAAAAATGTATTGAAATATTTATTATGCCTATTTATATTCCATAGGCTATGACTTATGTAGAAATATTTAATGATAATATAGAACACAAATAAATTGAATATTACTAGTTGAGGGTTTCTAGTAGAATCATTCATCCCATTATTGTATTGGGTAATGATGGATATCTCATGATATAATATGGGTCGGAATATGGAGTGAACCACATATATTGAGGGATTTTATCCACTTTGACAATCATGGGAGTGAACCTTGAATAATGATATGTTGAATTGAGGAGTGAACATAAAGCACATTGAATATCATGTCCATGATCCTTAACAATATAAATATTTTTTTATAAATTTTTTTATGCTAGAACCGTATATATTATTGTGAGGTTATACTTTCATGGATAGTGTTCTCTAATTAAATTATGATTAATTTCTTATGATGTTACAATAATTAATCCAACACCCATTTTTATGATATATGATTTGCTGGGTATTGTTTTAAAATGATAATGTCAGGCTATCATCCCCTTATTCTCAAATTATATTTAAGTGATATTTGTTATATCAAATTATTACACATAGTGAGAAACTATTCTCCGGATTTCTCATGTTTCATTCCTAGAGATTATCAATAATGGATTTATGTTTGGATTTTATATTTTTCGAACCAGTTTTGATGGAAATTTTAACATGTTATATAAAAATATCACATATTTTTTTATGTATCCATGTTTCCATAGGATCTATACCTATATCTTTCGAACACTGATCATAATCCTATATTAAAAATATTTATTTAATATTATGAAATAATTATTTTTGAACATTATTTGTCCTTGTACATGGGCTCATAGTATTATATGTTACTATTGGGAATAATACCGAGAAAACATTGGTGAGAACCCTTAGAATAATCCTATGTAAAATAGAGTATACTATGTTATGATAAAAAAAATGGGTCTGGAATCCCTAGAAAAACATATTTTCTTTGAAAATATTATTTAGAAATAATTTCAAATATATGAATATTGGGGTAACATCCCCAAAACAATTTCAACTACAAATCCACAATCATATTGGTGGATAGTTATTATTCCCATTATACAGTCTAGGTTTTGGACTCTTGTGGGTTATCTTGGGTTTAATCAGAATTATATATATGAAACACTATAGAGATTGAATATATGGTGATTATAAATAGCCTTGTTTACTCCTAATGTGTCATATAATGAAAAAAAAATTCATGATTTATATATACTATAAATTACTACTCAAGGTTATGTATTTCCCACAACAATTTTTTTATTCACACTATTCATTTTAATATAAATAATTATTTGGAACATGAATGACCCTATTAATAACAAATGTGATGGAAAATGATATTATTATACACCTATGGAATAAAATACTATGGTATATGTAATAAAAAATCATGTTTATATTATTATATGAATTTCTCAAGAAATGAGTCTTGATTATCCTCTAAATGAATAATGTATGGATAACATTTTTTGTTATGTCATTCCGGGTTCAACATAAACCATTCATTATTATGGCCATTTAACCATTCGTTGATTATAAATGGATTTTTAGAATACAGATTATATTTTTTTATAAAATCAACTGAAAATGAAATTTTTATTTTAGTTAGTAATATTTAGGAATGAAAAGATGATAATTTAAAGTCATTTATCTAGAACAATGTGAAACATAATAAAATTTACTCCATAGATAGGATTATTGTGAACATATTTTTTAATAATTACTTTACTCATAATATTTTGATCAAAATATAGATGTAATTATTTTTGAAAATGTAGAATAATGATGAATAAATTAGTACCTATGAAGAATATTTAAAAATATTGTTGATGTACACTCCTTATATTATCAACAAAACATATATGAGGATTATAGATTATTTAGCATCTTAAATCCATTTATATGAAGGGTATTATCAATATGGGAGTTTTGTATATATGAATAATTTTTTTGTTTAATATCATGGTTTAAATAGAGGATAGATTTATTCATCAATGTAAAATTTTTTATATGAAATGAATGATTGAATTCAAAGGGAACAAGAATAAAAAAACCATATAGTAAATAAGATTATTGTTTTTTTATGTTTTATTTTTGGATTGTAAATTGGAGTAAATTATGTTGGAGGGACCTGATAATAATTCTTATGTGGATTTTTAATACATTGGTTAATGGAATACTGAATTTATAGTAATATTATGATTATATTAATGGATAAAAATAATAATAGAACTGACCACCACACTCAATTGTTTAGAATATAGATTTTGTTGTCATTATTCAAATGTGTTTGAAAATTTGTAGCCTAATTATGATGATGGACATCCACACCCTCTATGGTTTATATACAAATGGAAATCTCTTGAGATTACTATTTATGATGTGGGTTATGATAAAATGGTGGTGAAGTGTATACACAAATTCCACTCATAAACTAAAAATGCATTATTTTATTTTGGTGTTATCCATTAATTTATGTTTTTGGAATTACGTATCAGTATCACAGCATAAGATAAATGATTATTAGTTAAATTATTATATAATCCCCTCAATGATATGATTATCACATCTCATGTATATGATTCTTCTATGATTTATGTTTATTGGAATATTATTCCTATAAATCTAATTATTCTAGGAATAGTTTATTGTGATGTTATTTTAGAAATGGATTGATTTATATGACCTAATCACCACATTAATTTTCATGGATTGGAAGAAATTTTTCATATTATAAAGCAATTTGTGAACATGTATCCATGATATGATAAAATCGAACATCCGAGAGAAATTAAATCCAATGTATGGGTTTTGGTTCATATTCAAATAGTTTGTTTATCTCAGATGGTTTGGGAGAAACCCATCATCTAATATATGCCTATTTTGTGATTTTTTATATGATTTTATTGGATCATTCCATTCTTCATGTGAAATTTAGTTTTGCATTTTTAATTGAACTCAAACTAGGTTCATAATGTATGTCATTAAATCTGTGTATAATTGTCCTTATTAAGTTGCAAAAATTGAAGAAATTACTCTCTTATAAACATTATAAGGTATTAATTCAACCATATTCTTCCACATGGGATTAATATATTATTATTTTTATAAACAATGATTTATTAATACGACTCTATATTGATTATTAGGATTGTTATAAGATCAAAAGGACTAACAAGTATCCTTTCACAAACTAGCATGAGCATGCTAGTATACTAAATCTTGATCTAGTAATGAAAAATTCCCAATAGAATAATCAATCTCCATAGGTAGATATGTTTTACCAGTGATTGTATAATTATTAATAATGAATTTATTTTTCAAAAAAAAGTAGAAAATAGTCACTACTAGAATATGTGCACGCACTCCTCAATTAAAATGTATAAAAAGGTAGATTAATAACCAAATTTTTTATCATCAAATGTGTAAATTTCATTCTAATAATGGACTAGAAAATCCATATAATATAGGGATCACATCTCCACCATTTACCATCATAAATCAAAATCTCAATATTTAAGGACACACACTAAATAAATTTTTTTTATTACTTTACATGGAACGAGCATAAGATAAATAACAAATTCTTAATAGGGAATATATATTTTCTGAAAAAGAGCATATAAAATCCATAAAAATAGTTCATAACATATTCAATAATAATAAAAAAATTTCTTATTTCAAAATAAATAAATTATGGCATGGATTCGTATTTAAATATTTATAAGAAAACATGCTACCTGCTCAAAAGTATGAAGATATATGAAAATAATATGAAATTTACATTTTATTAAAAATGATAATAAAAAATTATATTCATTAATAAAATATAAATTTAAATACTTAATATATACTGAAGTGAAACAAAATAATGAACCATGATCTTATTCCAGAGGATACTTTATTTTTCAGAAATTCAATCCTACCACTTTTGAATCATCATCGTTGAAAAAGATATATGTGAATAGTTAAATAAACAGCATAATGAAAAACCATTAAAATAAATAAATCAAAACCCCATTAGGGTACCCATCATAGTTAATCATGTCAAAATTATTTTAGTTAGTGTTTTCATTATCAATCAATTTCAATGGTTTCATATTGTTATTATGCTTTTTCAAATCACCCACTAACTACCCAAGACCAAATTTGGATAAAAAAACCAATAACTAAGTCATGGGATAATAAATATTTTCAAATTATATCATCACTCATAGATCAATTTCAAAATTTTAGATTCAAAATAAATTTTACTTTTAATAATAAATCATATGCTTTTTTCAAGTTGTGCATTTTACCATAATCATTCAACTAGAGAATATTTTCTCATGAATCCAAATAAAATATTTTCATGTAATACAATTTCATTTCAATATTTTATTTTCCTAAAAATCAACCAATTTTTTTTCATTTTTGAAATGGTTATCTTTCACAATTTCATTCCATTTTTAAAACAAACTTCATATCATTATAAATACATGATTTAAAATCAATTAAAAATATATTTAATTCAATATATAATAATAGTGTTTAAATTGTAGGGTAAAGACTTATAGAAACAAATACTATTATTATTGGGATAATATCAACATAAAAACAACAATAAGAACAACCATATAAGTATGGAGTCACATGAGATCATATATTCAAATCTGGAACCGAGATCAGTCAAAACTGAAATTAAATCCATTAATAACATGATGATCAAGCTATAACAACACATTTTTATTACACATTATTTCGTGATTTATTATATATATTTACAAATAATACAAGCTATAAGATCTATAATTATAGTGTATTTGGAAAATTTGTTACATATCATAACATCTAGAACATCTGATACGAGAACATTATTGAAAACATTCATAACAAAATTCTAAAATTCCATGGATTTTAACACAATAAGGGATAACCTATGTAAAAACATAAGAAATGGATGAGGAAAAATTCTTATTAATTTCATAACCATATTATAATGTAATACATGTTATAGAATAAGCATAAAAATGGGTAATAAAGGGAATAATAATATTAAGGAATGATATATCAAGATAATCTAATGGAAATATGCGAAACAAGGAAAAAACAAAAAATAGTATATCATAATCATATGTCACGGGGAACCGACAAGACAAAATGAATTAAAAAAGTACCCTAATATAATCAAGTTCACTCCCCTTCCCAACATGTCACGTTGTAATACTAAACAATACCTAATTAATTGAAAAACATTAGAATTTCAGGTACACCTATCACAATCATTTCATTCATAGGATTATATATGCCGCATAGATCATACAACAAGGATTAATTAATAATTATATTTTCATACATGATTAGGGAGATAAGAATGAATTAAATTAATTCTGATTTAAAATATGTATAATTGTATAAATATAAACACCGTGGATAGTAAATGGGTATTGTATTCACTATATAATTATTATGGCAAGGAATATCACAGTGAAACTTTGGATGTATAAGGATATAATATAATAATTAATAGAAAGGGTTTATTAGATATAATTTAGTATAACATAATTTTTACATAAAATAGGATGTAATTGGTAAATCTAAACTTCTAACCAAACATAAGGAGTTGGAAATAAAAGGAATATGATAATAAGGAAACATGGATAAAGAATATAATCTATATGGGAGTGTATTAAATTATTTATAGGGATAATGTCTAAAATTAATAAAATAATTAAAAAATTATGTAGATGTCATTCATAATCTTAAAAAAACTAAAAACCTATGAAAATATATTATATGTTTGGGAGGATTGATAATTAAATAATAAAATATATCAAATAAACACAAAACCAAATTATTTTAAAGGAAATATGATGACTTAATCTAGGATTCCTTTTACAGTGTTGATTATATTACTCTTGGTTCATTATTTCATCATAATATAAAAAGTATACTTATATGGTAATTAATTTTTACCGGAATAATCGACTATCTCAAAAAATAATGAAAAATTAACTATTGGATAATTATGAAATTATGATTCAAAAAATAATATTTTTATTATCTAAATAAGTTTATAAATATGTGATGTTTCACTTTTAAAATAAAATCTACATTTACTAAGAATTGAAGAGTTTTTTTTTGAAATAAAAATTTTCATATAATTATAAAAAATTGCAATTGACTTCATTAAAAATTATATGATCATTTATATTTGATAAAAATTATTTAATAATTATTATTTTAAAATAATTATTTTTTTAATTATCCATTAATTCATTAAAATATTAATATTCATTGAAATTTAAAAATTACTAAAAATGTTATTTGTGTTTTATTGTATCAAAATTAAAATCATTTTTAAATTAGTCATAATAAGATGAAAATATAGTCACTATTGTACAAAAAGTAGTGTATATACTTACATTACTAGGGTCATAATACACACCCATTTAATAAAATAGAAAAAAACCAATGGGTAAAGTGTGTAATGGTTAGGATTTCATGAGAATGTTAATTGCACACGGTTTGGGTCGCGATCTCAATGAGTTAGAACATCACCTGTAAATGATTTTTCTAGGGAATAAGTTTTTTTATATCATCTTAGGACTTGTCAAGGGAAATTTAGTTATGGTAAATCTCTCAAAAGATCTAATAAATGGAATTCATAAGGTCATATTAGAGAGACCTAGGCTTAACTTACATGAATATTACATCATTTAAAATGAATATTTAGTACATTACAAAAATACACGCCAGATGCATGTAATATTTTAGTGTATTTGGATTCATGGAAAAACAATCCTCTATCATGGTGAAGGATCATCAACAAATCCCATAATGATCTCCATCATTAGTACTTCTAACTAAAACATTTCATCATGACTTGGAGAATGGAAACTTGAAAAGGGTTGATCTCAAAAACTCAGTAGGGGTAAACAAGGGAGACATCTATGAATATACAGGAGTATAAGGGTATTATAAAGAGATCCTATAAATAGAAGATCATACCCTACATATCAATGATCAAAAAAAAAATCTTGAAAAACATATTGGTAGTTTAGAAGGAATGAATCATATGAATAAAAGATCACAATTCATTACAGAATAAGATAAGAATTAGACATGATGTTGTGGAAACACATAAGAACATACAGATTTCCATAGTATCCAAGGATTGAATGCCAAGAACATATTAGTGGAAAAATTATGTTACTAAATGAGGTGAACCCACCCTCTAGACCTATATTACTGAACTGAGTAAACCCTCATTCCATCCATGTCATACAGAATTGAGTAAACCCTTATTCCATCCCTTTATTATTTTTTAGAGTAAACCCTTGTTCCATAATTTTATATCGAAACCATGTAAACCCTTTTTCCATCCCGGTATTTCTTAATAGAGTAAACCCTCATTATATCATGTTATTGTTTAACAATGTAAACCCTCATTCCTTCCCTATATTACTAAACTGAGTAAACCCTCATTCATGCCCAATATTACTGAGTCGAGTAAAACCACATTCCGTACATATATTATAGAATAGAGAAAAAACCCCTCACTCCAGCCATGTCTATATCATTAGAATTAAACATTTATCCTAATTAATTAGTTAGAGATATGGGTACTACAATTCACATAATGAAATCATATATACAAGTGCTACAATATCATAAATAAACATATCCTATCCCATTAAATGAATTGTGTAAAATAAAAAATTAAGCATATCATAACATGTGGAAGGATACAAGTTTCATAATCATTTTCTCATAAATATTACCCATTAAAAGAAGTTGGATTCCAAAGAACGTAACACATGAAAGAGAAACAAGATTCATACAAATCATTCCATTAAAACATAATACATTCAGAGAAAGAGTTTGAATTAAAACATTGAATAATTTAACCATAAAGTCATGATAAGCACCAATGTATGTTATTATAGATGGGAAATATATTTTAAAGGTATTTTAAAAAATATATTACAGTAAAATTATCCTTTGCTGATTGAAAAATTATTTTTTAAACAATAGAAAATTTGAAAACAATTATATTATAAAATATCATGAACACATATAATGAAGACATGAAATCATTTGTGAATCACTTTTTCATGAAGACATTAAAAATAATCTTTAACAAATTTTAAAAAACATTTTCAATGAAAAACATGAAACAAATTAACGAATCCTTGATTTTTTTTGAAAATTATCATTGAAAATACATTGAAAAGGTATACAAAAAACTTCAAAACGATTTGAAAATAAATTTTCCGGATCAAATATAAAATAAGAATTAAAATGTTATGGTAATTGTTTTTAAGGCACATTCAAAACATGTAATTAATAATTGAAAAAAATTAAAATATTTTTTTATGAACATTTATAAAATATGTTTAAAACCATTAGGAAAACAATATTTTCATGAAAATAACTTTTAAAAAACATTCTTTTATTGGATAACCTTTTAAAACTTCAAAATGATCATTGATGAAATGATGGTGGTTAAATTCGTACATGTTATAGGTGATCAAAAGAAAATTCATTTTTCATTGTTAAATGATTAAAAAGTATACATATTTAGAATGTTAAAAAAGTATTCCCTTGAAGAGTCTTTTAAAAAAAGGCTTAAAATAACTTTTATATAATATAGGTAATGGTATAATATTCATGTAAAATCTTATAAGAAAACATATATTTTGGACGGAAGAGAGGGTAATGTCAGGCTTTCTTAAATACACTTTCTTAAAAAAATATGTACCAATGAGTAAAAAATTGTACCGATTAGTGCTTATATCATGAAATAATATAGAATAAGGAGACTAATGAATGTTATTGAGATATGGATCATAATATTTTGACAAAGTAATGATATATATAATCAATCTCAAAAGGCAATGAGATTTTATCAATAAACTCTTATAACTTGGTTTGTTGGGAATATTCTCTTCATGTAATGAAATAAAATTACATGAATCACATAATATCATGAAAATATTGAGGTTCTTGTTATTTCTTGTAAAATGGATATATATTCTTCCTAAAAAGTAGTTTAGGTGCATAAAAAACCTGAGTCTAAAATAAGGAAAATTAAGCCAAAAACATTTTTACCAATTTGGTATCTTTTGAATGTTAAACCCCATGAAAGAAGGATTATATGATGCATATGTGAATTCCCATAATTATAGGTAAAAGACAGATATATTTCAATCATGTTAATGAGATACACCACCAATGAGGAAAGAGTGGAGATCATAATATGAATCTAACAGAAATTAAAAGTGAAATGAAATTCCCATTACCTTGTGTCTTGACTCACTTCATAATCATACAAGCTTCATGTATAATAAACATATGATTTAAATAATTATTTCTAAAAAAATATTATTATATATATTAATCTATATTATTTTATTAGGAATTTATATTACACTCTTTTTAACGATATTATTCTAAGTTTCCACTTCGGGTAATATTACCATTTTTCTTCACATGTTTCTTAATTTGTTATATCGTTGATACTTATAATTATATAATGATTAAGGAATGTATAGAATGATATTACTATATGGAATATCTAGTATAATTAAATTATAAAAATCTATATAATAATGGATTTTTTAATGAAATACATAATTCATGGAGATGGTAAGTTGAACATATACATGAACGTTGTTTTCTGTTTTTTATTGACATATTGAAAGAATGTATTTAAATGATATATGCATATAAATGTATATGTATATATATAATTATTGAATTATAATTAATATTTAATATATATCATATATGTTCATTAAGCCCATCTTTAACACATTCTATGTGGTGTATTAATGAATCACATCACATTGAGGGACAATAGTCCACACTTCCAGAAAAAAATATTCTCATATTAACAGCAAATGTAAGTTAAAAATATGAGTGTTTTAAAAGGTATAAATAAGATTAAATACATAATAGATATAACATATTTCCCATATAAATATATTTTCAATCCAAATTTCCACCATGATTGGTGGTAAATGATAAATGAATAATGATTATTTCGTGAGGCAGTAGTTCACCATACACAGAAACATTATGTCAATATTCATTAGATGGAAGTGTGTGTAAGTGTAGGTAAGAAAAAATGAATAAATAAATCCTATTAACTAGATGATAGTAGTTTTTTCTCATAATAATGTACTAATGCTACTAGAGGGGGTGGAGATGAAAAATAGTGGAAATGATCTTGAGAAAAGGCTTTACCTCTTAATCGGGTTACAAATTTTATATTATTCCAGTAGGATTACATGATAGGATTTCATCCAAAAGGGGTCATTCATGGTTGAGGGGACTATTTTTGTGAGGCTATATGGGCAGATAATTTATGAACATAAATTTTTTTAGAGATGTGAGGAATGGGTAATGGTGGCAGAAAATATTGTGAAGGAAAAGGTCTCACATCGAATTTTAATAAAAAAATTTGGTGTACACATGTTCTTACATAAAAAAGTGTTAAAAAACCAAAACATCTCTATAATTGATGTTTTACTACTTAAAAGTTTACATATAATGGGTTTCTGACAAGTTTATAGGTCATTTGAGTCCTTAGGTTTATGGATTGTCACCTAATTAAGCTAAATTTGGCCTTACTAACCTTAATTAATTTTAATCACATTCTATAATTATTCTACTCAAATAATTAAGTTCATATTATTAGAAAAAAAATTCTTCTATGTCATATTTTAATAAATAAAATCATAGAATTGGGAAAATTATGAGTAACACTAATCATGTAGACTCGGAGAAACAAATGATGGTTTATAGTAAAAAAACCTTCAAAAAATTCTTAAGTTTTTATATTTAATTTCAAATTAGAGTAGATAATAAAGAATTTAATCATATTATTATATTTAATATTGATAAAATTTGATCGTAAAACATAATTATAATATCATTTCCATGAATAATTTATTATACAAAATGGCAGTTTTTAATTAAAAATTTTTATTTTCACCATTCATCTAAAAATGATGGTTTCTAGAAAAATACCAAAAATTAACAGTAGTCTAATTTTGATATTAAGAATTCAATACTAAATTTTATTTTATAAAATTAAATTTCCATATGTGACTAATATTACATTCATTAATAGAAGTAGTTCATTTGTGAAAACAGTTTTTTTACATAAACAGGAATTCACAAAAAATAATCTATTTCATTATTTATATGTTTTATTTATAGTAAAAAAATATAATAAAATTGAATATTATATATTACTAATAATATTTATATGTTTAACCACTATGTTATAATTATCTTATTTAAATAATTAATATAATAAACATATATATATATTAGAAACTCAGTGTTGTGTGTATCGTATGCCATCATAGTGTTGTGTGCATCGTATGACAAGTATGTGTTGGATGGAACATAAGACATGTGGTTGTTTATTTTAGGGAAATCAAAGTTGGTATTGTTTGTAGCATAATAAAATTCGGTATTACATGTGACAAGAATGTTTGACTGAGTGTTATAATATATATATATATATATATATATATATATATTATGAACTATTTTTAGCGTCTAATGAAATTTAAAAATATTGAAAAGATAAATTAAATCAATATAAATAATTCTAAAATTTTTAATTAGTTAAATACCACCCACAAGTGAATTTATCTTAAGAAATTCATCTGGGGAATCAATTGTTTAATTATTTAATATTTCATTCATAGAAACACACATCATAAAAATGGATACTAACACTTCCAGTAAAAAGGGAAATTTGGAATGATAACTGATACCCGATGTAATGTATAAATATGTTTCTACATGGGAGAACATAGGTGGAAAGTGTAAAAATGGGTATGGAAGAAAAAATAATAACATCTAGTTACGTTGGCGAGTGATAGAGACTGAGGTTAGGAGAATGATAATAACCAAAAATCCTAAAATCTATAGTGACATAAGGGACCTTGTAATTCATTGAAAATGTATGTATAGAACACCATTTTTGGTGTCAACATCATTTTTCCTAATGTTAATTAATTTTCATTAAAATTCTTACCTGTATTATTTCTAAAAAATGTTACAATTAATTTTTTGTTGATATAAATTACCTATTTATATATA
This sequence comes from Viscum album, assembly GCA_963277665.1. NCBI lineage: Eukaryota > Viridiplantae > Streptophyta > Magnoliopsida > Santalales > Viscaceae > Viscum > Viscum album. Next base: position 1,708,414,426 of record OY728121.1, read on the forward strand.
AAAAAGGTTAATTTTTCTTTTATAAAGTAATGACAGATCAAAAGATCAATGATATACCCTCCCATCTATCATTAGTTATCATCATCACCACAATTTTATAATAAGATTTCCAATATGCATAAATCCTCATGTGGTAAGATATTTCATAGTCTTTCTATAAATAGTTAACCATATAACCCTTTTGAAATATGAAAATATTAATAATTAGAAAGAAATCACAAGACAAGCTTCCCATTGATTCACATGTATAACACAACAAATATCTTGGTTTTCACATCCTTAAAAAGTGAATTACCTCATTATATATTCTACTGAAACTAGGTAACAACCTGAATTTCCATAAATCCTTTTGGAAAAAATGCATGATTCCTCATTAAAATCTACATTGGATTTACATCATAAATCCAAAAATGTTTTCAGCTTTAGCAGTGGTAGTATAACCCATCAATTATAAGGTCATTAATTTTTTTCATGGAAATCAATACATTCCAACTTACTTACTTATATCCCATTTTTTATTCATAATCTATTATCTTAACATACAGAACGTGTTAAGGGTTACCTTCCATTAGTCAAAATGTTATCTTTTATGATATAACCTTTCTGGTCCATCGGGATCATTCATCATATTCCTGTTAATCATTAGAAAAAACATAAATTGAACAATCCAAGAATAATTAACTATTCATAATTTTGGAATGAAAATACATAAATAATTTGATTTCTTTATTCAAAATCAATTAATAATAATATGTATTTCCACTCATATTTCATATGTAGTCTCATAACCATCTACAATGTAACCATTACTCACGAAACATTTTTGATCCTATTTAGGAACATTCCTCTTTGAATATTGGGTTTCAAAATGATCAAATTTTCATATTTAAAACACATAACTTTTGATGATGACTTTAATTGACTCAATTTACCATCCATTTCATTAGATGAACTCTACATTTTATCCAAAGAGTAACTTAATTGGTGGAATTATTTTCCATATCCAAAACAACTACTTATTCCTCTAAGACATTCTATTAGGTGATTCTTTCTACATTTATGAAACAAAGGAAACCCGATGTTCTTTTCTCTATGGTTTACATTAACCAAACTCTCAGAAAACTCCATCTATATCATCCTTGGGGAGTCCAAGTGATGGTTAACGTAAAAATTATAAAGAAATTTATGTGAAAACTTATAGTGCATGTTCATGACATCCTTCACTCCAGTGATCATCCCACTTGAATTCTCATCAGAAAATATTCCATCACCTTCATCATTAATCAAGTTCCATTTTGTTCCTACCATTGAATAAAAATAAAATCATAGTCTAAGAATTAAAATTTAATGAAGAAAACCACATTGTCATGAAAATAATTACTTATATGATGTATAAATCATCACATTATCATTAATAAATGACCCATGGGGATTGTCCTATGTTATACATAGCGAACATATATTTAAATCCTTCTATATGGTTCATTATGTATTTTAATCCCAAAAGAATATCCATATGTAGTGTCAAACCAGGAGTATAAAATGGCACATCTTCATGTAATATATTACACTCAGTCATGTTAGGAACTTCATTTCGGAGTTGTTACCCCTAGGTACAACTATTCTCAAGCCACATCAACATGTAGTATCCAGATAGGGATGTATTTTTAGGAGACCTCTCACTCTATCCAATACCAAAATTCCAACGTATTAACTCATACGTATACTTACCCTTAGATACATCCCTAGACATTTCCATAGAAATAATCCTTGGGATCCCACTACAGGTTTTTCATCATAGTTTACAATACAAGACTAAACAATTCCTTTGATACCTACTATACTGAAAAAATATTATTAAACATGGATATTACAACATTTTAGAAGAATATTCAGTACCTTTCAAAAATAAATGCTATATGAACATAATAGTAAACTTTCATTCGAAATGTGAAAGAAAATATTTTATCCTAGAGAAAGATCTTCAACATCTCCCAAGAATATCTCCACCTTTAGTACTTATACCTAAAATGTTTCTTCAAATCTTATAAATAGGAAACATAAAAATGGGTGAGCATAAATTCCCGATAAGGGAAAAAAAGGGAGACCTGTAATAATAGAAAAGAGTGTAAGGGTATGATAATGTGATCCTATAAATCAACGATCATACCCCTCATAAGAAAGATCATAAATAGATAATGGAGTATAGATTGACAGTTCATAATACATGAATCATACAAAATAAAGATCATATTCTATGAAAGGTTATGATATGAATAAGACATGGAATTGTGGAAACACATAAGCATATACTGAATTCCATAGTAGCCATAGAATCAATTTCGAGACCATATTAGTTAAAAAAATTCCATTTCTGAACTGGGTGAAACCTCATTTGAACCTTGTATTACTAAACATAGTCCTCCATTATTCCAATCATGTATTTCTGAACTCTGTAGACCCTCATTTCAGGCCTTGTATTACTATTCTGAGTAATCCCATATTCTATCCCCATATTACTGAACCGAGTACACCTTCATTCTAGCCATGTATTACTAAACAGAGGAAACCCTCATTCCATTCCTATATTACTGAACTGATAAAACCTCAATCCAGACCTATATTACTAAACTGAGTGAAACCTCATTCTAGACCTATATAATGGAACTGATTAATCCCTCTTCTCATCCCTATTTTACTGAACCACGTAAACCCAGATTCATGGCCTATATATATCATGATATATAAATATTTATCTAATGAATTGGAGTGAGATATAGGTCTCACCCATCATATAATGAAATCACACAGTAATGTTCCACAATATCATAAATGGACATATCATAACCCATGAAATGATATGGGTATCATTAACATGTAAACATATCATAACATGACGAAGGAGACAGGTTTCATAATAATTTCATCACAAGCATAAGCCAACAAAATAATCGGGTTTCAAAAGTATATTACCTATAAAATAGATAAAATATTTATAAACATCGTAAAATCAAAACAATATTTATTAAGAGAAATAATATGAATGGATATATTGAGAAATTTCCACTTAAATTGATGAGCAATAGAAATGGATGTTATCTTATATCAGAAATAATTTAAGAAGGTCTTTTAAAAATCAATTTTTGATGAAAAATATAATTTATTGATTTAAAAATTCTTTTTGTAACATAAAACCATTTGAAAATAATTTTCATTGTAAAAAACATTAATAAATAAAAAGACGAAATGAAATAATTATTAAAAAAAAATTTCATTAAAACATTTATAATAAATATAAATTCATATTAACAAACTTTTCATTGAAATCTCTTGAAATATTTTATTGAAATATTGAAAATGATTTGAAAAAAAAATAATTTTTAAAAACATTGAAAACATATATGGAATTATTGAAAACGTTTTGAAAATAATGTTTTTGAAATCTTATAAAATAATCTGGAAATTAGTTTTAAAACCATTTCGTGCAAAGCACTTTGAAAACATGTAATTAAGACCTGAGAGAAACAATTCGAAATTTTTCTCTATAAAAACGATTGAAATAAGTTTTAAACCATTGTAAAAACAATTTTTAATTGAAAAATACATTTAAAATTATTTTATAATTTATTAAAATTGTAATAATGCAAAAAGATCTTTGAAAAAAATTAGAGCGAGTAAATCTGTATATGTCGTATGAGGTGAAAAGAACATTCGTTTGGAAACGAAATAAGAATAGAATAGTTCCTTATTCGGAATGAAATAATAATATTCCATGGAAAAGATTGGTAAAATAAAAAAAGGGTAAATTTTATTTTATATATTATAGTGTAATGGTATAATATTCGTGGAAAATCATTTTAGGAAACATAGATTTCTGACATAGGAGAGGGTTATGTCTGTCTTTCATAAAAACCCATTATTATCTAAAATATGTCCCAAGGAGTTTAAAATGGTACCAATAGCTAAGAATATCATGAAATAACCGAGGATAAAAAAAGTCATGAATATTCTTGAGAGATGTTTCCTATGATTTTATCAATGAAATCATAAAAAATCGATCTTGAAAAGCAATATGATTGTCTCAATAAACTCATATAACATGGAATCAGGGGATCATGATCTCCATGTAATGAAATTTAATGATATGAATCATATAATACAATGCAAATAATGAGATTCATGATATGGAATTAAAAATGTATTTATATTCACTCAGAAGAGTATTTTACGTGCATAAAAAAATAGGAGTTCTAAATAATGAAAATTAAGACAATTTTTTTTACTAATTTAGTAACATTTAAAATTAATCCCCATGATATATGTGTAATTTAACAAATATGTGAATACCAATATATTTAGGTTTATGATACATATAATTAAATTTTGGTTAGTATATATTCCAGTAAAATGGTAATAGTGGTGAACAAAACATTATTCTCATATAAATTAAAAGGGCTATGAAATTCCCCTTACCTTGTGTCATTAGTCTCTCCAAACACGCACAAGAATCCTGTATAATTAATATAATATTATTATACATATTATAAATAACTATATTCTTATATCAATTACAATTTATTATTTTATTATGACTCTATATTACCCCATTTTAACGATCCTCTTTTAATATTTCACTTCGGGTAATATTCGCTTTGATCTTCACATGTGACTTAAAAAGTTATATCATTGATATTTATACTTATATCATGTTTTTTGAAATTATATATTTTTTAAATATAAGGTATAGATTTTATAATTATATTATAATAATCACTAGCATTATGGATTATTTAATGTAATACACTATTCATACAGATGGCAACTCGTACATACGAATGAATGATGTTTTCTGTTATTATTGTTATATCGAAAGAAATAATGTAAATGATAGATGTATATATATATATATATATTATTATTATTAATGTATCATTAATATGTCATATATTTCATATAATATCATAAAACCCATACTTAATACAATCTATATGGTGTGTGAAAAAGTCACAACGCTTAGAGGGGGTGGTAGTCCACACATCCTCAAATGAGATTATCGTATTAACACCAATTGGAAGGGAAAGATATATCTATGGTAAAAGGAATAAAGATCCTAAATCAAATAATTAATATAAAATATTAGATATATAAATTGATTTTACATCATAGTGGACACCATTATTTGAGGTAAAGGATAAATGAACAATCACCGTTTTGTGAGGGAGTACTTCGCCATACACAGAAACAATATGTTCGTCATCCATTGGAAGCGTGTGTGTATAATTGTAGTTTATGAACATTTCATAAAACATCCTAGTATGTGTAGGATATTTTTTTTACCCAATAAGTTAATAGTGTTAGTGTAATGGTGGAGAAGGAAAAATAAAGGAAATGATCTTGACAAAAGACGTTACCTCTTAATGAGGTAACTCTTTTTAGTTGGTGCCAAAAGGATTCATTGATAGGGTTTCATCCTAAAGATATTATTCAGGGAAATGGGGAGGATTGTTGGGAGGTTACTTATGCATATTTTTGACTAATATAAAATGTTTTGTATGTGAGATGAATGGGTATAGGTGGTGGGATTTTATAGGAATGGAAAAGGACTCACACGGAATTCAAAGAATCAAAATAGGTGTTCACAACTTCTTCCATTATAAAAGGCTTACCAATAAAACCAAACTCATGAATGGAAGGTTTATGCATGATCTATGGACAGAAAATGGATTTTGAAAAAGTTTCTAGGTCATTAGTGTCCTTAAAAATAGGTTTTAGTCCACAATTGAGCTTAATTTGGCCTTATTCATATTATTTAAAATTAATCAAATTCCCTCTTAATTTTTCTAAAAGAATTATGTATATACTATTAGAACACAAATATAATTTTATATAAATTTTAAAATGTTTTTTTTAAAATTCAGACCATATAAGTGGAAGAAATTATGATTAATTTTATCCTGGAGATTGTGTGGAATAAAAGGTTAATATAATAGAAAAACATTCAAAAGGTTGTTAGGTTTTTATATTTAATTTGAAAGTGGTGTTATCCTAATGAATTTCATTATATTATTATATTTAAAATTAATATAATTTTAACTGAAAAATATTTATAATATAAATTATAAATAATAATTTATTAGAAAAAACACTATTTTTAACTACAAACCAATATTTTTTTACTATATCTCAGAAAATGTAGTTACTCAAAAAACCCCAAAATTCACCCTAGGCTAATTTACAAATTATGAATTAAAAAAAGAAGTTCATTTTAACAAATTGAATTTATTCATGGTGCTGAAATTTCAATCATGATTATAATAATATCATTTAATGAAATGATGTTTTTGAACAAAAAAATGGACTTTTCAAAAACTCATATCTGTTGTTATCAATATGTATTATTTATATTTAAAAATTATAAAAAATATTTTAAAATTAAGTATAACTATTTGTATTATAATGTGTTGCAACTATATAATAATTAACATATTTGAATAATTAAATCAATAAAAAGAGATATTTCTTAGAAACTTAATGTTGGATGTATCGTGAACAAATGTTTTGTTATGTGCATCATACATCACATCGGTGATGTGTGGAGAAAACAACAAGACTATGTTTTATTATAGCACATGAGAAGTTGGAATTGCATGTAGCGCAAGCCGTGTCGGTAGTGCGTGTGAAAGGAATTTTTGAGATACTATTTTAATATGTATATATATATATATAAATATTTTCAAGGTCATGTGAAGATGTGAATTTAGAAAATATTGATTATCTAGAAAAAAATAATTCTCAAAATCATGGGGTGTTATAGGGATCAGAATGGGTGATTCCATTACTTAGTATTTCTATGTCAATTTGATTTGTTTAACTCTTATACTTATACAAATCATGTGATCACTATTCAATTGATATTTATAAATGGTCAAGATGCATAAAGTTCATTTGAACCTGATATGATATAATAAAACAAATGAAGTTCATGTGTTTTCTATCTATCCGTACTACATGATAATAATTTTAATTACATCAAAATGGTTGTTCTGTTTATAAATGTTTGGGTCATTATAATCCCCCCTTTAAGAAAATTCATGCAATAAATTTTATTTTCACGGATTAAAATAGAAGAGGGTAATTGTGTTTCATCAAATCCTCTAGTTCCCTCATTATTTCATCGAATTTTTTGTTTCTCCATAACACATTTACTTGGGGTACTGTCTTATTTCATATAACATTGTCTCTATGATATATGATCTTCACTATCTAATCTACATATGAGAGATCATTCTCCAATGCACCATATATATATTGAGTACATGTGGGTGGTCTAGTATAGAATTTCACAATAGTAATACATGGAATATATCATGTACAATAGATATTTTATATGTGGGTGCTATCTGGTAGTCCACTACTCTAATTAAATCAATTATCTACTAGGTTTTGATATATCATATACTAATCTTCCTCTTCTTCCCAAATATCATCACTTTATTTAATAAGAAATGAAGCGGAATACCATGTCTACAATATCAAAATCTTGGTCTTTTCAGTGATTTTCAACATTTCTCTTTTGTTATCTTTGATAATCTTCAATGTGTTATTGAGTGTTTTTAATATTTTCCACCATTTACTCTATCGTTTCAATACATAGGTGTTTTTGTTACTCAACTTCATCCCAACATGTAGGTATTATATACCTCTTCCCATGAAGGGCTTCATAGGGATCCATTTTGATGCATGAGTGTAAACTAATATTGTATGATTACATGACCAGATGACAATGTTAATCCTATACTAATTTTATTACCATGGAACTTGATATCAAAATGTATTATAATATGAGAATTTTCCACATAGATTGGATATCAATTTTAGGATGATAGATTTTACTAAATATTAAATAAATTTTTAGATAATTATTGAGAATTTTCCATAACGTTTATTAGAATATTATATCTTAGAGAGACACAATTGATAGTGGTACTCCATGAAGCCTCGAAACATCTATGATATATATATATCCATGAAATTTGATACAATGAGAAGTTATATTGAATCACAAAGAAGTATGGAGTCTTTTAAGATGATCCACAACAACCCAGGTAACATTTCCTACTCTCTATGTATTCAATAGAGCAGTGATAATGTCCTTGTGATTTTTTTTTCATTTCCATGTAGGAATGAGAAACTTTTTCATCATTCACTTAGATTTTTACTTTCCTCCTTCACTTTCTGACATATAATACATCTTAAAGTATATTCTACAATCTCCTTCTTTATATTTTTGATCTAATAGTGTTCTTGGATATCTCAAAAATCATTGTACTTTGGGGTTATATAGAGATGGTTGAGCTTTTTGAATCATGAAATATATCCTTACTTAACATTGTATTTTATGGTATAAAAAGACTCGAACCATGTCATACAAAACATTATTTATTTACATTGATCTCTGAGGATTTTACTTTTCATATATTGTACAATATCTATTGAATTCCAATATGATTTCCCATAGAATACTTTCAATTTTATAGAAGGAATGGTTGACCAATAATTGGTAATGGTATTGATGATATTTCTTCCATTATGATTACCATGTACATCATTTGAATACATATGAAGATCATATTTGTCCCAATTTTAATCAATGATATAATTTCAAGATCTATTTTATATAAAGTGTCCACCACTATATTTGCATTACCAGGATGGTAGTGTATTGAGAGGTCAATTTCCTTGGTCAGCTTTAACAGTCTTTATTGTTGCATATTCATATCCTTATGCGTGATAATATATTTAGCATTTTGTAATATTTGTATATTTCACACTTATCCCCTAATAGATACTGTATTGATATTATCATAGAGAAAATTACTACAACCAACTCTAGATCATGTGTGGTTAGTTCTACACATGAAATTTAAACTACCTTGATTCATTGGATATGACTTTATTTTTTTCATTGACACACATCCCATTCCATTATGTGAATAATGACTGAATTACATATAAATTTATCTACTTGTGGGTTCTGTGAGCACATTTTAAATGATGGTATTTCTTTTTAGAAATATGAATCTATATTTATATACATCATTCCAACAAAAACATTATTCTATTTTGATTTATCCTGGTTATTGGGTTTCAAAATCATGATAAAGTTCCACAAATCGAAAATAGTGCCACGAGATCCAAGGAAATGTCGGATGTCAGTAACAGATGTTGGGCTCATCCATTCTTAAATTGACTATTTTTGAAGGGTCCATGTATATCCCATTTCTTATGATGATATACTCGATGAATGAGACTTACTTCAACTTGAACTCACATTTTCTGTACACTGCATAAATATTCTCATTTCACAAGTACTTTAGCATAGTTCATGGATGTTCCTATTGCTCCTCCTTAGTTTTTGATAATATTTTAATATCATCTATAAATACAATCAAATTTATTTAATAAGGTATAAATATTCCATTAATCATTTACACAAATGTTTTTTCTGAATTAGTGAGTCTGAATAAAATTACTATGAACTCAAAATGCTTGTACGTTTTATGAAATGCTGACATAGGGATATTATCCTTCTTCACCCTAATATGGTAATATCCTGACCACAAATCATCCTTATACATGTATTGTGAACCATGTAGATGTTCAAACAATTCATCTATATATAGAAGAGGATACTTGTTCTTAACATGATCTTTATTAGATCACGATAATCAATGCAAATGTCCATTAACCCATTCGTCTTCTTGAAATAGAGGATGGGTGCACCCCATAGGGATACCCTTGGGCATATCGACACATTATCTTGAATCTATTATTATTGATTATTCATCTCCTCAAGTTCTACAACATCCTTTTGATACAGAGTCTTGGATAATTGTAACACTTTCAATATATGCCCCATTGAAAACTCTACCACACTACATGGAGGAAGAAGATAAAATTCCGTGGGAATAATATCATCACATCCCCTCAATGTTTGGATGACATCATGGATTAATTTTTCGATAGAAAAAATAATTTAATCTAAAAATTATTTCCAAAAATGTAATAATATCAATTCTTAAGTTATTGGTTCTAAATGATATTGATCCTCCTCCTTTGAAGATGTATTGAATCATGTATTCATTGACAATACAGAGGTTTATTTCATTATCGCGGAGATTTATGTAGGATCTATATGGTGAGATCAAATCCTTACCTAGAATAGAATCAAAAAGGTACATTTTGTATTATGGATTGAATAAATATAATAACTATCAGCACTTGATTTTTGAGTTCCTCCTTATAAACTGTGACGGTAAAAGCTCAACATTGCTACCATTGAGGTTGTTGTTTTTCCGTTAAATTTTTTTCCTTTGGACAGTGGTTGGAATAGTTCTCTAGTACCTTAAAGTTGATAAAATGAACAATTCATTGAGGCTTTAAGTGATCATTCACTTACACATTCACATTAGATAGTTTCTCATATTCGTAATCAATTTCTGGGCATCCTTCCTTCACACACAAAAAGAAAATCATCACCCCCATGCATAAGACGTTTTTTGGGTTCTTCTTTCTTCAGATTTCACAATATTGATGTTGATGTCTCTTTACACTATTAGATCCATCCATTTGATAACCATAATTGAAATCCATTATATGCTTCTTACTCATGTGATTCCCCTAAATTTTTCTGATCTCTAAATTATCTAGGAGGGTATATCATAACTATTTTCTTAAATCTATCAAAGTCATATTTCACATTGGTTATTTGTAAACTTGGTTTTATCCTACCAAAGAACAGTTAAACTTTGCATTTCGGGGTAATAAAAACAGAGGTGATATATCAGGAAAATCTTATGACACTTACCAAATATGCTTGAAATATTTATCAAATTTTTTTTGATGAAAAGGAAATACTTTTACATTTTATTTCAAAGAATTCATGGAAAATATTTATTGAAAAATATTTTCCCAAATTTCTTCCACCCCATAACATCAATCTTTTAATAAAGCATAATATTATTGATCAATGTCCACAATATATCAGCTTCACCCTCTATATAATAATCAGCTAGTTGAACCTTCTTTTGTTAGGAACAATGATGGATTGAGAAGATGATCTCTATAATGTTGATACATTGTTCCGTGATTAAGGGATCAGATAATACATTGAAAGTCAGTGGCCTTTGACACATACAATGATAAATTGGAGCTTACTATTTTTTAGGTGTATTTTGTCCGTTCTCCTGATCTATGTTTTTATTCATTACCATATTCACTTGGGAGAGTATCCTCATAATATTTTTGAGCCCTTCCCCCATTTGTTAGGGCATCTCATTGACATAGTCATCACATTACCATCACATTGATTGTTTTCACGATTCTTCTTATTTACACCCACTATATAGAATAAATGTTAAATATAGTGTCTATTATATTTAAACTATTAAACACATAAATGATAATTTAATTAAATTAAAGGTAGAACATATAACATTCATTTATTTACATAAAATAATAAAAATTTAGACTTCAATCAATGTTTTACGTGATCTTTTCCTAACACATAAACTTTTGGAAATTTTTTTTATTTATAATGTATCATAATGATCTTATGAACATAACAAATCATAACCACAAGTAGTGTTAAGAAAGGTGTGTCATAAGGCCTGCTATCATGTCCATGGTTACACTGAGTCACGACGGATGTACCCTTTCAAAGTTGATACCCCTAGTTAAATTTGGTATTGAACAAAATCAAATTATAGTAAACATAAGTAGATGTATTTTCATTATAAACCACATAAATTATATTAACAATAAATTTTTGTTTTCAAGTAATTATTCAAATCCCTATGGTTATCGCTAGAGTTTTCTTATAATAATCTAACAATAATAAAAAGTTCCTCTAATACCAACTATAGAAACCTTGTTCCTTTTTACACGTTAATTAAAGATTTATTACACATAAGTACACATAATAAAAACATTAAGATCATGAATTAAATTTTTAATTATAATTAGTTATATAGAATAAAAATATTTAATATGGGAAAAACATAATTTTTGAAACTTATATACAATGATTATAAAATAAAATGGATTTTAAATCTACACAAGATAACCTAGGTCATGAATAAGAAAGCAGTCAGATATAAATTCCTATAATGTAATGAGCATGGAATATGGCAATATATTTTGGAAAATAGTTATATCATTTATTAATAAATGTATCATGAATAAAAAGGCTTGATATAGAGTGATAACATAATGGATACATGGAAAATGTTGAATGAACTTTAAACACTACATCCTAAACATAAGACAAGGATAATTACTAAGAAACCATGGTGGAAAAGAATCATAATGTAATCATGTTCATTCTCTATCCAAACATGACTTCTCATGATACAAAAAAAAATCACAAATCATTAGAGTGATATACAATTCCAGGTGCACCTGTAATATTAATTTCATACTATTTCTTATGTGTTCCACTAAGATCATACAATAAGGATTCATTCATCATTATATAATTTCCCATGATCATGGTGTGTGGAATAAATTCATTTATGTTTAAGTTTAAATTATTTTTATTGTATAAATATGAACACCTTTGATAAAAAATCGGTATGCTATGCACTACAAAATTGTTTTTTGTATGTAAATCCACATTGATTTTTTTTTGCAGCATAACGATGCCACTTAATAATTCATAATATGGTTTGATGAGTGAGAAAAGGGTATATCATAATTTATAAATAAAATATGAATTAATATGGACAATGAAATTCATATCCCACATATGCAAATGGAAATGTAAAGCAAAACATAATAAGAAAACAAGAATAAGAAAGAGAATGTGATTATCCCTTACATGAGTGTGTGGAACCAAATGCTTGTGATGGTTGTTTTGAGATATTAGGGGTCCTTGGGAGGACTCTATATAGGGGACATAAGAGTAACGATGAGATTCAAAGATTTTTTTGATGTTATTTGGGATAATGTGTGGGTTTATACAAGAAAACAGTTTGGACTTATTAAACATTTATGAAACAAAAGTTTTAGATTCTATGTTATAAAATCACTAAAACCATAAAACATCCCATGGTTTATGATCATGATTTTCAAAATATATATTTCATTTAAATAATTCTATAAGTTAAAGGGATGAAAATAATCAAATATTACAGTTGATAATGTTAATGTGAGTCCTAGATATAATTAAATTATTAAAAACCCATAAAATATATTATATAATTGGGATAATTCATAATGGATTAATTAAATATACCAAATTAACACAAAACCAATTATGTTAGAAAAAATCATATGTCTCATTTTGGATAATGTCTAGTTTTTAATATGTAACATTTGGGACATTATTATTTCATAGTTCAATAAGTATATTTATATGTTATTTATCCTTTCCTCAAAAAATCAATTATCGTAGAAATTTATGAAAAATTAACCATCAGAAAATATCAACAATACGATTCCAAAAATTAATATTCATATTATCTAAATAATTTTATAAACATGTGAAATTTCACTTTTAATGTAAAAATGAAATTTATTATGAAATGTTATGTTTTTTGACATTATCATTTTTCAAAGCCTTATTAAAATCATTTTTGAATTATTAAAAATGTTATGTTCATTTATATATGATAAAAAAAATATTTAATAATAATATTTCATTAAATTATTATTTATTTAAATTTTCCATTTATTCATTCAAATAAATTATTTAATTCAAATTTAATATTAAACATGAATAGTATTTGTGTTTTATTGTAATAAAATAAAAATCATTTTTAATGTAAGAACAATACGATGAATATTTATTTATTATTATTTAGAAAATAATTTACATACTCATATTTCTAGGGTATTAATACATATCCCTTTAATACATCAGAAAATTCTCTAAGATTAAGGTGTGATATGTTGGACTTTCATGGGTTGGTTCGACAAACATTATTTGTGACGTGATATCGATGAGCTTGAATATATCCCATTAATGGGTTAAATAATGATTATGTTGTTGGATCTTAGCATGTTTAAGTTCAAGGGAAATAGATTTTGATTCTAACTCTATTGTGAGAACCAATAAATGGACTTCACATGGTAGAATCCTACAAGTTGATGCCATTAATTCTTTTGTATGTGTCAATGGGATTTTCAAAAACCATATAATTATACTAATCATCTAATTTATGTTCAATATAAATTTTATTAATTTTAAATATTCTTAGTGGTATTTAATCAGGATATGATATAATAAAAAATTGAAGTGAATGTGTTTTCTATATCAATATTATATAATAAGGAATTTAATTAAATAACATGGGAAATTTTATTTATAATAGTTTAGGTTTTATATAATCAATATCCAAGGATGAATGAATAGGTGATCCAAAGAAATCACATAGGAGGATATCTTCCTATAACAAGGAAATCAAAATCAATCTCTAGTAGTTCATTCCACTATGAGAAGCAATTAAAGGAGTTAAAATCACATCTAAAGATTGTACAAATACCAATAAATTAGATTGGGGTCGATTGAGGTAGTGTAGGGTTTAATATGAAGATATTATATATTTTGAATAAAAATCATAGTTGAGTATAAATACACACTCATAGATGACTATAAGAGCTACACAGTTAGTGGTAATTGTGCTCCCTTACCAGGTAGACCTATTAGCCTTTTAGATGTGGTGAAAAGTTTAGAAACATGACTAGACTCACAATGAACCCATGGTGAAAAGACTCACATTCTATTGGTAAATTTTTTGGTGGGATAAATATATGGATCAGATAATCATTTCACCACTTCTAGTGGATCATCCTTGTCCACATTATTTTCTTTCAGAAACTGCATAGATTTGAATAACCATCCACCAACAATGAAGAATCCAAAAAAGTTAAAAATATTCTTAATATCCTCCCAATTAAGTATAATATTTAAAAATACCTATAGTGGGAATTTTTTATTATGGTGAGTGACACAATAAAAAATCTATTTTTATGAATTCACAAGATGAATGATAAGGTTATATCTTTTCTGTTACATGAAATCAAGGCTCCTAGGAAAAATTACCAAACTCCATATTTGGACTTTGCTGTGGTAAAATTATATTAAATATATTGTAGATATATCTTTATGTATAAATTTATGATATATTTACATATCATAATATTCTGAAGTATATATTTAAATAGATAGATATTAATATGAACCGAGGGATATGGTTGGTGTTGATTATTTATTATGATTTGTAAATATAATATAACCCCTAGAAAATGAATATGGTGGTAGATGATCTATGTCAATAGGGTCTTGAATGATCGTCTATGATGAGTATTTGAAATTATTTAATTCTTATTGATTTTCAATGCTTTTATCTAGAAGTATTGAATTAATGTTAGAAATATTTACATTGATAAAAACATGTTAAAAAATAAATCCCTATGATGATTAATTAGGCTCAAAATAGAAAATCTAGAACAAATAAAGAAGGATAGACATGTTATTGATTATATACATTTTTATTATATAAGGATATGGTTTATAATGATTTTTTATATAATTAATTTCTTATTTGAATAATGATATATTCAATTAATCTTGTATTTCATCATTGAATAATTATTTTGGATGTACTGAGATGTATAGGGAGCTTAAAGAGTTTTTATGGTTGGATAATATATAAATATATATTGTATAGAAATTTTTATTATGATAAGTATTTCATAATGTCAACATTGATAGATATAATTCAATTTGGATTTTACAACCATAACCCATACAATAAAACAAATGGGAAAATATCACCTTGAATATTTTCATCAGAACCCACAAAATTATAAAGGTCATAATGCTATTTCGATTATTGTCTATTAGCTATGAAGTCAAGACATGTTGTTACTATCATATAACATTTCTATATTAATTAAAATGAAAAACAATATATTATTTATGTTATAAGTATTTAATGAGTACCAACTTATATTTTATCTGATTATCATTAGAGATACTATAACAACCCATGATTTTATGATATATGCATATTTTAGTACATTTCTTTGTTTGTATTCTTTACATGAATCTCCACGATGAAAATAAATATAAAAAAATGCTAAAATATTTTTATGTGGTAGTTATATCATTTTAAATTCATCAATTTCAATTTTATCATCGGTTGAAACTTTTGGATTTTTCTAAAACAATTGAAATTTTCATTATTATGAAAAAATACTATGATTTGTAAAAAAATATTTTCTATTCATAAAAAAATTTAATTTAAAATTAAATTATATTTTATATTTATAAATAATGTGACATGTGCTAAATTTTATTTTTTAATAGGATAGTTGTTTTATTTAAATATGATGTATGTAAATTTTTAGTTTTATAGACATATTTTATAAGGGAAAAATTTTTCATCACATTTTAAGGGTTTATTTTAAATAATATTCTCCCTAAATAATTGGAATTTAGCTTGATAAAAATGATTCAATAACGAAAATAATTTGGTTAAAAGTTGGTAAATATGTTACTTTTATTAATAAGAATCATTAATAGTAACTGTTTTAAAAGTTTTCATCTTGGATGATGGTAAATATCGTATTTATGGTTAAATATTATTTGACAACATATATGTCAAAAATATTTCATTTTATGATTATATTTAATCATTAATTAACAATTATTCACATAAATGTTCTTTTATTTCCATTTTACATTGATTTTAGATAGTTATAAAAATTATGTAATGGATAATATCAAAAATGTAACACTATTGGTTTTACTATATATATTATTTTGTTATTGGTATATTTGAAACAAATGTTTGGTTAAAAATTATTATTGGGAAAATTAATATACCTTTTTTTCATGGATATATTTTTTTAATTTTTAGTAACTGAATTCTATAATTGGATTCTTATGAGACACCAATGAAGTGGTTATTTAACTAATTGAAAAATAAATTAAATGATTTCAAGAACATTAAAATAAAAAAACTTATTATAACTTATTGTGTTACAAAATTTTTATAGTTATGTATAATATATTAGTGAACTATTGAATTATTATATTTAAATTCCATATTTTCCTTGATGTTTCTAAAGATAAATGAAATGAATTGAGTCAAAAATAAAATTAATGAAATTTTATGAAAATAATATTATATTAAATTATTTAAAAACAATAAAACGTTTTATATAGGGTATGGGGTGAGATATGATTAAACATCTCATACCCTGGCTATTTATTTTCCAATTTACCTTTTGAAATAACATCCATTGAACCTAGAATATAAAATAATTATTATCACAGTAATTGTAAACAAGTTTAATGAGGGGAAAAAAGATATAAGGGTGAAAAAATCACATAAACATGATCAATTTTTATTTTATTAGAGTATATTGAATTATTCTCATATTTAGTTTCAAATTATATTAATATGGATCTTTTTGTACACGAAAACTTATTTATATTACACTAACATAGTAAAAAATTCTAGTAATTCCACAACTATTAGATAAAAAAGGTCACCATATTTTTATATCATTTCAAAATTCCTCAAACAAATTATTGAGGTTCTACTATTTTAAAAAGATTAATTCTAATGTCTATAAAAGGAGATCTTATTTATATCTCTGTAGGATACGATAATCATCATGTCCAATATATTTCTTTTTTTACTACTTCTATTACCAACAATTTTTTTTCCATGTAATAGAAAAATAATTGTACCACTATAATACATATATTGATATGTTCTTATATCGATCACATAATATTAATCTATCTCCTTCACCAAAAAATTCAAAACCAAACCATCACTCATTTGTGTTGTAGACTATAACCTCACACACTGATGTATTTTTTCCATAATTGGCTTATATGGTAAAAAATAATTATATAATTAATTAATATATAAGATATAAATTTTATAATTTTGAATATAGAATTATAATATCATCTCTAAATTTTTCATTTCCATCTAATGGGTGGTCATACCATTGCACATCTATACTAGGGAATGAAAACCCAAAGGAAGCGATACGTTCTTTTATTTATTTAAAATTTTGTAGGATGAAAAAAAGGATATATTTAATCAATATATAACATATATTTTATATAAAAAGGATCATCTAATAGTTAGTTTTAAATTAAAACTCTATGATTTCTTCCATAAGAATATGTAAATATAGATCATGCGTAAATATGACCAACCAACTCCATGAACATCATCGTACATTTATATTTATGTATTAAAAAATGATGACTCCAAAAATTTATATATTTAATATATATTATTTTTATATCTTGAATATAATTTATTAGATGAGTAAAACATGAGAATCATAATATTGTATAGACTATCAAATCAAAACATACCTAAAAAAAGTAGTTAACACCACATGTAATGATGCTAATAAAATATTTTTAACAAAAGGGGGAAAATGTTTTAATTTGATCTTATCATATATTAAATCTATTAATATGGTTTTTAATGGTTTTATAATAATTATATATATATATATATTATAGGATGTTAGAGTACATATGAGAGATGTTGATCTTTTGGAAATGGATTTGTTTACTAAATTTATTTCCAAGGGCTATATCACTTATTCATTGATTATATTATACAAAGAATATTTATTAAATTAAATTTGAATAATTAAATTTTTTATCTGTATTTTTTTTGATTTAATTTTTTTAAAAAAAATTACTTCGTTGAATAATCTCACTTCAATGATATGATCTTTGTATGGGATTTCGTCTTAATTTTCACTCCAGTGAGACATGTTTGTTATTATGTAATGATTTATTTTTTTCTGGTGTATATACTATCAATTTGATATATTTGACATGAATATATATTAATTTATGATGATTAATGATTCATTTCATGTTTACTCTATCTTGGGGTTATAATTTTAACATTACCATAGAGGTTAGATTTTATTTTCCAATCCTATTTTTTGGATTACACTCATTTTCACTGATGGAATCATATAAAAATTGATTTATAAATCCCATATATTTTATAATAATCTAGATATATATGTTTTTTATATATTTTCATTAAAAATTTCTTATTTATTCACCATAACCATGTAGAAATATTTTTAAAGGAAAAGATTATCTTATATCCCTTTAATTGGGTATATATTTTTTCCACATCCACATTTTGAAAATTCTCTTAAAAAATAATTATTTGTTCACTCAAAAGTATTATTAAAGAAATTTTATATTAACATTTTATTTTTATAATGTTTTAAAGAAATATTTATATATTTTTATGGAAAAGTATGTTTTACTACATTTTAAAAAAAATGAATTCTTATTTGTTTACATTTATAATCTTATCAGATTCACTAACCTCCATAATCATTTACACTAATTATCTTCCTCCAAATGTTTTCAATGGATTTAAAATTAAACTCATTAGTGAAATATATTTTAATATTTAACTTATATTTATAAAAATGATATGGTTTTATTTTGAAATAGATATCAAAGATTAATTAAAGTTCAAATTTTGTATCTTATTAATTTTTTAGTCATTTACTTTATTTTGAAATGCCCACATTCTTTTTATTTTAATAAATTAATTTTCCTTCAATAAACATATTTTTTGTATTATAGATAAGACTATTTCATAAACCTAATATCATTTCATTATATCGGGTTTTAATTTGAAGGTTATATTCTAAATTGGGGAAGTATTTAAAATCTATATTCATTACACGATAAATAAATTTTTTATAAGGAATGTTATTTTATAATTATATTTATCATTAAATATATAAGGATTGAATTGTATGTATAAGTATTTGTGAGGATCGGTTATATAGAGTCCATTGATGCATTGATTTGTAAAGAATAAAAATTAGTCATAAAAATTAAATGGGTTTATAAAGAATAACAATGCATTTATTAAAATATATTTTCTAATAACAATAAAGGTATAAGTACAATCATTTATAAGATCATGATTCTAAATATTAATAATATAACCATTGAGCATTTAGTTATTTTTATCCATGAAATTACTACATTTAAATTTATGATGGATGAATTTTATTCTCATGATATAGATTAAATGGATTGTGTTTTCACATATTTCCATTTCCATAATAATTATTATTTGTTTAGTCCTAATAGATTCTGATATATGTAACCCTTCATGGGAATGTGATCCCACTAGTTATTGTTTTGATTTCCCCATGTTATTGAGAAGTATAATGTGAATAATATGAAGTAGGAATGATTTTTTTAATTATTTGTACTTTATCTTTTCAATGTAATATGAGTATCATGTATGTATCTGGTTCATTAAGGAAACTAAACATACTAATACTTCATGATGATATATCTAGGATCGTAACCCAATTAAATAAAATGAAAACCCAATATGAGTTACTGCCATTGTAATTCAGATAATTCGCTTCATATTATGTTTTGTATAAACAATGGAAACTAAATTTTAAACCAACATTTCTACAATGATATTTATGATAACGTGTCAATGTATTTGAATATATTTACCATTAAATGGTTTTTTATTTTATGGACTTATATTCATGATTGAAAAGAGATATCATATTGTGAACCATTATTAAGTGATGAAACCTACCAAAACCAAGGTAATCACCCCCAATAAACAATTTATGGTTTATTTTTCTGACAAAAAAAACGTAGATGGTGTTATAACTATGTATATAATTTGCAAAATAGGGATATTGAACTAGGTTATGATTAAATATGTTGCTACTATATAGAAAAAATTTATTCACCAATTTGATTCCCCATGGTAGGATAATTTCATGCCTTAAAGGTATCCATCATTTTATGGAACAATTAATAAAATTTGATAGAAACAAATGTTTGATGTCTGTAAAAAATTTATTCCATAAATTCTGAAGATTTATTTGATATTACTAATAAAAATATAACAATCATGTGTTGTATGGATTTACATGAACTCCCAAAAGAGATTACTACCATAATATGGGATTTACTACGATTTCATTAGGGGTATATTTCTCAAATGGATGGGTATAAAATCAAAATTGAAGATATTTTTATTGGAATAAAAAATTTATGTCATTAATAAGGATATAAGTAGTAGTCCCTCGAATCATGAAATTAACATTTAATTAGAATGAATACCTCAAACTACTCCTACATTATTGACTTTATATAGATTGGCCCATACTATGTTGTAGTAATTGAAGAATTAACTTATGGAGAATCATGATAAGACATTAATTTCTCCATGTTCATTATATTTTTTTGCATCAGTTCATTTTATGAAACGGGAATGTGTTCAATGTGAACTGTCATTTATTATTGAGACCTTAACCAAATTACTATTAAGAACTTGTATCTGTTATCCCTGAATAGTTATCTATATTGTAAATTATGAGTTATTAATTATTTTCCAAATTATGATATTTGAATTGGATATCATCACCTAATGGTCAAGAAGGAGGATATAACCAAGACAACCTTCCATAAGAGGCATATTCGTTAAAAAATTAACATAATTACATTTGAAATTAACAATGTACATTCAATATTCATGGATATAATTTACAGTCTATTTATAGAATATGGTGATCATTTTTTGATTGTCTGTAATTATGTTATAATTATATATTTTAAGTAAAATGATGATAATTAGTAATATATTAGAATTTGATTCATTGATTATGTGGAATTAGACGTTGAATGATAATTTTTATATGTATGAATTTTTTCATAAAAAATTATCATTCAAGGATAATATTATCTAATTTAAGTGTATAAAAATGTAAATTCAAACATTGGAATAAATTTTTAAATTTAATAGAACATGAATGAGAACATAGACCCATTGTTTCATAGAGTAATTGGACACTACCAATGTAACAAAATGGATTCTAGTAAATTAGAGCTACTGGATACTTTATGAAATTTATATAATAAATAAAGTGTAACCTTCGTATGAGATTAATTTTCTTATTAGTCTTGGTAAGCTAGGTAAATACATCATTCAAATATTTATTTTCAATAGAAAATTACAACAGATATTTTTTGAGAGTATTATTATTCTCTCTAGAATATCATTACATATCTTTTAAATGAAGGATTAAATATTCCATGGAGACAAAATAGTGTTAGCTTAAATTCTCTATAAGATTTAATTTTTATCGAAACAATCATGTTTACATTAATAATAATCAATATTTCATAAAATAATATGGAATGATAAATATTTTAACACACATTCCTTGTAATCAATAACTTGACTATTATGATTATACATTGAATAATCAATATACTTATATATATATATATATAACTAAACATATGACAATTTAAATAACATATCCATCATGAATAGATAATGAATTGTCAAAATGGAAAAGTATATTACTAAAAAAATGGATCATTTAACTAACTTGACTATCGTGGAGTTATAATGAATAATTAATATGGAATATAAAATAACAAAAAACTTATTCCAATTAAATTACTATATTATCACGAATAGATATATAATAATAAATATTATTTCAAAACAAAATACACACATTCCATTATAAAAAAGTCTCTATCATGAATGGATAATGAAAAATCAATATAGAAATGTGAATAAATCAACAAAACATTATACATAACCAATAATGTTGGATGAAATGCATCTATTTATAACATCATTTTGAAAATAACATGAATAAAAATAACTAAATTATTAATGATGGAAATTATCATTTATTATGACTCTCTATCTTCGGTATCATGATTCCCCTGCTATCAAGTCATTCTAAAAGATAGTTAAATACAATTAGAAAACCCCCATTTAATTATATCATACTAATTTTCTTTAATATACTAATGACTCATTAAAGTGATTTAAATTTATGGTCACCACACATTATAGTATAGCCAAACAATTCCTCATATATTGAAAATAGATATGATTCACGAACATTGTGACTTATCACCAAATATATATATTGAGTAATGAATTTTGATTTATCAATATTTTAAAAAATAAAATAAAAATTAAATTTAAAATATCCTATGTATAAATTATCAATGGTTTAAAATATTAAAAGATACTTGAAAACTAATACTACTATTCCTGAGAAATTTAGTGTCTAGTGATCGTAATATAGTGAATATTTTTGGGAATGTTAATGACTATGAAAATAAATCATCAAAGTTAAGATAAAAATATTCATTGGAAAAAATATATTAAGATATCCATATAATGTATAAGGATGAAATCAACACAACTTATCCCTAGTGGAGTAAAATTATATATTTTCTATTGTTTCATTATTAAATTGGAATATAATAAAAATATTTTCAAAAAAATTGATAAGGAAAATTTACTTTTCCAAATGTATATATCATTTAAAAACTAATATTTGAAAAGTTATATTAAAAATAATTATTGTTGAAAATAATATTTGAAAAATATAATGTAATATTTATAAAAGTGAGGGGTCATGATATTTGGAAATTCTATTCATGTCATACAATTCAATAGAAATATTAATTTTACATAATCATTAAAATCCAAAGGGACATATATTGGTAAATGACATGAATATTCCTTTTATTTTTTCAAAAAAGTAAATAATGAAAAAAACCATTAAATTTTAATATTCATGTTGGAAAAAAATCCCTCAATGTTAAATTGGATCAATTTTTTTTTGGTTGTGTTTGTAGAAAAAGTAGTTTTTCAACGTGATTTGTGATTTTCTTGAGATATTGTTGACAATCCATGTTGACAAAAAACCATGATAAAGGAAGAGAAGATATATAGCTGTTAGAGAGGTGAAGGTCATTGCAAGGGATCATTATGGCTGAGACACAATGGAATTGATGGAATCTTCTGTGATTAAAATGAGCTCTTTGTTCT
Organism: Viscum album; assembly: GCA_963277665.1. Classification (NCBI taxonomy): domain Eukaryota; kingdom Viridiplantae; phylum Streptophyta; class Magnoliopsida; order Santalales; family Viscaceae; genus Viscum; species Viscum album. Next base: position 1,708,438,368 of record OY728121.1, read on the forward strand.
AAAAATTGTTTTGCTGCTTCAAGATATAGAGGGAATTTCTATAGAAATTTATGAGAATTGCGATTTGAGATAAAGTGGCGCTGAATTTTCAAGTAATGTTTTTGAGTCAGTGGAATTTCCTAAAAATAGTTTTTAACCCCCTTGAGAAGAGTATGGAGTTTTTCATGAAATATTTTTCTGCTCTCGATTCGCAAAGGAGGTTCATGGAGGTAGTGTGCTTCGCGAATAGATGTAGCATTGCAGTGGATAATATAGATCCTGGAAGGAGTTGTGTTCTAGGTTGGATCAATTAGATTCATGATTAATGTATCTTTTGAATGTAGTGATATTAATGGAGACCTAAGCTTTGTGAAGGCTTGAGCTCTATGAAGGCTTGATCTATTCTATGTAGTGTTCTCTGCAAAGTAGTGAGCTCTATGACGGTGTGTTCTTGCGAAGTGGAAGGAACATTGAAAAGGAATTTTGATATTAGAAAAATATGGAGATTTTCGAAGTAATTATCTTTGAAAAATTATTTCAAATGTTATTTTCCAGTGTTTAGTGGCAAAGGGGTATTCAATAGTGGATGAAAATTTTACATCAATAGAGAAAATACATTTACTAGAAGATACATTCATTATTCATAATTATAAGACCTACATGTCATTAAACTGTTTGTGGATCTTCTAAAGAAGTAGTGACAACACATTATTTTAGAGTGTTTTGAGTTTTCAAATTGTGATTGGTTGTAATCCAAGAGGGACAGTGAGTACAAATAAAACATTTAAACATCAATATTTTGATATTATATTTGGTACATCGGAACATGATCGATATATTATCGTTGTGCGTAGCCTAGTTAAGGTGAACATATTAAAATTTATGTGTCATGTACATTCTTTATTATTTGTTCATACTCTAAAGTAGAATAATAGAGAAGAATTTTTTTTAACAATGAAATAAGATCAAAAGGGGAAACTGTTTTGATCTATCGTACCCTTATTCACCCCCCCACTTAGGGTATCTAGCCAGGTGGACATAACAATTCATTTATTAAAAAACATTTTCATATACATTTTTTGAAAACAAATATGTAATATAAATTTTTTTTAAAAGTGAAATGAAGTAAATTTTATTAATAACCTTTCCTCAACAATTTTATGCACAAATGATTCGAATTATATTATAGTTATATCAAAACATTAATAATAACCCTATTATAATAAATGAAAAGGGGTTTTTTATTTAATAATAAAATAAATTCTTTCCATGTAAATTTAGGCATAATCTACAAACATTAAAATGAAATTATAAAATAAAACCTCATTAAGATCATCATGTTAGTCTGTGAATTATTCCATGAATTGATTTTCCATATCAAATTTATATCAACATAAGAATATTAAATAAAACTTAATATAAATAGAATTAATTATAGATGGAATCATAGTATATCATGGACAATGAATTAGTAATATAACCAAATGAAATGAAATTGAGTTGTGATATTATTCACTTCTTGGTAACGATTAATTCAAATACCCTCAGATGAAATAATTCATGTTGAAAATTAAAATAAAATTAATTATCACTGGTTCATTTTATAAAATAATATAGGTGAATTATATAACCTATAAATAATAAAATAGTTTTATTTCATTTAATTATGCTTCAATGATGTTAAATTGACACAAAGTCTCTTACCTTATGCTTATATTTCTTTGAATATTATTAAAACACTTTAATAATTATTCCAATCAATATATTATTTTATTATGGAAGAATAATCTTATTTATAATGCCAAATAGTTTCCTTTTATGTCATTTTATCACCAATTTATTAATATAGATTCATTCTTACCATTAATTTTAGTGATAACTGGCTTATTTACTCACACGTGTCTTCTCATGAAAGTTATGGTTGATGTGTATATTATATTGTTACATAAAATCATGAAATATATTAATGTTATAAATATATAATTGTTTCAATATAGATAATTTTATATTAATTATTCAAATATTAATAGGATGAATGGATAACATTGCTTTGTGGAGATAGTGGCCCATACCTATACACATGAGTCAATAACATTTACATAAATGGAAAAGGGTAAAGACTTAGGGGAAGTATTAATTTTAAATAATCAATATGATTTCATATATATCACATATATTCATTAAATTTAACCTTATAATATTCCACGTAATGCATATGTGTGAACTTATTCTATCACTCAGTGAAGTGTTAGTCTGTCGTACATTTGACCGAGTATATAAAATTTAGAATGGAATGTAATGTAAGAAGGTATATGTGACATATAAATTCAAAACATATAATTTTGTCAAAAATATAATATAATTTATATAAATCCATCATTATATCATTCATTAAAAGGTGACTTTGGAAAAAAATTGCATCGGTTTGTGAGGTTGTAGTCTTGTGTACACATCATAAATGGTTTCAAGTCCCATTGGATGATAGATAATATGAATATTGGTCATGAATTTAACAGAGTAACATCTCAATGTATTGGATATAAAATTTTTATTCTTATATAATGATTCAATAATATTTCAATGGTTTTGAAGAATAAATAAAATATAATTTCTTATTTAGGAACAATACTATTTCATCGTATTTTTCCTTCTCTTTACACCAAAATCATTCACAAAGAATTTTTTTTAAAAAAGGCATATTATATGAGGATATAGAATTAGTTTTTTTATATTTTTAGGTATTTTTGGATCCAATTGTTTTAATTTTGTGAAGTAGATAGTAATATTGGTGTCCTTTTATAATTGAGGGAGAGTGAATGCATTTAATTTTAGAAAATATTTGATTTCAAACATGTTTATATCATTCCAAAAGCCACCTTAATGGATTAATATTAACCCTAAAGGTGATATTTTCAAAATAGAGCCACAAAATGGATTTTTTTTTTAATTTTTAGGTTATTGTATCTCATATCATCTTTGTTTAACAACTCAATAAACTATTTTTTACTCTAATTGTTGTAATTAAATAATATATTTTTTAATATTCATATTGGGAAAGGAAATATGTTTAATTTTTCAGATAATAAAAATTATTTCAAATAAAAATAATTATTCAATTTATTGATATTCAATTCATTGAATTTGAAAAAACCAATCAAATACTATACCCACCGAGGTAATAGAAAAGTAGGTTTTCAAATAGATAATTTTCATATGAATTGAATGTTTACATATCATATTTTATTATAGAGATATATAAAATGACACTTATTTATTAAATATTTAAATTGTTTAAAAAAAATTAAATGTAATTCCATTTTAATATATAATTTAAAATTGAAAATATTTTAAAATAAAATGAATTCTTCGGAAAAAATCAGTATCGTTCATTAATCATTGAAAAATTAATCATTTCCTAAAAAAATCACAATATGTTGTTGTATAATTATTTATGAAATTATGATATTTTTTTAAAATATTTTTTAAAATATGATAAAAAATAATATTAAATTATTTGGCCAATGCATGAATAAACCATTTTAAGAAAAATTTATTTTTTTGAAATCATTTATTTTTCATTTAAATAATCCTTATTTTAATTTAAAACTATTTAGGACTATAATTGCAAAAAATTATTTATGAAAACTAATGCCTACCAATTTTATTTCATTGTTATAATGGTACTCATTATTGTTTTTTATTTAGTTTCTGTTTTTCATGTTCCACAAGTTATCGTAGTGATGAAAATTAAATAAATTTATTTTATGATTTATTCAATCACATTATTTCATTTTAGATAGGAAATTAAATTCAATTTTAGTATTCTAATTTTTTTTGTAATATTCTCCCCACCATTATGAAATTATATCTTCACAATTTAAAATATTTCATATAAATCAAGGGTTTGACATTTGGAAACTCGATTGTTAAAAATCCCACATCATAAAAAGGATAGTAAAAAATCATTTTGATAAGAGAGAACATGAGATACAATGTTCATCAAGAATAACTCTTAACTATGTTTCCTAATATGATAACATTCATTGCATGTGATGTTTTGTACATGGAATAAATTTATAATTAATTATAGATGGAGACAGAGGTCATTGATCATACTAAAGTGAACGAATGATTCAATGTTAAGGAAATTAATACAATAAATCATATATGATTTATGACACCAATTGATTTTATAGATATGATGTAAATATGATAAAATTTATCTTTCAAGATCTTCATCCTAATTTTTTGTAATCATTTTAATATCTATGAATATAATGAAATAAATAAATTTTAAATCATTCTATTTAATTAGTAAAATTTCATCCTTTGGGTTTTCCTTGATCAATATCAAACTCAACATTTAATCAATGAAATGAATATACGAAAATTAAATTTTATGCATGATGAACTAAAATTCACAATTTCTATACTTTAATATCCAAAATATGTTGCATTTAAATTGATTTATTTTTAATTATTTTTCAAAACTAATATGGTTATATTATGTTACCTAATATAATAATTTAAAATATAAACCTGAACAATAACACATTTGGTTTAGCATAAATTTACATCCATACAATAATTTATGTAACAATATTAAATTATTGACAAAAACATCACATAGTCTAGTGGTTGGAACTAAACCCATATCACCATATTGTTATGGGTCTATTACTTATGGACATAAATGATTTAATAGGATATCTACATGAATGTATATTATCCTTTATATAAATCCATATTAATGTATTTGTATAGAATTACTAAATTGTAATTTCCCATAAATACCAGAATAAAAAATTAGCAGTAAACCCCGATTTTTACCACTGAATTTAAACTTATTCCCATAACACTATGTTAATCTTACATAAATATATTTATACACAAAAAAATTTACAAAAATATTGTCTTATATTTCAATAAATTTATCCTCATATAACATTATTCATTGTTAAATACCATCACCTATATCCTAAAATGTTTTTTTATTTTTTTATCTTATGATAAATCATAAATTCATAATCAGTTTATGGTATCCATAATTTTTATTTTGATGAATAATTATATGTATTTAAAATATAACACAATTTGAAGATGTTTCATGATTCTTATAAATAGAATTCCATTTGCTCAAATAAAATTAAAACATAATTGTTTAATCATAATAAATAAATAATTCTTTCATTTTATCTCAACATAATCGCTTCCTTGATCTATGGTTTAAAATTTATTTGATGGAATTGACTTGTGTAATCCCAATTTTCAAACATTAAATACCACAATATATAAATATTTCTGCATAAAGAAATTAATCTACTTCCATTGTACTCTTAATTTTTTATTATTAATCCATTATTTCATGCCATTATTTTAAACACAAAAACATTTTTACATTCCATTAATACAGAACCTTATTTAACCATTTCCATATTTATAATGAGGGAGAAATCAAGTCATCATTCATCCATTACCACTATTACAAAATCTATTAGTTATCTTTATCATTATATTCATTGGTGTGTTTGAGAATAATTTAATGTATAAGTTACTAATCACATATGAATATAACTTATAAGAAATAATATTTATATATTTCAGTCATGTAATAATCATATATATACCTCTCATTGTCACAACATTGTCCATTATATTCAATTTCATTATGATTCTTTTGGGTTTCATCCATTAACATAAAATAGATACCAATGTGTGAGTAACAATATTCAATATGGGAAACCACCTAGTGATTTATATAATTCCAAAACATGAAATCGTATTTTAAATTTATGACAAAATTCTTAAATCCATGGTTTTTCCTTTCATCATATATTCAAATGCATTATAATGGTTTTTACAGAAAAATTTAATTATCCATAGCATTTCCCCTAAAAGTGTCTAATATAGTAAATAGTAAAACCAATTTTCCTACAAATGATAATAGTCTAGTAAAGCATGATACACCTATCCTATATTTAATACCCCTTGTTACTTCAATTTAAAAACAAAATCTAATTTTAGTATCCTGAAATTGAGTTATTTCTTTGAAAAATGGCATAATCTTAAACTTACAAAATCCTTATGGTGTTTTTTGTATTTATCCTCAACGTCTATGAAAGAGGTTTGTTGCCCAATCTAGTTTTACCCAAATCTAGTTCTCATTTTATGTAATAAACTACCTTTGATACCATTTGTAATGACTATGATTCCAATAACCTAATGTCGGTGTCTACATTGTTACATTTTGATATGATATAGGAAATAAAAACCCAAATGACTGAATTATTTAGAAGTATTAGTAAACTAGATAAAAATATGATTCCCATATCATGTTTGAATATAAAAAGTACAACTCAATTATTTCGAATAATATAATTATTTCCTCCATCATATACTTTAATAATATTCTTAGTACACTACCAAGATTCATATGAAAGGAATCAAAATAACTTTGAGGTCAAATTCTTAATAAGATTAACCTATGGAAGAATATATTATTTTTAAATGAATAATAATAAATATGAAAAGGTAAATATATAAAAAGAAAATAAATTCAATCAATAACCTGATCATGAATATTAGAACAGGAACAATCATTATGAAAAGATAAAGAACGTAATACAGAAGAAATATAAATAACATGAGTATCATTAATAGATAATCAATACTATATAGAAAAGTAAAATAACTGAATAGAAATTTGATATAAATAACTAGTCTATAATTAATAGATAATAAATAATAAATATTGAATCGTAAATATCTAAACATACATTCCATTTAAATAAAATTAATATCATGAATAATTTATGAATAATTTATATTCTAAGTTATATAACTAAATACACATTCCATTTATATAAACTGACTATTTTTAAATGATAACAAAATTTCTATATTTGAAGGTAAATAACAGAAAGAATATTCCATTTATTCAACAAATAAGATTGAAATTCATCACGATATAAAATCATTGTGAAAATTTCATGGATAATAATAAATAAATTCCTAATAAGGGAAAGACTTAATTACTGGATTTTATGATCATATGCATCATGATACATCATATACCAATAAAATTCCCAATATAATGTGAAACTATGGATACATATTATTTTATTTACATCATACTAATTCGCCTCATGAGAATATTGATAAATTGATGGGATATATAATTCTTATCCACATACATTATTTCCTCACCAATGTATTCCTCATATATATAATAATTTATTTAAATCATGAATAATGGTCCATATCCTAAAATATTTGAATTTATTATAGAATACTTATTTATCAATCTTTTTCCCAATAGAAAAATTAAATTAAATGAATAACCCCATATTTAGTAATTTTATATGGTTTAATTAAAAAAAGGTATTATAATATTACTTAAATTTTGGAGAAATTAAATATCCAATGATCACATGAAAGTGAATATTTGAAGAGAAATTAAATTACTAAAAAATAAATCAGGAAAGGAAATTTCAAAACGTTCATTAGTATATATGATCACAAACCATTTCTATAATAAATAAATATGGTATCAACAGAACATATCCGCTGTATAATGTATGTTAAATAATTATTTTTTGTCATTGGTGATTGAAAATTCCCTAAAATTATCTTTAACATTATTCATGAGGAAAATATCATTTTAAGATTAAAAATATATATTTTTTAAAAATATTTCACAAAATATATTGAAATAATTTTTTATTTAAATATGACCATTCTAAAATATAATATAATATTTAACAAAATGATTGTTTATCGTGGATAGAAATTCCCCTCGGGTCATACATGTTAAAACAAGGCCCCTTACACTTTTTTTATAATACCCCAATGAATCATGTTTGGAAAATGACATAATGATTCCATAAAATATTTTTTCTAAAAAAATAAAAAAAGTTGTAATGTTTTAGTAAGTACTTTGTGAATGGAAATTTTTTAAAAATAGAGTTTCGGATGAAATATTATTTTTGATCAATGGGAGAAATGTTGAAGAACATAATATATATCATTTTATAAAAAAAATGGTAATCCTAATGGGTGGATATTTTTTTATATTACTTAATAATATCATGAATGACTTATGGATTTGAAAATTAAATTTTTTTTTCATTTAATGATAAAATAAATTCCGTTAATGTAAATTCATTAAAAATTATCACTATTAAAGTGATATTTTGAAACAAATACTCATGAAGATCATAATATTAATGTGAGAATTAATCAATGTATATATTATGTGAATGAAATGTAAAAAGATAATTTTTCTAAATAAAACATGATATAATCAAAATTCATGAAACCAATAATCATATAATATAAACTAAAAAAGAATTAATATAACCCAATGAATAGTAATTGAGTTATGAATTTTTTACCATTAGGTAATTATTATGCCAAATCACCTAGGATGAAATAATTTAAATTAATATATAAAATTTCTTTAATTAATATCAAAATAATATATTACAAGCTAGTGGGGAAGTATATACACAATATAAAATATATTACACGTATAACATTTCAATATTCCTTAATGAAGTGAAATTGAATACATTCCCTTACCTCATGTCACAATTTGGTTGTATGTTCTTAAACATCCTGTAAATTTTTTTAATAATGTAACTAATTTATAAAATAACCATGATAATTTTTTAAATATCATATGTTCTTTTTTGTAACATACTTTCATCCATTTGTTCGTAATAATTCGTGATTATTGTTTTGAGTGTAAAATTTCTTTTTTATCATGTAATTTATTTATGAATGTTTTGGTTCATGATAATTATTTATAACAACATAATATCTATATTTATATAAATTTCATAAAAATAATATTTTTCATTATATATACTTTTATAATCAATAATGAAATTTTAATATTGATAATGGATCACATCTCTTTATAAAGATGGTAGATCATACGTATAGATGAGAAATGTTATGATTTCAATAATTGGTGAATGGGAAATGATGTAGGTGGTACATTACATTCACATAGACAAAAAAAATCTATATATGTCACATATAATCCTTATATTTTACCATATTACATTCTACGAATAATGAATCTATAAAATATACCATATCGTTTCATGATGAGGTAGTCATCCAAATAAGGAAGCCACATTATCAAATTTTAAACGTAATGTATTTTAAGAATTTATATTTGACAATAATATTATATAAATATATTTATATCCTAAGTTTCATATAAATTTTTTAAATCCAAAATTATCTTTATCATTCACTTGTGGTGATGGACAATGAATTACATTGTTTCCTAAGATGTTTGTTTATCATACAAACTATCAAAAATTTAGTTTCCTTTATATTGAAGTGTATATAGATATTGGCCATTACATTAACATAATAATTTATATATATATGTGTGTGTGATTTATTTTTTTATTATAAAATATTATTTAGTATGAATAGAAAGAGTATGATGAATAAATATTATGAAAACACGGTTTAGGAATGATACCACTTGTTTAGAGGTCCTCATATTGATTACAGAGAAAGGCTTCCAATGGTGGATTTACTATCATACCAGTGATTATACAACACTGTTACATAAGTGGTAATGCGATTTGGTATGTTTTTGGATGAACCAAATGGATTTTATGTGTGAATAGTTTAGGATAAATGTGGCCTTTTATAAGTTGGGGAGTGGACACACATAGATTTTTTGCAATGATTCAATCACTCCAACAGTTTTTATTCATTAAAAACCCAAAAACTATGATATTATTTAATTTTAGAGGTTATACATTATAAATAAGTCCTATTTTTTTGTGTTTGAGAAATTTTTAGGTCATTTTCATCCTTATATTCTTATTTTAACATTATAAATCAGTTTTTACCTGAAAAACATGAATTTAATTTTACTAATTTCACAATTAATAATGGAAAAAAATTATACTTAATAACATATATAATATATATTATGATGATTCCTTATATTAAATACATTATTTAAAATTAAATTGATAGACATAACAAAATTTAATTGAATATTAAATAAACATATGTAATGAAAAAACCTGATTCCAAACTCCAAATTTTCATATATTGAGTTGTTTTTTATATGAAATAACAAAATGGAAGAGATTATTATATAATAGATTATTTATATTTTAATATATTTGAAAAAAAATAATTTAGTAAAAATATGATTACAATTAAACTCTGTGAATTATTGAAATAAAAATTAAATTTTAATTTAAAATCAATATTTTTCAATATTCATTGAAGAAATGAAAATATATAGAAAAAAACAAAAAAATTACAAGAAGATAAACATGATATTCCAATTTTAAAAATTATATTTCATTTTTTAAAATAACTTTTATAAATGTGGTAAAAGGTTATTTTTAATTATGGGCACAAAACATGGCTAAATAATTGTTTTATAAAAAAAATTTCTTAACAATCAATACTACTTCTTTTAATTGATTCATTTTTTATTTATAATAAATATATAACCACAATTTTCATAATTGAGTTTTTAATATTCATCCATAAAATTATAATATATTGTATATAAATGTATGTTATTGTACAATTCATTACAGATCAGGGACTCTCTTTTTTTGGAAGCTTTCTAAGAGATTAAATTAAAAGATTTTTATTTTATGGGATGTCAAAACTCAGTTATTTTTATCACATAATTGATCAAATACAATGATTTTATTTTAAAATATCATGGTTTCCAAGAAAATAAATTGAGATATATTTCATTAGAATTTATAATCCACTCTATAAGTTGACTTAGAATGGGGTAATGTTCTTGTGGACTTTTGAATGATAGGTGAATCATAATAGGATAATGAAATTGTCGATAAACACACTTATGCACAGAATACCCTATAGTGGATTAGTGGTGTCGATTTATAGTGATTCAAGAATTAATGGATCAATATTCTACTTCATGAAAAATGAAATGATGATATAATATGCCTCCCATAAATTAAATATTGATTATAAAAAATACCTTACTCATGTTTTGGAGCTTGTAGTAGAAATTTTTTCATTAAAGATATGGATTAATAATCTATATGGTGAATGGTTTGATAAATATACTAATCATATAAGTTTGAGATATATATTTACATAGAATTAGTTGAAAAGTTTCTAGATATTATGGTTTGACATTATTAATGAGTATTATTTATAAATACATTTCCAGCCATGGGTGGAGAACATAGTGGCTGATGCTATGAGTCATAAAGATAATTCTTTTTTATCAACAAAATGGATTGAATGATATCTAATATTTATGTATTTTTTATGTTGTATATTTAAATCTGGAGGAAAATGGATATGTCATATCACTCCTCGATAAATGTTCATCCATCCATTTATGATATGATTAAGAAGGCGTTGATAGAGGACGTGGAATTATAGAATAAGGTGGGTAATGTTTCCATGTTGGACCATGATCAAGAGGTAGTTCTAATGTTTCTTAAAAATGATTGTGTCCTTCCAATCATAGAGTTCAACATGGATATATTTTATGCTGTTAAAAGTTCTTCATTTTCTATTCATCTAGGTTGTTCAAATATTTATAGATATATAAATGAATATTTTTGGAGGGATAAAAATAAAATCGATGTTTTGGAGTATTTATATTGATCACTAGTGTGTCCAAAAGATAAGGATAATAGATATAGGTTTAAGGGTGTATTATTAACATTACCTAAAATATAATTAAAATGGTAAAATATTTCAAAGCATCTCATCATTAAACTCCCTATAATATCTAAATTTAACAATACAATGCGGTTTAATGTTTATTTATATAAAACAAGTGCATCATATCGATATTATAATGGATTTATTTTTTTCAATATTACATGGTTATATATCAATTATTTTTTATATATCATTGATTCCACTCAAAATAATATATGATCATTATTTTAGGATTACATTGATGTTATTGAGAATTGATCAATTGGTTTTGGAAACAAAGATGAGTATCATTATTTTTTATCATCCTTAGATTTATGGGTAGTTTGAGTGGAAGATTCCAAATCTATAATACATGAAAAAATAATTATATGTGGATTTTATAATAAATCGGGATCAACACCATTATTTATTATAATTTTCATTTAATAATATATCTCACATGGGAATTTAGATGGATACTTATGAATCATTATATTGAAAAAAGTTCATAAATTGGTTTCATTTGGATAATGATGGGAAAGATAGTTGTTGGCTCCTGATCTAAATGAAAAAAATATAGAAACAAATTCAACCCATTAAATAGCACATATTTAGAGATTAGAGTCTATAAAATTATACCTAGAAAATTTTATGTGAGATATATAGTTTAAAGATGGGGATATGGTATTCTAATTAATGTTACATTGGAGAAAGGATATGAGGTTTTAAACGAAGGGAATAATTATCAAATGATATATCAGTCACTTCAATGTTCTTTATCAAATCACAATGATATATTATGGATTAGTGCTTCCACCAAATCTCTCCTATATTCATTTTGTGTCCTTTTATCCCTCCACTTTAGGTACAAACCTGATCTTTCTCATTTATTGAACTCAGTTTACAAACTAACAGGGAAAGTCATTTCTTGGGAGAAATAATTGATTTAAATTATTGGTCATAGAGAGAATTTTCCTTGAAACAAAACCAAACTCATTGATAATGTTTTGTTGTAAAAAAATATGTTAGAAGAATCTATATGGGAACCAGGGTATATGATTGGAATATTTATCATTTGTAGTTTCCATCATAGTGTTGATAATTTAAGGGAGAAATTTTTATATGTGGTAAAATGTGATACCACAAAATTTTGTGATATATATATATTTAAATTAAGATCATTGATACTTATCTGTATATTAAAAATTGAGATAAAAAGAATTTAACAAACCAATTGAAATATTATATTTTCTATAATTATATAATTTTCTAATATACATTTTTTTTATTATTATATAATGAAATTTTCGGAATTTTCTAAAATGATTAATATTGAATTGAATAGAAAAAATAGAGATTTTTATAAAACCATCATATTATTTAACTAAATCCATTATTGTAAATATGTACATTGTAATTTATTTTTTAAAATTTAATTGGTAGAAATTTTATTTTATTTATTTTCAGATTATCTTTTTATATAATTTTTCTATTAGACTATTTCTTTTTTAGGCATGAATGATTGTTTAAAACCTTTTTCATCCCATTTTTTCAGTTTATTTTTAAAATGATTTTGAACGCATTGTTTATTTTTATTTGATAAATGAGTTCCATTTATGAAATTATACCATTTACATTTTATATATTGTCTACTTTAATGCATTATAAAAAACATTTTTGGTAAAAAAATTCACCTCAGTTAAATGAAAATTTTGTAAAAAAATTATTTAATGAATGTGAAAAGGATTTAAAATATATCCATAATCTAAATTTATTACATTTCATGATTTTATATCATTCATAACAAACCAAATGTAAAAAATATGACCTTCTATTTCAATTTAGCTTTAATTTTGAGCATTATAATATTTGTCTAGCGGATAATGTCAAATATGTCACTCTCTTGCATTGAATATATATAATAAATTCTTAAATGTTTAAAAACAACTTATATTATGATATTAATGGTTATTTCATTGATTAATGAATCATTTTTATCATGGAAATTTACATTTAATTTTTATTAATTGATTAATTACACTAAATAATTACACAATGCTGAGAAAGTGTTAATTGAATTTATAGAAAAATATAAGAAATCAATTAAAAAAAATTAAATGTAAAATAATTTGTGGTAATTATTGTATTCAATTAATTTTATTGATAAATATAAAACATTAGTGATGTTTTAAAATATTAAATTATAATTAAATATTTTTCATGATGTTTTTTGAGTATAATTACATTAATAATATTTTTAAAAAATAAATTTTTATTAATTATTAAAAAATTAAAAAACTATTGAACTATTAAAAGGGTGACACATATGGTTTGAAATTAAATTAAATTACCATTTTGGATCCAATTGTCTCCCTACGATAAATACATTGGTTTATATAGTGTAAAAATTGTGATCATGTTAATTTTCAAAGGGGTTAATAGGGGTTAAAAACCATATAATGGAAAAAAAATAAGATAAACATGTCCAATTATTATTAGATAATATAATTACAACTCATCCTAATATATTTTTATTATTATATCAATTTGGATAAATTTGTTCATGGAATATAATATATATTCAATTAAGACATTTTGAAATTCCAAGAAGTCTCCTCCCATAAATTACAAGATGAAACCCTTTATCTGTTATCATTACACTTTTCGTGGTCCCATCACCCTAATTTGTACCCCACTAGGGATGGAAGTGAGAGAATGTATATTGTAACTAAATGAATCCAACATTTAGTATGCCCCACATTGGTCACTTGCACTGAGGGTATAATACACCTCCATATTGGAGACATTTCCCTCATAGATATTATGAAGATGGGGGAGATAAGAAAAATAAACCAATCAACAAATGATCAAACATATTCATAATGAAAACCCATGTGAATACTAGAAATTACAAATAGTACTATACATCTAAAAGGAAAACAATATGTTCCAAAATGTAATGATGGAAGTGTCAATGAATCCTAAACTACAACTGGAAAACCACAAGATTGTAATATAAAGATCTATCTCAAACCTTCTCTAGTTGATCTAAATAATAGTTTACCCATTCTTAGGGTGTGCATAATAGTATACTCTATAAGATCATTCTCAAAGCCTCTCATGAAATACATAGAGAAATCATGCTAATGAAAAGTGAAATATAGTGAAACAAAATCATCACATATCGAGGAATTCTATGTTCCTATCCTTAGTATTGATAAATGCAACCAAGTATTGCATACAAAATATAATATTATATAACAATGATTCATCAATGGTCTGACCTTCCCCATCCCAAATTGTTTTACACTAATCCCCAACGTCAAACATCTGGATCCATCTCTCTCTAAAATAATCCTTCCTTCTAGAACCTGGTAAAGGGGTCCTAACGTGCACCTTGTGATTCGCATAATCACGAAATTCTATTAACATTTCCATATGTAGTTACCATGTAGTATTCAGGGGAAACACATCCAATATTACATGTATCATACATTGAGAATTAGGCCATAATTTTTAGATCACATAGATTGAGTAAGTTACCACTCCATCAAATCATATGCAAGTTGTACCTATAATAGTATATTGGAAAATAGATCTTCCAATATTTTTTTAAATAATAAAAAATCATCACAACCATCTACACACATATATGATAAAACTGACCCCCGTCCATACTCGCACAAGTAACTACCATGTGATGAGAGCTCAGAAAGCGGGGTTAGTTAGCCATCCACCCTCCCACAAAGATATTATCAAGAACACCATCTCACTCTCCACATGGTGTCAATATGTATAATTGTAAGAGGAGATAATGAAAAATAAGTCATTTAATATATATGATTTAATATAGATCAAGACTATAATATTGGATATCCTTGTCTTAAACTCTACTGCAGTTAACATCGCATCGACTCCCAAATTCCACTACTAAGACGTGGTATCCAATAATCACACAAGGATTTAGAATATCTACATTAAATTATTATTTTAATTTTATCATTTTCATTCATTATTTAATTTATTAGACATTAAATTGAACTTTGACATTATTATATATTACATTACATTAGTCATAATTGTAAAGCCTTTTCCCTTAGGAAACAATAAAAAATGATTCTATAAACTATCTTGATTAACATATGTTTGAAATTTCATTCTATAAACAGAAGCCCTAAGGTATATAAATTTTTAATTATAATTAGAATCATTCCATAAAATATTTATCACTATAATAAAATACAATTCTACCAATAAGAGGAGGAATGTAAACCAGAACATATGGCTGCCTCAAGTTGAAGGGAAGGCAATGTAGATAAAACTAGAAACCCGACCATTAGTAATTTAATAGCTTCACAATTGAGAATCTCGTCTCTCAACATCACCTCAAAAAACAATTCCTACATCAACCCATTATATCCTCTATGTTTACATCCATGAAACCCATATTCACATCTCGATTCATCTCGATATCACATGAATATACTATTTCCACATCATTTCGTCCTCCCTAATCATATCAGATCATCCATCCGAAGATAATGCATCCTAGTTTAATATAACATTTTTTCCTCCCCATTCCAAGAAAATTAATATAAGGAAACAAAATATAATTTATGATAGGGATATATAGTCCCTAAGAAAAGGAATCTAGTGTTCACACATAAACAAGCTCTCACAAATCCAAACTCTAGTTACATGACCATCTATAGGACAATTAACTCAATCCCTATAGATTTTCATTTTCAAACAATGAATTTTTTTACATCACAAATTATCTTATTTTTTATTCACATATTCTAACTATGGTAAATATAAGACGTCACGATATTTCAAGCTACCATATTTTTTAAAAATTAATTAAAAATAATCTTGCTTTTAAAAATTCTATTTTCAATAGATAATTTGAACAATATTTTTAAATCATGAATTTGATTATTTCTGTCTACCACAATTAACATGAAACAAATTCTTTATCAAATTAAATCCACATAATGAAATTAATATTAAATTAAACAATAATAATAACATCAATTTGATCATTGTGAAATCCAAATAAAAACATGATTCATTAAACATTCATTATTATTCTCATAAAAAAAATTATTAATTAATTTTATCTTTTTTTCCATAAAATTTTCCAATAAGAACAACATTATAATCTATAACATAACAAAAAATGATAAAAACAATTGAATAGATATCACAATGTATAGTAAAACGTGAGGTAAACTATCAGTATGGCTGAAAAAAATAACAAGCGGTCAAACTAATAAATTCTTGATTAACCTAGATTAATAATTATTTTCCCCATTCCACTTCCGTACAATGAGATAAGCATTTAAATTTTAAGAGTTAGAATATATAAAGTGGAGAAGTAATAAATACCTTACCTTAATGGTGACATTGTTCTTTAAAAGATAATTGACCAATGTCATAGATCTTGATCACATAAACTGTAATAAATATTATCCCCATAATAATTTCAGGAAAAACCATAAAATAATAAACACTCAAATTTTGGATAAAATGATGATGAAAAACTTCAATCCCATGAAAAAAGAAATAGGATGATAAATATTGATAAACCATGACAGAACAGATAGAAAGTAACTTGGATCACCATGGATAAAATATATAAGGTCAATGAATGATCCTTTTAAAAAATCAAAGATTCTTGATGGGAGTGCTGCTTATCCCCATGAATTAGGAATTAATGGGTTTGTGTTTGAGAAAACTCATTTCCTCTACTATTTATATCTCCTCACAATATAGAAGATTTACGTATTGTGAATCCTATTCATTTATTGTAAATGATGTCTCCGAGATCCTATGAAAAAAGAGTATTTTCAATCTAAATAATCCCTAATATTTGTATATCATGATGCATCTTTTGAGAATGCCTAAAAAAGATGATGACATAATTCAGGGACGGAGAAGGAAATCACCCAATCTTTGAAAAAAGAATTCATGATGTGAAACACTAACACATCACGTATTGTAATTTTTTCCATAATTTTTTATGTGACTACCTCATGGCGACTGAAAGACTTCTAGGAACTCCATGATATTTAGAAACATGTAATTTGTCTATAAAAATATATTTGGTCCCTTACATTCCATACCACTAAATCAATTCTCATAATTGAGAATCCAAAACCCCACATAGGGAAAAAATGAAATTGGGATGTTTGAATAACAACCACATGAGATGCCTCTCAAAAATTGCACCATAATTTGAAAAAATCCACCTCATGAGAGGAAAAATTCAAATCTATGAAACAAAAAATCCATCTACTGAACACTCTCCTAGGGTAGATTACCCTCAAAGAATAGTAAATCCAATAATATAAAAAATATAATCCAACTCATAATACATAATTGTCATCATCTATAAGAGAAAAGTTTTATAAGAGAGAGAGAGATATAAACATCAAATGGTATATTTTTTCAGTAAAAAAATTTACTCACAGTCCTTGGTACTATTATCCCTATCACTATTTTGTCACAAGAAACAAACCAATGGATTATAAATCAAAACACCACACCATCTCCTGATGGACATGGAGCTCCATGTGCTACTCTATAAAATTTAAATCATCCTCAATAGTTATCTCACACCAATAAATAATATGATAGACATAATGAATAAAATGATGGAGTCGCAGCATGTGAAAAATGTCATGTATGCATCTCTTCTCTAGGGTAAGTAAAATCCAATATTCCCCAACTCTAAAGTGATATAAAAACAAAAAATACCCAAAATCCTATGGAGATATCATATACATATTAAAAACCCATAACAACCCACTATGATGAGTTCCCTTTGACAACAATTGGTCATTAAAATTGAACTCTAGAGGTGTCATTCAAGGAATATAATAAAAATTATTATGATCTTTTTATTCCTTAATCTTCTCATGAATTATTTTAACTATATATATCGTGTTCTATAAAAGTTACATCCTATGAATTTTTATTTCTATGAAATCTGTCTAGAGTAACATAGATTGGAAAATTAATCCACATAATTTTTTAAACATATCAATTCCAATGGTAGAGACAAATCTATTATTTTTGGAAAAAAATTCATGGTTATGTTCCTTATCCACAAACCCCTAAAATCCACGAAATAGTAGCACATAATTTCTTAATGTGTCTAGATTATATTCTCACTCATACGATCCTTATACATATGAATAGAAATGTCAAGGAATAACTAATAAGGAAAACCATGTTGGATACCCCTCCACACCAATGAGGTAAAACATTATCTCAATCAGATATGATTTTCATCCATAATATATGGAGTGACACCTCCTACTCGAGATAATACCTTCACCGAGCTCCACTAAGATTAACTCCAAGATCTCTATATAGTGGGAATATATTGTCAGAAAATTCAATATAAAGCTTATAAAATCATATCCAACATAATATAATTGTAAACTGATAATGATTTCAATCAATATAATCACCCACATCATTTGGGGAACATTTTACAGCATGAGAAAACCAAATGGAAGATGGTTCCTAGATATTTCTTTCTGGAATAACAATCATCGTGATATTAAATTTTCAATTGTACGCTTCATCCTAGGCCCCAAAAACATATCCCTAAAATACAATTACATATTTTTCACACTAGGATGTACTGCCAATGGGTAAATATGGAATTCAAAATGAACTATCTCAATCATCTTTGAAGGAAGAAAACCATTTATAGAAATAAACCCCATTGATATATATCCTCCTACCAACAAATAAAAACAACAAAAAAAGAAACAGTCTCTCCAAAACCCCACCTCTGAATCCCCGTACAATAACTCGTCCACAAATTTCACCAATGAAAACATAACTTTAATAGAGAAAATACATCCTCTTCCACCAACATCCACCATTATAGATACATCATTGAGTTCTCTTCCATCACAAACAAAGAAAAACTATATTCAAGAATGAAAGGAATTATTGAATTTCTTCTCAGTGTATAAAAAAATATTTTTTTATATGAATTTAATAAACCTCAATGTTATAATCATAAATGGTTTTCAGCCACCATTTATGATTCAATTTCAAGTCATGATGGGAGATGACACGCCTCCAACACTTTTTGTTATTAAAACCAACAAAATTATTTAAAATTATGTCATGTATCCAAAAAATCAATGATGTCATGAATCCTACAAAATAAATATCATTGGATGATTATTAATGCTCCTAGGGATGTAACTGCTAAAATACATAGGAAATGGTTATTCTCAGATTCATTAAAACATAATACAAAAAAGGATGTGATGAGTAACAGAAAACCTCTAACAGAACGCATTCATATTTCATGAAAAGGGTTGGACCACTAACCTATTTAACTTTTATGTAATCAATAGAAACCTATGAAATGTTATTCCACAAGATTTCATGATACTTCTAGGTCAATTATGTCATTGGAGTCCCAAAAAAATAGAAATTAGTTAAAAAATTATTATCATAGTGTGAAATATGGAAGAAACTCTACCACTATAAAATGTTCTTCGGGGGATACCCATGAAATAACTTCTTCAATATGAAATGGATCCACATATAAAAATTAATTGGAAATGGTATTCCCATAAAACATACTTCATAAGATAATGACAAACACTTAAAAATCATTCTATGTAATATCCCATGACAATTAACTCCCAAACATACATGAATATGCTCTTCATTATCCTTTTTATCCATGAACTCTCTAAACACATAGTTTATCAAACCCGTGTACTCGATAGGTGAATTCAACACACTGAAAAACATTATAATTAACATAGAATTCCCTCGAGGAAAACATAAATAATTTCTCAACACATCATCATCCTTCAACAAAATCTAATGATATATTGACTACTGATTGCTCTTTGAGGGATAACATTCACCCACAACTGATCAAAGAAATCATAAATCCTTTGAGAATGAAATATCATATTTATTTTCACATGGCTCATGTAATGGAAATTGATATAAAGACACAAAATTCCACCTTTATTCTTCATGAACCAAATAGGTACACCCTAAGGTGAAACACTCAGTCAAAAAAAATAACTACAAAATATCATAAATCCATACTCATATCTGTCACTATTCAAAATGTTACATATAATATATAGAAATTGAGAATTTATACACTTCTAGATGTATCTTGATCTATAACCATATATCCCGACATGGGGGGAATTACAACCACCTCCAAAGAGGCATCATAGTACTCTTTCAAAACCCTTGGAAATAACGTCATCTAAACCTCTGTTGATCTCATCATAAAAATTTCTATCATGGAAGATAAGGAATACACATTCCTCTAACCCATCAAAGTGGTTCACTCACAAAAAACACTATTGACTCTTTATCAGAATCATAGAACACAACATGTCATTTGAAGTAAACCATAACAACCTAAAATAATTAAAATAAATCCATGATGAGGATTATTTCATACATACATTACATAAACATAAAACATAAACTCAACTGTCGTGCAGTCCCCACAGTAGATCACTATCTTTACATACATCATACACAAATAATAGACCTATAACTGACATATTAAAATATTAGGGCATAGAAGACCTCTCTACCTCACTCCCTAATAAATATAAAAATTACTATTAAATAAGAGTGTGTGTTCCTCAAAAGTTAATAAAATAATGATATCATCAAGAAGAAATGTAAAAGAGTGCCTACAATGATGTCAATCTCTACCGATACTTGAAACACTAACGAATGATGCTGACCATGACATAATCTATGACCTCTTTAACCCCTCTGATGAATACCTCCATAATAATTCTCTACAAGGATTATGATCATATCAGGGACGAACTATTACTTCTATATCTCCCCTCTACTAATCCAAAACAAGATCAACCTACTGATACTACCTTAGTTAAAACAAACTCAATATAAGAACCTAACATGGAACTTCTGGTACACACATACTACTCAGAATCATTATACACACTCTCTAAGGATGAAATCAACCTCTATAGGGGAAAAATACATCAGATATAATGGTATTGCAAAAAGATCCCCCCTCACATTCCAGATACAAGATGATGAGGGTTGGGATGTAACCATAACAAATTGAAAACTCTTCTATCATAGAATTTGGGCATGATGGACCACAACTATGCTTCATGAGGAATCATGAAAAATATATTGTAATGAAAATATAGTTATTTTCATCATCCTATAAATAATGTATTCTCACCTCTTGTACACTATTTATGTCTTCAATATAAATGGGGTGAGTTGGATTTTTTTATCATGAAACAACGCCTTATAAAAATGAATCCACCTAACCTCATCATATGGTAACTATACTAAATCTTATCACATAATGGTCCTGAAATTGATCCAAAATGGACACACGTTGGAACTCCTCTATCAATGGGTATATAAGTCTTTGAAATTAGAAACCTTCTTATTCAAATAATGAAACTATTCTTTGAACTAGTATCAATCCTCTCCCATGAGACTATCAAATCATTTTCATACCAGAGAAATAGGAACCACCACTGAATTACTACTCTAGGGATCAATTTTATATCCAATGAAACCAAATGTTCATTACGTACACTGATCGAACTGAATATTATCCCAACCTCCTCCAAAAGGTTATCTGTAAATGAATATGAAATAGATCACTCATTCTTATTAAAACTCTAGTACTTGAACTATGGAACTGTTATCCTCCCAATTTTGTTGTCATTATTCTATAATATATGATGATATATTGTCACATCCTTCTAAAAATTTTAGATGCAAACAAGAAAAGGACATCGATATAGAGACATGCCTGAAAAATGAACAAAAAGATATATTTAATAATCCTGAAATATTGAATAATTAATATTATTATTTATTAATTTATTTTCATGAAAAGGTTTTAACCTATCTCCAAGTATACCCATTTCAATCATAGGAAAAAAATTATTCATGATAATTTCCAATGTATGTATTAACTAAAATTTTTTAATTAATTTGATTTGTATATTAAACATAAATTTTTGTGCCCCAGATCACAGGGGGCTATAAATCCCCATGTCTCACCATGTCATCAATGTTTATGATAATTTCTAATCATAGATGAAAATGTTTCCATACCACCAAATGTATCCTCATTTATTACTAACTTCAAAATCCATCATATCTCTCAAATTGAATATTTGATACAACTCTGTCATGAACCCCACCTGAAAAGGGTCACCCCTCTTATGCCATAAATGTGAGATGGGATATGGTTTCTTCCTGAGTCCCACATTGTGTATGCCCCTGGTTTCTAACTATGTCCAAGGGTATAATAATAATATATGTGGGAGGCATTACACTCTAAGAGAATATACATAGTAGAGAGATAACATATATATAATAATAATAACCTAAAAAATAATATGTATAACTAAATATTAAGTGAAATAATGAAATTTCATAAAGTAATGAACAATTGAAAGGAAAACTACAAGTACTAATAGTTAATGAAAACAACAACCAAGAATCCAAAAATGACTGCATAAACAAAAGCTAGTAATATCCAATATTTGACCGAACCTTCTTTGAATGATATGAAAGACATTTTATATATTAATATGTATAGTTTAGTAGTACACTTAGTAGGAATAGTCCAAAACCTCTCTGAAACTAATAAACAGTGAATAAAAAATAATAGTGAACAATAGTGAAACAAACTCATCACCTAAACAGGTATTCAGAGTTCACAATATCACCGTGGATAAATCTTTCCACAGAAAAAATGCAATAGAAAATATAATATAATAATAAATAATTAATGGTAACCATCCCTTTCTCCCCTATTGGTCTGTCTCTCTTTCCCAATGTCAGACATCCCGATCCATCTCTCTCCAAAAAAACCCAGTATAAAGACACCAAGGAAACTTGTCAAAACTAGTACATAAGGAATCAAAACATCACATAATCCCATACAAATAATAATATAGAGTAACCAAGTCGTTTCTATGAGACTTCATATAACGTATGACATGTTTCAAACATCATGTTTTATACCTTAGGACATGAAATCCCATACATTTTGAAAGCTACCATAAGTCATCACATCATATACGTTTGATAACAATAATTATCCTTTGGAATAAATATATGGAAATACATAATAAAAAAGAGTAATCAAATATTTCTACATAGATATATGGGAAAAATAACTGCCCTGTATACAATTAGAAGTTACTATGAAGTGAATAGAAAAGGGCCAGATGGGGTAGTTAGCTATCTATATTCGCACTTGGATGTTGGGGAGAACACCCTCTAAGAGTCCATTATGTGCCAGTCACCATTACAATCATGTGTGTGGAAGTGTAAGAAATCATAGAACATAAATGATATAATATATATCAAAAATACAATATGTGAACAACCTTGTCTTGTATTTACCATCACATAAAATTACATGGACTCCCAACTAACACCACTAAGACGATATATCCTATAAGATGAATATAATTTAAAAGATATACATTAACTGTTTATTTTTCTTTTTTAATGATTCCCTTAGTTAATAAATTTATCATCAATTAAATTAGTTCATAACATAATTCTATATTATATTATGTTAGTCTTCAGAGTAATGTGCATTCCCTCCAAGAAAAATGAAAACCAAGAATATTTTTCTATCAAGATTAACATATTTTCACATTTTCAATCCATAAACATAGACATCATGGGTTGTTTGTTTTTAACGATAACTATAATCATTTCATAAAACATGTATTCTAGGGATACAATTATAATAAACAAACAAGAGTAAGTATGCAATCAATAACATCTAGCAACTTTATGCATTATTTAATGGAATGTAGATAAAATAAGAAAACTATCCATCAAACATTATATAGATTTATAATAGTGAATCGCCATTTTTATAATCAAATCAATGTGTATATCTAAATTTAACCCGTTCCATTTTCAATTGGTCCATATCAAGCACCAAAATCATTTCATGATGCATCTCGCAATATCATGAATCAACAACGGCCATATCATTCGGACTTCCTCATGCACATGACATCATTCTTCCTAGTCTTACCCATCTTAGGCTTATATCACATTTTGTACACCCCACCCACATCAGAACAGTAACATAAAACAATAAACTACAACCAAAATTTTATTCTAGGCCCTTCAATATTGAATAAATACTTCATTAATAAATTATCCTTCACTGATCCAAATGCAGTTCACACAGACTTCTCATTTATATAGGAAAATCATTCTCTATAAATAGTATTTATCAAATAACCATCTTTATTTCATCATTAATAAAACTTTTCATTATTAATTAGTTCCATCATTGTGAATCCAAAGGAATCATGATTTCTTATGTTAACCATTTTATTAATCAATAATATTTAAACATGTTCCCCATTATAAATTACATGTAAAAACATGTATAATTAAATTTTATAAATCTGTCATCAAATCATTCAATAAATATTAAATTACATTATTTAAATTAAATATAATATTAAAATAACACATATAATTATATATTCAATTGAACATGAAAATTAACATCAATTTGATCATTCTAAAAATTGAATAAACACCTGATTCAGTAGTCATGTCTCTTAATTTTTAACTCAATTAATGTTAAATTATTTATGGTTTTACAGCCATTACAATTTTACATTAAGAATGAAATTATAATGAATGGAATACCAAAAATGGTAACTAGAATAGTATATATAAACAACTATCTTGAAGAAAACAGGATAACCATTATCACAATTGATTGAAAGAACATGCAATCAACAGAAACAATTATTTACTAATCTGGTACAATAATTATTTGGTTAATTTGTTCCCTATAAGAGGATAAATTAAAACATAATTAAAATTAGATATAAACTAATATAAGAATAATTGAATCTCCTAAAACCAATGTTGTGATGTTCATTTCATGTGAATGTACCAATTCTGTTTATCCCATTAAACAATCCCACTTGAAACTAGATCCCTTTATGGATGACTCAACAAAAATGTACCAACAAAAAAAATCCATTAGATCATTGAAGAGATAATACCATCTAATGGAAATATTAAATGGTAGTATATATTATGATAAACCATTAGAGATCATGTATAGAGTACATCAAATCACTACTGATCGATGATAGTAGATCATGGTTAAAAGAATTAAAACATGCTTCAAGGGACTGCCACTGATCGCCTTTAATTCAAGTGGATGGTCGCAGTTTTTGATAAAACTATAGGCATATCATATATATAAATTCATTTGGAACTTAAGATTAATATAGTTTAAATCCCTTTTATATAATTTACTTTTTATGTTTCATATATATATGAAAAGAATATCTCGCAGGAAAAAATAATTTTTAATATTTACATGCCTTGTTGCTCCCCATGAAATGGAATGAAATAACCACTAAACATCATTTTGGGAAATTATCTACTCTCACCAAATCCATGAACTAAGAATTTAGGATGTGAAAGACATAACCATCCTGTATTATATCAATTTCCATAATTTATCATCCGAACACCTCTATTACCTCTCCAAGCCACCTCTAAAACTGTTATGCTTTATAAACATGAAGTTGGATGGACAACACATATCTTGGATCTTGAATCACCATAATGAACATCAGAGAATGAAAAACCCTACCTAATTATATTCCATACTTATATAAACACATTATAGATATAATTATATTTCCATAAAAATAAATCCTATTTTCTTTAACAATACTTCCAATTGAGGATCACTAAGAGAATTTAATCATCTTAATAACTGTTATTTGCTTTTTTTACTTCTTATTTAAACACCATAAATTATATAAAAGAAATTAAAATATAATTAACAATTTAATATCATTATATATAAATGTTTTTATTTGTATTAAATAAAATATATTCATCACCTTCTCCATTAAATGGTTAACCGAACAATCTGTACTTTGTAAGGTAGACAGTTACCCCAGTAGTCGATGATATTTTTTTCCATCACTACCACACATGTATAGTAATAATGATTGATGTAATGAATATATATGATATTCAATGAATATTTATACATCCATATTTATAATATCACATCAAACTTCTTAATTTAGAATCTCTTTTATGATGATAATGTCACTTGTAAATTCTTTCATAATAGAACATCTATGAAGTGATATGATTTTTTTTCATTCCCACTTTATATAGATGGTAATAATGATATATTTAATTAATTTATTAGATATATATGTTATAAAAATTATTTTTCAATATTGAATTATTTTTTAATTTTTTTACCTCAATAAAAAAGTGAAAACAACTTTTCTGGTTACGTATGATCCATGGTCCCTATGATTGGTGAAATTCATTTTTCTATATATATAATTAATGAATCACTCTAAATATAAATATATTAAATATATAAGATATTTGTATATGGAATAATATTATATATATTATTGAACCACGATATGGTTGTGTGTACTAAATATACCTGAAAATCGTAAATGAATAATAATACAATTGTAACACAAAATAATGACAGTATTAAAATATGGTTAAAATTTTGTGATATAATATTATAAGTGGAAAAATTATATTATTATATAATTTATTTTTTTATTGATATGTAGTTATAATAAATTAATATTTTCTATATATGTTGTTAGATAATCTATGAGGAAATTCAAACATTATGTAGGAGGTTTGGTATATAAATTTTCTTTAACTGGGTTATATCACATCAGCATTTATTCAATTAATCAAAGATTTTGTGTCATAAAAAATAAAATAATTTATCTTCTATTGCATATTATTTTAGTGTATTTAAATTTTTCATACACAATAACTTCATTGAATTATTATCTACTCATTGGTATCAACTTTCTATGGGATTTCATCTCAATATCCACTCCATTGAGACAAATTTGGTTATGTCCACGTATTTATTTTTTTGTTTTGCATATAATACCACATTACTTTATTTAAAAATAGTATATATGTATCCATGATTGTTAATGACTCATTTCTAGTTTACTCTTTCTTGGTATACCATTTTAATGTTACCCATGAGACAATAATTTATTTAAAAAACACTATTTTTTGGGATATTTGTTATTTTTCTTACTCGAATAACATGATTTATACTTCATAAAATACATATATTTTATAATGTTCTATATATTTAAAGAGATATCATATTTTCCCCAACTATTCATTAATTTTTCACTTGAATCATGATATTAAATATTTTTATGAAAATTATATCTTATTCCTCGTTTTACTATGTATGTTTATCTTCTACGACCATATAATAAAAAATTATTTTATAGAATTCCACACTATTCAATAAAAATAATTATTAAGTTATTTTTAGATAATGTTTTAATTTTTTAAAAAATTTAATGTAATAAATCCAATTTTTTCAGAGTATATCATTTCATACATTTCTTAAAAAAATAAAAAGGATTTACAATTTTTAACATTTACAAATTAATTAGATTTTTCTTCTATAATAAACATTTTACACTATTTATTTTATTATAAATTTTATCAATGGTTTTAAAAAAATAATCATTGATCTATATTTTAAAATTTAAGTTTAATTTATTAAATTGATATTATTTTATTATAATGACTCTATTTATATTGATTTTATTGTCATTAATTACCTTTTTTAAATTTTTATACATTAATGTTATCTTGAAACATTCAGTTTTCAGTCATCATTTGAAATTAAATTTCCCTTAAATACCCATATTTTTTGAATCATGGATATTATTATTTCCAAAATCATATAAAATTTCTATATACTATGTTTTAAATAATAATATATTTGATGATATCAAGAAATATTGAAAATCCATATTATTTATATGATAATGAAATATACTGATAGGGCTTATTACTTATGAAATAAAGTGATCATTCAATATTTTAGAAACAAACATGTCATGTTCTGTTGAATGGTGATCGATTACTGACATCCCGTTGATGTATCGACTGGTCTCATGTGATATATAATTTTTCCAAATTAAATGGGTTTCTATACTCTACATGCCTATTTATTAGAAATTCTTGAAAAAAATTCATTGATGATATAGGTATAACCATACATTAGATCACTAAATCCAATATGTTACAATTCCTTTAATTATAATTTATTTGTTATTCTTCCTGATATCACTACAATGATGATTTTCATTAATACATTTCATTCATATTCTATTGATTAAATGGAATTTTTGTTTAATTATTTGCCTATTGATTCTAATTATACTTTATTGATATATGATATAATAATTTTTATGTAACCCCCACTAGGAATCTGAGATTTCCCTTTTTCATTTCCACTAAATATATTGATTGTTATTTAGAATAATTTCAAGGATGTATGATTTTTATAATTCTTTGTGTTTTTTATTTCTAATGTAATATTTGGATAATGTATTTATTTGGTTAGTGAAGACTACTAATGAAATTGACCATTTATCTGTGATCCCTATTATATTGTACCCTTGTAATAAAGTGAACACCATATTTGGGTTATTATGGATGGGGTTTCTATATTTACACTGAAATTTGGATAAGTATTCAATTTGAACTAGATAAATATTTGATTTTCATTATATAGTTTCATTCGTAGGTAGATCGGAAGTCATAAAGAACCATTAAAACCCCAGATTAAACAGTGAGATATTATCCTATGTATTTCTATTATTTTGAGGATCATCATGTTCCTCTATTGTAGTTTTCATAAACTAGTTTCCTTCACTCAGAAATTCATAATGATCTTTATAAACCTCTTTATAGATATAATATTATAACTCAACTATCTAGGGATAAGGTTGGATAAAGAAATATATTTGGACTGGAGTGAGGTGAGGAAATGGTAGTGAAGGTTAGATCTAGTGAGTATAAAATCATGTCAAATAATAGATGATAAAATACTAAATCTAACAATAATTCAAAAAAATGGAATTTTATTTTGATGAGAATGTTTTACTATCAATATAACCATTGATGAATGTTATTAGGCTTACAAATATGGGAAATGAACGACCTTTTTATATAGTATCGTTATAGATTCAATATAGCTTATGGATGGTAGAATATCTCTGGGATTATCCATCAAACCACGCTCATGTTCATGATTTTTTCGATGTATCTCTCTTTATAATGTAGATACATAATACATCATGTTTTCTAAACAATGATGTTACACTATTTGATATAGTTCTATCCAATGATGAACATCAAATGTAAATCATGTATTATAGATATATTGTTTTAGGAAACACTATTTCTCTCATTCATAATATTATATAGAGGAATAGTAAATTTTCGGATGCTACTTATGAACATGATTATGTAATGAAATAGAGATATTTTATTTTCTTAATTATATTGATGAAATTTTAAGGTAAAATTTAATTTTTAGTTCTTAATAATGTTATATTGTGATATTTTATGACATATTTCACTTCAAAAAATAATTTATTTTCATATATTGTTTTTTATACAAATAACGTCAAGACTAAATGAAATTTAAAATAATATGCCATTATATTTTTGATGATAAATTGATGATATGAATTGAATTTTTTTTAAAATATTTATATAGGTTTTATATAATCAAAATATATTGTTACATAAGTCCCCAATTTATAGTAATGTCATTATATGTATCAAAAATACAATTTTGTATTAAAAATAATTTTTAATAGTGCTTATTAAAAATTAAATGAATTTTTATATTGATAATTTATATAATTAAAATTTCAAAAAAAATTATATTTTTAATAATAATATTAATTTTAAATATATTTTACTTTTTATACTTTTAAAAATATATTTATTTAAGGATGAGCAATTAAAAATTATGGTTTTTATAGAAAAATATATTTTTGTTCCAATCATTAAAAAATATTTTTTAAAAACTGTTTCTATGAATAATTTGATCATTTATGTAATAAATAATATATTTGATAATATTGGAACCAATTTCAGGTTATTTTTTTAAATAAAAAGTATTTTACATAAGGAAACATTTTTTCTGGAATCATGATTTTATTCCATTTTGTAGTATAATTATAAATTAATTTGTTCTATTTATATAAATTGAAGTTGATAAAATAGTTTCAATATTTGAATCATTATTTCCAAATTATTTATTGAGCCCACTTATATTTTTCGTCATAATGAATATTTTGAACAGAAAAAAAGATGATGTTGCGGTTAAGGTTTAAAAGGGTTTACGAGGGGTGGGTCCTTAAACCAAGAGATATGTGCAATATTTACACATAAAAATTTCTAAATACTATTTTATTTTAATATTTAAAAAATAATAATTCCACCATTGAATATATTTCTAATTGGAATCATTTTTCATGAGTATGAAATTATAAATTTTAGTCTTTTAGGAAATTTTAAGAGTGTAATATCTCTCATTTATAAAAGGAAACCCCTGATTTCAATACTTCTCCAAAAATTGATTCATATATCTCAACAAAACCCTCCAAAAATATTTTATAAAAATCTCTATGAACTAATTAGATTTTATGACTTTCATGAAATACAATTCCTAGGGTCCCTAATAAAAGGCATAATGGAGACCTACTAATGAAATGGTAATAATCCTACATGAAATACGTCAATATATTTCTTAATATAATACTTTTATTTAAATTTTATTAATTATAAATTAATATATTTTTATTCATATATTATTCTAAAATGTTACTATTATTTTTTATAATCCTTTTTCACCATATTTTTTATCAAGTAAAATTGAAAATTTTACTTTTACGTATGTGTGGGAAACAACCTCACATTAAGATGCAATTAATTTTCAAACATAATAATTAATGGATTATTATTATTATTGGCTCAATTTTAATGCATAAAATTTATGAAATATTTATTCATATGAATTTAAAATATCATATTCACCTTCTTACCTACTAATCATTTTCAAAAAAACAATGTCATAGTTCATATGTGCATAATACCTCATACGTGAAATGATGTGATGAATTTTCGATTCATATTTAAATGTATAGTAATAAAGATGTATTCAATGAATTTATATGATCAATATATTTTAATAATTATAATTTAATGGTGAATTATTCTTGTCCTTTATTTTTTTCCAATCATCTAAAATTAAAAACATTACTCATGACTACATATAACTAGACATCTTGATGATTGGTGTAAATAAATTTTTTGTCTCCATGAGTAATAAATGAAAAAAAAAATATATATGATGACAATATAATAAATTTACCTAATGAATAAAATAAATTAGTGGACGTAACCATGAACAATTTACAAGGTCTAGGTCTACAGAAATTATATTCTTTTAAAAAATTAAGAAGTTAACCCCCGAAAATTAATCTTACCATTATTAAAAAAGTTATATTGAATTGTTATAAATGGATAATTATGATATTATCGGTATTTTAATAATTATATTATATATTTTAAATAAAATCCAACTTATTTTAATTGTATTTAATGATATTTTAATGAAATTATAAAATGAGATAGGATTTAGGTCATAATAAGATTTTTTATCAACGTTTTTTATAACATTATATTTGTTTCTGGAATTTTATGAACTATCCACAAAAAAACCTTGAATTTTATTATACTATAATAATTATTATATGTTACATGTTTTATAATAATTTTACTCTGTTTATGAACATATCATAATGAAATATTATTTTTATTGGAAACTCTCATTATTTTTCTCTTCTGTAAAAAATACTTTTTCATATGATCATTGATTTATATATACACATTCACAGTTTTTTTAATATTTCAATATGAAGGTGAAAATTAAATTTTAACAATGACACAATTCTTAAAATAATATTTTAAATGAATTATTATTTCCCTCATTTGAATGAGGTAGATATGAATATTTATCTAAAATATGAAAGGAAATATTTTTTAATCATATGTGACTTGAATAAAAATCATCGTCAAAAAATCTTAGTGAATTTATGTTTATAATAAATTTTTCAATGGGTATATTAAATTTTTTAATTTTTATTTAATATATTTATAACTTTTAAATAAATTATTAGATAAAGAAAACAAGATATTCCTAAAGAAGAACATTATGGATCTTGTAATGATATTTTTTATTTATAATAAAATATTATAATTTCACTTATGTTTTAATATGTATATGATATAATATTTTACCGTTATTTTTTATTGGATAGATTATTTTAATTATGATATTTTTATAAACCTCATCTATATTCTATATCTTATATGATGATGAAATGTTGAAATTTTAAAGATAACCATTTCTTTTATATAGGTTATGATATATGATGGATGATTTATAATATTCTGGTAAACATATGAATGTATTACAATTATATGAAGAGTGGGAATATATTTATATATAACTATAGTGAATGTAGTGATAATGGATATCTCAAGTGATTATAAGAACATAGATAGGATTTGAATCGAGTTCAATAAGGTATTTTTACACTATGATTGTTTTTTAGAGTTAATATGGAATAAATATGTGATTTAATGGGGAGTGAACCAAAAAAATATGATATTATTTTTCGTGATTCATTCCAAATGAATGGATATTATATGCCTATGTATTTTTTTTAAAAAAAATCTTTCTTATCAAACTGTTATGTTTTCTTTGATCTTGTTCTTGGATTACATTATGATTCATCTCTTATAAAATACAATTCATAGTTAAATGACTTATAAACAATCAAATATGATATATTGTGATGATATTTAAAATGTTAATCTAATTACATAAATTAATTATTATCATATTATATAAAACTAAACATTGATATATTCCTAGTTTATCCCCACAAAGCTTCTACGATTATCTTATATTATGTTTTCTTTTCCAATGATATGATGAATGGTTTTAAGTTTGACATGTTTAATAATGTTATAATTTTGGAATTAAATAGTGGTGAATAATGTGAATTTACAGAAAATTAGTTTCTTTTAACAATTTCCTATGAAACAAAACGTATATGATTTTCTAATGGACTATAATGTTCTGTATTGAATATTCATAAAATAATATATAATATTTATATAAGAAAAGATTTGGTCTCTATACATAAGGTATTGGCATGTCGATGTCTACATTACAATTTATGAATCTTATGGAATGGATTTAAGATAGGGATATGAGATGGGTATCTTTCATTTAGAATTTATCTAAATAAAACTATGTATAGTTTCAAATTATACTAGATTCTACATAATAAATAATTTTTTTGATTATTTTTTCATTATGTATTATGTTTTTAGGTTTCTGTTTTCCTTAAGAAAAATAATTTACCATATATTTAATTCATACACATAATTTTGATAATAAAATAACAATATATATTTGAGTTTTGGAATATTCCACTTTGATATGTTGAAAAACCATATACATGTGTACATGGAATGTGTAGTCATAAAAATGGGTGAACATATTTTTTTCTATAAAGTAGAATATTTCACAACAAGATTATTACATGGTTTATATAGAAGGTTACATACATAATTTAGAAAAATTGATGATTATTTGTGTTGGTATTGTGGAAATTTATTTATTTATTAGATTTACTAACCGTGTGTACATGAAAGACGAATATTATTTTTATAATTTTTTACCTTTTTAGAAGTTGTGGCTACTACTATTCATTTACACTTTTTTTGAATCATGTAAATAAATTTATATCATTATATTCTATAATAAAAGGGATCTTTGAACACCAATTTTTTCTAGAAAAAAGTTGGGATGCTCACTATATAGATGATTCATGGTTAATTTATTATATATTTAGGAATGTACAATGAGTATTAAAAAAGATGTAACAGTATCATAAGGGATATTTCATCCCACTCTAATAATCAAGAGACAATATTATATTTTAAATCTAATTTTATTTTCTATTGATATGTTATTCTAGTAAAATATATTTTCCATCCCAAGGAATTACAATGTCAATGTAAGAATCATTGAATATAAAACACAAAGTTCAAGAATAGCCAAGGAGATGGATTAGAAGTCCCCTCTCCCAAATGTATGATATGTTCAAATATTTCATTATAATCCCAAATTATATTGGAATAAAAACTAGATTTTTTATATCAAAATTAAATTTTGAATATCTTATTGATATCCTTTCATACCCTTCTATGTTCAGTATTGATGTTGGGTTAAGAGAAACATGTCACGCTGAGAAGGGTTCGACAGACATTCATGTATTCATTATTCTCATGAAATATTTCCTGAAACATAAATATAGGGGAATACCCCCATAATTTTTGTTTTCTCAAATACTCATTTATATTGATATTATCCATTCCATAATTGAATATGATTTTTGAATCAATCATGTACATATCAATAACAATAACACTTTGTCCTATAGTGATTTTTTATAATTCTCTATGAATCTAAAAATATTTTTATATTATATGATAATGTAGAATCTTATTCTAAAAATTAAGATTTAGAACAGATATAATTATTTTATTTAATTATTATAATTAATGGTGTCTATAAAAATGTTTTACAATGCCATTTTTTCATGAGTACATTTTTATTCTTCAAAGGCCTGGTCAAATCATTAATTGTAGAAATATATTTTTACTAATAACTGATGGGTAAATATTGTGAAAAATCCATTTTATAAGATAAATACCAATACATAAATGTAGGATATGAAAAGGGGGAGTGGAAATAAAAATTTCATAATGATACTATAGAAATTAATAACCCATTTCTTATCAATCCACGATAATTAATCCAGATATTGGACTACAAAAAGGCGTTGTTTTTTCCAAAAAAAATATTTGAGGTAATGAATTATTCCTAGTGTTTTTTAATAAAATGACGACAATGATGTCCTTCCATATCTATGATTTATAGGAGTAAACATCTTTAATAAAAAATCAATAAATAGATATAGATAATCTAATACATCCAATGCAACTCAATAGATCTTCTCTGTAAATCTATATGGGCAGGGTCTTGACTGATATTCAGTCATCAGAGCCAAGGTGCTTTTAATACATGGAAATGAAAATATGAAGGACAATATATTTTTTTGAATAATTTCTCTCTCTTAATAGTGTTCTAGATTATCCACACAACATTACAATTCTATTATATTTGTGATTTCGATTATTGATAATGAACATCTCATCAATATCATAATACTCAATAGACCAATGTACAATGTACCCATAAAAATGATGATTAAGAGATTAAAGAAATTATATTATCTTTTTTTATGTTTTCTATATTACTATCAATGAAGTAAGTTGAGTGAATCATGGTTCTGTTGATTAACCATTTTAAAAAATCTTTCATCGATGAATATTGATAATTAAGAATAATATATATCTTTCATTTAGAGAAATAGAGATGTATTCACATATAATGATATCTAGTTTATTATATTTTATCTTAATATAATAAAAATCTATATTAGTTTACATGACATACTATAATGATAAAAAAATGATTCAATGAGAGTGAATATGACACATACCACCAAAGATGAGATTGATGTTGACAAGATGATCATTTCCCACATCATCTATAAAATTTAATAACCAAATTATCCTCACCTCATTTTCATGAAAAATTTGAATTATGGTATAATTTATTACGATGTTTCCGTAAGATATATCAATTTCTATTTCTCAAATTATTATTTTTTAGTCAAAATTAAATATTTATTAATTGATTTCACAACCATTTTCCTAGTTTTTTATATTAATGATAGATACTATACATATCAACAAAATATGAATATTATTGAGGATAATGAATCCAATAACATTAGGAAAACCCAAGGGGTATAATCCTACAATAAATTTCTCTCTTTCAGTAAAAATGAAATCACTATTTTTCAATATTCCATTTAAAATATTATTTTTTATTCATGTGAAGAATAAAAAATTTTATTTAAAAGGACTATGTAATCAAATACAAAAAGTTTCATGATCTTTTTTCCAAAAAAAATGTGGGGTTAAACTTGTTTTATACAACTTTTATGAAAATTTGAGAATTATTTTAAAACGAAAATATTTTTTATTAAATTTATTTCTACTTAGATTTAATCACTTCTATATCATGTGATACATGCAACCTCTAGTCTAATTAAAGCATAAATCAATATAAAATTTTAAACTAGGAATTAAATTGTTGGGTATGAATATTATTACAAATAATTTTCAAATTTTATGTTATGCCAATGAATTATTTAATTATAAAATGATTATTAATTTAATTTACAATATTTTGAATGTATGATAAATTGATTTCTAAAACCCTATTTCAAAACATGAAATGTAATCATTAAAAAATAAATTAAATTTACCAAATTTTATGAATGATATTAATGAGATATATACTATATAATAAATTAAATTAATTATCATGGTCCTATTTTTTTTCAATACGTGGGATAAGAATAAATATAGTTTTTTCATTTAGTCCTTGAGATTTTTAACAAATAGTTTTACCTAATTTTGAAAAATTATTTTAAAATTATTTTTTAAAAATTTTATATAATTCTTTCTTATAAATTATGAAAATATTTTGATTCATTATTTAAAATTAATATTAGAATAAATTTTCGAAAATATCTTAAATTATTAATACTTTTATTTAACTATTAAAAATAATATTATATATTGAAAACTAACTTTTCAATGACTTCATTTAAAAAATTCCATTTTGATATAATGTTTTTAAATATATTAAAATATTTTATATTATTTTTAATGCAACTAAAATCATTTCAATGAAATATTTTTTAAAAAAAATGTTATAATTTTTTTGTACTTAAGGAATATTTTTCATTGAGAAAACAATTATTGTTACACTTACAGGTTTTATTTAATGTTATATTCTCCCACATCTGGGAATTGAATTTTATTGAATGGATTTCATGTTCAGAATAAGAAAAATTAATATTAGTAAAATGTTAAACATAATTTTTTCATCATAATTTGTTAAAAAATTTGTAAAAATTAATTAACTAGGTTATTGTTAAAATGGGTTATTAGCTGGTTAAACCAAATGATACAGGTATTTTTTCTAATTTAAAATATCAAAATAATATAGGATTTCCATATATCGATCATTTCAAATAAAAAATTAGAATATATATTCATTTTTATTCAATTTTTGTGAGAATGACTTTATCATTTTTTATTCATTTATGAAATTTAACATGAACACAAAATTTTGAATGGACACCCTAAATAATATTCTAAAAACACATAAAGAGGATTTGGGATCTTCCATGACTTTACAAACTACCTTACATACATCTCTATACATGACCTATATTCCCTATATTTATTAGAAAATCATCAAAGAGAGGCTTTAGTGATCATCATAAGGAGATTCTATAAAGAAGGCTTATAGTCTGCCACCATGTCTCTTCATATTATGCCTTCCTAAACACATTTAAAATCAACTCTAAATAATATGAAATAATATTCCAAAAATCTATAATATATTTATATTTCATTATATATCGTAATAACCTATATCTATCCCCAATTATATCAATTAGGAAAAAACTGTCAATCATGTATATGTAGGACAACCACATCAAGAACCAATATAATTCGTTTTACATCACAACTACACATGGTTTTATAGAGTGGTGGATTTAATATTTATTAATATTATTTAATAAATTTTTTTATTTATATTATAATTATATCAAATCTATTATCTTTTCTTTCAATACTTTGGAAAACTAAAATATCCCTTTTGCATATGTGTGAACTGCTGTTACCGTGAACATTTTTCTTATGATTTCCTTTTTATATTGATATATATGTTAATAGAGATATATTTAATGATTATATATGATATTTTATGTATAATAAAAATATGTAAAGGAAAGTATTATTTTTCCATTTTTTTTAAAAGTGGATACATCGTTTCTGTGCATAGAAGACCTACTATCACTATGAATGACATAATTCTTTTTTATCGATAAATTTTATGTATTCCTCATAATATTTTTATAATAAATATATATTATATTTAAAAAATTATTATAATTATTTAGATAATTTATCCATGATCAATGTATAAGGTCTCGAAAAACCAATCTAAAATATACATGAGAAACGAATCAGTTATTATCTAGAACCTTGATTTTAGAGAGAATTTTTAATAAATGACTAATAAATGGAAATAATCAAATCATATGATTCATGATACATATTTTTAGTATTTTTAATATATTAATAATAAATATATATTTATTATTCAGGAGCTTTGGACACATATAAAAGATGTCAGATCTAAGGTATCGAAAAATATCAAAATATCATCATTATTTGGGATTGTCTAAGTTTAAGTCTATGTTGGGGGGATTATATAATATTTCTATATTAAAAAAATTAATCCTCTGATTATTCATGTAAATTAACAGGATTCCTCAATTTTCTAATCTTAATGTAATGATGATAATTAAACTATGAATATAATGGAATCCAACATCATTTTTTCACTTAAATGGGAATCATTTTCACCAATTTTCATATTTCACCTAAAATTATATGTAGTGGTTTTTTAAATTTCTATAATATTTAATTAAATACATTTATAATTTTTTTTTAAAAAAATTATTAAAATGGAATCATCATATCATTTTCCAAATTGAGAAATTTTGGAGCATTTAAAATTGTGTGAAAAGAATGTATTTGACTTATAAATTATGAATAGAATTTTTCAACTATAATTTCCACTAAATCCATTAAATAATACATTAAACTTTTCATAGATAACTTCTAATAAAATTTTCAGACATTATATTTCCCAATTTCATGATTTTAAAAAGTAATTTCCAAAAGAAAAATGGTATTTTCATCATGGAATATTCTATCGATGTTTTTGAAGTATATCTATTTATGTCAATATTCAATGGTTGATATTATTTTATAATAGAAATAAAAAATTTTAATACTATTATATTTTAATTTGGATGGATTATTATTATTCAAATAGATTTGATATTGTATTAATATTACATATGTTGGTATTTAAATAAAATGATTATATTAGCTTTGTTTCACCCAATTCATTTAGGGAATGCATTTGACTATGTAAGGGATAAATGAGGCCCATTATATCCCCCACTACATCAGTTGGTGTGATGAGATAAAATATATTCTATATTTGGATGAGTCCCTACCCATTTTTGTAATATTTATTGTAATGAGGCCGTAATGATATATTTATGATGCAAGTCGTTATGAATTATCTAATTTGTAGAATAGAAATTAATGGCCATATATTTATTTGATTAGTTATGAAATGCACGTATGAGTTTAAGGATCATTTGAATATTAATATGGAAATTATTGGATCTGATTTTATTCCTCCGATATTATTCTTCACTATCATGTTGTTGAAATAATGGAATGTTTTTTTTCCGATCTTCAAATTTATATATTGATTGTGCCATGTTTTTTCATGACAACATCCACTATATACGTACCCTTATTAAGAATCTGAGATCACTCCATTCTTATGTTTCCTTTTGTAAGATGTTAGGAAATGTATTATGATTGATATTAAGTGATATGATAAATGTAATAGTGGTGATCAATATTAAAAAATTATATATTAATTTATGTTTTCAAATATTGTGTGAAGTAAATGAATATTTATATTTTTCGAATTATTCTAATTTTTTAAATCCTTTGGTATGGAATCACATGTATGTAATAAAAATATACTAAAGTAAATACTAATTGTTGTATATTAGGTTTTAGGTTATTATAAAATAAGGGTAAATTTTTTAAGACATTATGGAAATTTTTCATGTCTAGTTTATATCATCATAGTATCAATGATTACTTTATGGAATCAAGGAAATACAGAATATGACCCTCAATAAACTAGTGGTATTTTATTGGATGTAAAATAACTATTATATATATATATGTGTGTGTGTGTGTGTAACATAATAGAATAAATCACTAATAATTATATCGTATTTAAATTAATATTTAGGAATTGGGCCATGTATTAAGAGGATGAATATCATCAAAATTTAATTGAAGACCAAAATATTATTGTTAATACACTATTTCTTTAATTTAACCTATAAAAGGGAATCATATCATCTTTTATGTGGTACCCCTAGATGTATAAAATTTCGCCCTCAATTACATGATTATTCATAAATACAAAGAGAACAATTTTTATTAATTCAACATACCTATATTGTGTGTAATGACATGATATAATTATAATTGGAAGAGTAAAATTATAATGATCCTTTTTGAATATAATCATTATAATTTTTTATGGAATTAGATTATGCACAATATTTACCAAATAGACCTAGTAAAATATATATATGGTTAACGCATGTAATTTATTTGAAAATATATTTGTCTTATAATGGAAAATTAATATGTTAAAAGATTTGTATTAGAAAATATAATGGCGGTACATGTGCATATAGATTTGTTTTTGATATACCATTCCCAAAATGAGGTTTCATTAGCTATTTTCCCCAATATAGAATTTTTCTCTATGAATAATACTTCCTAATCATTGGGAATTTAATTCAATAGATCCTCAAAAAGGAAATCATGAGAAGTATTGAAGTATTGAATATTAATGGGTTTGGTTTATATTGGATTTTGCACTAAATAAACAACTACAATTTTTACAAAATTAATATCTAAATAAATATTAATGAATTATTTATCAAATTATGATTGAGTATTTTTCAAAAATTGTATGTGATATAGTTCTAATGGTACATTTCTCACTGAATGTTCATGGTAGTTCCCTTATATGATGATAATCATGAAGTTCTATGATTACTTTATTAAATTATATATTTTTGGACTTGATGATACTGTATTAGATGAAAAAAATAACACATTATATATGTTATAAGTGGATTATAAAAATTGATACTAAAACTTATGATGTTTTAACTTGGTAATATATACTAGAGAAGGTTATGAGAACCTTCCCATTATGATTAAATTTCACATATTCTTTATGTAATTGAATATTCTGATATGAAATTTTTTTTAATGAAGAATATAATTTAGAAATTTTTTAATATATACCATATGTTTAAAAATAGTATATATTTTTGAAAATAGATAAAATGCAATTCCATGATATCTAAAAAGAACATAATGTTTTAATGTTTGTACGACACACAACAACATGATTAAATGATCCATGAGATATATTTATATAAATATAACTACTATAATATTGTCATAGAAGTGGTAGATATGAATAGTATTAATCAAAATTTTAAATATATATATAAATTTCTATCAACATATTAATTTATTAATTTTTTATGAAATATAAATTCATCTTCTAGTAATTCCATTTTATTCATTAAATATGTTTTTATTGAAAAAAAAATTTATATCATTTTAATAAGAAAATATAATAATCTATTCTAAGATTAGAAATTTTATTTAATAAAATAAATTCATTTTTGAATCAATATATGAAAATTATCATAGTGTGTATTTTTTGAATATTCGGAAAAGGATTAAATTCAATTGAATAGTGACATAAAATTGATTTCTTTCCATTCATTAATAAAGTAATATTTTGTTTAAAAAATATTTTTAACTGAAATTATATCTGTTATAATATTAATAATCCAATTTATTTAATTGGAATCATCTTTATAATAGAATATTTTATAAAAATATTTTTATACAGAGATGGCATTTTTTTGAAATGAACTTTTCAATGCATTTTATGTCAATTTTAATAAAAACAATAAAAAATTTAGTTATTTAAATTTAAAAAATTTATTGAATATATGTAATCTGGAATATCTAATTTTGTTAATAAAA
Organism: Viscum album; assembly: GCA_963277665.1. NCBI lineage: Eukaryota > Viridiplantae > Streptophyta > Magnoliopsida > Santalales > Viscaceae > Viscum > Viscum album. The sequence goes on from OY728121.1 coordinate 1,708,480,965, forward strand.
TATATTTATTTTTTGTAAGTACAAATAGTAAATGTGGTAAAATGGAATACATTATTTGAGGGTAAATCTTGTAAATCATGGATAAATGTACGTTACTTGAAAATAAAATCTCATTTTAATTATTATATTATGAATTCAATTATATCCATGTCACCTTATGCACGAAACATAAATGTTCAATCGAAACATTTCTAGAAAATGACTCATATGTTTTTCAAATCAATGAATGTTACAAAATGTCACTCTCTTAGTCTTCAATATATACTATGAGTCAACATGGTAAAATATAAATTGAGGATGATTTTAAATGTAAATTCTGTGCATAATAAAATTATATTCTTGTTTAGAATTTATTTTAAAATTATAGTGACTATATATTTACCAAAAATAACTACATAGTTCTAATATAGTATATATTCTGTTAATAGAAACATAAAATAGATGATATCAAGATAATTAAAAGTGAAATTATTTGATTGATTTATTATGTTACTTGAATATTTTATATTAATTTGACATATTAATTTTTTTAAATGGTAAAATTTTAATTAAAACCTTTTTTATATCTAATATATGTCAATTTAATCGAATAGTGTAAAAAGTGAAATTAATCATAATTTTGACGAATAATATATTATTTAAATTTGTTAATTGAAGGGATAAAAAAATAAATCCTTAAAACATAATAAAAACCTATAAAAAATTTATTTTCTATTATTATTTATATAATATAATACCATAGATTCTAATTAATATCCGTTTTTAATTTTTATTTATAAATAATTTTTTATATTTTGATCTTGACTGAAACTCCATAAGTTCCACTCACTTCCATCATAAAAGTGAACATCCTTCATTGAATCATTATACCAACTTAAATATTCTATATCGACCATAAAATACCAATACACTTTATAATATTCCTTATAAATAATCTAATGTAAATTTACATCATAATTTTTCAACAATAACATCATTAATAAGATATCCAATAATGTTCATCCATTGAAAAGTTAATTCCCTTAACTGATCACAATATTTTTACATATTATTTTACTTATTATAAATATGGGTTTTCATAATAAATATATTTCTTCATGATCATAAATATAATTAAATTTTATAATGAATATGAGACCACTATTATCCACCCTCTTTCCAATCATATGTATATCAGAATAGTCACTCGTTCGTACATATGACTTATCATTTCCAACTAGCAATAAAATTACATTTATTACCATCTATTATAGATGGGAATTATTAATGGCTTAATGATTTTCTATGATATTTATATCAAAATTATTTTTAAGCAAATAATATATCATATATAAAATATTACCTTACAATCATTTGGGAAATTATAACATTGCTCTTGCATATGAGTTGACTACCACCTCCACAAAGCGATGTGGTCTATTATTCGTTACGCATTATATTGAAATTAATAATAATGGATTTAATGAATATATATTTTATATTTTTTATTCTATTTTTATACATATTTTAATTTTTTTAACATCCTATTTCTTTAAAAGCTAGCACTATGTTTGATAGCATACTTGATACACCACATCACGTTTAAATGAGTATTTAAATATTATAATTTATTTATATTATTGAAAAAATTACAATATAATTAAGGGAATGAATACTATTAAATTATTTGTGAAATTACGGTGTAGTCATGTATATATAATTAATTATTTTGTGACCGATTACATATAAGTGATAATAATACCCTTCATAAAATAAAATGAAATGTCTTTTGAAAAAACTATTTAAAGATGCACAAGTGTATTTTATACCAATAAATTATATAATAGACCTTATTGTATTATATTATTGTAATATATATTATTAAAAATAATTATCATTCAACATATTTGTTTTATAGAAATTATATATGATAAAATCCAAAATTATGCATAAAATAAGTATTTAAAAAAATTGTTTTTCCACCTCTTGATAAAAAACATGTTTTAAATTTTGTTTTCAAAAAATTAAAAAATTGTAAATTACAAACTAATATTATTAAATTATATAAGAGGCTCAAAATTTAAATTGTTCATTTTTTTGTATTTTTCTAATTAGTTTCAAATTTTGATGAATATTGAAAAACATACATCATTTTGATTGAAAATAACTTTTCATTAAATTTACTTTAAATTAAAAAAAAATTATTTGATCGTTTTTAAAGTATAATTAAATAATTTTATATTTCTTAATCCATTATTATTAATTGAAATCAATTTCAAAATAAAATTGTATATAAAAACATTTCTTATTATTCAACATTTTTACTTTAAGAACCTATTTTCTCAATCCATCAACATGATTAATATTCAAGAAATTTTAAAAAAATATGTCGTTTTAATATTGATAAAATGATTAAATATTTTTAGTAATAAGTGTCAAATTTAGTAACTTGGTCCCTTTTATTTTTTGATAATATGTTTATTAGCATTAGTAATGATTTTTGTTACCATGGTTAAGGGTAAATCTGGTAATTAAGGGTAAAAATAATATTATTAAATATTATAAAATATCCAATGATTTTTAAAATTTTAATTTTATGAGATATTTTATAAAAAAATCATCCACTTTCCTATTTTGGGTCTCTTAGAGCCACTTGGATGACTTTAGGACATTTATATTTTTCTATTCAAAGAAATGTAAATTTCGTAATATTTTTTTTTCAAAAAGATAAATATTTTTAATTTTCATGATACAAAATATAATTTCAACTATAAATATTCATTTTAAATAATGAATTTTTATCTTTTCCATGATATTTTTTTTGGAATTTTTTGGAAATAAATAATTAAATTAAATTTTGGCATAAAGATGATGTAGTAATTGTGTAAATAATGGAAATATCAAATAAATGAAATTTAAAATATTAAAATAAATAAATTTTCGTATAATTATAATGATAAATGACTTTTATCAATGAAATTAGCGTGTTATTGAAGTATTCAAAAATTTTATTTCAATATATCATTTATTTTAGGATATTTGATAAAAAGTGAGAAATGAATTGTGTCAAATTGACATTAATTGTATTTTAAAATATAAAATCCCTTCTCAAATGATATAATATTAAAAAAAATATTTTTAGAGAAATAATTGGGATATGTTCTAAAATTTCTTAAATATCATAGTTATGGGTTTTCTACCATGTTACTGTAATTATACTAACCATTAATGTTTAGATTACAAAATAAAAATATTCGTGTAAAGTGAATAAAATAAGCGTTAAAACAAAAATTTAAGGATTTTAAATAATATAAAAAACATTTTTTATTTCCATTTTATTTTTTTAATTCTATCAATAATCATCCAATATTTTAAAAAAAACTATTTGGAGCTATTATTATTGGATAATTAATTTATATTAATTTAGCACTTTGAAGAATCCAAAAGTTCCCCTACTCTCTAAATGAATAGGGAACTAATTAATATCATTTCTTAACACATAAAAATCACATTGGATAATAAAATATCTTCCAAATTTCATTCCTATAATCCCTAGCCACATTTTATAGGCCTTATATTTTGTATAATAACCTCATTATAGGTTTTTGGGTGTTAATCAAAAGAGATCGTTTAAGGAAGAGGTATCATTTTTAATCTAGAATTTACTTATTATTTCTTATTACACGTCCTTAAAATATTCTTAATGTAACACCTCGATCTTCCATGATACGCTTCTCTTTGAATAATACAGTAGCATGTGTTGTACGCAAATTCGAGTTCTAACACACACCACAACCAATCAAAGTAGCAGTTATGAATAGTAATAACTACTTTTTAAAATTTTAGAAATTTTATCTCTCAAAATGGAATTTATTTTTGTATTCTAAGTATCAAATTTAGCCTAAGGTGAAATTTTGGTACTTTTCGGATAACTTTAATATTTTGATGAATAGTGAAAATTACTAAGTTTTAATTAAAAACAACTTTTTTAATCAAAATAATTATTAATGATAAATTATTTATTTTTAGTAGTTTTAAATTATATTTAGAATATATTTTTACCATTTAATACAATTTTTGTCATTGGACATTATTTCACAATTAAACTGGACATAAACAAGTATCAATCTTTTGATAGTTATTATATCTTAAAAACACGCTTTTTGTTTTGACAACGGGAATTAATTTTAAATTAATTTATGTGACTTCTGTGTTTTGAATTTGGAAAAATGGATTCCATATTTTGAATCATGATGTTCAAATTTTGTAAATAGGTAACTTTTATTTTTTGAAATTTTGAATAATTACTTTGGTAAATATTTTATTTACTATGGTTAAAGGGTAAATCTGGTAAATAGGGGTTAAAAAATAATATTATAATAACAATAAATTACCCTAAAACTTGTTCTAACCTTATTGGTTGATACATTTTCGACTATGGGAATCTTTGGGTCGGTTTTGGGACCCCATGGAGCCACTTGTAAGTGATAATGACCTTTATATTAATTAAGATAAAATAAATACAAAAATGACATAAGCATATATCTTTTAGAAAAACAATTTTTACATAGGGTTATATATGTTTTATTTTCGACTATGAATATTCATTATAAAGATAATAATATATCCTATGTAATGTTATTTTATTTATAATTTTTAGACATTATATAATTTAATTTATTTATGACACAATGATGATGCAGTAATTTCCATAATAGTGAAAAATTAAAATAATTGATATCATAAATACCCAAATAAATATAATCTGATACTTTTAATGAATTAAAATAATTTTATTGGATAATATGACATATTGGGATTGATTTAATTAACTTTTTTCGAAGTAATCATTCTGTTATGATTTTTAAAAAAGTCATTTTTTGAATAGTGTCAAAACTGACATAAAAGAGTGTTGAAAACAAATATTATATTATTAATTGATATTAAATTCCTAAAAATCTAAGGATCGGCCAAAAGACATATATCATGATATTTGTATCATTAATGGACCACTTGGGGGTCTCTTTCATGTATATTGTATGTTTATTTACTCTATAATATAAAAATACAAAGTGACATGGTAAGTGTCAAACTAATTAACTAAGTGTTAAAAATAAAAGATAAGGTTAATATAATAAACCAAACCTGTCTAAATTCTATTGGTTGATTATTTTTCGACCCATACCCAACTTTTTTTTTTAATAATCCTCTTTGGAGCCATTATAAACCAAATATGAATTTATTATAAAATAATATTTCTATCTTTTCCAAAGGTGCCCTCACCCCTCCTATAAAAGGACACTCACCCCTCTCATTAATTCACACCTCAAAGCCTTTTGGTTCGGCCAAACCCTGCCCAAAATACTCTCTCAACTTCCCTCAATTCATCCTCGTGGAATTTCATTAGTCATAAAGCCATCCTAAGGATCCCTTTTGATCAAATCAAAAGGAAGAACCCGAAGAAGAGGTAATGATTTCACCACCCCTTTTCAAGTTCCTTTCTTCTTCCAATTCTTCTTTTTTTGTTATTACCATTCTAAAATAATGAATTCAGTATCTCCTATATACTATAATATTATTATAAATATGGTACAACCATATTCATTATTTTATCCATTCTTTGAATGACATGTCAACATACGTGCGTACGTACGGCTTACCATCTACACGTCGTGGTGTAATTTTTATTCAATATATTATTATTTGGATGGGTTTAATAATGATTTGTAATTCATGTAATTAATAAATATAACATGATAATGATTCTGTATATAAGATATACCATCCAATTATATATTGTTTTAATATCAAAAGAATGATATTTTCGCTCGTGTGTACTTATGGATTACCGTCTCCACGACGCGATGAGATTCATTTCCACGTTCACCATTCATCGACGATTATAAAAATATATATTACTAATAAGTATGTAATATATGAAATAATAATTCTACTTGAGATATATATATATATATAAGGATTTATGTACTTACATATATCTTATTCACTTACTTCCGTTCACTACTATATGAAAATAGAAATAACGTTTATGCGTAAGTAAGGACTACCGTCTCCATAAACAGTGTTTTCCATTTCATATATATGTATATTATAAATATTTATATTCTAAATATATATAATATATATTTATCAATTGTTTATATTCTGGAAGTTTTTAAATCATTATCTAATTGATACAACCAAAAGTGACAAGTTAAAACGCGTACGATAAAGAATGTGATTATTACACGAAATGTTAACTTAACATGGAAATTATTATTAACTAGGTAATATAAAGTCATAAATGAATCATGTATGATATCATAAATATTGATATGATTCTGGTATAATTTAATAACATACTACGATCTTCATACATGAGGTTAAACGTACCCTCGACTAAAGGAATGTGCAAGTTAAGGGGTTTTCATCTCACTCCTTATTCCTGTGAGATTCATGCCATAATGCCACCATTACCATTTGTGTAGTGTATGTACTGCCCATAATTATATTCTTTGTGTAATAAAAGTTAATTTCTGTGTATTTACATATTCATTGTATGATACCTCTTTCATGGGTTGTACGTTTCATAAGTTACCAAATTGGTAAGGGTTTATTTCGCAATCTCTTCATTATCTGAGGTTGTATATACGTAATAATATACTTGGATCTCTTTATCATCCACATCCATGTTTCTTAGAAATTTATTTCAAAACATTTTTTTACTATTTACAAGAATATGGGTTAAATACATTTATACCATTGTTTGACTTTTTATATGAGGTTTATAAAGGAATCTTTCCATCGTTTTCCAAAAAAGGTCCTTTTTATCCTTTTGAAAAAATTAAGGTAAGAATGTTTTTTAACTTATACATTGGGTGCGGTTATTCTCCACCATTATTACACCTTTAAAGCTTCCTTCACAAGCTTATAAAGATATTTTGAAAATAAAGGTTTTCTCTATAATTATGCGACTTTTAAATGATTTCAAAAAAATAGATATTTCTCTCAAATATTATTGATTTCATCTATGTCAACTTCCTTTGATAAATTTTAAACTTGTTTCAAGTTGATTTATTATGATACAAATCATCCATATTGTATTTATGGTTTTGTGATATTTTTTACTATGGATGAGTTATTTTTATGCCATTAATGGTTTATGATTAATGTTTTGACATTTTGTATGTTAGTTTTAATACAAATTTTTATGTTATATTTCATCCTCTTTTTAAGATGAATGTGTTGGACTAGTATGTTCCGGGTTGGGGACCGGTAAAAGTAAGCCCTCCGGGGTTGTGTCTGGTTATTAGAGGAACTCCGGGTTGGTGTATGGTTATTAGAGGCACTCCGGGTTTGTGTCCGGTTATTAGAGGCACTCCGGGTTGGTGTCCAGTTATTAGAGGCACTCCGGGATGGAGTCTGGTTATAGAGGCTCTCCGGGTTGGGTTCCGGTTACAGTTATCCCTTAGGTCTTGGAACGAGGCCTCGACACAAAAATTAAAGTTCGGCATCATGCATTCCATCGTTATGAAAGTGTTTAGTGATATTGCATGTGATTATTCAATTATTAGAATATCCTTTTAAAAAATTAAATGGAATTATTTAATATTATTTCTTAAATATTATGCTTATGTTAAAGTTTAAAACGCTTTTGTTTTAGTTTTATACATTGCCTTAAATGTTTATGCTTATTTTTGAAAGTTTCCACTGTATTTCTTACCCTTACTGAGCATTTGAGCTCACCCCTTTCTTTGTGTTATTTTTCCCAGGATTCCAAGAAGTGTAATGTGAATGATATGCAGGGTTAAGCCAAGGGAATAATGGCGTTCATAAAGATTATTTATGTAGTTTTATTCATCATAAAGTGCAAATGTAACATTCATTTATGTGGTCTATTTTTCCAATACTGCTAAACTGATCGGTCCTTCGGGACTTGATTCCTTGTTATCATGCCAATGTATTAAAATAATGCACCGACTCTGGGTAGCTAGGGTCGGGGAGTTACAGTTGGTATCAGAGGAAGTTTAGAAATAACCTTGGAAACTAGATTTAGATAAACTCTTATTAGAGCACATAGCCCTAAGATAGACATTCATGATTAGTATAGAAGAACTTCCTAGAATTTTGGTATTGTAGAGATTTTGTGAGTTTTCCGAACAATACATCCATGTCTGGATACGAGTAGGTAGAGGCGGCTCTGGCACAGATGTACCTAGGGGTAAAACCCGAAAACAACGCTTTGAGCTAGACTCGGACGGGAACTGGTGCACGACAACGAGCATTGCTGCACTCTTGGTTACGAAACTCCTAGGGGATATGCTTAGGATAATTTTCATTTTCTTTACAAAACATTATGAAGGGATTATGAGATTATACTTACTCAAAGAAAACAATTTTATGATTATAGATTATATCCATAAACTGTTCAATTTGTGTTAGGTATTTTACAAGTTTGGTAATTATTCATTGCAATTCATAAACTGAACTAGTTTATGTTATTGTATAGAAATGGTGCCCATTAGAAGGAATGTGAACTCCCGTAATACGTATGATCTAATGAGTATGAAGGATCATATCTTTTGTGGTCCTAATCCAGAATTTAGAAGGTAAATAGTTTCCCATGTATTATCATCATACGAAGAAATAATATCATGTGTTGATAAAATGAGTAAAGAATTCTCGGAGTCCTATGGCTTTGAAGGGAAGAAAGAGAAGATAAGGTTGGAAGAGAGATAGATGGATAAAGGGAAGAGGGAATAGATGAATTTTCCCATATGTGATAACTGTGGGAAGAAACACCCTAGAACTTTCCTAAAAGGAATGGGTATAAGTGTGGTGGAAAAGGGCACAAAGAATGTGACTGCAAGGGTAAGACAATGGTTTCAAATGTACAATGCTTCATTTTCATGGAGTTTGGACACTATACGAACCAATTTCCCAGTCATCAGTCTACGCCGAAAATGATGCTTTTGGATAATAATATTGTTATGATACTACCACAGATGAAGTGGAATGACTAGTGTTTCTATGTTGTTATTTTAGAATTATTTCATTTAAGTGTTGTATCAATGATGTTTTGGAAATAAATAAGGATTGTACTGCTGTACTATTTAATTAAGGATTTCAGATTTTATGGTACTAAGAAAAGTGACTCTGCAGGGAGTTAATTTTTTTTTGAAATTACATGGTTGAAGTAAAGATAAACCTTAATATGGTCCTAATATTGAGGTAGTGATTTTGGAATAAGAGATGGTTGATTTTGGTAATTCAGGATGTTGCGGTGTTGTAAAAGAATATATGAGGAAGGCGTTCACATGTTATTACCTGGAAAAAAGGATCCTCATTATGTTTAACTTTATTGTAAATTTTGGACTGTGAGTTTGGATAATAGTATTTTGGATAAGTCTAATGGTTGGAATGGATTAAGTTTTAAAGGTTATTTTTTGGAATTTTATAGAAGGACAACACGCAGACCGTGTGAAGACATGTCATTTCAGACAAAGCTGTGGGAATCTAACCCACAACCATAGTGCAATTTGGATTTATCGCCTACCATTGTGCTACATGATGTTCCCTGATGGTATAATGTATTTTCTATACATAAAGGGTCTGATATGTGAATTATAAATTCATTATATTTGGAACCCTATACGATTAGGATAAATAGAGTATTTTTCAGTTGTATTATGTTTTGGGGTGAAAGATGAGTTTGTGTTAGAAATTTATTAATGGATAAAACTCTAATTATAAAGTAAGTATATCTCCTTATGATCTTAGCCAATCTCATAAATAAATTCATCAACATTAAGAAAAGGAACTTAGAACAAAAATGTTGTCCTAGATGGTACATTAAATCATCACTAATTTTTGGCTTTGGGATTGTTGGCCTTTTCATAGCCATATTCTCTACCACTCTCCATCAGCTAATTGATGGTTAGATTTCTCTTCAATATCCATATTTTCTTACATGGAACCCTAGTATGTGTTATTTTAGGTAATCTTCATACTTTCCACTCTTTATTTTAAATAGAGGCCTCATTAATTCATTTTTAGATGTGTGATTTCTACTAAGATATTTTGAAACGTCAAAAATGTGTTATCCTAATACCTTATGTTTTGTTGAACTGATGGTATTTTAAATCATCAAAGATTGATGAATTTAAGGACCTCAATTTTAAACTTGTTTGTGATTGATGACCTCAATCACTACCTAGAAATATTTACGTTTTTCCTCCCGTTATATGTCTATAATTTCCAACATTGTCCTCCTAATCAAGATCATAATTCTGTGGTGACCCTTTCATTTCACTTTTCATCTTGTTAAGACTAAAATTTTATTAACCAAATTTCCGATGTGGGGTTTCTTCCAGAAAGATATTTTCTATTTTCAACATTTATTTTCAAATAACAATATCAAAATTTCGAGTATGCAATTTGTTGAAGGAGGGGAGAATGTAACACCCCGAGGTTCCACGGTACGCTTCTCTTTGAATAATACAGTAGCGTGTGTTGTACGCAACTTTGAGTTCTAAAACACACCACGACCAATCAAAGTAGCCGTTATGAATAGTAATACATACTTTTTAAAATTTTAGAAATTTTATCTCTCAAAATGGACTTCATTTTTGGATTCGGAGTATCAAATTTAGCCTAAGGTGAAATTTTGGTACTTTTCAGATAACTTTAATATTTTGAGGAATAGTGAAAATTAGAAAATTTTAATTAAAAACAACTTTTTTAATCAAAATAATTATTAATGATAAATTATGAATTTGAGTGGTTTTAAAGTATATTTAGAATATATTTTTACCATTTAATACAATTTTGGTCAGTGTACATAATTTCACAATTAAAAAGGACATAAATAAGTATCAATCTTTTGATAGTTATTATATCTTAAAAACACGCTTTTTGTTTTGACAATGGGAATTAATTTTAAATTAATTTCTGTCACTTCAGTGTTTTCAATTTGGAAAAATGGATTCCATATTTGGAATCCGGATGTTCAAATTTTGTAAATATGTAACTTTTATTTTTAGACATTTTGAATAATTACTTCGGTAAATATTTTATTTACCATGGTTAAAGGGTAAATCTGGTAAATATGGGTTAAAAAATAATATTATAATATCAATAAATTACCCTAAAACGTGTCCTAACCTTATTGGTAGATATCTTTCCGACCAGGGGCATATTTGGGTCGATTTTGGGACCCCATGGAGCCACTTTTAAGTGATAATGACACTTTATATTAAATAAGTTAAAATAAATACAAAAATGACATAAGCAGATATCTTTTAGAAAAACAATTTTTACATAAGGTTATATATGTTTTATTTTAGGATATGAATATTCAGTAGAAACATAAATATATTTCCTACATAATGGTATTTTATTTATAATTTTTAGACATTAAATAATTTAATTTATTTATGACACAATGATGATGCACTAATTACCATAATATTAAAAATTTAAAATAATTGATATTATAAATACCCAAATAAATGTAATTTGAGACTTTTAATGAATTAAACTAATTTTATGGGATAATATAAAATATTAGGATTTATTTCATTATCCTTTTTAGAAGTAATCATTATGTTATAATTTTTAAAAAAGTCAATTATTGAATAGTGTCAAAATTGACAGAATAGAGTTTTTAAAACAAATATTATATTATTAATTGATATTAAATTCCTAAAAATCTATGGTTCGGCCAAGAGACTTATATCATGATATTTGTATCATTAAAGGACCACTTTGGGGTCTCATAGATGTATATTGTATGTTTATTAACTATATAATTAAAAAATACAATGTGACATGGTAAGTGTCAAACTAATTAAAAAAGTGTTAAAACTAAAAGATAAGGTTAATATAATGACCAAAACCTGTATATATTATATTGGTTGATTATTTTTAAACCCATACCCACCTTATCCTTTAAATAATCCACTTTTTAGCCATTATAAAGAGAATATGAATTTATTATAATATAATATTTCTAGCTTTTCCAAAGGTGCCCCTCACCCCTCTTATAAAAGGACACTCACCCTTCTCATTAATTCACACCTTAAAAGCCTTTTAGTTCGGCCAAAACCTACCCAAATACTCTCTCAACTTCCCTCATTCATCCTAGAGGCCTTACTTTAGTCAGAAAGCCATCCTAAGGAGCTCTTTCGATCAAATCAAAAGGAAGAACCCGAAGAAGAGGTAATGATTTCACCACCCTTTTTCAAGTTCCTTTCTTCTTCCACTTCTTCTTTCTTTGTTATTACCATTATAAAATAATTAATTCAGTATCTCCTATATATTATAATATTATTATAAATATGGTACAACCATATTAATTATTCTATCCATCATTTGAATAACTTGTCACCATATGTGTGTAAGTACGACTTACCGTCTCCACGTCGTGGTGTAATTGTTATTCAATATATTATTATTTGGAAGGGTATAATAATGATTTGTAATTTATGTAAATAATAAATATAACATGATAATTATTCTGTATATATGATATACCATCATATTATATATTATTTTAATATCAAAAGAATGATATTTTCGCTCGTGCGTACGTACGGATTACTGTCTCCACGACGGGATGCGATTCATTTACATGTTCACCATTTATCGATGATTATAAAAATATATATTACTAATAAGTATGTAACATATGAAATAATAATGCTACTGGATATATATATATATATATAACTATTTATGTACTTATATATATCGTATTCACTTACTTCAGTTCAATACTATATGAAAACAGAAACAGCGTTTATGCGTAAGTAAGGACTACTGTCTCCATAAACGATGATTTCTATTTCATATATTTGTCTATTTTTCATATCTATATTCTTAATATATATGATATATTTATCGTTTTCTTATATTCTGGAAGTATTTAAATCATGATCTATGTGATACAACCAAGATTGACAAGTTAAAACACGTACGATAAAGAAAGAGATTATTACCCGAAATGTTAACTTAACATGGAAATTATTATTAAATAGGAAATATAATGTCATAAATGAATCATATATGATATCATAAATATTTATATGCTTCTGGTATAATTTAATAACATCCTATGATCTTCGTACAGGAGGTCAAACGTACCCTCGACTAAAGGAATGTGCAAGGTAAGGGGTTTTCATCTCACTCCTTATTCCTGTGAGATTCATGCCATATTGCCACCATTACCTTTTGTGTGATGTATGTACTGCCCATAATTATATTCTTTGTGTAATAAACATTAATTTATGTGTATTTACATATTCATTGTATGATACCTCTTTCATGGGTTGTACGATTCGTAAGATACCAAATTGGTAAGGGTTTATTTTGCAATCTCTTCATTATCTGTGGTTGTATATACGTAATGATCTACTGGGATATCTTTATCATCCACATCCATATTTCTTATAAATGTATTTCAAAACATTTTTTACGATTTACAAGAATATGGGTTAAATAAATTTATAACCTTGTTTTAATTTTTATAAGAGGTTTATAAAGGAATTTTTTCGTCGTTTTCCAAACAAGGTCATTTTTAACCTTTTGACAAAATTAAGGTAAAAATGTTTTTTTAACTTATACGGCGGGTGCGGTTATTCTCCACCATTATTACACCTTGGAAGCTTCCTTCACAAGCTTATAATGATATTTTCAAAATAAAGGTTTCCTCTATAATTATGCGACTTTTAAATGATTTCAAAAAAAGATATATTTCTCTCAAATAGTATTGATTTCATCTATTTCAACATCCTTTGATAAATTTTAAACTTTTTTCAAGTTTATTTATTATGATACAAATCATCCATATTGTATTTAAGGGTTTGTGATATTTATGACTATGGATGAGTTTTTTTTATGCCATTAATGGTTTATGATTAAGGTTTTGACATTTTGTATGTTAGTTTTAATATGAATGTTTATGTTTTATTTCATCCTCTTATTAAGATAAATGTGTTGGAATAGTATGTTCCGGGTTGGGTACGGGTAAAAGTAAGCCCTCCGAGTTGGTGTCCGGTTATTAGAGGAACTCCGGGTTGGTGTCCTGTTATTAGAGGAACTCCAGGTTGGTTTCCGGTTATTAGAGGCACTACGGGATAGAGTCCGGTTACAGAGGCTCTCCGGGTTGGGTTCCGGTTAGAGTTATCCCTTAGGTCTTGGCACGAGGCCTCGACACAGAAATTAAAGTTCGGTATCATGCATTCCATCATTATAAAAGTGGTTAGTAATATTGCATGTGATTATTCGATTAGTATAATATCCATGTGAATAAGTAAATGGAATTATTTCATTTTATTTCTTCCATATTAAAATGAAGTTCAAGATTAAAAGGAGTTTGTTTTAGTTTTATACATTTCCTTAAATGTTTATGCTTATTTTTGAACGTTTCCACTGTATTGCTTACCCTTACTGAGCATTTGAGCTTACCCCATTCTATGGTTTATTTTTTCCAGGATTCCAAGAAGTGTAATGTGATTGATATGCAGGGTTACGCCAAGGGAATAATGGCATTCATAAAGATTATTTATGTTGATTTGTACATCATAAAGTTCCAATGTAACATTCATGTATGTGATCTATTATTCCAAGACTTCTAAAATGATCAGTCCTTCGGGACATGATTCCTTGTAATCATGCCAATGTATTAAAATAATGCACAGACTCTGGGTAACTGGGGTTAGGGCGTTACACCTAATCCATGATGACATAATAAATATAGTATCACCATAATACATATATGTTATCATGGAAACTTCATCACCTTAATCCATATACACTTTCCCTCAAATTGGAATAGAATTATCATTTTTGTGTAGGGCGAACTACCTCCACACAAACCGATATAATTAATTTTCTATCCCCATATATCATGTTTGAATATAATGATGGAATTGATGTTTATATATGATATTAAAGGAATATTAATCATTATAAAAGATTAATATATCAGTTACATTCTCACCTTCCATTCACATAAAAATGACAATGTCGTTCAATTGTATATGTAAACTATCACCACCACAGATCGATGTGATTAATTTTCAGTCACGACACCACATGAATTATATATATTTTTATGTATAAATTTTTAATATTATATTAGTTGTAATATTTAAATTATTTTAATTTAAATAATTAAATCCCATATTTTCATAATTCTCATTGAAAAATGGAAATGTTAATCATCCGTACGTTTAACCTACCATCACCATGATTATAACATAGTTCATTTTTCATAACCTAAAATAATATTTTGATTTAAAAGTATAATGTATATAAAAAAATTCTAATCATGTCATCAATATTATTATATAGATGATGTAATTATTAAAATTTTTGTTATACACATCAAACCAAATTTATTTTGGACTCATGTATGGAATATCTTCGAATCGTCGAACCTGAGCCTATATAATTATGTAATTACTAAAACACAATATTAAGTCCCAAAAATGAATTATAAATTTTATGAAGGATATAGATAAATTAAATAATATATATTCTTTTATTTTTATAGAAGATAATGAACATGATTGATGAATTGGACTCATGGTAATGGAGTTTGTCTTAATCTCCTTTCATTGAGTCATTTCATGATGTAATTAACATTTATTATCCTATATAATGTATATAAAAACATTTCGGAATGTTATATCATGAATTAATATATTATAATTACATTTACTGTTTTTTCTAATGTTATTATTTAATTAATTTATTCTTGTTCTTCCAAGTGGTATGGGACTCTTTTACGATATTTTTTTAACTATTTTGATGATTTATTCATCTAACTATTTCTTTTTTGTGTCCATGTATTAAAAAAAATTACATGGATTTATTTATAAGGACATAAATGATTTATAATTATAACTTCTGTGACTATTTCAAGTTATTCAATTTTTTAGGGGAAAAGTTGATTTAAAAATATGTTTCTATATTTTTTCAAATGGGTTTTGAAAATGGATTTGTTATTCAGTTACATAAAATATTTTATTATGGGTGAAAATGAAATTTTAATAGTGAAATTTGGAAATTTAAAACATTTATATTTTATGATTATATAATGATTCTTCTATTTTCGAATGGTTCTTATAGATAATCCTAGGTTGGGTGCTTCTGTTATAACCTCAAATGAATCATGTATGGAATTAAGTCTTATATCTATTCCATTTTAATGAGTGACATGAATAGAAGTTGAACTAATGGATTTTTGGTTTGTAAGAGTGGAATGCGTGGAATTCAACTTCATGGTTATTCCTTTTTACTTCAAATAATTTTAACATTACCATGATTTGTAATCTATTCTTTCTATGGGTTTTGTGATAATATTTTGATTAAAACAAGTGAATGAAATTAGATTAATTCCAAAAGAAATGTATTTACAACAACTTAATGGCACGATGTTATAATTTATGATAAATTATTCATGGGTTTTATTGTTTTATCAAGACTAATAGGTTTTCAATTTTTATATCCCTTATTGACATTTTTTTGACCATCCCACATTTTTTAATGTTGTTCATGGGACTATAGGATGAGTAAGTATTTGGATATATTATGTGGAATGTCATGAGAATTTTTCATAATGGTGATCAATATTTTTTAAATTTTTTCAGATTATGAAATAATGGATACTATGTATAAATTCCAACATGTAAAGTATTGGTTTACATTTTATATGTTTTTCAGAATCCACTAAAACACTAAACCCAATATATATTTTTTAAATTAAAGTGATTTCAAGTTTTAATCTACAATATTTAATGTTTATTTTCATGTCATTATTGTTGGAATTATATAAAGGTTTAGATATCTTTGGATATTTGGATGTTATCTTATGAAATACAGATATCATCATGGTTTTATAATTTTATCTATTACTAGAAAGTTTTTCTCATAAACACTTTCGAGGCTTTATGTTATGAAATTTTAAGGTGAATAACCGTATTTTTTGGGACATTAATTTTTGAGGAAATTATGGGTTATAAAATTTTGAGATGAAAAATGAATTTTAAGACATAAAAATTGAGGATAAAACAAGTCACAATTGTTTTATTGAGGCATTATCATATTTTATTAAATTTTATAATGTTTGTATAATTTAAAAAAATAACCCATTGGATGGGAGAAATGATTTAATATCTAGCATGGCCACTGGAATTGAACCAACACCCAAGGGGTGAATAGAGGGAATTTCATGCCACTGGCCATCATGAGGTCCTAGTAAGTATCTATTTTGTAGTAAAATGATTCTATGGATGAATAATATTTGATTTTGGAAAAAAATTACCATGTGGACATTGATGTGGTTCTTAAGTTCTTAATGTTATTTTATAAGGTGATCCCAATATTATGAATCATATAAAGTTAAGGATAATAAAATATTATGATGAATAAATGTTGAGTTTTCTTTTTGAGTCCAACATTACGTTATTACGAACATATGATGATTTTGATTATTTATGAATGAAGTTAGAATATATTAGAGATTATATGAGTTAGGTAATTAAATTTCAAATTTGATGCATTATGAATGATATACATTATTTGGATGATTTTGAAATCAAATCCTTCTACATTTTGGAATATAATCAGGTTCTATAATATTTTTGAGGAATGGCAGTAATGGTATGATTTATTTATTTTTAAATTTTGGAATCATTATTGTATTTTGGTAATTTAAAATGTTTAATTTCATATAATGGATTAATATTTATAGGGTATTATATTATATTATCATAATAATTTGTTTATAAATGAAAATTACATCAGAATTATAATGATGATCATATATGACTAAATGAAAATTATTCTTTATTATCATCACTTTTAAGGAAAACTGAGAAACTAACAGATCAAAATTACCAAAAATTAAAACCATAATCCCATAAACAAACTATAGGGACCTCCCATACCCATTCGATTCATCAAGATGATAAATCTTTATATTGTCCGACCACTCAGCATGTTGTCTTGTGAAAAATTGCACGGTACTAAAACTGATGGTGTAGCTATTCCCTCTAAAACAATCAATTCCAAATAACCATGACTGGTCAAGGATTGATACTCTGATACCCATATGGGGTGGACCCATATAGAATGCTTCTAGAGTATCACCAAGAAATACATAAAACAAAATAACAAGTTTCTATAAAATCCAAAACAACCTGATCCATCATACATTCCTACCACATCAATAGATGTAATCCATTTAAGGAATGAAATATAAATATTATTTAATATTATCGAAGACCAATTCCTTATACCACTTCCAAGAGATAGACGTTACCTAAATATTTGGAACATTTAATATGATATTTTCAACTTTAGAATCCTTCTAATCCCAAGACTGTATATACTCTTCCATACTGATATTAGATTTATTGAAACCCCCCCACAAGAATCAGGTACTGGGTATCAATCTAGGAGTATTTTTCCTCATTAACGGTCTCTCGTAGGGGCCTCCCCATCATCTAAGCTTCCTCCTCTTCAAACTCATTAATCAAAAAAACATGTTCGACCATGTCATCTTAGGCCCATAACAATAATTCTCTTGTCTGATTATCCACAACCTCTACTTAGGTTTTTTTTCACTTATAATTTTAGAGAATCGGGTCTCAGGTGAACTTTACACTTCCTTTTATTTATTTTAAATGTGATGATTCTTTAACCCATTTTGGATATGGGATTTCAAGAAAGGAATTTTTCAAAGGCAAACCCCATGCGTTCAATCCTGATATAAAATTATGAAGATAAAACTTATTATAGGTTATAAAATTTAACATCATGATGTTTTATAATGTAAATACTATGATTGATAGTGTACATGATACATAACATGATGTTTAAATGAACAAATAAATATTATTATTTAAAAAGGACTATTTTAACATATTCATTTTAATGGAGGTAAGGGGTAGTATTTTATGAAATTTGGAAATACATTTTACACATGTATATAATATTTAATTTTTAAAGAAAATTAATTATATCTAATAATATATCCCTTTTAAATAAAAAGAAAATGTTTTCCCAAATAACTATTTAAATTTGCATATGTGAGTTTTATACTAATAAATAATAAACGTACACTTAAGGAATTATATTAATGAAATATATATATATATATATATATTGAATATGGTTTTTTATTCATCCTATTTGATTAATATAAATGATTTGAGAATAAATCCAATTTTAAATATAGAAGAATTATTTTTCAGTGAAAGCAGTATTGTGGCATTTTGAAGGTGCACATGTCTTTAATCTATTTTTCAAAACTATTATATATTATTTTTAGAAATTAATATTCTTATTTTAAAAAATCGTATAAAATATTTCTTCATTTATACTTTTTTTATTTTTTCTGATATGTTTCTTGTTTAGATGAATAGTGAAAATATATTTCATTCTCTTGGAAAACTACTTTTTCATAGAATTTATTTGTAATGATATATTTTATATTTGATATATTTTAATGTGTTATTAAATGATTTTTTTATCATTTAATCTAAATTAGGTCATTTAAATAAATGTAACATTGAAATTAGTTATAAAAATTGTGTGAACTTTTTTACAATTTTACATTAAAAACTTGTTTTCTCTATTCATCAAAATGATTAATTTTAAATTAAATTTTGTCACTTATATGTTTTGAATTTTGAAAAATGTATTTCTTAGTTGTAATAATATGGTAAAAATTTAGAAAAAATTTCCCTTTATGTGTTGGAAAATATTAATAGTACCTTTAGTAATTATTTATATTAACAGGGTAAATGTTAAATTAGTTAATTATGGGAAACAATAATATTATAAAATATTGGATATTTCCCATAAAACATGACCAATTTTCATTGGATGAGTTATTTTTGATCAAAATTGTTGTTGGGATGATTTTTCGAGATCTTTTATCTTCTTGGATGACACTATAAAATTTATTGTATTTTATTCCAAGAAATGTAAATGTTGTGACACTTTTGTTCAAAACAAGTGAAATATTTCTAACGAGTTGTTATAACAAAGATAAATGTAACTATAATTTACCATTATAATGTTGAAATTTTTATCTTCATTGTTATTATTATTTATTATTTTAGGTAAAAAATAATTAAATTAATGGTAGTAAAAATGATGATGAATTAATTGTTTGATTAAAGAAAATATCAAATAAATGATATTAAAAATATTAATGTAAATAAAATTCGTTATAATTAATGTCATACATGAATATTATGGATGAAATTGACATGTTTGAGAAATCTTATAATAGTTGGTTTTATTAAATCCTGATGTTATTACATTTCTTTAAATGATACAAAATGAATAACGTCAAAATTGACAATTATGGTATTTTAAAATACAAAATATTTTATATAATGAATTAAAAATTATAAAAAATTAATATTAGGAAAAATAACTGCGATAAGACCTAAAATATAAAAAATGAAAATTTTATTGTTGTTTTTAATTTTATAATAATTATATTATTCTCTAATGAATAAATTACATGATAACAAGGTAAGAGTTAAATGGAAAAAATAAGTGTTAAAATAAAAAGATTATGATTAAAAAAAATAAAAACCATTGTAATATTATTTGGATGAGTGTAATATTACACATACTCATCTTATATTCTATATAACTAAATTTTCATCATTTAGAATATGATATTGATTAGTATTAATTTAATACTCTAAAGAATTCCATGATTTCCCCTCCACTCTCTTGTAAAATCAAACTACTTATTACCATTTATTCAAACATAAAAACTAGTTTGGATTATTCAATATCATCTCAAATACAACAATTTATTCCATATACAAATTATAGATGAATTATTTTAGGCATCAAACCCTCATTATATATGTTACAACGTCAATGAAAGGAGATCATTCGAGGTAGATGTATCATTTTTAATCAAGTATTTAGGTTTTATTTCTTCTTCCACTTCCATGAAAAATTCCTAAACCATGAAGAAATAACAAAAATAGTAACCTAAATATAAATAGATTATATAATTTTTATATCATCATCTAAATCCATCTCTACATCCATCAAATGACTTATGAATTATCATTCATGTCTACGACGAACTACTGCCTCACGAATTGATATAAATTGTTTTTAATTGTCATCATTCAAGACTAGTTATAATGATGGAATTAATTTTTATATATATGAAAACGAATATTTATCAATATAATATAATAAAAAATTAAATATGTTAATATCTTTCATGTACTTTATAATGATTAAGTATTTTGTGTGTTTATGTGAACTATCACCCCCAAAATGTGATTTGATTCATCTTTAATCACCGCATAAGATAAATAATATAAATTTATAAGAATAATAAATTTATTAATATGGTATTAATAATATTATGAGCATCCTGGAGAGATAAAATAATTTATGTAATCTTCAAAAATATTCGTTAAAAATTGAAACGTTCCTCATTTGTAAATACGACCTACCCTCTCTATTATTATAAAGTAGTTTATTTTTCGAAATCATACATAATGTCTTAATTAAGAAGTATAATATATATATAATATTTAATTAACCCATAAATATTATTCTATAGATGATATATGTTTGTGAAATTCGACTATATATATCCAACCATTGTCAATTTGGACCCCTGTACCAAATATCATCAAATAATCTCACGTGAAAATATATAATTTTGTAATTTTTATGACATGATATTGAATAAAATAAAATAATAATAAAATTAAAATAGCTTATAATGAAACTAAATAATTAACAAAAGATCATTATTCAGGAATATAAAAACCAATGTTACATATTGGACAAAAGTTAAGGGACTCCGTCTCAATATATTTTCTTTGAAATATATCTTGTTGTTATGCACATTTAAAATATTACAGGGAGTATATAAAATAATTTTTACATGTTATATGATGAATTAATATACTCTCATTATATATAATTTTTATTTCATTTTATTATTTAACTATTTATATTATAGTGTTTCTTATGTGGTAAAAGAATATATAAATTAGGAGCTATTTTAAATTATTGAACGATTAGTAGTTCTTCATAAATTTTTTTCATGATCATGTTTTGGAAACTGCTTTTATGAATGTATTAAAATGGAAATGAATGATTGAAAATTTTAATTTCTGAGTTACATTTATATTATTCAATGTAGTTTGTGACACTTTTATTTAAAAATAACATTTTAAATGTTTTAAATGGGTGTTGAAAAAAGATTGGTTATTCAATAACATGAAATTTTTCTTGTGGGTGAAAATGTATTTTTGGAGTGAAAAGTTAAAATTGAATTATTTTATATGTTATTATTATATAATGATACATCATCATTTGATTTGGGGTTGTGTGATAATCCAATGATATGTGGTTAGGTTATAACCTCTAAAACATTGGATATGGAATTTGGTCAAATGAATATTCCATTCTTATGAATGAATTTTTTTGATGTTTTCTATATGGATCTTCCACTTCTGAGAGTGATATGTATGGATGTCCACTGCAATGTCATTCCATTTTAGGACAATTATTTCCCAAGATAAATGCATTTGTTATGTACAGTTTTGTGCATCCCTTATCTATTTTTGCTCATCCCATGTTTTTTAATATTGATTATCGGACATATAGAAGTGTAAGGATTTAGAGTTTCATGTTAAATATCATAAATATTTCTTCATAAAATTGATCATGATATATTTTAGGTGTTTTATAATATGAAAAAAATAGATACTGGGTATAAGGGTACATGTGTAATGTTTCTAGCTTTTCCAAATGTCCCCCTCACCCTCTTATAAAAGGACACTCACCCTTCTCATTAATTCACACATTAAAATCCTTTTGGTTCGGCCAAACCCTGCCCAAATACTCTCTCAACTTCCCTCACTTCATTCTTTAGGCCTTACTTTAGTCAGAAATCCATCCTAAGGAGCCCTTTTGATCAAATCAAAAGGAAGAACCCGAAGAAGAGGTAATGATTTCACCACCCTTTTTAAAGTTCATTTCTTCTTCCACTTATTCTTTCTTTGTAATTACCATTAAAAAATAATGAATTCAGTATCTCCTATATACTATAATATTATTATAAATATGGTAAAACCATATTCATTATTCTATCCATCTTTTGAATGACGTCTCACCATACGTTCGTACGTACGGCTTACCGTCTCCACTTCGTGGTGTAATTGTTATTCAATATATTATTATTTGGAGGGGTATAATAATGATTTGTAATTACTATAAATAATAAATATAACATGATAATGATTCTGTATATATGATATACCATCAAATTATATATTATTTTAATATCAAAAGAATGATATTTTCGCTCGTGCGTACGTACGGATTACTGTCTCCACGACTCGATGAGATTCATTTCCATGTTCACCATTCATCGACGATTATAAAAATATATATTACTAATAAGTATGTAATATATGGAATAATAATGATACTGGAGATATATATATTTATATAAGGATTTATGTACTTATATATATCTTATTCACTTACTTCCGTTCAATACTATATGAAAACCGAAACAATGTTTATGCGTAAGTAAGGACTACCGTATCCGTAAACGGTGTTTTCCATTTAATATATTTGTCTATTATACATATTTATATTCTAAATATATATGATATATTTATCATTTTTTTATATTTTGGATGTATTTAATTCATGATCTAAGTGATACAACCAAGAGTGACAAGTTAAAACACGTACGATAAAGAAAGTGATTATTACCGGAAATGTTAACTTAACATGGAAATTATTATTAAATATGTAATATAAAGTCGTATATGAATCATGTATGATATCATAAATATTGATATGATTTTGGTATAATTTAATAACATACTACGATCTTCATACAGGAGGTTAAACGTACCCTCGACTAAAGGAATGTGCAATGTAAGGGGTTTTCATCTCACTCCTTATTCCTGTGAGATTCATGCTATATTTCCACCATTAACTTTTGTGTGGTGTATATACTGCCCATAATTATATTCTTTGTGTAATAAACTTTAATTTATGTTTATTTACATATTCATTGTATGATACCACTTTCATGGGTTGTACGTTTCGTAAGTTACCAAATTGGTAAGGGTTTATTTTGCAATCTCTTCATTATCTGAGGTTGTATATACGTAATAATCTACTGGGATCTCTTTATCATCCACATCCATGTGTCTTAAAAATGTATTTCAAAACATTTTTTACTATTCAGAAGAATATGGGTTAAATAAATTTATACCCTTGTTTGAATTTTTATAAGAGGTTTTTTAAGGAATATTTTCGTCGTTTTCTAAACAAGGTCCTTCTTAACCTTTTGACAAAATTAAGGTATGAATGTTTTTTTAACTTATACGGCGGGCGCGGTTATTCTCCACCATTATTACACCTTGGAAGCTTCCATCAGAAGCTTATAAAGACATTTTCAAAATAAAGGTTTTCTCTATAATTATGCGACTTTTATATAATTTCAAAAAAAGAGATATTTCTCTCAAATATTATTGATTTCATCTATGTCAACATCCTTTGATAAATTTTAAACTTGTTTCAAGTTGATTTATTATGATACAAATAATCAACATTGTATTTAAGGTTTTTTGATATTTTTGACTATGGATGAGTTATTTTTATGCCATTAATGGTTTATGATTAATGTTTTGACATTTTGTATGTTAGTTTTAATGCGAATGTTTATGTTATATTTCATCCTCTTATTAAGATGAATGTGTTAGAATAGTATGTTCCGGGTTGGGGACCGGTAAAAGTAAGTCCTCCGGGTTGGTGTCCGCTTATTAGAGGCACTCCGGGTTGGTGTCCAGTTATTAGAGGAACTCCAGGTTGGTTTCCGGTTATTAGAGGCACTCTGGGATAGAGTCTGGTTACAGAGGCTCTCCGGGTTGGGTTCCGGTTACAGTTATCCCTTAGGTCTTGGCACGAGGCCTCGACACAGAAATTTAAATTTGGCATCATGCATTCCATCATTATGAAAGTGGTTAGTGATATTGCATGTGATTATTCTATTAGTAGAATATCCATGTGAATAAGTTAATGGAATTATTTCATTTTACTTTTTCCATATTATGATGAAGTTCAAGTTTAAAAGGCGTCTGTTTTAGTTTTATACATTGCCTTAAATGTTTATGCTTATTTTTGAAATTTTCCACTGTATTGCTTACCCTTACTGAGCATTTGATCTCACCCCTTTCTATGTTTTATTTTTCCCAGGATTCCAAGAAG
This sequence comes from Viscum album, assembly GCA_963277665.1. Lineage (NCBI taxonomy): Eukaryota > Viridiplantae > Streptophyta > Magnoliopsida > Santalales > Viscaceae > Viscum > Viscum album. The sequence goes on from OY728121.1 coordinate 1,708,506,249, forward strand.
TGTAATGTGATTGATATGCAGGGTTAAGCCAAGGGAATAATGGCGTTCATAAAGATTATTTATGTTGTTTTGTACGTCATAAAGTGAAAATGTAACATTCATGTATGTGATCTATTTTTCCAAGACTGCTAAAATGATCGGTCCTTTGGGACTTGATTCCTTGTAATCATGCCAATGTATTAAAATAATGCACCAACTCTGGTTAACTGGGGTCGAGGTGTTACACCTAATCCATGATGACATAATAAATATAGTATCACCATAATACATATATGTTATTAGGGAAATTTCATCACCTTAATCCATATACAATTTCCCTCAAATTGGAATAGAATTATCATTTTTGTGTAGGGCGAACTACCTCCTCACGAACCGATATAATTAATTTTCTATCCCCATATCTCATGTTTGAATATAATGATGGAATTTATGTTTATATATGATATTAAAGGAATATTAATCATTATAATATATTAATATATCATTTACATTCTCAACTTCCATTCACATAAAAACGACAATGTCGTTCAATTGTATATGTAAACTATCACCACCACGGAGTGATGTGATTCATTTTTAGTCACGACATCACATGAATTATATATATTATTATGTATAAATTTTTAATATTATATTAGTTATATTATTTAAATTATTTTAATTTAAATAATTACATATCATATTTTCATAATTCTCTTGGAAAAATGGAAATGTTAATCATCCGTATGTATGACCTACCATCACAATGATGTATCATTTTTAATCAAGTATTTAGGTTTTATTTCTTCTTACACTTCCATGAAATATTCCTAAACCATGAAAAAAATAACAACAGTAACATAAATATAATTAGATTATCTAATTTTTATATCATCATCTAAATCCATCTCTACGTCCATCAAATGATAAATGAATTATCATTCATGTCTACGACGAACTAGTGCCTCACGAATTGATATAATTTGTTTTTAATTGTCATCATTCAAGACTAGTTATAATGATGGAATTAATTTTTATATATAAGAAAATGAATATTTATCAATATAATATAATAAAAAATTAAATATTTTAATATCTTTTATGTACTTTATAATGATTAAGTATTTTGTGTGTTTATGTGAACTATCACCCCCAAAATGTGATTTGATTCATCTTTAGTCACCACAAAAGATAAATAATATAAATTTATAAGAATATTTAATTTACTAATATTGTATTAATAATATTATGAGCATCCTGGAGAGGTAAAATAATTTATTTAATCTTCAAAAATGTTCATTAAAAATTGAAACGTTACTCATTTGTACATACAACCTACCCTCTCCATTATTATAAAGTAGTTTATTTTTCAAAATAATACATAATGGCTCAATTAAGAAGTCTAATATATATATAATATTTAATTAACCCATAAATATTATTCTAGAGATGATGGATGTATATGAAATTCGACTATATATATCCAACCATTGTCAATTTGGACCCCTGTACCGAATACCATCAAATAATCTCACGTGAAAATATATAATTTTGTAATTTTTATGACATGATATTCAATAAGGAAAAAATAATAATAAAATTAAAATAGCTTATAATGAAACTAAATAATTAACAAAAGTTCATTATTCAGGAATATGAAAACCAATGTTCCATATTGGACAAAAGTTAAGGGACTCCGTCTCAATATATTTTCATTGAAATATATCTTGTTGTTATGCACATTTAAAATCTTACAGGCAGTGTATAAAATAATTTTGACATGTTATATGATGAATTAATATACTCTCAATATATATAATTTTTATTTCATTTTATTATTTAACTATTTATATTATAGTGTTTCTTAAGTGTTAAAAGAATATATAAATAATGAACTATTTTAAATTATTTAATGATTACTAGTTCTTCATAAAAATGTTTCATGATCTTGTTTTGGAAACTCCTTTTATGAATGTATTTAAATGGAAAGTAATGATTGAAAATTGTAATTTCTGAGTTACTTTTATATTATTCTATGTAGTTTGTGAGACTTTTATTTAAAAATAACATTTTAAATGTTTTAAATGGGTGTTGAAAAAAGATTGGTTATTCAATAACATGAAATTTTTCTTGTGGGTGAAAATGTATTTTTGGAGTGAAATGTTAAAATTGAATTATTTTATATGTTATTATTATATAATGGTACATCAAAATTTGATTGGGGTTGTGTGATAATCCAATGATAGGTGGTTATGTTATAACCTCTAAAACATTGGATATGGAATTCGGTCGAATGACTATTACATTCTTATGAGTGAATTTTTTTGATGTTTTATATATGGATCTTCCACTTGTGAGAGTGATAGGTATGGATGTCCACTACAATGTCATTCCATTTTAGGACAATTATTTCCCATGATAAATGAATTTGTTATGTACGATTTTTATATATTTTATGATAATCATTTGAGTACAAAACACATATGCAATGACCTTAATTTCCAAGGATTTTATTTACATCATATTATGTGTGAAAAAGGTTATCTTCATGATAAATATTTTAGGTGTTTTAATTTTTCAATAAAATATCTTTTTTCTTTCTTTGTGTATCCCTTATCGATTTATGCTCATCCAATGGTTTTTAATATTGATTATATGACTTATGGAAGTGTAAGGATTTAGGGTTTCATGTTGAATATCATAAATATTTCTTCATAAAATTGATCATGATATATTTTATGTGTTTTATAATATGAAAAAAATAGACACTGGGTATAAGGGTACATGTGTAATGTTTGGGTTTTCACTATAAGTGTTTTATCTAATTCACTATAACTCTAAACCCAAATGATATTTTTGAGATGATTTAGATATATTGTTTTTAAATAACACGAATATGAATTTTTTATGTTTCAATATATACAATTATTATTTACCCATCCTTTGTTCCATCTATTGAAAAATTAAAATAGCTTTCATATGTACACTTGACCTATCATCACCATGAATGGTGTAATTTATTCTACTATATATATCATTTATATATTACAATAAAAATGTTTATAATGAATATTCATGATATTTATATCATTGTTAAATCAGGTAAGACATATGATATATTTGACACTTATTTTTTAAACTCTATATACTACCTATTTGCTATGTTATATCACTATAATATTTTCCTTCATGATTTTTAATTTTTAAATGGATTTTATTTCATTCATGTTGCCTAAAATAAAATTTAATCCCAAGATGTAGGGTTTTATTACACAATCTCATCATTATATTTGAATCATTTTGTTGTATTCTCTTCTAGGTTAATATTTATCTTCGATATCGATATTTTCTAAAGATATTTTCAAGTGTCATTGAATCATTCTCTAAATAAACAATTAAAACTATTTTTACCCATGATTTAATTTTAACAAAATATCTTGAAATGATTTATATTTTTATTTTTTAAATAATGTAATTTTTGTCAATTTTCCAAATGTGAAAAATAAATGTTTTTATAAATTATCCTACTTGAATTATTTTTCCCACCATGGAGAAATTTTTTTTTAATATTATTCCATAAATATTTTTCATTAATAATTTCATAGTAAATGTTTTCAATCATATTATATATGTTTATAAAAAAGAGAATATGTTATTTTTCCCAGGGATTTCCAACAATATTTTTAATGAATTTTCATCTATTCCAATATATATTTTTCGAATATAATTACTTAAAAATTATATTTTATAATACCATCCCTAATTTTTAACGGATGGTTTATGAATATTTTTACTAGGTTAATTATTTATTTTTCTTGAATTAGTTAATTTATTATTGAATGTTATTTATTTTTTAGGCATGTTAACCAATATGTTTTATTTATTATGATAATAAATGTATTGGAAATATATTGTTATTATTGGGTATTGGAATTAGATAAACCCATTATGCATTGTTATGTCTCAGTACACAAAGTAGATTTTGTATCTGGATGTGTCCTTAACTAGTTATTTAATATGTCTTGGAATGAGTCCATGACAATATTGATATCTAAGAGAGTGGCCTCAGGGATATGATTCCGATGCAATAAATTATGCATTATATTATAATGTACCATTTTAATAATTTTAATGTGAATAAAAGACTACATTTTATATCCATTGAAATGTTTCTTTCTCATTTTATTATTTAAATGATATTATTTGATTTTAATTTATTTACTTCCATATTATTCATATATTTTTTAAATAATTCAGTATTCTTACACAAATTGACCATTTGGTCACACATCCTTATTTTTTCAAGGATTCTAGGAATTAATTTATGATTAATACAAATGGATATTCTAAAGGATTCAATCATGATCTTGTAAGAATGAAATTTTTTATTTAATGACTTTCAATTTAAATGATGAATTTTAATATGTATCTTGTTCAAATAGAGTAAACCATTTTTTCATTTCATATTTTATTATAGGTATATAAATCCAGTGTAATAATATAACCATCAACAATGTGATACTATTTTTCAGGTATTTACTATTTTTATTTTAGAAATTTAAGTATAAACCTACGAAATAGACATAAAAAATATGGATGAAGGAACAAAACTATATGAAAGAAAATGTGAAAATTATAAAAGAAACCAATATTATGAATAATATATCTATTGTAAATGAATATATAAAATTATATAATGAGATTCAATAGTTTAGAAATTATACATTTTGATTCATAGTGTTTCAATATAATGAATTTTATTCCATTATATATATGTAACACCTAATTAATTTAATTAAAGCATTAACAATTAACATAATTCACGTAGGATTTCCCTCCTAAGAAATGTTACAAATCAAATTCTTTAACTAGAGCTAAAATTGGAGTTGACCAAATAATATTTATAATTGGGCACCCTAATTAGGTTATATCTAATAACCTTGCATGTATTGAGCACCTTGTTGATTCATTGTGATGTGTAACACTTTCATACCAATTTCTACATTACAAACCTCCATTATTTGATAGTACATTAACTCCATTTCTAGATAAAAGTGAATAATTTCTATAGAGAGGATATTTCACTTTTTGGAATGTAATGAATTGGATAATGTTTTCATGGAATTTTATCATCTAACATGGGATAATGATTAATGGTACTCTTCTAATTAAAATAAAAAGTATTTTATGATAATTGATAAAATTTAATGGAAGAATTTTAGGGAACCATTAAGGGAAAAAAATTATCCTGAATAATGAGTGGATAGGGGAAGTAAAATATTATGTATGAGAAAAAGGTAAGATAATAATTTTTATAAGTATAATAATAAATTTACACAATTAGCATGGAATTATATGGACAATATAAAAAACACAAAAAGTAATATTTACATTTTTTATGGGATAAATCCAATCCATCGAATGTAAATAACATCTCGTGCATTCTAATCATATGATGATATAGTATCATGTGAAATAAAGATGGATAAAAAATTCTCCAGGTCTTATGGTTCCAAAAGAATGAAATATATGAATATTATAAAAGATAAATAATCTTATAGGGGGAATAAGTGAAACAATTATTTTTTAACATGTGATATTTTCAAAAAGAACCACCTTATAACATTTTTGGATTGCATTTTTATTTTTATTTTTTGAGGGAATTCCAATCAATCATGTGAATGAAATTTAGAAAAAAAATGAATATATAATGATGAGTGTTAAAATTATAATTAGATGGGGAATTAGATAAAATAATTCCCCAATGATCAAGGGGATGTACCTTTAAGGAATCTATTGATTAACAGTACAACAGATGATATTACTATTTCTAATGGAAAATAATTTAATTACATTTGTATCTAGAGTCAATAATTATATTTTATAATTGTTGTATTAAGGATATTAATTTCATATAAATAATGAAATGTATAAGGATTTTATTTAAGTAGTTTATCACTGGGGAAATGAAAGAATATGATGAATGGTATTGAAAAAACATTAAAGATATTTGTTCAAATTTTATATTTTTAGATAATTCCTAAATAAGTGAAAATAAACTATAATATATTCTTTATGTAAAGTTCTGAATTTTGAGTTATGATAAATGGAATATTAACGATGAATAATAAATTGGGATAGTATTGGTGGCCTTGAAAATAGTTAGTGATTTATTGATACTGAGATTCCAGATGATGTTTAATTATTTTTCGGATTTATATTTTATAAAATGATGTTTATTTTATGGAATAATGAATAATTTAATTGTTAGAATAATTCTTGTTTTTATTTATCTTTTCTAGTGATTCATTTCACTATAATGTGATCAAGGTATTAACATGTTACATGGTGAGTCAGTTTATATTGGATTAATGACAAGTTGATTTTTGAAATTCAGTGACCCTGTTTCTAAATTTCAAGAATTATGAATTAATTATGAAATATTTTTTAATATCTCTATGGTTAGATACGTATGGAAATGAATGAAATGTCATTTAGATATAATTATTTCTTGTTAAATTATGATTTATCATTTTCAAAAATGTGTGACAGAAACATTTGTATTGGAAAATATTCAGAGTCTAAATGAATGACTTACAAATCTTATGAATTATTAAATTATTATTCATGTACCATAGGAATAGAAATTATTCATCTCAAATATAATTTTGATGTCATACTAGATGAACTAGAAATTGACAACATAACAACCTAAGCAATAAATTGTTTTGATGATAGGGAATTAAACCAACTAATTAAATTGTCATAATTAAATTATCAAGATAATGAAATAATTTCTTGAATTATTGAAAATGTTATGAAATAAATGAATTTTTTATTTACATTTATCATTGATAAACAAATGGTCATTTAACCAATCATAGATTAAATTGTTTTTATGATTATATTTTTAAATTTCATGTTCAATATCACTCATTATCCTCAAGAATTATATATCTCTTCCATTCCTATATAGTCCATTCACTATAATTTTATTGAATTTGGATCCATATATATGTGTCATTCTATATGACCTATATATTTCAATTTCCCTCATGTCAAGATGATGATTTATAAACTCCTTTTATGATGTGGGAATTTTATAAAGAAATATTGAAATGACAACCCCATAATTATTATGATCAAATTAAAATTTTTTGGGATGAAATTTAGTGACAATGGGGTTGGGGATCATGTAACACCTCGTGATTGGAAATGAAAATTATCTTCTACATTGTGTATGACATGAAACATTGAGCTTTGAATAAAAAATGAAATATTATAATTTCAATATTACTATTATAATAAAATCTGTTAATTGGTAGGTAATAATATTATTACCAGAATAATGAAATATATATAATGACCCAATCAATAACGAAATTATTAATTTTTTAATTAATAAAATATCAGCTATTAAAAAAGGAATTTTTCAATCAAAAATGATTTTTATGTATTATTTATGAATATAATATATTATATTTATACCACTATTTGAAATTTTACATTCTAAAACGAATATAGTTTTTTAAAACACATTATTATGATAATCTTGCAGTTAATTTTCGGAAAAATTAATGAAACGATTGATATTATAGAGTAATGAAACATACATAACTTTATAACCAATAATTTATAAGGATACATTTTTTTTAACAAGATTTCAACCTAAAATTATTTGTACTATATTGTGAATAATAAAATTATGTTCATTGAAAAAAGGTTCTGATTGAATTTGGTGTAAAAAAATTTTATACATAAAAATGAATTTTCTTCAGAAAATTTCTTTTCATAATGTTTTGTGCATTGATTATAAATTAAATTATTCAAAATATATGTATTTAATTAAATTTGATTTATTAAATATTTATATGTAGTGGATTAATTTTTTTTGAATATTATTTAATTATTTTGGCTAATAAGAAATAGTATCCATGGTAATGTTTATCACCTCAATAATGGTTTAATCTAGTAAATCATGGTTAACTCTAAGTGATAATGCAGTAATGTTTCATTAAACTTATTATTGGATGAATTTGATGTTACTTATATCAGATTATTCTCAAAATTTAAATGTTTAATGGAGACATTTCCATTAAAATGACCAATTTAATAAATATATCAATGAAATTTACAAAAGGAAACACTTTTATTTTTAAATAACAATTAGGTGTCATTAAAGTGATAAAATAATGTTGTAAAGAAATATAATTATAAATTTATGTCCTAATAAAATTATATACACAAGGTTACATTATTAGAAAATCTTATTGATTGTATAATAACCTTACATTCATGATGTATTCTCATTCAATATTTATTCAATTAAAAGAAATTATAAAAAAGATATTAAAAATATTACTAGTGAATAATTTTAGTGAGTTATTGTGTTCCATGAATTTTTTTTAAATATGAAAATTATGTTTTAAAAAATAAATTTGAAATAAAACTATTTATAGATTTATTGAATTAACATTTACTAAATAGTGTCGTAACTCAAGATATAGATAATTTTCTATAAAAAGATTTAATTTAATTATATAAAAATAATTTAAATAATGAATAAAAAAGCAGTTAATTTATAGAATAAAATGGAATCCCTTGTCCATAAAAGAGTGAATAGTTTTCTTATATGTGAAATTAAAATAATTATAGTGTGAAAAAATGTTATTTAGATTAAGGATATAATAGATTAATTAAGGTGTTAAAAAATTTGATATGCTTCAAAACTACAAAACAGTATATCGATATTTTATTAGATGATGATATGTTAATTATATACAACTCTATAATCAAATCTGGGTCCATTTAGATACTTTTGGATTGAGAATTATGTTATTATAACAAAAAAAATTAATATATTATAGACGTTCCCCTCGCCTCAATAATAAAATAGAACCTATCATTCACTTCAATACACAAAATGTGGAAATAGAGCTCAATAAACCACTAAAATATCACTTATAAACATTATTACATACTTTCTAAAGGGTTTTTCATCCCCAAAAAACAATCCTATTTTCGTTAGAAAGTGATCAAGAGGTGTTCTTCAAGAAAATATGTGATCAAATTTACCGATCACATTCTTTTTTTACATAAAATATTACTTATTCTAAATATATGATATTTATCTAAAATTAGTAAAATCGGTATCAACATTATGTTGAAATGTATTTATTATTATGAAACAACCATTATCCACCCTCATTCAAATAAAATGGTATTTTTATGTTTCACTTGTGTGAATGTATGTCTTACTATCTCTAAGAATAGATGAAATTCATTTTTTATTACCATCTTTTATAGATGGAAATTAACATGTGTTTAATTTTTATATATGGTATTTATAAAATTATATTACTTTTATGGTTATAATATTACATATAACTTTTTTAATTCAAATATTTTGAATATTTATAACGTTGCTCTTGACTACAAGTGAACTAATACCTCAATAAAGTAATGTGATGTGATTTTCATTTATGTATTATATATATGGTAATAAGGATGAATTTAATTAATATATATTATAAATATTATATAATAATTTATTTTATAGGCTTTAATTGTTATTTACCTTCTTTAGTTTCATCCATCAAAAAATTAGTACAACTTTCATTTCTACGTACGACCTATCATAACCATTAATAGAGTAATTGAATATTCACTCTATAACATTTATGGTTGAAACTATATATGTATATCAGGAATATATATTATATTAATATCATAATTTAAATTCCTGATATGATGGTACCATGATCAAGGTATATGTTTAAAATCTACCAAACCGAAACATACATGAAAAAGGAAGCAGTTATCACCATGATAGTGATTTTATTAATTAATTATTAATAAATCGGTGATAATTAGATAAAAATAAATTATATATGGTAGGATATTAATTAATAAAGTTATATAATATATTTATAACAAATTAATATTTATTATATAAGAATTTTCAACATATATGAAAGATGTCATACCTATGGAATAGGTTTCTCACATCACTTTTACATCTATGATATATAATCCATATTCATAACTTATTTATTTTCGGTGGTATACATACTACCCCTATGATATGTTATATCACGATTCAATTTTTTCATGGTATTATATGTTTCATCTGTTTTTATTTCTTTCACGTGGATTACGATTCAAATTAGACCTAAGAGGAAATGATACATTTCACAAACTCATCATAAATCATAGTTGTTTAGTATTATTTTCCATTAGGCAGAATATATTTCATCCATATACTTATTTTATAAAAGTATTTCAAAATATTATTTAACTATTTTCCAAGTGATATATTTATGATATTTTTAATAGTTTTTTTTTAATTTAGAGATGATATAATATGGATCTTATCATCTTTTTGCGAAATGTGTTACTTTTTGACAATTTAAAAATAGTGTGATTGGAATATATTCTTTAACCTCCATGGAAATAAAAACATTTCCCATCATCATAAAGAATATTCTCCATGAATCTTCCATTACATTTTTAAAATTATTTTAATTGAGGAATCTATATTCCATCATCTTTTCACTATTTTTAAATAAATGAAAAATGTATTTTCTTAATGATTGTTCCATTAATATTTTATAGGAAATTAAATTTTTTTTCTAAAATTTCTTTTATTTTTAAGATCTAATGAGGTCATTATATTATTATACCATCAACCATATTAATTTTTCTAGTTTATAAATATTTTTTCATGGGAATGGATTGATATTCCACATTAAAGTTCTTTAAATACAAAATGTTATTTATTTTTAAGTATTATTGAGTATATATTTTTTAATTTATTCATATGAGTAAATTATGTTAATTATTAAGTAATTATTATCAAAGAAAATTAAATAAAAACACAATTTCGTGGTATGTATCACGAGGCATTCTAGCATGGTTAGTTGGTCGGGTCATTTACTGTTTACATATGATGGCTTTGAAGGAGGCCATTATGGCATTTATATCCCCACATAAGTCCTTAAAAGTATAGATATCCTAGAATGAGGCCTCAAAGTTACATTTGAAATTTCAATAATTATGAATTCCACAATTATGAAATGAATTATTGATATCTATGAGATCAATTGAATTATTTTTCAGACCATGGATCTGTTTTTGTATCGTGTTATTATTTATATGACATTATTTCATTGTTATTTGTTTCCTATAGAATTATTATTTTTTCATGCTTAGAATCCCTTATATGTGTACCCATACTGAGCACTTGAACTCTCCGAAATGCTTTTTATTATTAATGCACATGGATATTCTAATTTTGATAGACATTTCTTCAAGGAAAATCCATTCTCTATCATATGTTTTCAAAGGTAAATGTGTTATTCAAGTATGTATCTTGTTCACTAGCTGTACTAAACTATCTAGTGGATTCTTATGTGGTTTATTCATTCGAATTCTAATAAAATAATGCAACCCCTGAAATTAGGGATTCTAGGGATGGGTCAGTTATCGATAACATATTCACAGAGACATGTATGATTTTATGGGAGTGTCCAAAGTGATTTGACAATACAAAAAATGTAGGAAATAATTTTTCCTTTAAATTCTATAATGGATGTAGATATATTATCCTCTTTATTGAGAATAGAATTTCATGATTATATTCATGCTCACTATGTTTTCTAATTACTATATTTTTATAAACATGATGATACAGATTGTTTAATATATGGTGAAGAAAGTAGTTTTTCAACCTTACTAATTGGGATGTTATGAAAAGGTGATAATATAACATTGGGAGACTTCATAATATTTTTTTGTTTCTATGACTTCTTCACCTTTCTAAATGGGATCCCAATCATGTTTCCATATTCTAACTGAGAGATTTATGAAATTATTGTACTATAATACATAGAACAGGACATAAAGGTCTGCACAATATGTTTATCCTAAACAATTATATATTTTTATATAAAATTAATATTACAATGGAATATAATTAGTAATTTTTAGAAATAAATTTATTTAGATATGATTACTTGATACATTTAGTCATAATTTATTCCATTGAATAAATATGTATATTGAATATTTCATAAATATTAATTTCAAATTTCCGTGAATATTATATTTATTTATTATTGGATATTGTAGTAATATTTAATTATTTAAATAAATAGTTATAATTCTATGTTCAAATAATATTGAGTGATATTAATGGAATAATGTAAATGTATTTTTAAATATAATTAAAATTGATATTAAAATACTTAAGTAATGATATTTTGTTTAATACATACTTTAGCGCATTTAATAAATAATAATAATATATTTATTACATATACATGGGGTTATGTAATGGTTAAGAGAATAAAAATATAATTCATTTTATTAGTATATTCAATAAACTTGCACTATAAATCCCCAGATTCACAGTTTTCTAGTATATTGATATTGTTCTACACAAAATTTTTTATAGTAAATTCTATTAACATTGGAGAGAGATTATTTAGAATTATTTAATAAATAGAGATTATTAATCCTTATTCTCCCTCAAAATTCCTGGGAGAACTCGGGTATGAAATTTTTCACTTGAATAATATTTGTAGCCATATGTGAATTATTTTTAATGTGTTTGAACCATGTGTGATAGAACTGAAATATTTTTTTTTTCTGATTTTATGATGTTCATAGGGGACATGAAGATTACTGTTTGAGGGATTCAATCCATTGATCATTTCTCACAGTGAAATTATTACCAGAATAGAAAAATATTATTCAATAAATAATTAATTCAAAATTTAGTAATTCATTCCAAATATAAATTAATAAAAAATTATATTTCAGCAATCCTATAATTGGGTATTTTTTTGTTTCTATCCATTTATATATGAGTATTTTTGCATATAATTTGACAAAAACACATTATTGAGAAATGAAATGAATTATTTTACTATTACAATGGACATGAAACATAAGGATATTATTTGTTTCCTTAGAAATGGCTACCAAACCATATTTTTCCCGAATCATAAAAGGATTATGGAAAAATTTAAAACTGATGGAAAATCATCAATGGTCATAATTATTTTTATATATTATAGTTTTTTTGATTAATATTAAGTTAAATTTAATTTTTATTGTCTCATAATGAAATGTGTATTAATACATCCAAAAATATGAAATTAAAAACAACATCAATTACACAGAAGTGGTAATTTCATAATATAAACCATGGTAGGAATTTTCTCTCATTATAAAATAAGAATCATAATATAATGGTTTGAAAAATAAATATTCATTCTTGTTAGACCCATATAAAGTCATGGAAATATATCACATTTCACATATCATGGTGGTTTTATTTATTTTTAATTAGTTATTAGGGAGAAATAAATATTTTAATTTAACTACATTTAAAATTGAGTCCTCAAACATTCATAATTAATTCATATTTTGATGGATATAATCTCAAATTAAGTATCTCATGAATGGGGATCTTATTCCTAATAAATAAATGGATAAAATCCATCACAGTGAAGAATGGTTTGTCTTTTATAATCTTCTAAATTGTATAAAATTTCACTATGAATGATTATATGAAAGGATACTCCATATGTGATATGATGGAAGAGAAACACCATCTCTTCCATAGGATTTCCAATCAAATCCAATTAGAACTCAATAATCATAGTCCATGACCATATAATAAATAGAGTGATGTTGATATTTATTTTCATCTATGATACATTATTTTTTGTAATCCACCAAGAAGTTCCTTGTGTTCCCAAGACATGTGAGTTTCATTCATCACCCCATATATAAAATACACATTGATAAATAATAATTCATGATATATATAAAATGAATACATGTCAAGGGTATTTTGTAACAAAAAATGTGTACATTTAGTCATGAAATGTATTTCTTTTTTTTCATTAATTCATGTGTTTGTTGAAGGCTCCTCGAGATTGGAGATCATTTTTTGGGAAAAATTTATCTAATTATTTGGAATATATATTTTTATGGAATATTGGAGGCTAGATATATTTTGTTAAATGTATTAAAAGGTGTTTATAGAGACTAGAGAGCTTCATGTTTTGGTTCGATTATTTTCCACAGAATTTAGAGATGAGTACTCCATACTTGAGATATTCACATTTTGAAAGGGATACACACCATAAATATGTTGTGGGGAATATTTCATGATTCTCATGTAGAGAAGTAATAGTTTATAGGCAATAATGAATTTACATTTATTGAAAAATATTATTGTTATTTAACAAAATATGAGGAAATGTATTTTCAGTGAATATTTAATATGTTGGATTTCATGTATTGAAAACAATTAAAAAAATAAGTCCCTCTTATATAGTATTATTACACAAGCTATATTCCTTAATCATTAATAATTTAGTTTTATGGCTTCCCTCCCAAACCCTATGGTGATTTCTCGAAATTTTTTGGTGATTAACCTCTTTGTGGATCGTTATGTTTTAATTTTTTATTATTGTGGTTGTTACACAACATATCCTATTAAGAGAACATTTTAATTTTTTTTACATATGTGTGATGATATATTTGGCTATGTTTGTTTTTATGATTCATTAATGATTGGAGATTTCGTTTTATCAATCATAGTTTCATGACATTCCTTATCTATCGAGGGTCAATCATTGGTTTTGAAATATCCTTTGACGAAGGAATATACGTTTCCATCATTAGTGAGGTAGGTGTATTTATGCATGTGTTTCTAATACATAAATTTCCATGTGTTCTTGTTCAACTCTTTTCTGTGTTCAATAAATATTATTTCATTTCGTGAAATGGTTTTTAAATATATGTTACCATTCTTGGTAAATGTTTTTGAACAAAAAAAACACTTTCAGAACCTTGGGTGTGTCATGAAATATACATAAGTGATCCTAGTGAGTTTAAAAAAACTCTGGGTTTCTATTATGATATCGAGAATATATAGTTGGACACAATATATTTCATATTCCTATTTTAGGATCCTTTTTATTTATAATGAATATTCTCATAGCCTCGGGACTAAATAGTTTTATTTTTCATTTACTCCTTTTCTTTCATAGGATGGATTATTTCTTGAATATTTGATCATAGGTGTACTTTACCATTTTTCCCTTTATACAAAATAGAATATTAGATTTTATGAATATGAAATGCATCTATAGAAACCAAATGAAATTTTCCCAAATGGTTTTATTTTCAAAAAATAAATATAAAATGAATATTGTTTTAATGATTGAATTAATTTATTCTTAAAATTATAACTTGTGTGTATTTTGTGTTCGTATCCTACTATCCTCTCTGATCAAAACCTAATGATTACAGTATTTGGTTATAGAAAATGTTTTGGGAATCGTGGAAAGATAAGGGAACAATATAAATAACAAGAAATATTTTCATCTACTTTCTTCACTGTGGTATTGTTTGGAGGTGAATTTTGTTCACATGGAGACTTGTCGGTCTTTTCATTTTAGAATATACTTATTTTCCCTATATATATTTAGTTTTATAAAAATTTGTGCATCTATTGCTACCACATTGTACTCTAGTTTTATCTATTGTTTATTTAATTCATGAAATTATTATGTTTTCTTTGTTATACCTCACCATTTGATGGTCGGATCGGGTGGATGGTTTAGTTGAATGTGGTTCATTCAGTACAAAATGGTATTTGAGTAATGATCATCTAGAACCATGTCTAAAATATCTGAGATTGTGTTTTTTATTTGTTATATATGAGTTAATATTTTTTGAATTCTGATAGTAAGTGAATTATGGGGCCTATACTATTCTCTTATATGTTTGAACTCATGTTAAAATAGATGGACAAAAATATATACCATCATTGAGAGTTTGATTTTGGGGACAATTTTGGGAAATGTATTTAATTTTTATTTAAATTAAGATATTCATTTTTAAATTGTTCTCTTACATTAATAAAATTCAAAATTTCTATAAATTTATTATCATTTTTATCTTCTGATATAAATACCAAATGTTGGTATTGTGATTTTGGAATCCACTCCTAACTGATTAGTTTTCTTCATGTGATTGTTATACTATACATAAATAATGACCTCATATATATATAAGTGAGGGTTCTACAAGAGAGTTCCTATATGAAAACCCTTTGGTGAACCCTTATTTTGTAAAATATTTAATCTTCATTATTCATACTCTTAGTCAAGAAGGTGTTGTGAACTGAGAATGAGCAGTGGATTAAAACATGGAATATATGAAGTATTATACACCTACCTTCTTTGGTGATGAAGGAAAAAATGAATCATAAGAATGGTGTGATAGAATATAGAGTATCATGAAATTTTATAAGACTCATGAGGACTCTAAGGTCGGTTATCCATATATATTCTTTAATGGAATAGAAACATATGATGAGATTCTATTGTGAAAAATTTGTTGTAGAATTATCTTACATGAATTTATTTGATGATAATATTAAACAATCAGTTTTATCCTAACAAATTTTGTGGAGGAAAGATCAGTGATTTTTTACCATAGAGCAATGAAATTATACAACATTATATTATTCATTCCACTTTTCCGAGTTAGTAAACATTCAAAAAGATCTAATCACCAATGACTATATAAAGGCTCAATGTTTTGTGATAGTGTTGTGGGAAGATATTTGGTCAATGATGACTCTCAGGTTCCTTTTGAAATTTTTAGAGGTAGTTGTAAGGATTTTTTTTATATAATGACATGTCTATAAATATATGTTTTGGAGAAGCATTATTTGGTACTATTATTATCTAGGGTGTATGTTTTGGATAGAAAAGAAAGAATATGGTGTTCCAATTTTCATAACTAATAGTTTCTAGGGATTTTTATGAATAATAGATCATTGTTTTCTGTTTGTGTTGGTTGACTAATCATACTAATAAGAATTTATAAATCATCCATGTAAATTTAATAATTATGATTAATATATCTATATAAATCGTGTTTGTGATAGGATTTCCCAGTGTAGTAATGTGTGATCCACATGCACCAAATCCATGTAGGTTTATAACGATTCTTCCAAGGTAGGTGGATTTAATCTTCATTATAAAGAGGATGTACATGTTTCTTAAATAACTTAAGGAGGAGGTGATATTGGATGTATTTAAGATCTGAAGTATGCAAAAATAATAATCTGATTTAGGTTCAGCTACAATTAGTGGAATGGTTTTTATTTTATCTTCAAGGTTTTTATTATTTTTTGATATTTGTGATACTAATTAATTCATTAAATGAATTATAATTTACATGATGTGATTACATTAAAAACATATATTGTACTTGTTGGACCTTTCTATGCCTTTGGGAATGAATTGTGAACAAATTGTGAAGTTTCATTCATGCCAAGTGATTATAGTAAACTATGATGTGGATTGAGACATAGTAGTGATTGATCATGACATTATCGAGTTGATTATCAACTTGTATTAGATGATCACTATTAAGGAACATATATAAAATTACCCCTATTATGTTTAATTTTTATCCATAGATGGGGTCGATTATTTTTTAAGGGTGTATGAACCATTACATTATAAAGGTTGGTGATTTTTGTTTCTTATGATAGGGAAATATCATGATAATTGTTAGATATGATTCATTAAATTATTAAATTTTTCCATGGAAGATATCTAACTATACTAGTGTGTATATCGATAAGTCAGTCTAAATGATTTTGTTAGATTATCACTATAGAGAGTGGTCTATTTTACGATTGGGAATCTATATGGAATGATTCCCATTTCTATTCCACCATAGCATATAGTGTATACAAATTTGTTATAACATAAGTTCCCACTTATAGATCTTGAAGCTAGGGGATTACTTCATTTCAGCAACTTAATGGGGTATTCTCTTATCCATTATTATTAGATGTAACATTATATCCTCAAACATTGTACAAATTTTTAAAATCTAATTCATGTGACCATTAAGAAAAAATAACCTTTTACCAAGATTTCTGATCTCTTCTATCATCTTATAGAGAATTGTTGGTTTCGAAATATTGACCTATGGTAATGGTACCACTAGTTAAGGGTCTATGAATTTGATTTACAAAGGAAAATATTATGATATGGTAAGTGAAATTTGATTTTCTAGTTACACATTTGGTCTCACTAACAGTCCTATGATGTTTATAGAATTGATGAAATGAATCAAAAATTCATTCTTGGACTCTTTTCATTGGGATATAATTGATGATATTATGGTAAAATCCAAGTTTATGCATGTATACATGATCCATTTGTATATACTTCATTGAACATTGATAAAACATCATCTTTATGGTAATATTTACAAATTAATATTATGGATTAATGAAGTATCATTATTGGGTATTGTTATATCGTAGTGGGATTTCTCAACAAATCCTGAATGGTATTGGCAGTAATGTCTTTGGAGTGGCCAAAACTATTGATTCAAATAAAAATATTCTTGCGGTTGTCTAGTTATTAAAGGTAGTTTGTTTTTAAATTATCCTAGAATGCATCTAGGATGATATCATCATCCTATAAGGTTTTCATAGTGAAATGACAAGGTTGGATATATTTTTTGGCGAACTAATAGTGATATGGATTTAATGTTCAGTATGGATTATTCCAAAACAATGTTAAAGTTATGATGTTTCTTTGATGCATCTGGTATATTTTCGGATCTGTTTGGATGTAGGGGAAATAGGTAATAGCTTAACATCTTTCATTTGTTACTCCCTCATGGGAGGAAATACCATATCAATGATATTATGTTGGAGGCATCTTTGCATGAAATAAAAACATGTGTAACTACCTATTTGGAGAGAAATTTACAATATATTTTGATCATAATATCATGAGATATATTTCCACTCATAGGGGTAAGGAAATTTATCAAAGACACATCATTGACTATATTTAGACTTTGGATCTGTATACTTTTTCTATATTCATGGAGAATGAACTATTGTCACTAATGCACTGTTCTAGAAGTTACTAACATAAGAAATGTATGAATTCATCAAACAATGGTTTTTGATGATTTTATTTGTTGATATTGTCTTTGGATCACATTTATAGATTAAATGATGTTTGAATATTATTTTTATGAGTGGGTTTTACTTGAGATGATGTATGTCCCTAAGATCCAATTCTATAGTATAATTCTTTATAGTGGGTAGACACCTAGTGGGGAGTCTCAGTTTCCCAGTAGTGGTTCATATTATAAAATATTTATTATTGTTCCATTTCCATGATAAAAGGTTTTTGTGATAGTTCAGACTAGTCATACTAGTATCTAAACACACTTTCTACCATGATTTATCATGTTTTGACACATTAGTATTGGTTTTTGGGGATGAACTACTTTATGGAATGTTTTTTATCATTGTTCCATTATTTTCATTTTATTATGGTGGAACACGAGAGACTTTATATTTCATTTCAACCTTTCCCATACCAATATAAAAATGAGATAATATTTCCATGAATTTCTATATTTGGTTCACCTTGGACTCCTTCTATGACGGATGAGATTCGGATGATCGTTGATCAACTAACAAAATTAGTTAATTTTTTCCTTTAAAATAGAAAATTAAGGTGGAAGGTCTTCTTGAATTACTTATATGAGATATTTTGGGACTTTATTTTGTTCTTTATATTTTTTTATAATGACCCATCGTTTTCATCAATGTTTTGGAATTTTTTTGAGGAGATGTTTCCTAGTTGAAATTGATCACATCTTATCATCCAATGATTGATGAAGGGACAAAGAGAGATATATAGGTTCTTTTTTAATGCTCTGAATGTTTGTAAATGAATTTGGTGGTCCCAATAAACAAACTTTTCCATAAATTTAGTTCTCATACAACCCTAGAAACAATTAATTGATTAGAATTTAACCCATTGAGGCATTCTATGGTGGACATGTGGATCTACCTTGTTCTAGGAATAGTTCGTAGAGAATTGTATTATGGGTAGAGTATTTATAAATAGATGATAGGGAGGGTTCAGATGATAAGTTGTAGATTTATCATGGCACAAATACTTCAAAAATATAATGTGGGGACTCATCACCGGCTGATGGAGTTTATGTTTGGTGACAAGGAATTTCTTTGTCTTCCACTTCTCATGGGATATCATCAATTTTCTATGCAGAGTATACTAGCATTGATGTTTATGTGAACATTATAGATTTTGGGAAAACATTGAATGGTGGACACTATATTTCTCTAACGATATCATATAAGTTATATCCATGATAAGTATCAGGTTTCCCAGAAAAGGAGGTTTGGAATGGATCCTTACCAAGTGATTGATTGAGATGATGTTGATATTGAGCTCGATATCCTTGTGTTTGAGTAGCCAGTTCAAATTACTGATCACAAGAAGAAGGTATATTATGATAATAGAATTCTATTAGTCCATGTATTATGTCATTTCATATTGGATATCCATGGGAGGTGCTAAGGGGAATTGATGATAAGGGTACATCACCCTTCACATTTTTCGACTATAGGATATATCCGTCTTTCGGGGGAATGAACATATTTATGTTTGGGTGAATGTAACATTTTATTACCATCCTTTATGTATGAATTTTATTTCCCTTTTTTCAATTTATTTTGTGTTCCATTTTAGTAATAGCAATAATGGATTTCCTTTTCACATTAAAATGACCTAATGTTCGTGATTAATGTACGTTTATGTTAATAGAGTCTAGTTGTAATTTTTTAAATTTATTTTGATGGTTATCCTTGGGACTGTATATCTTTGATTCATAGTTATAAATTTTTATATAAAAAATGGGATGTGTAATTCCTTTTATATACATTCACTACATTAATGGGTTAATCTATGTTAATATTTTGGGGGGTAGAATCTATGATTCTCATGTTGGGATTGAAATGAATATAGTGTTTCAAATATTTAAAACCCATGAAAAATATTATTGGGATATAATTTAGTATAAGGTTACATTTTCCTGATGTATCATTAATATGTTGTATTTAACACCAAGAATGTTATTCATGATCTGAATTCCATATATAAAGTAGTTTCAAAAAATGCTACATGCCATATTGTTTATTTATTTGGTGTGGACGATTACCTCTCAAACTCCAAATTGTCTTTTTGTGAAATCCATTTTTCTGAATTTCTTTGTTTGGAATTTTATTCCATTATTTGTTGAACAACATATCACTGATAATTTCTCCTTCAACATATTCATTTTTGTTGGTTATAATAGAAGTTTAAGATGGATTTGGGTTTCTAATTAGTGTTCAATTTTTGTTTTAAATTGATTAATTATAGTTTTTTGTCATCTTTGTTTTTTAATGGCCAATAAATTATTTTCAATATCCTTTGATAATGAGACATATGTTTTTTAATACGTGAGGTTGGTGTATCCATGAAATTGGATTTAATTCCTAAACTGGTATTTTACCTATTGATCATTATGGAGTGTTTATTAAAATAGATATTCATTGGTGAAAATGGCTTTAATTAAATTTGAGAATGGTTTTCAACATATTTTAAGGAATCATTGCACACTGGGGATTATTGGTGCATCAGAAAAAATACAATGGTAATCCTAGTGTGTGTTATCATCTAGGGTTTTATATTTTGATATCGACATATTATGGATGGTAATGATACTATTTTCATGGTAGGTTTAGGATAATTATAATATTTTTAAATTTTCCCATAGTCGAGGTCCCAATTATGGTGTGGGTTTTTTACTTGGTTTACCACATGATGGTATAATTCATAGATATTTTCTCACATTTATATTTTGACTATTAAATTCTTGTCTAATATATTCGTTAAAATGGTGAATATGGAATGAAAATATGGAATCAATATGGAATGTTTCCAATTAGTTTTATTTGTAATAATTCATTATAATCATGGTTTTTTAAATGTGAGAATGTGTATATTATTTTTATTATATCATCTCTAGATCCTATAGTGGTAAAATACATGGCTCTATGTTCAC
Source organism: Viscum album (assembly GCA_963277665.1). NCBI lineage: Eukaryota > Viridiplantae > Streptophyta > Magnoliopsida > Santalales > Viscaceae > Viscum > Viscum album. Next base: position 1,708,528,221 of record OY728121.1, read on the forward strand.
AACCTAATTTTTGATTTGGGATGTTGTAGACCATGCTTTTTTGGACTCGGGTAATGTGAAGGACATCATGTATCATGGTAGGTTCTCTTTTAATTTGTTTCCATCATTATAGATTGTTTTGGTGGTGGTGCCTTATAATAGACTTAGACTTTTAAACATATTATTACATGATTTTAGGTATAATTAACCATTAAATACAATGAAAGGATTAGTAATACTAGTTTCGTATGAGTATTAGGTACATAAAACGAAAAACATGAAACCAAAATGAAAACAACTATTTTTAAACTCCATAATGAGGTCTTAAAACCCATTGAGCTATAATATTTTCAAAATTAATCAAGGTCAATACATCGATAAATGGATGATATAATGGAATATATTGGAATAAACATAAGAATAATGTATATCACATTTTATATAAGGCATAACATGATGATATAAAACATCATTAATGATGAATAAACATATTGAAGAATAATATATAGAACATGGGTTCATGTAATCATCGAATCATATAAATGATGAAACAACATTCAAAATTACATAATTATTCCTCATGGTTATCCACAGAAACCATTACACATGTAGGATCATGATTCAAGGCTAACCACCAAGACTCATTAACATGATTAGCATGACTTATGTCTTGCAACCAATACCATTCCAAATGATTTGCAGGTGTCTAGGATAACATATAATACCGTTTAATATGGAATATCATCACAAGAAACAATAACAAATTAATTGGATCTTTATATGTGCACACCAATTAGAAAATTTACATGAATCTCTAATCGTTGTGAATAATCAAGCATAAGGGTTAGATATCCAATGAATTTGATAAAATAACAATCTTATAAGGAAAAAAGAAGAAATATCATAATTATATCCATGAAAGAGAGGATTTTAATCATAAATGGAAATTAATAATTGAAAATAAAAATATATCATGACCTTTGATGTTAAATTAAAGTGAAATCATATACAAAGAGTGGCTGAGAAACATTAGAAGTAAAAAAAATTATTACGCTTTAAGGAATGTATTAATGATAATTTAAATAAAAATTGAATAATATTTAATATCATTCAATAAAAAACCTAAAAATTATTTTAATTATAAAATTATAAATTTTAGAATAACAATTGGGAATGAAAACATATTATTAAGTTCACTTGAAAATGGATGAGAAATCATGTATTTCCATTTTATTGGGATTGCTTAACATGAATAATTATGAAGGGAAACATGTTTTTATCCATTAAAGAAGGATGATATGATTTTGATACATGATTTTGAAACTTATAAAATGATTTCATAAGAATTATATAAAAATAAAAAAGACTTAAATTGGGGTAAATAGAGAGAACATGTAACCCGATGGAAGTATAGAGATTATGAAATAATCCCTTACCTTATATCTGATAATTGTTCTATACTTGAACGTAATATTACTTATAATCAGATTAAATCCATTAATTAATTAACTAAGAAACATTTAAAAATATATTTTATTTATAATAATTTTATTAAGATAAATTATGGCTATTTTTATGAGTTATAAGATATAAATTTATCATTCAGGATCATTCGTTTCCTTGTTTTTCATGATCGGTTTACTTGTATACATGTATGAAAAAACATATAAAATGAAAACAGTTTCCCAAAATTTAAATTATATTTTATTAATGAAAATAAATAATATTATAGGGTCTTATATATCATATTTATATTGAGAGGATAATTCATATGATAAACATTTAAATTATTTTGGCGTTTTGTATCTTTATGAAGTTGTTATTTTTTATTACATTATATAATGTTTGTACAATGGTCCATGAAATTTAAATAAGAGGTAATAAATCTATTATATTTTTTAACAAAAAGTTTTATGACCATCCATTAAGGCGATAATGTAAATTGAGATCATGTTTTCCTTGAAAGTGAAAAATCAACACATCAGAGATAATGTTTTAATTTTTTGTAAAAAATGAGAGTGGAGGAGAAAATATTATGGATTGATACATTAAAAAAATATAATTAAAATACATAAAATATAACAGAGTTATCATTTCACTTTGATAAGGGGGGTTTAGGAGGTAATAATAAATGAAAATTAAAAAATAAATTAAAAGAGAAAAAAATATGATTTTACGTCTTGAATTTCTCATCCTTGAGAAACACCTTATGAAAATGGGTTTGGTATTTGTGGAGAAAAAATTCTATTAGATGTGGTGGGAGTGTATTGGGATAGTATTGGATACAATTTGGATTGGATTCAACGAAATATAGGTGTGAGTAGAAGGCGTGGTGAGGGTGGTATTTTTTTCTGGATGAGAGGGGTGTTTTGGATTATTTTACTCATTAGTTTATTATTTTAGGACAATAATATTAATAGCATGGTTTCATATGAATATTTAATAACAAATTTAATTTTATGTTAGAACTAATGGTTCTTTTATTAGTCATTCATGAACTATGACTCAATAATTCATGTATTTATTATATACAATAAATTACTGTAATTCATTATACACTAACGATACCCCCTAACAATTTTCCAGAATATAGAATTTAAAAAATTGGATAAATATTATGAAATTATTTATATAAATATGATAAATTTGCAATTTAATTAAATTACTACTTTAATAAAAAATACTCATTTTAAAATAATAACTAATTTAATGTCACATTAAAAAGTAATTAAGGTCCCATAAATTTATATTATAATTATAAGTGAAAAAATATTAATTTCTGAATGTATTATATGAAATTAATTTTTCTTTTAAATTATTATATTAATAAAAAAATTCAAAATAAAAATTTATGTTTCACAAGAATATGAATACATAATATATAATTTTCAAAACATTTATTTTATTATATTGTGATATAATGATATCATATTTTCATTTATAAGATGAAAATAAATTTTTTTATTAAATAATAGGTCATTTTACAAGTATATTTTCTGTTTTACTATTTATAAGGGTCATATTACTATTCCAAAGTTCAAATTACTATTCAATTTGTATGGGTTCTTCAATTTATTAAAATCCTTCTCATTTAATTCATTCATCATTTTATGTTTATGTGGTTCTTTATGTTATTTTCTGAGATTTATACTATTTTAAATAATTATAAAAATTAAAATTTCAATTATATAGTTCTGGGTCATCCAATTCTTACAATTATTAAATTTCACTCTTTAAAATTCATTTTACATACTATGGTGAAATTAGGGTGGGGTACTTTTCCCTCAACACTTACTCTAGCTTCCATGTTTCCTCTTCATACATACGGTTCCACCATAACACATTGACTGGGAGATAAATCTTTTTTCTTGGAAGTTTATATCTATAGTCCAAGATCTTCACCCGCTAATCTTCAAAACAGTACCACCTCTAAATTCAGAAAAAGTGATTGATCAAGTATGTACATCCTTAACAAGGGTACGTGAAATAGACCATGTACTTGATACATTATAAGTGGAAGTGATATTCAATTGGCCAAAACACTAACTTGATAATTAATATTGAAGGGGATGATATAGCTGGTACATATCTTTCCTTTCTTCCCAAATCTTGTGATCCACTTTCATGGACATATGTTATCGAATACCATTTCTCTAATAATAAATTCTTTGATTCACCAAATATTTAATGCATAAATATGTTATCTACATTGGTCTTCGTCGATATGTTTCTGAATGGTTTTCACTTTTTCACAATTTCATTGACCACTTGGGGTCCTAGTATCTTACACTCATTAACCTGATAAAAGTGTTTCGATGTTCTTCATCTATTTTACATAAAGGGTTCTATATAGAGAATGTTTTATATTTGAGTGGAATCTGTTGTTGTATGAGAACTCGATGTGAGGTAGTTGTCTTTTCCATCCTCTATTAAATTACATAGAATACACTCTTAATATTTCTTTCAATATCTAAATATTCATCTCAAATTGGACATTATATTGTGGATTATAGGTTGTATTAATGTTTAGCTCGGTTTATGAAGAATGTGTGAGGATTTTCAATAACATAGAGGTAAATATTTGATCATAATCAGATAGAGTCTATATTGGAACTACATTTACCCTCACTACATATTTTATGTATATTCCTGGAAGTTTATTGAGTGATAAATATTTTATAATTTTGATAAACTTTGTTATCTTTCTATGATTATCCATAATGACTAAAATATTTTTATTACTTCTATTTGTCTTTCGAATTCCATTTTCAAACTCCCTGGTGATGTTTTATAACTTCTATTTGTGTATGGGTAATGGGTATATAATCCCATTATACTATTCCCATTCAGACATCACTTTATTACTTACCAGACCGTGTGATTTATATTCAGAATTCTTCTTCTTCATATTGGTCCACTAATAGTTCTCTTTGATATCTTGATACATCATTGGAATCCCTGGGTAAATAGATATGTTTAAGCTATATGCTTCATTTAGAGTCCCTTTATTTTTCCTTGGATTGGATGGTACACATACCCATGACCCCAATCTCAGGATTCTTTCCAATTCCATTTCAATCTCTAGGGATTTCCCATTTTAGATAGATTCCACATTTTATGAATTTTCTACATCATTTCATGGAGAATCCATTATTTTCTCCATAAGGGATGGTTGAACAATCATTTGAAAAAACATTGATGATTCTCCTTCATTAAGGATTCCCATATCCATCCATTATATGTATAATAATATTGGACACTTCTAAATTATCATCATTGACAATGATTTTGAATCCTTTCTACTTTTATAATCATCCAATTTATTTGATTTACAATTATGGATGTGTATTAATCATTTATAACATCTGATGAGATCTAACCATATTCACAGGCATATATTATGCTCCTTTTATTTTAATACATACTTGATGATTTTATAATAATTATTTATATCACTCTTCTCCCCATTGAGATATTTCCCCTGATTTTCAACTATATGATCACAACCACCAACTCCATAACATATTTGGGATATATCTTCTCATGAATTTTCAATTTCCATGAGGTGTAGCCTATCACTTTATTATTATGGATCATTACACAGGCTATGCCTTTGATTGAAACATCATAGTACACCAAAATGAGTTACCATATTTTCAATAGAGTATGTAGTGGTCCTGGGATATGCCACATTTTCAACATATTGATACACTCTTCACATTCACTAGTATAGATAAAATTTTCAACTTTATTAGTTATCTTGGTTAGTGGGTTTGACTATAGCGAGATGTTCTTTGAAAAGAAATTTCAACACGTAACAATATAAAAGAAATTATGGATCTCTATTATATGTGTTGTCATGGAACAATATTTAGTTTCCTTTGAATTTTATGGGTATATATATATATCATTTTTATGGTGATACATTCCACAAAAAGGTATATCCATCATCCTGAACACACAATTATTTTACATTTTATATATTTTCTCCCTTGTCAAAGTATATTGCATAGTATCCAAACACTCCTTTGTTTCTCCAATATCTTATAATATATCATAACATCATCATTAAAGACTACCAAAATTTTTTGGATGTAAAATTTAAAGACTATATTCATTAAATCTAGGGACCATTATAGAAAATTAGTTATTCCTAAGGGAAACACTGTGAGGTCATAATATCCATACATAGATCAAAATAATGGGTTGGAAATGTCTTACATCCTCACCATTAATTGGTGACATCTAGACTAAATGGCCACCATAGAGAAATACTTGGCCCCATATAGTTATTAATGCATTTAATCTAGTTTTGTCCTGATGGACTTATAATTTATCATGATTTTATATTGATCTCAATATTCAATTTTGAGGTGTAATTTTCTATTATTTTTCATGAACAATAGAATGGGTTCACCCCACAGTGAAGCGTCAGTGCGTATAAAACCATTGTAAATATTCTCCTATAACTACTTCTTAATTCCCTCCAACATAATAGTGGATCTTCTAAATGATGTCTCTGATATATATGGATATATGAAAAAAACATTAGTTGTGAACAAATCCTATTGATCTGTAGGAAGAACCAAAAATTCTTCAGCGAACACATTATTATAGTCCATGAAAATGGGAATGTCTTCGAGCATGATCATCTCCAATGTCTCAATAAATTGTTCTAGATATTTGTGGGCATAAGAGAGTAATATCGACACATGATATTATTATTCTGTCTAACATTAATCCCCCTCTTTACTCATTTTTTGAATTAGAGGATTCTTTTTACCGTGAATGATTATCACCATTTCTAGATATTTGATGTAGGATTTTTATTATTATAGGAAAAACTTTGAAAATATATCATAAAACAACACTAATGAAAGTAGGAGGAATTTTCCTGGGACATGTAGTCTATAAAAATTAATCTAGTAGGAGTTATATAAATTGGATGAAATAATTTCCTCCTTTTTTGTTCCCATAGATAACACAACTTCCATATTTTAGGTGTTGTTTGAATAGTTTAACATGATATGCACGGTATTAATGAATGTGTAGAACAAGAATCAAATAGTAAATTCACTATTCATGAATGAGTATCCAAATTACCTATCACAACATAATTTTTGGTCTCTGCCTTAGTAGTAGTGATTAAATATTCCATTCCTTTTTGATTAAGAGGTTATAGCTATTTATTTCTTCAATAAATCCTCATCTTAGGGAAATGTTTTTCATAATGCCATTGATCCTTGAAGTGGAAACACTACACTACATGATGATTATTGATCATAACCTTCATGTACTCTTCCAAATTAGTGGTATTCATCACATCTTTATGGTTTTTATTATTGAGATTCCCCGTTGTCCCACATTTTATGCATCTCTCGGTTCCCTATGGACAGTTCCCGTCATGTTTCTTCCAACAAATTCAATATGTGGGATGTTGGGTTCTCATTAAATTGTGTGATTTATCTATTCATACTCCCATATTAAACTTAATATTCCACTTTTTTACCTTGTCCTATGAGACCACTAATATTCTCTGATATCCATTTCATCCTTAAGTGAATAATGGAAAATCTCTTCATTGCTGTCGAACTAACGAATCACCAATTTTTTTAGACTGGACATTATTCTCTATATAATGGATCATTTTTTCATTTTCTGTTCAGGAAAATGTTGGAGGCATAACATTGATGAATTTTTATGTTTTTTTCATATGCTGTTATAGACTCTTATTGCCTTTTCTTCAACTTGAGGAACTACCTATCTATACTGTGTTGGAGGGTTTTCGGAAAATATTTGTTCATATTTTTTTGTATAATCATACAATTCTGAAAAAATCAATTTCCTCATTGGACATTTTTTTCTTGATTAGTGTCCACCAATGATCATACTTCCCCATTACAAAAGTAATGTTACAGTTCAAATTTCTCTTCTTGTGAGCATTGGTGGTTAGAGAATATCTTCTCGATGAATTTTACACATTTTTCATTTATGAGGTCATTATAATATCCACTCAACATTAGAATACTTTTCTATATAATGAATTTTAATTCAAATTTATCTTTTATAGGATTAGATAATTATATATAATTCATGTTATTATTCATAACATGATCAAGTTGATAATGTACTATCATTCTTTTTTTGACACCCATTCCCTTCATATTTTACATATCATTAGATAAATCATCACATTGCCTACCTAATAGACTTTTTGCATGAGTTAAATTATTTATAGCCATTAACAATGAAAAGTAAATTTCATTTAGGGGGATTGAATATTAATTTAATAACAATAATTAAATTAAAATATAAACATATAGAGATAAACAAGTAACTGAAAACTATATCCTAAATTTTATTCCTACTATTTCATTCTTGGATATCAATGGTTATAGAATTATTCATATGGTTTTTAATAATGATATCAAGTCCCAATCTACAAAAATAACTATATGGAGATATAATTCTAACTATGAAATCCATATAATTTATTAAATTTTTTTATATAAATTTAAGATTAATTATCCACTAAATAAAAACCAAGGATTGTAATGAAACATGTATTTAGTAGATTGGGTACATAAAACTAAATAAATGAAAAAACATTTATTTAAACTCCATAATGACATCTTAACTCCAATGGATCTCTAGTATCATCAAATTGTAACATATGGAACAATGGAACAATAGGATGAGTTAAAAGCCTAGTAATGTATTGAAAATAAGAATAAATCATAACACATGGGATAGAAGGCATAACACGATGACATAAAAAGTCATGAAACATGGATAAACATATAGAATCATAACATATAGAACAAGGGTTCATGAAATCATAGAATCCTAGAAATATTGAAACAATATAAATCATTTAATAAGAATTATTAATGGACAACCATTAATACCATTTCCCATTGAGGATCAAGAGTAAATGCAGAACTCGAAGATGATTTTTCATGATTAAAAGGATTCAAAACCATCCACCAAGACAATTAGACATGATTAGCATGAGTCAAGGATAACTACCAAACCATATCACATGATTTTTCATGAAACTAAATATTACCCAATTCATAGGAGCACTATATGGGAATTCAAAACATTACATGTTCTCAAATATGTGTTTCCCAATAATAATCAAACATAACATTTACACATGGAAAGAATTTGTAACAATATTTATGTCATAATGAAAAATAAAAGGGAATATAATAATGGTGTTCATTAAATAATGTATATAACCATACGTGGACCATCATAAGGTAAAATAGTCATATATCATGATAATCTATGTTTATCATATGTGAAATAAAATAAAAAAAGTGTTTAAGATATTTTTGAAATAAAATAAGTTTGGTCTCTTTAACGAAAGTATTAAACAGAATTTGAAGAAAAAATTGAATAGTATTTAATAAAAACTCATAAATAAACAAATAATTATTTTCATGATAAAATATATTATACATTAATAATAATGAGGGCTAAAAATATTATTGATTGAACATAAAAACTGATGAAAAATTGGGAAGCTCAATTTAACCGAGCTTTGTTATATGGAAGAATTGAGAAGGGAAACATGTATTTACCCAGAAAAGAAGGATAATACGATATGGAAAAATGATTATGCAAAAAATATAGAGATTTTATAAAATTTATATTAAAATAAAGTACAATTACTTTGGGGTAAAGAGAGATAATATTTAACCCGAACAAAAAATGGATGTTCTAAAAGAATCCATTACCATATGTTTGAATGTCTTTTACAAATGAACATAATATCTTGGATAATAAGATTTAATCCATTAATTAAATATGTAAGAACATTTTATACATGTATTTTATTTAATATATTTTTTAGGGATATTTTATAACTTCTTTTATGAGTTTTATGAAACAATTTTATCGTTTCGGAGTGTTCATTTCCTTGGGTTTCATGATCAGTTTACTTGAATAAATGTATATAAAATCATGTAAAGATAGAAAAAAATCCCATAATTGAAATTATATATTATTAGATAACATCTTGAATATTAAAAGGTATTTTATATAAATTTATTCAATATATTATGATAATTAAATAGAATAAATGTAAATGATATCCTTTTATATTATTTTGGCATTTTTTGATCATCACAAACTAGGTTTGATTTATTAATTAATATAGTGTATATATCATGTTTCAAGAATAATATATATGACATAAAAAATATATTACAATCGATTTTAACAACCAAATTTTTTTATGACCAAAATTAAATGTGGTAGTGAAAATTGAGAACATTCCCTTCTTGAATATGATAAGTCTACACATCACAGACATTGTTTCCAATTTCAGTAAGAAATGACTAGGGAAGAGAAAATATGATGGGTTATTCCATTAAAACAATAAAAATTATGTATATTAATTATAATGTATTTTCATGTCAGTTGGATATGTTTAGTTAAGGATAAAATTATAATTCAAAATAAAAATAAAATATATTAAAATAAAACAGAAGTGTATTTTACCTCTTGAATTTTTCCACCTTCATAACCTTTATTCCAAAATGGGTTTGGAATTTATTTTGGGAATAAATGATCATGGACATTGAGGGAGAATATTTTGAGAAGATTGGGTAGAATTTTAACTTGATGTTTTGGATTTGGAGGTGCGAGGAGAAGAGGTGGTGAGGGGTTATATTTATAGTGGAGAAGACGGGTGTTTTTTTTACTATTTAACACATTAGTTTATTATATTGAATCAATACTATGAATAGTGTAGATTATTGTTAATATTTAAAGTATCTAATTCTTGGGTTTTTTAACCAGAAGTTCTTATATCAATCCTTCACCAACCATGACTCAACAATTCTTGTATTTAGCATATACCGTAAATTCCCTTATTTCACTATTCACCAAAAATTCAATTATTTTAGAAAAATATAAAAAATATAACCATCAAAATTCTTCAATAGGTATAATTCAATAATATACTCCATTTTATTAATTTCAATTTCTTAATAATAGAAATTTATATTTTAATTAATGGCATCAATTATTCGTTAAATGCCAATATTAAAATCAGAAATGATTTACTAACAATGTAAAAAATTAATTAAGTTCTCATAAAATTAACTTTTAATAATATTAAAACATAATATTAATTTATGAATATATATTAGGAAAATAAATTTTATTTCAAATAATTATATTAATTAACAAATTTTAAATAAACAGTTATGTTTCCCAAGAGTACCCAATATTTTTTAATCATTTCCGAATAAAATATTTACCTATAATATGATATACTTATACCAAATATTCATTGATTTGATATAGAAATTTTATTTGTATATTAATTTGTGATTTTAGTAATATATTTTCTGGATTTCTACTCATAAAGTTCATATTACTGTTCCAAATGTCAAGTAACATATCCATTGGTATATTTTCCTTAATTTCAAAAAAGTATTATTTATTAATTATTTCTTCATTTAAAAAGTCTATTTTGTGTTATTTTAGTGATTTAATGTTATTTATATTACATGATATAATTTAATTAATGTAAATTTAATTGATTAAATAATGGTTAATTTCAAAATTGGTCACATGTAGACTTATTGGAAACTTCTTTACGTAGTATTCTTATATATAACATTTGGATTTGGTTGTATGGATCTTGATGTTTTTATTTCTTCCACATTGTAAATTGGATTGATGAATTGGTAATATTATATTCAAAGAAATTAGGTTTTCTTTATCATACCATAATATTACACCCAACTCAGGTGGACGATTTAACTAAACAATATTGGTTGGTAATTTATATGCACTCTAACAACACTCAAGATAATAATGTTTATCAATAATACTACTGAATTCAGATCGAAATTGGTTGAAATTATACCCATGAATGTGGTGGGGAAAAAAATCTGTCATCAACATCATGAAATTTACTAACATTACCATTTTATAGTCATTTAAATGATTATAATCATAAAACATAGTGATTTTTAATTATATAATCAATTGAATCCAAATGTATTTTCTATTATTATTTTATATGATACATTGAACCAAATATATTCACATATCAATAATTTTCAATCATAAATTAGATTTTTATGTACTCTCTATAAATAATAATACCAGTAAAAAAGATTATATTTATAAAGAAAAATAATATTCACTTTTACAATAAAAAATTAGTGGCTGAAATTGATTTAAAATTGAAAAATAATTGATTATATCATTTGAAAATAATTTTTTTAATTATTTTTATTTAATGATATTCATTTTATCAAAAACATATTTTTAATGGATCTATTTTATATTTTATATGAATAATATGTTAACACCAATTTAAAATTTTATGGATAATAAATATAATTGATAATTAATAATATTTTCAAAATGATATTTTCTAATGATAACTATTTTTGTTAAATTTTTCTATATTACTTAAAATTTAAATAGATAATTTATATAATTTCAGGTTGAATAGAATTTTTGAATAATCATAAAAATATTACATTACAGAATTTTTTTGAAAAATAATTGACATATTGTTGAATATAGGAAAATATGGTTTTCACTAAAATGTATTATTTAGTAGAATATCATGATTTAATAAAATCATGAAAATGTATAAAATAAATTTCATGAAATAAATATATATATGATAATAAATTATGAAATTATAAATATTTTTATTCATTTATAGAACACATATTTAAAATTTTAATATTAAGTCATATTTATATGAATGAAAACTATATTTGGCATGTTTCTGTTAATAATTATCAAAATAGCGGAACATAGTTTTTGATTGATTTCAATTCAATAGAACTCTTATTTATTAAAAAAATCAAAGGAACTTATAACATTGTCAATCATTTCATAATCATAATTTTTATGCAAAAAGTCCACTTTTTCTAAAAACAGGTAGGTGGGAATTACAAGTGCTCATGAAAAATTAAATTACTCATACATGGATTATTTTTTAAAAATATAATTAAGTTTTTCAATATTTAAGACCAATTTAAATAATTCATTTTTTTTGTTTTAATATATTAGATAAAAATTAATTTGGTAATACATTAATTACAATAATAGAAACCATAAATAGTAAAATTGATAAATCTGAGAGTATGAGAATCTAAATCATATTTTAAACTTGTTTTAAATCAAATGACTGAGGTTTTATCTACATTACATTTTCTAAACACTATTTGTTACACATATATTTCATGTTCATTGAAAAATATGTTCACTGAATATACTACAAATTTATATTAAAATATTTTATTCCCTCCACCTATAAAAGGATCTAAAAACCACAACATTATTATAATAATTATAATGATTTTTTTTGAGAACAATCTACCATATTCTCTTATAATAACTCTATCCTAATTTTTAAGAAACCATGGTATTTCTAAATTACCTTGTTAATAGTATTAGTGTTGTTAACAACATGATAACATCCAAATTGAGAGGTACTATTGTCAACTGAGATATCATATTTCATATATTATGTACCCCATAATAGCACTTAAATCCATGAATGTATGATATCATAACTAGTAAAAATATTATAAATGAAATTAAAATGATATATATGTTTTCATTATTCTTCAAATACCGTTCGAAAAATAAATATGTCATTAGGCATATGTGCAGATTAATACCTCCATGATCTCCATGCCTGATTATTTATCACCACATAATAATGATTTTTATAGAATTATATTTAATAGATTAATAATGTATTAATAAATATATTAAAATTAAAAAATTTGAAATTATTCATGATTATCCTCTACATCAATGGAAAATGAATGTGTCTCCAATTAGTATGTGTAAACGACCACCTCCACAAAAAAGACACATTTCATTTTCAACTCTTGTCTATAATGTTATATAAAAATTTAAACAAATACGATGAAAAATTAATAAGATATATACAATATCATTATTCCTTTATAATATTGTTATTATGAAAAATTAATCACTTCGTTAACCATATTCACCCATATGTTCCATATTGATCTTGTATTGTTCAGTTTAGTAACTAAAATAAACAATTCTATAAATATATATCATAGATGAATAAAGAAATAACTATAAAATTGTATGTATATATTAATAAAAATATAATGAATTATATTCTCCTAAACTCTATACATTAATATTAAAATAATTTTCAGTCGACCTCCTTTTTTCATAAATAATTATCGAAAAATTATTTTCTAAAACGTGAATCACAAGTAAAATACTAATGAAAATAATTTAAAAATTTATAAAAAAATATGAATAATCAATTCTATTAATTATAATGCTCTCAAACTGAATTACATTGAATCTAAAAATCTAATTCGACACTGCCATTATGAATATATTCATTTAGAAAACAATCAAATCTAGTAAGATTTCATGATGAAAATAAAATATAACACACTAATATATTTGTGATAAATAATTATAAATAATGTTTATAAAATTTTATATGGATGAAAAATATAATAAAATATATGATCTATATAGTAAAATTTGTTATGTTGTAGGTTAGGGTGTTTTTTTCTTTGTATGATTATATTTAAGCATTATTTTTTACTCTATTTATAATCTCTGGTTGGGGGTGTTTCTATTAGTTTTATTAGATGTAAGCATTATTGTTAACTTAATTTACAATCTTTGAGTTATATATGTTCAATTTTTTATATTTTTATTTTAAAATTGTTATTTTTCAATATATTTTCGTATTATTAGATATTTATTAGTGGTTCCACGTAATTTCCATTTCCATATTTTAAATTCCATGGAAAATGGTTCTTCAATCAAACTATGTTTTTATTGAGGTGTTTTGACTCTATTTACATGCTTGTAAAAATGTATTGTTAATGAATCTTATTGAATTTAAATGGTTTGTATAAGCATTATTGGGTATTAAATTTATTTTTAATATAATTTATTCATTTTATATTAATTTTAATATTAATCCATTTCTTGGTAGGTGTTTTTATTAAAACATTCATTGGTCATAATGGATATTAATATCTCAAATCTTCTTTATTTAAGATATTATATTTTTTCTGGATCTTCATTCTCACAATTTGATTTTATTACTGAAAAAGTGTACTAAATTTATATTTCTCTTCATTATTGTGAGATGTAAAATTTTAATTCATATTCAATTCCAAATAAATTTTTTTCTAATAATTTTTTTCATAATAAATAATAACAGATATACTCCCCATATAAGATCAAATTCATCAATATCGCTTATTTCAATTCCAACCATTCTTCTTATTTATATTTTGATACTCAGTTATGTGTTTTCTATTTGTATTTAACCATTTCGATTTTCCTACTTTAATAATGATGTTACATAATAGTTTTTAGATTTTGGGTTCAAAAAGGGTGTATATAATATTAATAACAATTTCCATTAGTGTTTATATTTTATTCTTACACACATCATTTCCATTATAAATGAAATATAATTTATTCATGGGTCTTTTAAAGTGACACCATTTAAGGTAGTTTTTAAAAAAAAAATTCATTATACCATATTGAAAAATAATTCTGAATGTGACTCGTAACATCCTCTTTTTATTGATTCAAATTTTTTTTAAAAGCACTTTTATATTTTATCTTCAATATTCCTCAAAATGTGAATAATTATTTTATTCTTTATATTTACACATCATTAATTACATTCAAAATAAACTTATAATATATACTTTTGGAGATTAATATTTTGGTATTTAACAATATAATTATTGATCATGCTTTTTATAAAACCATTTAATGTTTTCTTATTATGATTTTTTAAATATATGTCTTCACATATAACATTTTTTATTTTTAATAAATGAAAATATATAAGGATAATATTCAAATTACATAGCTAAATATATTATGAAAATATTCATTTATTTATTTATTGGGGAATATATAAATAACACATTTCTTCATTATTCTTGTTGAAATGATTATTGATTACTACAGGGAGTTTATTTTTCATTGTATTATTTTTACTTTTTTTATATGGATAATGTATTTCACCATATTTAGTGATGTTTGGGTGCCAAAATATGCCATTTTATACTAATAGATATTATAAGACAAATAAAATTGTATTTTTATAGGTCTTTGGATTTATTTATATGTCTTGGATATAATCAATTTATAAAATTGATGTTTTAGAAAAAGGAATTTCGGATATATAATGTCCTAGGAAATGTTTGTGACATATTTGACATACATATTCAATCTCAAAGAAAATATTAATGTTGTACAATTGTATACATATTCTAAAAAACATTGATATGATTCAAGAATATATGATCAGTTATGTGAAATTATTTTATTATCTCAATTTTCATGTCGAATTTTTTCATCAATGTTTTTTAATAATATATTATTGTATACATATTCCAATATTGATAAGTTCAGATCTGTTTTATTATTCTTCCATTTTCCATGTTATAAAAAATTTAATGACAAAAGATATATATAGAAGAAAATATCATATGTGGTTTCTTTGGTAAGAATGTTATAGCTTTATTTGAGAATTAGTATTTTCATATATTTTGAAGAAATGTTACATTATATGAGAATTTTATGTTCGTTATTTATTGATTTCATTCAATAAATCTTTAAATATCACAATATAAATGTCAATGGGAATGTATATATTCAAATGTTTATAGTAATCATGTAACTTTGTGATAATAATGTTTGAAATATAAGAGTTTAAATTATATAATTGTTGAGATGTGTTTTGATATTATGATGTTTTTGGTTACATATAATTTTATAGTAAAAAATTTCAATAAGGGTTGATATGTTATGGTTGATCATAATTTAAAATGTATAAGTAACCAATTATTTTAGTTGATTTATTGTGAAATATTTAATGTTTTAGGGATAAAGGTTGAGTAAACAGTGGTAAAACCCTGTGAATAATTTTACAAATTTGAATACATCCAAAAAATCTTATAATATATTTATTTCACGGTTCTCCTCAATATTAAAATCATGTTTTAATATTGTAATGACGGTGGAGATGTGTCTTGAGATACAGCTATGGGTAATCACCTAGAAATCATATTGTATATAATCAACTTGATCATTACATGATTTATTATTTTGGTTTAAAGAATGAAAAAATATCCATTCACTCCAATTCAACACGCATTGGATAATCCAGGTTCACTTTATTAATCATTACGATAGATTTTATTATTCAACTACATAGATTAGAGAAATAAATATAGAAAGGACATTGATATCATTGATTTATTTATAGATATATGTATGTTATTTTTTATATATATTCATATGTACATTTATAGATAAATGAAATTATAAATTTTATGGATTATATATCATGGATTTTTTGGTTTAGAATATCAAAATAATGTTCTGGATAATTTAACAATAGGTATTTTTGTGATTATGTTATGAATTAATAGATAACACTATTTAAATATGACCATATTAAAGTAAAATTATTAAAGGATGAATAATAGAATAATGGTGGTTGATTTTATAATATTTATTTCTCAAATTCATAATTTAACATACTGATAAATGAAATGTAATCTTTTAATGAGCTTAATAGATATATTAACTTTCATCAAAATGTTTTAAAAAATTGAAATATATTATAGATATATTTATAATTATCTATGAATATTATATCCTTGATATGGACTTGGTGGGTATGAATATGAGTAATCAAAATATATAATATATTTATAATGGTATAAGTGAATAAAAATTTATTTAGTAATGATTATAATTTAGTCACTCAATATTTAGTAAATTCAATTTTTGATTTAAAACTATTTTATCATCAAAAAAATGTTTTATTTCAATTTATAAGAAAATATTGTAATTATTTTTTGACATTTGGATTTTTTATTTTATTAGAATTATAAAATTTTGGAAATCAGCAATTCGAAATTATCTTGGGGAGAATTTGGAATATTATTAAAATCATAGACTCAGTCAATTGAAGAGTATACTGATTATATTTTTATTTATTTATGGATAGAAATTATATTATTAATATTTTTAAAATGTTATTTTTTATTTTAATAAATTTTATCTAATTAATTTAAATTCAATTTACATTATTCTAATTTTAATTTGATTAAAATTTATCTAATTTTTTTTTTGGAAGAGTTCTTCATTACATTTTTTGAGTTAATTTTAGAAGTCTTTTCCTTTAATTATAACGATTAAAATTTTTAAAAATGAAATAATATTATAATTCAAAATTACAATTGTATTTAAAGTGTTATCTACATTTTCTAATCACATATACGTTAAATTAGTGAAACAATTTTTCACGTTGATACTTTTAAATGAGGTATTAATGGTTTAAAATAATGTAATAAGGTGTTAAAAATCTATTTATCAAATTATTTAATTTTATTGTATTAATTTAGATTGAAAATTTTAATATTATATTAAATTTAATTTAATATTTTCCCTCTCTTTATTTACGATCATCATTATATTTTCTATGTATAGAATAAATAAAAAATACCACTTTCCAAGATTTAATATATCTGATTTTATTATAGGGATAAATATAGGGTAAATAATTGGTTATCCCTTTAAAAAAAGAGGTTACAAAAATAGTTATACCAATCATGAAGTATGTACATGGGATATTATCTAATTTCTAACATGTTATGACTTTCACGATGGGTATCCCTCACTAATTTTTTTTCTGATTATTGGTGTGCCACACATTATGTGACTCTTATATAGCATGATATTATTACAATTTTATATTATAATAGATCATGTTATTTGATTATATTATTATTCATGTTTATTATTACTCCCTCCAGGTCACATGTACACATTAGTTGAGACTTTTTTATCGTGTGGCGTCTTGATAGATACCGGAGACTAGATGCTTATTTGAAGAGAATTTGGGGGAAACTATTTAGGTGCATGGTTAAGGATCACCATTTTTTTAACATTGTTGTAACCATTTAGTATTCCAATATGAGTTTTTTTTGTAATATTTCATGTTCTATGAATGGTTTGAAAAAATATTGGACAAGACCAAGGAATCATGTGGGGTGTCTCGAGGTTATCTATGGGTTTCACATTATATGAGAATGCTTTTCTCCAACCATTCATCCCCAATTCCAATCAAGAACCCTTTTGATAGAGGGTCTTCTATGGTTGGCTCATGGATAACCTATTAATGAAATTCAATAATTCCCCAACCATAATTTATAGTATGGGAACATTGTTAAAAACATGGTTAGTTTAACCATGTGGATTTCTCCATGATTCCAGGTGACCTCATTCAAACTATAAAAAATTGTATTCTACCCTATTTACAATAGTAATTTTAAATCTGAATCATACCCCAATCCTTATTTGGATCATCATATTCATTTTCATGTTCTGTTGGGGTATATACCCTTGGAATCTAGATTAAGCTCCATCATTTTTGATTGATTGAATCGTGGTAAAATGATTTTTTTATCAAGTTTCAACAACTCATTATAGATCCTCACCAAATCTCTTCTCCCCCATCTTATTGAACATAAAGGTTCTATATATATGGGATATATAGAGTTTTTATGGATTAGTGACGTTTTTTGTGAAGGATCTAGGATCATTAGGATTGTATGTTCTCTTTCATAGTTATCGGTGTCGATTGTGAATTGTTATACCTCCATTTCGAGGTAGGTGTTTCATTAAAATTGGTTATGAATTTGAATTTATTATCATTTATTTTATATTTCTTTTGATTTCTTAATTTTTTTTATTTTTATTAAATTATTTTTTTGGAAAGAGAACTATTTTAAAATTTATTTTTCTTTTAAAAGGTGTTCTTTCACACCATGTGTTTGATTAAATTCTTTAACAGTTGTTATGATTTAGATATGGGTTTTCATAGACATAATAACAATTTATATACATTGAAAATGTTATAAATATTATTAAAATGGAATGAATTTTTTTTTAAAAAAATAGACACATTTGGAACCAGGAGTGCATCAGGAAAGACACATAGGTGACCGTAGTGTGTGTGGAACCACAATGGGAAACATTCAATCATTGATTAAAAGTGGAATAACATTCAAATTGTATGTAAAAAATATACTTGTTTTATGATATTTTATTTTATGTACATATTCCCATAGTCTAGAAAACAAATCTGTTATTATTCTCTAACTATGGTTATTTATCACATTATTTATTTTATCAAGGATTGTTTCTCACATGTTTTCACATGAGTTTATATAACATGGTTTCACAGGAATGGTTATTTCATAGAAATGTGGGTACTTATATAACTTCTGTTGTGTGTATATGTAACCCAATTTTGTCACATCTAAAATTCATATTCCCATATTTTTTGATATCATATAATTTTCTGAAAACCAATGGATAATGAGTTACACGTTAGTATAGATTTATGGAAATTATTTCAAGAATTGTTTTTGTTTGAAAATATTTAAGTATAGAATTCGTTATATATTACCTATAATAGACTATAGGGTGGTATCCTACTCGTCTTTATTCTATCACCCTAAATTTTTTCATTGGGATTTTAATGATATTGTATTAGATGATTCACGTAAATAGAATGGTATCATGTAGAATGATGAATTTTTTTAATAACACTACCTTAGATTTGATATGGATTAGATCAGATAGGTTTTCACATAGATACATGATAATATTGTTTAATTAATAATTTTCTAATTTCACCTATTTTTATTAATTTTTTATTGATTTGTTGGTATCTTTTTCATCCACATTGTACACAGGATGTATATTTATTAAGTTTATATTCAATACATTTTTCCTCAACATTATTAGACCTCACCTTGATAAGCCATCATGGGTGGATGGATTATATGTATTATTTTTTAATATGATTTTTTTTTATAAAAATGGATGATCAGCATGATGTGTGAAAATCGTACATGAGTTTGGTTTTATGTCTTTGGAATATTAGAGTTTTAATCGTCAAAATTTATGTTGTTAGTATGAGACCATGCCTGCACAACTAACATGAGTGTTAGAACACATGATATCATGGGTGGTTATAAAATTGTTACCATGTTTCAAACATATAGATTTATGTCATTTTAATGAACATTAAGGGGGTTAATTTAACTTTAAAATGTAATTCTTAAAGGATTTTTTGTGATCTTTGATTTTATGATTTCTTTAAATTGTTGTTGTTTTATTTCACTGACATGATATCTATTATTTGGTCAATATATTTTGGGTTGTTCTCTAATGTTTATTGGTCATTGTATTTTGATTGTCAAAAATTCCTATAATGAGTGATCCCCCAAATTTGAGAGTGGAATCTACGAGATATGATTCGTAAGTGAATCCTATAGTGGACCCAACTTTAGATGAAGCCAAATTCCACAATATTTAGATAATAGTCAAGTCGGTTTTTTGAGGCTGGGTTGAGCAGTGGTCTAGGGATTGGAATTAAAAAAACTATCCACCCATGATTCATAATGACATGGGACCCTAGGAATTTAAGGACTGTCTGGAGACGATTTAGAGTATATTAAAATTGGTTATGACTTATGTGGAATCTAGGGTGGGTTTCTCAAACTATATGATTGATGGTCGAGGAAAGAGATGGTGGGACTCAATAGTGAAAGCTACGTTGTATGGGGACAATACATTGGATTATTTAAATAAACTAGTTAATACTAGGCTTTACCCTCAGATGCTATATGAAATAATGACCTAAGATATTATGACTATGGATAATGGGAATCATATTCTTCTAGAATACTCCACAAATATTGTTACATTGGTGCATCTGGTGTTGTATTTAGTCACCAATGTTTACCAAAAGGCTCGAGGGATTGATTTGGGGAAGTGGCTAGATACATGGTAAATGATGATTATCTTATACGTTCAATCTTTATGGAGGTAGTTAATAGAGATTCCTTGGTATATGTAGACATATACAGATTAACATACTTGGGTGGAGCTTTAGTTGGTTAATTTCATATCCATCATGTTGCATTTTTTCAAAAAAAATAAACTGTTAGAGTCATAATTTATTTTAGGAATAATTTCTGGGGATTTATAATGATAGTATTTTTTTTGTCTGCAATTTTTGTGGGAGTTCAATTTATACCAAGTCTATATGTGTGGAGCATCCTATTAATTTTCATCATTGTATATTATTAACAAATTATAAGATTTTTTTATATAACAATGTCCTTGGTTAGTAAGGAAGAATCCATGTTAACCATAGAATATCAAGATCAAATTGATGCTTGTAAGTGTATTGGGTCTAATCTTATTTCTATGGGTGATGTTCACATGGTTTTGATTAAATGAATTTATGTTCATGATTATAAATTATAGAAATCTAAATTTTTTCCACCTACTATTATAGTTATGTTGGTAATTTCATCTTATATGATACTATACATTTTTTATACAGGTTCACCTAATTAATACATATCATCATAGTTATTTTATGTGTTGGGAATATGTTCATATCATAGGGAATAATATTTTATATCTACATGACTTTGCGAAATGGGCCTCAATAATATTTTGGTTTATTTTATTTTAGGATAAAATATCCAACTATGTGGTGAAATGTGAATTTTTCGTTATAAATATTTAAATCTTCAACCACATAATTTTCATTTATTCTGTTATTATAGTTAATTCCTAATGTGACTATTGTCTTATCTAGCTACATTTTATTATCTTCGGATGGTATTACACTTATTTTTCATTTTGGGGGGGACTATATATTGATAAGGGTGGGACCTTTTGTTTCTTATATTTTTATAATTTCATTACATAGTTCAAATATTTTCATTGATATGATTAACCCTTGGTCGGGTAGTTTGGTTCTGGATGTGGTTTGTGTAATCATTAAGGTCATTCGAGATGATTTTTTTAGTTTACTTTTATAACAAGAGGTTTAGTTTACTATATATAATATCCTTGGTATAATTTTATTTTTATTCCATCTTATATAATGGAACCTTCTGAGTATGGGGAATAGAAATTCTAGCTTTAGGATCTAGAGGCTAAAGATTTTATTCATCCCAGAAGGTCAATATTGGATTCACCTATCCTCTATTACATTAATGAAGGTGAGAGTCTCTGACTTTTCATGGTTTTTAGAATTTTAAATCCGAAAAATGTTTAGAAAAAATATCTATTTACTGTGAGTTTAGATATTTTTGACCATATTAGAGGGTTGTCTTGGTTTTAAATGATTGAACATTAGTTAGGGTACCATCAGATTATTTTTCAAGGGGAAGATATTAAAAATACATCGTTTAGAAGTAAGTATGTATTTTCATGTTTTGGATATTCAATTTGTTCTTACTAAAGATCTATTTATGTTTATGTATTTTATGAAACTAATCTCCCAAATTACATAAATTCTATTTTTATGTATTTGCGCATGATATATTGGTCTTCTCAAATTCAGATACGAAGCGTATATACCATTTAGATAACATTATTCCAAAAATTATTGAAAACTGAATATTCATTAATATTTCATAATTTTTTTGGATCCGAGAAGTGAATTTTTTTTGGGAATGTTTTATCTGAGAGGGTTATCTTATTGGATCCTAAAATGATATGGGCAGTTATGTCATGGGATAAGTATATACTTTTTTGCAATATAAATCTTTTTACAATTAGTTTTTAATATAGATGGTTTATTTATGATTTATCTAAGTTCACATATTCAATGACATCATTAAACTGTAATGGTTTAATGATTGAATGGGATAAAAAATTTCATAAAGAGTTGGAGGAAAAAATGTGAGGTAGACTTAAACACTACTATTTTTTATTAAATCATTGGGTTTCAGTTTTGATGGTCTCTCTAATGCTTTTAGTTATGAATGAACTCATAATATTTCATTACTATCTATTTGGTTAATGGTTTGTAGTTTATTATGATCATAAGAGTTTGTAAGACATGTTTACACTGAGGTGTCTGAATTTTTAATTGATAATATTTTAAATTTTATTCAAACATTTGATTTTTTATATTCCATCCACTCATGAGAATGAATATGTTGATACCACAACATTGAATTGTTAATTAAATAATGATTCATGATATAGATTTATAAAAAATGTGTTCCATCTATCTCAACATCACAGATACTAGATTTATTCCGTGTATATAAGATAAATTGAGGATGTTTATTTGGAAGTGGATGAATCATTATAGTGAACATGTTGTAAATTATAGAAAAATAGACAACATTCTATGGGGGGAGATGATACATTTTGTCAGTCTTATGGAATTATGAATACATGAAATTGTATAAATGGGAGTAGGAATTTGATGTCTGTGATTAGTTTCCTATGTTGTTTGAGGAGACCAGAAGAGAAACTTTTAGAGGATGTGACAACCATAGTGAGTGATATTTATCACATCCATATGATTAAAGGAATGAATTTTGGAGTATTGATATTTTTAACATCAAGTACAGAAGACCTTGGAGGATTCCAGGTTGAATAAATAGAGTTTTCTCTTTTTTGTGCACTATGGGTAGGACCATTCTTTGGTGTTGGATATTTTATTCTAGGTTTGAGGAACTCACACTGATACCCAAAAAAACCATTCCCATAGTTAAAGGTCACATACCGGAATAGTTATCATGATCTCCAGGGTAAGGCAATGATAACCTAGCTATCGAATAAACTAGTGGAAATGTTTTCAACAAAACAATAGAATGAATCGTTATATATATACACACACATCAATTAAATGAAAATAATAAGTGGAAAAACAAATATATGTCTTACCAAAATGGACACAGAATAAGTAATAATAAAAAATGTTAGCTAAAAACTCATATCTGAACATCAATAATTAAATGGATACAAAAACTGAAATAAATACACCCTATAATATATTGGAAAACACCCACTATCTCACCATTAGCTATAATAAAATTAATAAAGGAAACTCCATCACCGCACATGAGTCATTGACATTAACACCATCAAAATAAATAATATGGTTGATGCATGACTGATGAGGTGTGACAGTTATGTTCTAAAAATCCTCAATAATATCCCACCCATGTCTTCTATAATAGGTCTCTAAAACTAATCAAAACAACTATCAATATTCAATAAAATTTTTCCTGAAAATCTATTAAAAAATATTTATTTTGATGTAATGTTAAATAATCCCATTTTCCAACATTCCAAATAATCATGTAATGACATATTAAAATAATAACACATAAATTAAATAATTCAAATCATGTATCACATATCATATAAAATCAAATTTTGTATAGTACAATTCAAAGGAACAACCGAACTAGAAAATCTCCCAAAAGGTCTCACTAGCCACTAGAATGAAACAAATTGTTGGAAAATGAACATTCCATTTTAAACCCCCTGATATTGTAATATAAAAACTCATATTAATAGACCATCCCTGTTAATAAACAATGCTTCTCATGTCATACATTTTCAAAAATATTTCTTCAAATCCTAGTTTTCAATAACATTTTATAAATCCATTTCATTGTGCATAGGAAAAACATTTTCCATTTAACAAAATAAGATGAAAATATAAAATATTCAAAAAAGACCTTTTCTACACATAATTATTAATAAATCATTATAATTAATTTATTTCAAAATTTATACGAAATAGAATATAAGGTTTATCCAACCATGTATATAGATAAAACCATGTACCTTAATATATTTTCACAAATTCCATCAATGGGATCCAATAACATGGAGGAACACAACGACCAAAATGGTGGCCCTAGAGTCAATCCTCACATCTCAAAATAAATTCAGTAAGAAGAAAGGTCAACAAAGAAGATTTAACAACACATACCTCAATGAATTCAAACAAAACAACATAGAAAATAAATTTCAGGATCTTCAGGAATATCATACTACATATATAGAATAGATCTACATGAGTCCTCACCAAAGGACCAATGTATCTCGAAAACAGAGAACAACGAGACTATTGTGGCCAATGATAACGAAGAAGGATAAATATCACTTACCAAAAGAGACGTAGTTCAACCATAATAAATATAAAATTCTATACGAAATGATCTGAAATGTATAGATATCCCCAATATAACCATCAAGATAACCTTGGATTCAATAGATAGGCCCTCATATCAAATTAATGATAATAAAACATACAGCACATGAAAACCTAAAGGTCACACAAATTTTCTGACATGTATCTCAGGTTCAAAATGTTAAAATCACAAAATCAATATGCATCCAAGAAACTATTTTCATAGTTAAAATAATTTATCAACCACTTATCATTTAGAAGAAGTTCCACAATTTCATAAAATTATTACACTTTGTTAAATTTTATGGCATCAACATGGTAAAAATTTCATATCTTGTAACTAGTTCATGACATAATAATTCCTAGTATGATGATATTTCATAATCATTTTGAAAAAGTCTCCATGGTAGACATAGTCCAAAATAAACATTACATTTTTTTATTATACATTTATACTCAGGATTCATTAATCACAGCAAACATACATGCCCAAATATTAAAAAATTTCACCGAGAGAACATTCTCCATCCAAGAAAAGAAAAAAATGTAACAAAAAAGTATGAAATTAAAATATATAATAGATATACTAGAAATATGGTATAAAGATGTTAGGAACTCCCCACCATATGAATTTATCCCCCCATGTAGTCATGTGGAAGAATGGATTTTGAAAGTGGGGAGGCCACTACTTCCTCATAGATGACTTGTGTTCCTAGATCTTCTAAGAATCAGATTCATGACATAGTAATAATCAGAAAATTTTTATATATTTCCCATGAAATACATTCATATCAGAGTAATGATCTCCACAAGATGATATACATTGGAATCACCTTTCCCCAACTAAATTTTATCACAACAATGTATGTTATAGGGGTCAAGATGGTACATTCGGAACTGATATTTTTCTAAAAAATCATGAATACCTTCCAATTAAACAATATTTTCCCACTTTGGGGAATCATGAACTATTAGTTTAGTGACCTAGAGAATTATAGAATATCATAGAGATAAATTCTTCTATTTTCCATGTCGATGGTTACCCCATTGAGGATAAACTTTTATGAAAATCTATAATCATGTGGACAACATCAAAGGACAGTGTGGGTTGAAGAAAATTTTAGTTATTTTGACTCTATGCTATAACTAGAAGATTATATATATCGTGAATCCTTACTAAAGTCCGTTGAATGAGACTCAGGACTACTAAAGTGTTCTCTCTAACCTCTTCCAAAAAAATATTGAACTTGTTTGGGAGACCATTCATATCATCATTGGGAACCATTCTGACCAACAATTTATAACTATTATCATATGTAAACTCAATGGGTTCTAGATGGTTATCCCCTTATATGCCTTAATCTATTATGTATTCAAATATCATTTCCATTGAGATATGAATAGTACATAATGTATAACCATCTATCAATGGATTTAAAGATATAATGAAGCTATCCCGAGTCATCATAACATTTTGGAGAGTCATATAGAATATAGAAGTAAACCCTGTATCCCTATTAGAATAAATATATGGGGGAAGACCATATATCCACACAACATCATACACATACATCATATAAAATAATTGCACATTAGTGGTGTCCCAAATCTGATTGAATTGAATCAATTTTCTAAACCCATCAATCACTACACAAATAAAATTATTCCTTTTGGATTCCATGGTAATCCAAAATATATATATATATAAACCTCATCCCATTTCCAATTTGGCACCAGAAAAAATCTTGATAAAATCATAAGGATTCATATGGTTTTCTTTTAACTATTGGAAGGTGTAATAGTGGGGAACATGGAAAAAAATGTCATGCATTCTACAAAACCATATTAATTTCAGTCTGATGCCATCAGTAATATTCATAGTCCTCAAAATACCGTCAAAATAAATAATATATCAATAATATATAAATGATATCCATCGTGTCCCAAGAAAGTTCAAACAACCCCCAAAATAGGGAGTACCATATCAATAGATAGACTAACCAGAAACAGGCTTCCAACCATATATGGTCTCTCCAATTCCTCTAAATTATTCATCATAGTAGTTACATTTCAAAATAGAATCATGTAGAGATACTGATTGTCTAATCATTCCACATGGTGCATGAATTTTGATAGTAAAACATTTTATGATATTCTTCTAACTACCTCTGTCTGAGGATCATGTGTTTCAATGAAAAGTTATATATAAGTCTCCTATGGTCATAAATTATTGTGATCCTCTCCCCCAAAAGGTTGTATTTCCGAAAATGAAGAAAATTTATATCAATGGAAATAACAAAATCATGATCGGGGTAATTCTTCTCTTGTGGTTGATTCTAGTGAGAGTTGTTATCCGCTATATTGATATATTATAAAATCATGAAACCCAAACCATCACTAGAAGCATCACAGATAACTAAATACACCTTACACAATTTTTTAAGATCATGATAGGAGAAAATTTATTATGTTGTTTTAATTCAAAAAATGAAAACTAACACTTTTTATCCCATAATAATTTTACACCTTTCGTGGTAAGATTAGAGAATGGGAATTCTAACTTTGAGTAATACATGACGAACCATCAATTGTATCTTTTATGACCAATTATGCTTCAAATCTTAATGATTTTTTGGATCTTCTTTTAGAAATAAAAAAATAACCATTTTGAGATCAACTAATAATCCATTATAAAAAATCATGTTCCATATAAACAATAATTCTAGGATAATTAATATGAAATTAGAAATCATCCCATAAAAACAAATACCCCTAGAAGATTTTTAGAACCAAAGTAAAACTATTCTTGTCATCAAGATTAGATCCTGAATTAACCAAAATATTTTCCACAAAAACTAAAAAAACATGTCAACATAATCATGGAATAACTTATTCATTTAATACATAAAAAATAAAATACATTTAGTCACACATAATGTCTACTGAAGGTATTCTTAATGGCCATACCTTCTACAAAAATCCATATTTGTTATATCACACTCCCAAACTCTAAATTGAAGAAATCCCATCCAAATATAAATCTTATAAAAACACACCCCCATTAAATAGTAAAAAAAATCATCCCCATGGGTAAAAGTATTTTTATTATTAACCATCATATGTTACAACTTTTGATAGTTCACTCATAATCGAAGTGAACCATCAACCTTCATGGAAGATACCACAAGAGTTTCCAAAGTCATAATACTATGTTGAACAAAACCATTCATCCTTAGATTATCTTTGAGAATAGTGATCTCACTCAGCTCTATTGGATCCCCATGTTAAGTTGTTATCAATTTTAGATTCATATATGTCACTAGATCAATCGTAATCTCTACCTCCCTCTTATAGGAAGACTAGTGAAATAATTTAAAAAAATCAGTAAAATCCAAAATAACCTACGGAAGATAACCCACAAAACAAAAGTCATTGAGATCTACAATATTATTAGATAAAAAACTATATATATTTTGGAATGAAGGTATCTCATGACCAGACATCATACCACCTTTCCCCTAAAACACTTAAGAACTCTAATTGACCAAATGGAACGAATTATGAAGATGATAAAAATCAACCTCATCATGATAATTGATATAAAAATCCATTACAATGATTATTTCAAATAGTTCGTGATTGATAATTTTTAAATACTAAACAAAAATTGAATTATCTATCATTGGAGACCAAGAAGGACATAAAATCTCATGCTCTTTCCTCTTTCCAAGAGGTGACACTAACTCCATTACATTGGAAATGGGTTCCATTGGTTGGTTAAGAACACCCACAAATTTAGATGATATAAATGAGTGAGAAGAACTATATCAAATAAAGTAGTCATTACTAATGATTCGATAAATATGGTAGCCATCACATTCACTAGACCTACAACTATATCAACCAAAAACCCATTCACTGTATGAAGGTGATTCACCCCTATGGCATTTGGAAGGACCATAGTAGAATTTGACTCATCTAACTACACCATAGTATCCTTTGGAGATAATGATAATTGAAAATAATGATGAACATACATGGATGATTAAATTTATATATATGGTCATAGTTCCAATTAATGTTACAAATTGTCGCATGTTTGGTATTTTAGCGATGGGTGTGGCCAATAATTCCACAGTACTAGAAAGTCATGGGAATACTAGTGGCTATAATTAATTTTGTAGAGGAGGCCTACTACTAAGAACCACCAACACTACTCAATAAATTATCATTCCACTTAATCATCAACCCCAACATTCCACGGAAGAATCCACAATATTTGTGAAAATGTGTGAATGAAAAACCATGTATACCATGTCAAACACTTATTAAATTAACATATAAATTATATATTTATATGTTTGAGGATTAAATATATGTACATGAGATCAAATATCATTTTGTAAATATTTTAGGAATTTATGATCCTTTATCTAGTCATTCCTTACTACCAATGGGGAAAACTGAAGAATTATTATGAACCAATTGGTGTAGGATGGAACAAAATTATCTCCCTACTATAGTTATATGAACTCTATATACTTCTCCAATAAGATTTAATCCAGATAAAATACTCAAATATGTTTTTCTTGAAACCCTTCCAGTTCAATTCCACTTGTTTATCATTCTAAACCATGGAATCCATTCTTCTCTTATTGGGAATCTTGAGTCTAAATGTGACACAATTAGCTTGATAATATCATGTGTATTAAGGATGAAAATTATATGATCAATAATGTCCATCAAGTACTATAACTCAAGGATATCACTTAAAACTATAGAGGATAGTGGCTTATCCTATAAGAAATCTCATGATCAATCCCTTTCTCCTCTACCTCATTGTGTACCACAAAAAATGTGATCTAGACATGTGTAAATTCTGGTATACATCATGAACTACCCTCATGGTATCCATGATATGATTTAGATCTGGAATAAAATTGCATTTAGAATCATTCATGCACCCCCTGTGGAACCCATGGAAGATGTCTTATTGTAATACCACTCCTCATTGAAAGAGAATAAATTATCATGAAATATGATAATACCAGTTGAAACTGGAAAACCACAACAAAAAATACTAATATCATGAATATAAAATAAGATACATACATCCCATCATCTCATGGTAACATGAGTATCATTATTTACTAAGATTTCCATTAAACCACTGCAACCTAGCTCTTAAATCCCAAAATTCTTATCTCTAGTCTTCCAACTTACCAAATGTAAGAAAAACCAACCATTGATAAAAATAATAAGAAATCCCAAATTGGATACCCTCACAAACGGTTACCATTACTGACATGTCCCATGCCCGAACTACCTTACTAATTATCATGGGACTATTACTAGTACTGGGACATGAATAACATCTAGTTAGAATGATTTCTCCCATCCCAGAAAAATAAAAATGAAATATATGTATATAAATGTCAAGAATAAATAATTAAATATTACCAGCACAATTTCTGTTATAGAAAAATAAAAAAAATAGTTGTGATAAAATTCAAAGGTAGATAAAGAATATCCAATGAACATGTCCAATAGTTAAGGAAAACAAAAACAAAAAAACTAATCCCTGATATAGTAGGGAAAGATCACACCATATCACTCTATTCTACCCAAGAATAGATGTCAAAAACCTCAACTCTACACTATAGTACCATTACTTTCCCTTCATCAATATACATTGAATTGTCTACGCACCGCCAAAGGGGTGTGATAGGTATGATCTTAGCTACATCAAAAGGATGCCTCCCAAGCGTTACATAACAGGTCACTATAAAAAAATCCAACAAATGCTGAACATTAATGAAAATAAAATATGATAACCAGTTCAAAATTTTTTATTTCGGAAGCATGGTAAATAAATTAATTTTATTGGTATTTTTATCTAATAAAGGTAAAACTATTTCAAATAATATCATGTACACCAATGAAATAAAATTATGTGTAACATATTCTATCAAATCGAATGTAGTATAAACATAATAACAGGTAAATCACATCAGGGATCAATATAAGCCAAACTATAGTGAACACCCATACCTCCCACATAGAAAACCATGTTCATCATGTATCTCGAAATATGCACTGAATTTATAGAGTATAGAAAGATCCAATTTTGTGAAACTACCAATAGGTTTAACAATTAACTAAAGAAACATGGATATATAAAATTGAAACACACCAAGTGGGACCCCCACGATATCAACATATGAGGCCCATTATGACACATTACAACCACATACTCAAGGCTTCCTATGTTCAATAGTTTCTAATCCATTTCATATATTACATATAATGAAAAACATTTCACAGATTAATGTCAAAATTATATGATAATACTATTCGTTTTTCCAAAAAATGGAAAATCAATCATTTCACTGAAACAGTTTTCGAAAAGAAAATTAAATAATTATAATATATTTGTAAATATTTATATAAAAAAAGACAATTTAAAAGCCATCCAACAATGGATAGATACAGAAACAAACACCCCTCTATTACATCAGAGGCACCAACAATTTGATCCACTAAAAAGGATTAAGGAAAAGAAAATAACATAATGAAAATAATCAGTCCTAACAATTCAGAGTCAATTCTACATGAAAGATAATTTTCAAAGAATATAAAATAAAATATAACTCTTTTAAATAACATGAAGAAAAATATCCAACACAAAGTTCATTCTTCCATGGAATATCTCACAATATATATAAATATATAATGTATAAAGAAGAACTACCACCATAATCTCAATTAATTTGAATAAATAGTGCAACAACACTAGAGTGATGAAAGACCATAATTGAGGAGAAAATTCATTTTCTTAGACAGACACAAATAAAACAAAAATAAGATAAAATACTTAATAAAAGGATCTAGAAGGATTGGTGATCCCATAAATACACAAGGATAGGTCTTGGTTTTTAAGAGAGAAGATTACAAATCGAATGAAAGTGAATTACATGTGAAGTTCATAAAAACATATATGATGTCCACATTTCATGTCATGAATATGTGGTTCATGATGTAGAATATAATAAATACATATAAAATATAAATTGAGTTTCATCAATTATGGGAACACTAATTGACCTTTCTATGGCATGAACGAGTAACATAGTGTGAACACATTTCATTCTTTGAATGTAAAGACCTCGACCCCTCTTTCCTTGAATTGGTACATAACTTATGTACATTAGTATGATTATAAGAAATCGAATCCAGATGTTATGAATAATTTAGTAGCATTGGAATCCCAAATGCATACATAATTGTTACCTTACAACATAAAATGATGTATAAAATCGATACTTATTTGGAAACATCCACATATCATATATTATCCATGAAAATAATTCATAATATACCTTGTCACATCCTAGGAAAAAATAAAACATAATAAAGGGGTAATCTCAGATGATCAATAAGTTTATGTAATATAAAAAAATCATAAATAATAATTCATGGTGAATAACTAAATGTACAAACTCAATTAAAACTTAATCTTGATCATAATATAAGGGTAATAAAATATGATGAAATAATGCTTTAATAAATAAACCACATACATTATTCTAGTGAAAAAATCCAAATAACTATCAGTAAAAAGTTTTATAATGATGGAATGAATAATGTTGGATATCATAATCATTCTATCAAGGCCTCGGCCAAGACACCATATATAATGGTAAAAACCCATGGTAGATTATCTCATGAGACCTATCAATAGATTTAGGGGATATAAAATTCCCCCTATCACTTAATAAGTACAATTCATTCCTCATATAAACAAGGATAGACATAGGAAACTTATACATATGAAATTTATGTAACTTACCCCAATATAAAATCTTAATCACTTACCATTATGAGTAGTATGGTGAATGTTATTCGGATAGCGCATCCATAGTCCTACTAATCATAAAGAATTTAATAAAATATATTGGATGATAGAAATAATATATAAACTACAATAAAACATAAAATTCAATATAGGTGTTGAAATAAATGAAAACATTCTAATAAAATGATCGAGTAATTTTAGAGAGAAAAACCGTTTTCACTTTTCAAGGAAGAGTTATACTGGAAGACTCATTTTTAATTGAGATTATTGTTTGTAAGAAAATAGAAATGAAAAAATATAGATTTTAATGAAAAAATTATCAATTGAAAAAAAATTGATTCTTAAAATAAATTATAAATGGTACTCTATGATGTGTAATAGATTGAGACGTTCCACTTAATCGAGCTTGCGTATCAGGAATGAATAATAAAAAAACCTTAGAAAACATGTAATTTAGATAATTGAATGAATAAATGTTCTCAAAATATCATTTTGGAAAACATATACAGAATCTTGAATTAGTATGCATAAATAATGAAGCATTAAATTTGAGTAAACATAGTGAAGGAATGACCTCATAGAAAAAATGACTGCTTGGGTAGAATCCATTACCTTATGAATGAATGTTTTCTACAAAAGATTATATCATCCAAGATTATGAAATGAAATCTGTTTATTTATTAATTCAGAACCTCATCTACATTTTTGTTATTATAATTTTTTTTACCTCTTTTATGGGTTATTGTATAAAATTTTTTATCTTGAGAATGGTCGTTTCCTTGGTTTTCACGATTGATATACTGGTTTATGTGTAATGAAGTTATAGTAAATTGGTATAATTCTACAAAATTAGAATTTAATATTATTAATAAATAATAATAACTGTAATTGTTATTATTTATTATTTTTATTTCTTATATTATTATGAATCATTAGAAAAAATGTAGATGATAATTTTTTAACTTAATATTAGTGGGGTTTAGATCATAATGAAGTATTTTTGTTTTAATAATTAATATTATGTATATAAAATAGATCAGGAGAATTAAATAAGATATGTTAAATATCTTATCATCTGTTTCAATAATAAAATTTGTTTCATTACCATCCTAGAATGAGAAATTTAATATTGAATGCTCATTATCTACGAAGGATGTAAATCAGCACCTCACTGATGATTTTTCATTTTTAAAATAAAAGAGAGAGAGAGGGTTAGGATAATGACAATTGATATTCGATTAACCAGATATTATTCTATTATATATATGATATTGGAGTTATCATGATCATTTTCATATAGTAGGTGAGGAGAGGATATGAAAATAAAATAAATTGAAATGAAATTAAAAGTAAAATGAAGAGGATTTACCTTTGGAATTATCATCTTTGAGAACCTCCTTATGGGAAGGGGTTTTGGTATTTTAGAAATATAAGAGCTCCAAGATGTGGGGAGATACTAGGGAAGAGTATTTGGATAGAATGTTCACATGCTTCATACCATAGATGTGTGATAATAAGTTATGGAGAGGGGTGGTATTTATAGTGGATGAGAGGGGTGATTTCTCAATATTTTATTCATTGTTGTATTATATTTCTCAATTCTATAAATGTTGTTGATTATTAAGAGAAAATACATTAATAAGGGAATCTAATTTCGAACCAATGTTGATTACATCATCTATAACTCAAGGAATAGTGTATTTAGCTTATAATTTATTTATAATGTAAATTAACGTATTTTTATATTCACTGCTAATTTATGCATTTTATAAAAATACAAAATAAAATCACCCCAACCATTTTTCAATGAGTATAATTAAAAAAAGAATTAAACATTATGAAAAAACATTTACTAAATATGAGTCAATTAATTTTTAATCAAAATTATTATTTACTAAAAAATATAGTTTTAAATTGAAAAATGATTTTAAAACAGATTCAATAATTAATTATGGTCGCATAAAATTCCCCTAAAATCATAAGACATCAAATTGTTACCTTTTAAATACATTTTAAGAATATAATTAATCTTATGAATTATTTTATTAATTATAATATTAAAATTAAATTTTTATGACTTACAAAAATACTAACACTTAATTATTAATTTTTAAAATAATCATTTACTTATACTATGATATAATTATATCATAAATTCTAATATATGATCCCTAAAATTTTTAATATAAAAATTGGCGAGGTTAGTATTCATTGGGTATTTTTACTATTCATAAGGTTCATATTACCATTTGAATGATTAAGTAATTATTTCATTGGTATAGGTTCCCTAATTTCTATAAATAACTATTATTTCAATCATTATTCATTCATAACATTTTTATTGTTCTTAATATGTTGTCTATACTATATGAAATAAAAAAAAGATATTAAATCTCATTGACATAATTTTGGGTCGTCACATTATCCAAACCTAGTAAAAATTTCCCTTGAAATTTCTAGAATTTCACCTCAAAAAATTACTTCGGTAGTTTTTCATCATAAGCACATTAGGTTCCCATAAAGCCTCTTAAATTTTATGAGTTTTTCAAAGTACCTTTACCTTATGAGTCATCTTATTTCACAACACTTGCTCTATAGTGTTTAGAATCATTATAGGCTCTTCACAATATGATAAATAAAGTTCCAATTATAAATCATCAGATGTGAGATCATTAATTGGGTATGGTATGTAATTTTTTAACAAATATATGTGGAACACATTGTGAACTATGAAAATGTCAAGTTGAATTTCCAAATGATAATCCATCACCCCCTTTCATTATATAGTTTCACAATTACTAATATACATAAGGCTAATTTTCCCATTATTTCTAAATCTTCTAGCACCCTTCTATAGAGATACTCTCATGAAAATTTGATCTCCCTCTTGAAATTCCATATCCTTCCATCTACTAGAGACAAAAAAAACTTTTTTTTCTTTGTGATGCTTTGATATGGGTTTTAATATTCATTACCTTCATTGTCTTTTCCTCCACAATCTCTTGGCCTATATATTTCCATGCATCAACATCATTCTAAAACGTTGGTGTATGACATCTCTTTCCATAAAATTCTTCATATGGTGCAATTTTAATACTTTAATGGACAATATTATTTTAGTATAACTCTACCAAAGTAAAATAATGACCTAACAGACCTTGATTTCCAAGGGTGAATGATATGAAAATTTATTTTATGGTATGGATCGTCCTTTTGTACTACCCAACAGTTTTGAGGAGATGAGCAGTACTCAAATGAAGCTTAGTAACCAATTTTTTCAGAATAGTTTTCTAGAATTTTTATATAAATCATGGATCAATATCAGAATAAATTTGGAGATGTACTCCATTATATCTTTCAAAATCATAAATATAGTTTCTATCATGTTGCTAAAATTAATAATCCTATTGTATAGTAAGGAAATATTCATATTTGGTAAGTTTATGAATAATCACCCAAATTTATTCATTCATTATTCGGGGTCTAGTAATCTATTGATAAAATCCATAGTGATTTAATATTATTTCAAAGTAGGAATTGTTATGGGTTTCATGACACCTCTATGAAGTTATCATTTAGCCTTCACCTACTGATAGACTAAACATATTCATAAAAAATCAAAATTTCCCCACATAATATTATCCCACAATAAATTTTACTTCACATCTATATACATCATCATGATACACTGGTGTATAGAGAAATTCGATCTATGGGAATCAACCAATGACTCCCTCTTTTATCTTGGATATAGTGGGCACACATTATCTCCTCCCAAATTTCAAAATTCTATCCTCACACATGATTTATAGAAACTCTCCATCATTCACAGCTTTAATTTTCCTTTGATGATTCACATCATCACCATGAAAACTATTAATACTTCACAATAAAGATAATTGGGTAACTAGGTGAAAAATTAATGATGTTTCACCATCTGTGATAATTCCACTGACCTAATTTTCTAGATCCATGTATACATGGTCCTTGTCAATACTCATATTCTTCACAACTCCACAATCTTTCCTTCTCAATGCAGTTATTACCTTATTCTCCTTCCCTAGATGGTAGTGTGTTGAATAATAATAAAACATGTGTAGATCAAGCCATCACCTTTACCTCATGTTGAGTTCATTCTGTGAGAATACATATTTCAATCTCTTATGATCTTTATATATCTTAACTCTTTCACCACAAAGATATTGTCTCTGTATGTTTTTATGAAATATCACAACTCTTAATTGATGATCATGAGTTGGATTGTTATGTTCATGAGTTTTTAACTACCATGATGCATAGAAAATAACTGTATCATTCCGTATAAAACACAACCAAGTCATGTCCACCGTTTCCAAATAAAAGATTCATGATCAGAGTGTTCACTAATATCCTATTCAATTTCTCAAAACATTCTTCCAATTTTTATCATATGAACGTAACCCATATATGATTTAGCTTGGTAAAACTGTTATCTAACTAAGAAAATGTATAAATAAAGCACTGATAATAACCTAATATACCAATAAAGATATGTAACCTGGTTATTTTTTTAGTGTAAGAAATTCATTATTTACCTTTTTCATCACATGATAAACTAAAATTGAATCCCTAGAGACAATATGACCATGAAAATAAACATTTTGAAGAAAAAAATCACTAAAGGTAAACGTCCTATATAACTTGTTTGTTCTAAGAGACGTCACAACAATGCACTATGGTTATCATAATATTAGTATCTTTTGTAGTATAGGAAGATGAAATCAATAATTACCACAACAATTTGATAAGGATATTATTTCAAAACTCTATTCATTAAATCCATGATAACATAGGGTGTATTAGTTAGGCCAAATGGAATTTCATTAAACATGTAATTCCACGACCTAATTTAAAATGTTTTCTTTGGAATAACTTCCTACCTCACACACCATTTATGGTATTCAGATCGATGTTCAATCTTCAAAGAATATTGGGCTCTATGAATTTGATCAAAAAAATCATCAATGTGAGGAAGATGATACTTTTTCTTTATCATAGTTGCATCAATTTCTCAATAGTTGATATATATCCTTAGGGATCTATCTTTTTTCATAATAGAGAGAACAATGGCTCCTCTAGTTGAAACACTAGGGTGAATAAATCCTTTATCACTAAATTTTTAAAGTTGTTTCTTCAGCTCCACTAATTTCTCTATAGTAATTTTAGAATGAGTCATTAATATATGGCTTTCACAAGTAATTAAATCAATGGAAAACTCAATTTCCCACTCTATAGGATGTCCATGTAAATCCTCTAGAAGTACATCAATGTATTCCTACACAATAGGTATATCGAAAATTTGAACATTTCATTCCTCACCCATAGATAATATTTTCCATTCCTCCCCATGAATTGAATTTAGTAGAACTTCTAGTGTTGGATCTATATATGAATCAGATTGTGATGTTTCTGGTCTAATGATAAGGGACTATGAATCATTCTAAAAAATTTCAAATCCAATATTCTTAAAATATATTTTTGAATAATTATTTGAAATACAAGTCATACGAGGTATTACATCAATATAAATCTTTTGTAGGATTATAAGGTTAGAAACTAATGAATGTTTATGTATCATAAAGGCAGAAGATAGAAACATATTTATTATAGTGATACATACATTGGGATTTTTGACTAAAAACTCCTTTATTGAATCCAAAGGGAAATTTATTGTATTATTGGAATAATGAAAATATAGAAAAAAAATACAATGATACAAAATCAAATAATGCATTTACTATGTTTGAGGAAATGATTAAAGAACCTTCCAACACATCATTATGAACATAAATCGCAGCTATTTTGACTACATAAACATAGAAATTCTCTCTTGTCATTACATCGGTAAATATTCCTTTATTCGTATGATAATCATTTTCATAATGGCCCATTGCTTTTGAATTGTATCATTAAACCGTGGTATTTTACATCATTATCATAAAATCAAGGGCATGGTGGCCTTTTTCTCCATACATGTAATAAAAAACAAAACCAAATAAGAATGTGCCAGGGTGTTTTTCCCCAAAATTATCACAAGATGGAAAATAAAAACATCAGTTCTTCCCTATTTCAATATATCATTTTTAATAGTGTTCAGTATCATTGTTATTCTATTTCATCACTTCGAAGTGATATGACTTAGAGAATTATTATTTTGTCTGGATATAAAATGAGACTATATCATTGTATGATGATAAATATTTTGGGGACTAATTCCCTTCAAGAAATGGTTTTAAAGCATCAATGAATCGATAATTCATTCTACTTTGATTATGTATGTAGTCCATGACATTACTTTCTAACCTTGTATGGTCGAATTCATACTGGGAAACATTCTCATCCACCATTTTCCTCATATTCTTGAATTTCGATTCCATATCTACTTGTTGTTATCAAAGAAAATATTTTTCTAGATAAAATTACTTAAAATGCATTCATTCCATACTTGTAATTTTGTACTCCTCTATTGTGTTAGGGATTAGTGACTTCCATTGATCTACATTTCCTGATAGATGATAATATTTCATGCAAACCTTTTAT
The DNA here is from genome assembly GCA_963277665.1 of Viscum album. Classification (NCBI taxonomy): domain Eukaryota; kingdom Viridiplantae; phylum Streptophyta; class Magnoliopsida; order Santalales; family Viscaceae; genus Viscum; species Viscum album. The sequence goes on from OY728121.1 coordinate 1,708,568,213, forward strand.
ATTTCATTACTTCCCCAAGAAAGAAATATCCTTTGTAAGGAATATATTCCATTGCTCATCTTCAAATAGGATTGATGCCCCTTTGAATTATGGAGGTTTTTGTTTAATAAAGTGTTCTAACATTTCTCATTCACATTGTGGATCAGGATAATCTATATGTGTATGGTCATTGTTCATAACCTGAGTCTGTAATCCCAATATAGTTATATGTTAATAGGAAGGAATCAAAACTCCAATACCAACATCATTATCATGTATAAGTGGGTAATTGCTACATGGGTAGTGTTCAATGGTATAGTTTCCATTCTTTCCACTATGATATATTTCAAAAAAAATGGCATACACTAGAATAGTATATAAATGTTAATATAAAATATTAATATAGAAAAAATTTACATAAATTAAATTTTTATGAATATCATATCTCATTATCATAAACATGGTTTCACAAGGACAAAATGACTTTTCAATCCTTCATAATACCTTCAATGGCCCAAAGGAATTCAATTTTTTTATAATATAATTCCCCCTTTTAATGGAAGAAGGGGGAAACCCAAACATACATCATGACATAAGACAATCACACCCCAATGAAAATAGAGTAAAACCATAATGAAAACCTAGATCTACCCCTCCCTAGCATTTAATCTGAATCACTCTATCATTGCAAGAATAATTAGCAAGCTAGTGTATTGTTTCCAAGCACATGCCTGATCCGATGACTGATTCCATACCCTCTCATCAACTAATCCCAAAAAGCCTTGCTAAGATGAACTAATTACTCTGGAACCTCATATGGGGAATGTTCTAATAGGTCATGACTAGATGCACCAATATCCTATCATTATGATTAGATCATACAAACAAAAACACCTTCCACTAATCACTAACAAATTATGATACCTTCACTGGTCGTCAGAACCATCACGGGAAGAAAAAACCTCTGACGATGAAGCTGCTACCACACCATCCATTATTCAAAAATAGCAGCATTAAACCTCCAAACCAGGCCACATGACCATAAATTAGGAGATCACAACAATATAAATATTAAATGAAACAAAAAAACAATGATCTAATAAAATCAAAACAAAATCGACTTCCCACACATCACTACGATGAAGGAAGGTCACGCTGTGAACAAAACCAAGGCAACACCATAGCTCCTCACCACCATCAACCCCATTGGTGAAGACCAAAAAAATCACAGGAACATGCATCCAACACAGATCATGGATAAAACCCCCAAAACACTAAGAAATTCTGTCATAGGATCGTCTCTGCGCCGCTAAGAACAGATCGAACCCACAAACCCACTGTCATCACCCGATGTTCATCTAGTTTTCATCGCCTCAAAACCGGTCTTCTACTAATGTATCCACATACAACAACACCATAGATTCCTGGAGCATGAGAAACCTAGATTTTACATTGTAAGAAGGAGCCCAAGCCATGATCCTCACCACGGAGATGCGGTAAAGATGAAATTGCATCCAATCTGCAACGAGAGAAGGAAGGTGGTGATGGGGGAAACCCTAGCGCCATAGATCCCCTTACGGGCCCAGTATTTTCAATATTGAATCCATCATAATTGTTTGTAAATAAAATTTGACCTATCCTAATCATATCCCCACGTAGATTCAAACCCATTGCATTGTAAGACCTATTTTTGGGTACCTTGATACACTTAGTCTGGCACGAGACATCTTGTCGGAGTTGATACCCCAAGGAATATTTTTACTTGAACCACATCCACGTGTAGTATCCAAAAAGGAATGTATTACTAGAAAGAATCAAAAAATATCTACTTAGCAAAAATTCTAGGATGTTTCTTGTATACTTATCCTGGATGTCGATCTTTGGTCCATGTTCCCTAATGAAATTTTCATAAATATAGTTTCTAAAATTTCTTCTAAACATATTATGATACAAACTGTGAGGACCCCAACCATGGTTTCCCAGAGTCGATGACATAATTTTTTACTTTGGTATGATTAAAATGAATTGAATCTAGAAATCCCAATAATATTATTTTAATTGAAATCCCAAATACATACATCATTTTTACAGATTAACAAAAAATGAAGTACAATATATATTGTTCTTCGAAAACATCCATTTCTCTTAGATTATCCCTACAAGTCATTCATAAAATAACTCATTACAGACTAGGGTGAAATAAAACTTAGGAAATTGGTGGTATAATATGCTCAGTAAGTTTATGTAATATAATTGAAACATAAATAATAAGTGAGGTTGAATTACTAAAATTAAAAATTTTATTTAATCATAATCGTGATAATAATATGGAAGGAATAAATAATGACTAAATAATACCATAAAAAACATAACCATGTATATTATAATATTATAATAATAAAATTGAATATCAATTACTATTTTAATAATTAAGGAATACAAAAGGATGGATATCAAAATCATACTCTCATGGCCTCAAACAGGACACTATACAAGATGAGTAAAAACCAAGGCTATTTTGTCGCTTGAGACCAACTGGAGCATCGAGGGGATATAGAGGGATCACAGATCACTTAATAATTCCATTTCATTCCTCATATGAATGAGGATAAACGTGAACAAAATATACATATGAAATTTAATTAACAAATCACAATCTTTAAACATAATCACTAACCATTCTAAGTAAAATGTTGAATGTAATTAATATTATACATCCACAGTCTAAAAGATCATAAAAAATTTAATAAAACATGTCATATTATAAAAAAATAGATAAAACTCTATAAAACATAAAATTCAACATAGTTTTTAAATAGATGAAAATAATCAATTAAATCATCGATGAATTCTTGATATAAATACCATTCATTTAGGTTGCAAAGAAAATTTCTTTTGGGAAATTCATTTTTATTTGTCCTGATTGTTTGTATGAAACATGAAATGATCAAACAAATTTTTTTCTATAGAAATTTATTTATTTTATTAAAATAATTATTTCTTAAAATAGATTGTGTAGTTTAATCAAATATGTGAAAGATATTAAGATGTTCTCTTTAATTTGGATTGCATATCAAGAAATATTTAGAAGGGAACCTTATAAAACAAGTAATTACCTCAAAAAATATAAATTATTGGGAAATATGTGTTTGGAAAATATTAAAAAAAATATAGAAGAAGTAAACATAAATAAAGAATAATTAAATTTGGTTATTTACAGCGAAAGAATAATTCGATGAAAAAATGAAGGTTTGGGTATAATCCCTTGCCTTATGTCTGAATGTGCTCTTCACTTGACCATAACATCTTAGATTATCCAATTTATCCAATTAATTAATTAATTTATAACCTCTTATGTATTTTATTTATTATAATTTTATTGTTCTTAATGATGAGTTATAAAATATAATTTTATTTCATGGGAGTTTTCTTTTCCTTTGTTTTCATGATTTATATATTTTATATTTTTAGTGAAGTTCATGTAAAATGGTTATAATACTCTAGAATTTGAATTAATTAATATTAATTAAAAAAGAAAATTTGATTGGTATTATTTATAATTTTTCCTCCATATATGAGGATGAATCGTTAGTTAACATGTTAATAGTAAATGTTTAGATAAAATTTAGCAATTTTTTTAACGTAATGACATTATTTCATTCTATTTTTTACGATCACGTATATAAATTGGTCCTAGAAATATATATAAGATATAATTAATATTTTATAATCTTATTAGTCCAGAAAAATGGTTTCATTACTTGACTTGAAGGAGAAATTTATGAATGAAAGTTCATCGTCTATGAAGGTTGTAAATCAGAACCTCCCAGATGATGTGTTCGTTTTAAAAATTTAATGATAGAGAGGGTAAGTACATTGATAATGGATATTACACTAAACATATAATATTATAATATATATATAAATGATAATATATTCAATTTTATAATTAGTACTGTTTAGGTTAGGAGAGGATAAGAAAATTAAGTAAATTGAAATGCAATTAAATGGAAAAGGAAGAGGGATTACCTATTGAATTATACTAATAGAGAACCTCATTTATGGAAGGGGATTTCATCTTTTGGATAGACCATGATCTCCTTGATGTGGTAATTGAATAGGGGGGAGTGTGTTTGTATTATTTATACAAGATTAAAGTCTTATAAGAGTTAGGAGAAGAAGTGGTGAGGGTTTGTATTTATAGGTGAGGAGAGGGGCGATTTATCGTTATTTTTTTCATTATTTAATTATTTTTCTCAGGATAAGAAACACAGCTAATTTTTGTGACTAAATATAGGTTTAGTTTCATTTGATTTTGAACCATGGAATCTTATATCATACAATAATAATGAATAATTTATTTAGAAAATAATATATTTATACAATAAATTATAATATTTCAATATTCACTAAAAATTATAGTATTTCAAATAAAATTCCATAAATTCACCCTAAACATTTTAATACATGTATAATTAAAAAATTAACTCTATTTTATGAATTTTTTTCCTAAATATGAGAAATTAGATTCTTAATTAAAATCATTATTTATTCATAAAATATTGTTTTCAATTTATAACTTATTTCATAAAACATTCAAAAAATTACTAAGGTCACAAAAAATTATCATGAAATCATGATTCATAAAATTTTTAATTTATAAAGACATTTTAATAATAAAATTAAATTAAATAATTTTATTATTTATAAAAATATAATTAAATATCAATGACTTATAGAAATACAGACAAATAATTATTAATATTTAAATTATTCACTTACATATTCAATGATTTAATTATATCATAATTTCATTTAATGATGCCAAAATTTTATTTATATAATCATTAGTGAGGATATTATTCATTTATCAGATTTACTATTCATAAGGGTTATCTTACTATTCCAATGGTCAAGATACTATATCATTGGTATATATTCTTTAACTTAAAGAAATACCTATTATTTTATTCATTCATATTTTGTAATGTAATTAATATGTTTTATATGTTATCTATACTATATAAAAAAACATAGAATGTGAAATCTCATAGTTATAATTTTGAGCCATTTCACTGTACATTTTCAATTCATCAACTCCACAATGATTTCACATCATGAAACCAATGCACAATTTCAAAATGACCAGTAGATATATTTCACATAAACATTCCTAAAAATGATCCATTTCATTCTAGACTCTAAAATAAAATCTCATAATCATTTTATAAATTGATACCCAATTTCCATTAATTCCATAATAAATAAATCTATGAACTTTTGGTCATTTTACCCATAAAATTATCTACATCCTCAGAAGGCCCAAAACACACTCAACCCAAGAGGAAAGTCAAAAGAAATATAATATATACCTAAAAGATGGTAATTATATGTTAACATAAGAACTAACCATTTTTAAATGGGTAGGAACAACATTCTCGTGGGGAGGCAAGGTCTGGGTTTTGTAGAGATATGAGTCCACTAGTGGAAGATGGATAAAACTGCTTCACCTCAACCTATTACAAGGGGTGGTGAGTCTGAAATGGTAATGAATTTTACACCACATTATAGAGGTTATATTTTTCAAGATGTATGGTTTAAGTTTGATAAAGGTCTCCATGAACATTGTGGGATCCGCAATTCCACAGTGGATGATTTCTAAAAAATTTAAACGGTGAATTTGGCCATTGATAAATCATGGGGACTTAGTAATCTTAATAGAAATGCATGGGATAATTAATAAGGACTTTTTAATGAATTATTAAATCCCTTTTCAATAAAATAAATAATCAATCATCAACTACTGAATAATTTCTCACATATAGATTATTTAGAATGAAACAGGGGTGGAAGTAAAAATGTTCTTCTCTCTATGTCTGCTCTACTTCACATTACGTCTAGGGAGATCTATCCACTTCCTTGTTATTGTCTAAAGATGTGTTATATTGGTGACATTATCTTTAATTAAATTTTAAACAAACATTTTAGGTTACTGTTACTGTGTATCTTGATGTTATTCTAAGCCTATTTATCTGACATAAAATCGTGTTCCTTCATATCCCATTAAATTATTATTTTTTGGTCGAATATTGATTATAGGCGGTCCTAGAGGGTTCATATGAGTTGGAGATTTATTTGTGTTCTATCATGATATTTATACCATACATGATGATTTTATAGAGTTATTGTGTTTTTAATGGCTACCATTTCAATTCTTTTATGACTTTTTACTAATATGGGAGTACCACACGAAACATTTTTTACCATAAAATAGAATTTTGAGGTGTAAGTACTCTTAATCCAAGGTGTAATTATTTTTAGTGGAGAAGGTGATATTTGTGTAATAGTTGTTTATACACCATGAAAACTATGTCTAATGGAATGTATGACGAAAAGATATATTTTAGAGCATATACAGGGAATTTTACACCATTAATATAATTTCAATGCTTGTCTGAACCCTACTATTCAAAGTTACCTCCTCTAATTTTATAGAATAATCCAATCTATTATAGGTTACAAACAATCCCATCATTATATATTTTCCCTCTAGGTTCATGTGGTTAGTCATTAGTTGTCAATGATGTGTTATTACCCCTTTTTAATTTTCTCTCGCGTTCTTCTTTGGAGAGTTCATTATGGTGTTTTTGTTTCATAAGTTTTATGTATTAGGATGTGTTCTAATTTTGTTTGAAATTGTTTATGGTTATATTGGGATTCCCTATGTGGTTGAGGTTTTTATATTGATACCTTCAACACATTATGGTGTACTTAAGATTCAAAAATCTTTTTTAAGATAATATATCCACATTATATCCTTGTTAACTTGATATATGTCATGAATTAATGGTTTTGTTCCCCTTTGGTTGGATATTAAGTATTTGAGGAGTAATGTAAAAAATATATAAAATTGAAATTGATTGTTAGGGTAGATATGCTCAATGATTTACAATTTTGATATATTTTTATGTTGATATTATGCATTCTTTTTTCCAATACTAAAAATTTGTGATTTTGGGATCATCGTTTTCATTATAGATTATTGGTGCTCAAAAACTTGTTGTGTTATTTTCTAATCTCACACTGGATAAAAATCTACAAATTATATATTTGGATAAAAAAAAATTCCCGCATTCCATTTTTTTTGATAATTCCCATTGTAAATATATAATTAATGTGATAAATACCCAAAAAAGATGTGGAATATGAAATGTAATGTTATGGTGTGTTTTTTTATTTTTATGTTTCCTTTTTGGTTGGGTCTATCTTGTGGTGAGGGAGGTGTCTGCATTATTTTTATTACATTTGTTGTTATGATATAGTGGCATGATGGAATAGATGTCATGTGGGTAGTTGGGTGATGTGATTCATAGTGGTTTTAGTGAAAAATGGTTGTGGTTCACTTTAATTGTTGTGTGTAGTTGTTGGGACAAAAAATATATATTGTGAGTTATGGTTGTTGTGTACAGTGTTTTTAGTTTTGTGGAGGTAGTGATTATTGGTTTTTATACTGATATTGATTGGTTGATGTAGTATGATGATGATGGATAGTGTTTATCTATGTGTAAAAATTTTTGTGAGATGGGAAATAAGTTTTTGGTGTGGTTGTCTTAGCTACCTAGTTTGCCGAGGAATCAATAATGATGTTGGATGAATTGGAGAAATGAATTAGTTGATAAAATTAATAATAGAATTTTATATTCAAATACCAAGGAATATTTGTTGTGTAAAATATAGTTTTTTTTAATTAATGTAGATTTATGTGTCTTCGGTTATTGTTATGAGGTGTGATTAATGTTTTTCTTAATGTAGTTGTGTCAATTGATGTGGCATGTGATGTTATGATTTGGTTTACTCTTTTTTATCTGATTTGACCCTATATGATTTATAATTAATAATATCTATATATCAAGTAATTTAATATTATTTCAATATGCTACAAAAAAAATTTAATAACCCTTCTAATTCTAATTATTTATAGGATTTTGTGGTTTTCCCAAACATCTTGGATAGTGGTGATACAGATGTAAATTTACCTCCTCCCTACTGCTCTTCCTTTGTCAGCAATGGTGACCAAAATATCTTGATGATAGATGTGATGTTTTGGACTATAATTCCTGGGGTGAGATGTGAGGTAAGTATTTGATGCCACATGTGTTGGCGAGGGTTTGTGGTAGGGGAGGTAACAATATTAATTTAATTCCCATAATTAATACTTTACTACTCTAGTTATTGATGGGTCCGACTATCATGGACTATGTGTATTCTAGGGATATGTGTAATTATTTCTTTGGAGATTTTTGGTGAGATGAGATGTGATGTGGTGATTCTAGATGATAGCATGGGATGGTAGTCCTTGTGAAGGTGGGTAATTTGGGATGTGTCATAGAAAACATTATAGATGTGTTTTGAGATGTGATATTTTTTGAATGGAATGATGCATAAGATGTCAATGTTGTGATTCTAAAGTGTAATCCCATAGCTATGTGGAGATGGGGTTTGTTTCTTTATTATGATCTTGATCACTTATTTCTGTAATGAATATGAGACTTGGTGAGTGGGACATAGGGATTATACTATAGTTGACATGTTTAGGTACTACAAGATTATATAATTTTTCCATGATCATTTTGGAATTCTCTTTTTGCATATGAATTTGAGACCTTGGGAATGATCCTACTAAGTAAACATGTATAATAACAAATCATGTATGAATATTTTTTATGTTTCATGGGGATCAGGATGAACATTTATAACATTATATGGTGCTAATTTTCAAGACTCATCCCATAGGGCCCATGTCGTGAATACACCAAGCCCTCCACTAATAGGCTTAGGGCTGGAAACAAGTCCAGAGTAGTAATATCACAAAAAATAGGTAATTTGGCCAATAACCTCTACACATGAACATAACTCCATGATAAGGGAGATGGAAAGTAAAAACACAATGAAAGGAATAGAAAACATACTACCATAACTCAACAATGGAGTGCAACAAATGGAAATGAAGTAAAGTAAAACTATGATAGAATACAAGCCCACAAATGAATGAAGACCACAATGTGCATCCACTTAAATAGGGTTCTGAAGCTACTGTAGAGATCCACCGAAAACTCATTAGGTCATCTGTTCTCATAAGGAACCATCCTATCCTGCTCCAAGTCCTTCTCATCCTAGTAATCTGTCAAAGCATTTGGCACTTGTACAAGACTTGAAAAATGGAAAAAAATATCTCTTAGGGGGTGAGTAAAATAATACTCAATAGGAAACCTCGAGACCACAAATGAAAATAATAAAATAATTAAAATTTGTCTCTACATAGGAATACACTCATAAATACACCAAGGATATCGAGATACACTAATAAACAACCACAAATAATTAGTAGGTATTTCAAAATAAATCATTAACAACATGATTCTACTAAAAGCATGCTCATTCTGGGATTCCCACCCCTCCTTCCTAGTTGTCATCTAGGACTCTTTCTAGGGGTTCGGATGAACATGGATCCCACCAAACGAAAAAATTCTGGTCAATGGTCATGAAATATAGAGAGGGGATTCAAAAGAATACCACGAAGCCAAATCTGTATTACCTCACACCGTAAGGGCTTCTCTGAGAATACAATGAACCCTACGATGCGGCTCATAACATAGGGTATTCTGAAGAATAATGTGAACCCTATGATACATCCCCCTAGATGGAGGATTGATGAACTGGACTTAGAGGTTGCATCAATACCATAGAACCTCCATCCAGGGTGACAAAGTACCACTCCAGTCAGATGGTGGATTTAAAACACCATCTGGGACTCATCCCTTGAGGGGATTTATATGAAATGCCACACCAATCCTTTGATGGGATAAAAAAAGGGACAATCATCACCTATATTGGTCCTTAATAACATACAAACTAACCATCTAAAAAGGACTTCCTCATTGTGAAGTTCATGAATCAAAAAATTTCTCATCAATTAGGCTTACATTTAAATGTTATGGATTTATTTTTGCAAAAATGGGTTTGTTTGGTATGGGTCTGATCCGACATGGTTTGACCAACTAAACCTAAATCGGGTTATGAACTAAGTATCCAGGACATACATGATCCACCATGTAGGTCGGGGTTGCAAGGCCCATCCCACTACCAGCCCGACCCTTCCCACTCTGAGTGGGTCGGTTCTTCCACCCTGGATGAAGCCACCCGCCACATCCCTAGGTGTCACGCGGCCGTCACAACCAGCCAATATTTCCAAAAGCACCATATGAGCAGAACCGCATGTCTAGCTCCTCCCATTGCAGCATGGAGTAACCACTCCCCGATAGTGTGACACTTCCAACCATGCTCTTGTTGTCCTTTTTTTTATCTGAAAGTGGTTCTGGGATCCTCAAGTCACGTTCATCATCAACTAAGGTTTGAATCCTCATTGTGACCCCCATAGTGCAATTTAGTTCAAGTGACAGTATCTCCCACACCACCTCAATCTGTTCAAAATCTTCATTTTCACACCTCTATCTTGTTGTGTCCATTCCAGATCAAATATGTTGGATCGTTGCACGAAACAATGAATTTTCAACGATCGATAATTCATCAACCCATGAAAAAAATTAAGAATTTGGTGGATAAAAGCACAATAATCATATCGAGGATCAGTCCTCACCTATTTTTTCATTCGAGCCGATATCATATCCATTAAAACGATCATGAAAATGATGAAAAAACCCAAAATCAATCAAAAGACTGTCAATCCCCAATAAACCCTTCAAGGTGAATTCCATCCCACCACAATATGCATGATCCATGAATCAATCATGTAATCGATGGATTCCAATTCAACATAGGAATTCAGGGACAGGGAAAATATGGAATAAAAATAACAACCCCTACCTAGAGGTATTTCGATTTATTTTTGTGGAATATGTTTTCATCATCGTCATTAATTGATCATTGATCTTGGATTCCTTGGATCTACCTCTCCTCCCATCCAAGAATCGTTCTTCATTCACCAAATACGTTCGTGTCTATTATCGAGAGAGCCTGTCAACATTGTCTTAGAGAATAAATATGGTTATGGAAAATAACCTCAAATTCTAATAAATTTCCCACTACAAGAAGGATTCACACAGCGTCAATTAAGTATTTTAATTTGAAATATTTAATTGAATCTAATGTCATTAATTTAACTTTTTCATCTGACCTGCAGCAGATGAGGTTAGGCCCAACCGATATAAAATTTGACATTTTGGATGCAATAGTACCATTAGATATATGATATGGGAAATTGTAGAGAAATTATTCCTCTTTTTCCAGAAAACTGCTCACGTGCACTATTTAAAAACATCCCATTTTTCGTCAGATCGTTCAGGGCACATCAGGACTCAGAATCACACGTTGTCTCAACAACTAGTCTCATAAGATTCCTAAAAAGTTTATAAAAATAGAACTATGAAAATATGATCTATTACATTCTCTAAAACTTAAAGATTTATGTATATGATATCCAATCAAGGTCTACTCAAACAAATGGTGAAAGTATCGAGCAAAAATTTGAGCCTCCTCGTCTAATGTGCTTCTCTTAAGATCCAATAGCTAAATCCAGACTGGCACCAGGGGAAAAGATCATCCATAATGTATCCTAGATCTTCATTAGGTATTTAACTCAAGACACTCCAACTTCTATGTACTCCTCATCCATGATTATGACATAGAAAGGTTTATGCACGAATCTCCTCATTTGAGACACGTGGAAGACGAAGTGTACCTTTTCCCACTTAAGAGTGAATCCATGAAGTTTTCTACCTTCCTAACTCAATGAAAAACCTAAAAGAGGGTATATTAAGCTTTGAGATATATTTTCACCTGGAAAATTTTTTATCTCTTGTTCACATGAGAGTCGTTGGACGAAAAGGACTCTTTCCTCAAAATCTGAAGGTCTCCACCATCTAACAGTACAAAACGTCATACAAACCTGTGCATACATCATCTTATCCTAGATGACCTAAACATTATCTGCAAACACCTTCTATAAAACCTTCCACAATGGGATGTAAGTAGATCCTCACGATATGAAATATTTAACAATGAAACTTGACAAAGTCAAACTATCTCTTACCCTTAGAGGAATCTCATTCCCCCTAATAAACACTACCCATGGGTATTTAGGAATTGGGTCGACTCAGTGATTAAGACCATACTTACCCACATAGAATCTTTTATCCTAGATGTATGTGGAAAAACTAGCATGATGTCCATCAATATCCCTTCCCACTTCATTCCTAGTACCCCAAGAATGACAAGGAAAAACCCATGAAACTCATTCAAACAAGATTACATCTTTCATCTAAACATGTAATCCTGACATCAACCTATTCTTTCACCCCTGATCTCTGCCTTGAAACCCACATTCAGACACCATTGCATCTCACCATACTAGGATTCACTACTACAACTGTGCATTTTCTGAAAAAAAAAGATGTTCTACCCAACTTTAGAATGTCCATCAAGGTTATTCTATATAGAAAAATGCGCACGTAGTGAATTAATGTTAGTATAATAAATTTGTTTCTACTTGACTTATTTATGATTAGATGGGTAAATTCCAATTGATGTATATTAGATCCCCCTCCCTATCCAGGGAGGATTTTTGCATCGTAGATAAATGCTCTGATTCAGCACTCAACAACTCCAAGATGAATTTTCTACTAAGATAATCTACTAACAAGATCACATTATTAAGATTATAGACAATCTCAAAGTCATAATCATGGAAGAACTTTATCCACCACCTCTATCTCATGTTCTTGTCCTTCTGATAAAAGATATATATGAGACTTTTGTGGTTAGAGTAGATGTTGAACTACTCTACCACCAATTAATTCCTCCACAAATTCAGTACGAAGGCCACTCCCGATAACTCTAGATCATGGTTATCATAATTATTCTCATGTTTCCTTAGAAATAAAGATCCATAAGTAATTGTTTTTCCCCTGAATCAAGATACATCCCAGTCTAACCTATGATGAATCACATAACACTACGTACCCCATGCCCTACTCTGGATGTCTCAAGATGGGGGTGCTCATCAACCTCTTCCTCAGATCTTGGAAACTCTACTAACACTTATCCATCAACATGTATGGTTTTACATTCTTTTTCAAATCCATCAACAGTGCTTCTACCTTGTAAAACATTGGAAAAAACCTCTAATAGTACCCATCCCAAAAAAACATTTCTCCTCGATCACACTCATTGGTGGCTCCCAAGAAAGAACAACCTCAATCATTGTTGGATCTACTACAACTCCAAACACTAAAATGGTATTCCCCAGAATGTGGACCTCCCAAATCAAGAACTAACACATTGAGAGCATCCCATAAAGATGGTTCTCTATGAGTGTATCTAAGACTATCGTTACATGTATTGTCAGCTCATCATCAGCTATCAAGTAAACCAAAATGTCATTAATGAATATCAGAATGAGGAAATCAAGGTATGGTTAGTGGATATTGTTCATGATTCCTATGAACACAACTAAGGTGTTAGTCCCACCAAACTACATTTTCCAATACTCTTATAGACCATACTAACATCGGATGTTTGTCTTCGATAAATCCTCACCTTGTACACAATGATGATGATAGAGAGATCTGAGTTCTATCTTCAGGGATCCACATATCTCCAATACGTTGACTGAAGGGGGTTTTCAATTCTATGTAGTGGATACATATTCTATATGGTCTCCTAATTTAGGCATCATTAATCTACACATTGTCTCAGACTCTCGTCTACTTTATGGAAAACAAAACAGGGGCTACCCAGGCTGAGGAAATCGGCCTCACGAAGCACTTACTCCGCTAATCCTCAAGTAGTAACCCTAACTCATTAAGCTCCATAGGAGTCGTAGGTTATGCTAGTGTAGATATTGGTGTTTTCCTAGTGTACATATTCAATGCATTAGTGAACCTACCTATTGGGAGGTAATCTAAAAACATCTTTGGGAAAGACATCTGCATACTCCAACACCACGACCTAAAAAAGAGAAATCCCATAGACCACTACCCCATGGGTGAGACTAGCTATAATTTGAGTTATAGGTTTAACCATACATAGAGTGAGTCCATTTTTTGATACCTAGGTAGCCATTTCATTAAGGAGTAAAACGATGATACACCACTGTGAACCCATCACATTATTTTCCTAAAACAATAAATATGATCATGAACTGAGGATAACAAGATCATGATATGAATCAATTAGTAAGGCCTTGACGTCACTACCAAGAGATCCATATCACAGATCTCACCTATAAGATTAATTTCCCAATGTTTGAAAAAGTATGTGATCTATAATTATTTTCCAGTGGGGGTATCAGAGCATGAGGATCAAGTCCACGGGCCAACCGGAATGTCTGATCCCTAAGAAAGGTTTATGGAAAGAATGGGATTATTAGAACCTATGTTTATCAATATGGAATCTATGATAGAACAAACACAGACCACACCAGAAAATAAATCATTGAGCTTTTGGGTGATATTCCTCAACCACACACATTTCTCCCCTACTATATCCTTCATCTCCATATGTTTGGTATGTAACACTTAGGGATGGTGGTAAAACCATGTTGAAATGTCTACCACCTCTTATTTCCCTCACAGCTCCACTACCACATCTGCTACCCTATGGTTAAATCTAATCATACTTGACCATTGATGTATATAACTTTTTGATTTTCTCCAGTGAGGGATTTTCCAATAAAAGGTTTTCCCTAGCACCTTAGAATTAGTAGGAATGCACATAGGTGAAATAATATCTCAGACGTCCCAATGTAAAACTTGATTGAATGTCCAAGCCCTGAAGCATTAGTCGTGTATCATATGCATCGAGAACATGATATAGTATATATACCTAAATGAATACCCAGATACCAATAGGTCTTCCATTTGAGTTGTAGAAGATTTTGGACTGGCATGGCTCTTATACAATAAGGTGATAAATCCTCTATAAAAAGGCTCTAAAAATTTACCCATGAAAGAGTCACTTTATTGTAAAAACCTATAACCAAACCCCATCATAACTCTACTCAGAAACTTGGAAGGCTTGCTACCAGGACCACCAATGATTTGCATGTGTCTTGACTAGGTGAAAAACTCTGTCACCACCACAATTCCGTCGTGATCTGCATGTCTGTCGGGATCGCCTCAGAGCCTAAGGGGTCTCTACTAGAGAAAATCATGAAGCATGATCAGTATGTGAATCTTATATTCTCATATTACATGTATTATATACTATTTGAAGTTGCTTATATGTCCGTTGCACCAGCTAAACGTTCTATTTACTATAAAAATACATGTTCTGATGTATCATCACTCTGTGGATTGTCCCCAAGATCATGTGGTGGAATCCTGGCTGGATGACTTTGTGGTGGCATCTTGAAGAAAAAAAAGATTCCCAAAAAAAATTCATTATATCTGGAGTGCTAACTCAAGAAGGAAATGGAAATCCCAACCAATTCTTATATGATTTATGACCAATTAATTTCCCTACAAATAGATTTTTCATGTATCCATTTGGAAGGATGACGTCCAGAGTCCTAGTGTAAGGATACATCAGATTTCTTAACAACACTAGAGTCCTAAACATGTAATCTAAATAGGAAACACATAACATTGTTTCCAAAACCAATCTCATAGAATCTTGGTCCAATTGTGGAATCAAACAAAGCTCTTATACCACATTTTCATGACCCATCCCCTAGGGACCATGTTTTGACAACCCCAATCCCACCATCGATATGCTCGGGGGTTGCGACTCGCACTGAGTAGTAATAACCCAAAAATGGAGGAATTTTCCTATGAACCTGTACAAACACACAACTCTAATACAATGGTTCTATAATGTATAAACACTATATAATGTAAAGGAAGAATACTACCACAACCGAAAAATGGAATAAAGCATATGGTAAAGCTGATAAGTACAATGGATCTAGAATACATGCCCATAAAACAAAGACTACATCAATGTACATCCTGCAAACAAGGGTTCTAAAGCTATTGTTGAAAGCCATTGGAAAGACCTCAGCACATTTGATCTCACAAGACATCGTCCGGTTGTTGTCCTGGTCCTGCTCCACCTAGGATTCCATCAATGTGTCAGGTGTCTACACAATAGATAAAACATTCAAGAAATTCATGGGGATGGGTGAGTAAAACAATAAATATTAGGAGACCCTGAAACCAAAAATGAAAAACACAAAGGAATTCATAATCATCTCTACATAGGTGTATTCCCATTCATAAACCATGGATATCCATATACACTCAAAAATAGCCACAATGAAATAGAAGCTATGTCACATACAATCATTAGTCACATGATTCAGCTCAGATAATGATCATTCTGGGATTCCCACTACATATCTGATATGTGATATGAATCTCTCACAAGAGGTCTCCAAGAACATGGTCCTCGCTATAAGAGAAAATGCAGGTTAAAGGTCATGAAATATAGATTGAGGATTATGAAAAATATAGCGAACCCAAATCTATATTATCTCACTCCATAAGGGAATCACTAAGAATACCACAAACCCTGTGATGCAACTCATAATTTAATGGATTCATAAGAATATCACGAACCCTACAATATATCCCACAAGATGTAGGATTAATTACATTCACATCGAGGTAAATTCAATATCCAATGAACACCGTCAGGGGTGATAGTGTATCACTCCAGTCCCAAGGAGGATTTATAACCCTATCAGAGAATCATCTCTCAAGGGAATTTCTATGAAATATAGAACCAAATTATATAGGGAATAACCAAGGGGATACTCCACTCCCATATTGTTCCTTACTAATAGCACAAATAGCCATACCAAAAGAACCACCTCATCGGGAGCGTCCCAACACCAAAAATTGCCCATCAATCGGGCTTATAGTTTGAATGATATGTCTTTTTTTGGTAAAAAGGGGATGGTTGGTTTTGAGTCCGGTCCAACTCGGCCGGACCGCCAATACCCAAACTAGGTCCCACCCAACCCACCGAGTCCAAACCGATCTGACATTTCAGCCTCAACTAATGGGTCCGGCCTGCCATGACTGGGCTGGTTCTTCCGCCACAAATACGGAAACCCACTGCATCCCTCTGTGTCACGAGTTTTCCTCGACCAGCCACTATTTTTGAATGTTCCCCATAGCCTAAGACATGGGTCCATATCCTCCTAATACCACATGATTTCGTGGATCTTACAACGTGGTAACTACCACATCCACTAAACCAGCACGCGACCACTAGTGATGGCGAGACCTTACACGTGCCCCCAGATGCACTCTGGGTGTCTGTTCATCAATGTAGAAGAGGTTATTCCATACTCAATCACCATTCCTCATCACCTAGAATTCAAACCCTCATTGGGATCAACTATAGTGAAATTTCATTCGAGTTACAATATTTCAGGCACCTCCTTTATCCTTTCGCCACAGTCATCGCTACACCTCCAAATTGTCATGTTAGTTCCAGAACCAATACTTTCAATCATTGCACCAACAAACACTTTCGCAATTATCATTCATTTTTTAACCTATGAAAAATTCCAAGAACATGAGGGAGAAAAGAAAAACAAGAAACCCACGGATCGATCCTCATATTCTTGTTCCTTCCATCCTCGATCTGATTAATTAAAAGGACCGTGAAAATGATGAAAAACAATAAATAAATCAATATATCATGAATCCCTAATAAACCCTGCAAGGTGAAGCCCATCCAGCAATAATACGCACAATCTATGAATCGATCAGTTTGTGGATTTCTTCACATTCTTCATAAGAATAATAGGTTTGGGAATGGGTCTAATTGGAATAAATAACCCTACCTTATGTTCTTTTGATAGATCCTTGATGAAAAGTATTATGTTATATCCAATATTAGGTCCTCGTTCCCTGATTCAAGAGATACACCACTCTTCTAATCAAATATCTATTATCGATTCTTCAAATCCATTGTTGATTTTCATCGATAGAGTCTCTCCACATTTTATTCGAGAATTACTATGGTTATGGAAATAACCCTTAAATTTAAAAAAATGCCCCAATAAAATAAATATACAACCTACTTAAAAAAAATATTTAAAATATTTTGAGGATGGTAACTTCTAAAATTTCTCTTTTTCCTCTAACCCACACAGGACGATGTAAGGCCCTACTAAAAGCCATGTAAATGATCTAGATGAAATAGTTCCCTAAAAATTTTGATATGGGCCAACATTAATCATTATTCCACTATTTCAGTAAAAAATCTCACACACTCTATTTAAAAGAATAACATTTTTTGTTGGATCGTTACGGGAACATCAGGCCTTTGAATCGCACAATGTCTCAATTCCTGGTATAGAAATTTTTCAAATAAATTTCTGAAAATTTAATCGAAAAAATATAATTCATTAAACTACTATTGAGTCTATTCTATAAAAACTCTTTTAAGTATTATACTATTGTTTTCATATTTTTATCTTTTCACATTGATAATTTACATTGGGATTGTTTTGGGTTTATTTATATAATTTCCATTTGTTTTTCTTGTTCATTCATCCAATATGTCAATCTTATTTTATTATATATGGTAATTTCTATAATATAAGAAAATTATATACTCTAGGATCATAACAATGACATGAGGAATAATAGAGTCAGGACTTGGGGGTAGTTATTTATCTTCTTTCATCAACAGTCAAGGAGGGGTATCATTACATTGAGGTTTCTAGATAGAGTGGTATCAATGTATTTGGTAAATATATAGGATAGAGATTGGAGTTTGGAATGGTGAATATTCGTTGGGTTTTTAATGTAATAGTTTCAATGGATATTGGATTATGACATGGGTTTGGGATTCCATCAATTTAATGAGATTTTATCCACCCTGATATGGTGCATCGAGACTAATCATATTGAAGAGTGAAATGATGTGGTCCTATTGTAATGGTTGATTCCAAGGAGTGGTTAATTTATTATGATTGATTTTATTACTATTGTAATTTGTAAATTGAGAATCTTTAACGAATTACTATAATTAATAAATTAATACTATGATAAAATTTCATGGTACCTTTATAATGTATTCTTGTTACATTTCATGAATGAATCATCGTCATCATCTAAAGGTATATCTAGTATTTTTGGTTCGACATTATGACCATATTCACGATCAAATTATTGACTGGACATGGGAGGATGTGGTTTCATAAAGGTATTTTCAACCCTTTTAGTGGAAGGATTTGTCAATATATGAGGGGTGCACCTCATATTTGTAGAAGGAGAATTGTTTGGATAATATCGAGACTATTTTGGTCTGATAAAATCATGGGTGTTGTTTTGGGTTTAGTTGAATGATATTCAGTTAGGGGGAGAATAATTCTAGTGGTGGCCACTATTTCTTTGTGATAATATGGCTGAATATGTTGTGTGGGTTTACAATTGGAGCGAGTTCTTGGTGGAGATATTGTAAATTTTGAAATTTTTTAAAAGCAATAATAGACTATATATTTTCATAATAGGATCCTAGGTGTCTGGGATAATTTTATTCGGTTCAAGGACCCTTTTCTCCTTTCCCAATAAGTTTTTTCAAATAAATTTTTGAGATACGAAATTCAAGAAATGATGTCACTAAATTTACACTCCATATGTGTCTACATGTTTAAAAGGATATTTTGGTTATTATGTTGATTAAGTATATATGATTTGATCCTTGAGAGTGTGTTCATCAAGGAAACCAAAATGTGTAGATATTATAGTAGTATTTCATTTATGTTTAGGCAATCAAGGGTTTAATTTGTGGGTAAATAACCATGGAAGTTCCATTAACATCATTCATGGGAAGTTTGTTTAAGAGAACCTTGTGGGGGATTACAATTTTCATTATATATTTTTGGGGATAGGGTCACCATGTAGCTCACTGTTTAACCATTCAAGGAGGTCAAATTTAAAAGTGTTTCTAGTCCACTTTATGTATGAAGAAACAATTACATATGAGGCGGTTTCAAGGACCGGGACCACAAGGTCTTCTTCCACAACTAAGTGAGAATTTTATTAATATAGGGTATACTTGTGATGGTACCCATATATATTTACATAGTCTAGAGAGTGATCATGGAGTTTGACATAATGTTTGTAGTTGAGTTGGGTGTTGGAAAATTCACATGTTATATGTGGTAGAGAAAACATATCTAAGAGTTTCATGAGGTATGATTAGTTTTTCTCTATAATTTTTTATTCCTTGATTGATTTATTATCGACATACTCACTTTTTTATAAAACATTGTTCATTTATTTTAGAATGGATGTGGAGTGAATTCCAGTTCACCTATTGTTATATGTGACATAGGGAAGTAAGGATACCTTTATTCATATGTGTTTGGGAAGTATGATGTCGTCGGGGGTGTCACCAATCCATAAGAGAATTCTTCTTACTATAACTATAACCACAAATTTCTATTTGTGTAATGGATTTCCTATTTTAAATGTGTGCAATCATAGAATATTAACAGATGATATTTTCTCTAATGTATATTTCAAGTGAGTGGTTTTCTACTATGAGGGGGGTTATCGGTTGGGTGGAAGGAAGGAAGATCCTCTTTTATGTTATTCGGTGGATAAATTATTGGACAATCAAGGAAGTGATGTTCCTAGAGCTATGGGTGAGTTCTTGGAGGATTTCCTAATGGTGTTCAAGAACCCACCCTTAACAAGACATTTGGTATTAGATTGAGTTTTAACCGGGTGCATCCCTGATGTTGATGGATTCTAATCAAAATTTACAAAATAATTTTCATGTGTTTTGGTTTTATGTGGATGATCTAATATAGATAATTTTTATTTGACCTAGTCTGTTTCCATGGGGTTCCCCATTGATGTTCTCCAGGAAGGTGGAATACTATCTATGTTATTGTATAGATTACTAGAGGATAAATAAATTAATAAACCGCACTATTACCTACTTATGATTATTGATGATCTATTTGACTAGTATAGAGGATATGGTAGGCCATTCAAGATCAATCAGTAGTTTGGATGTCACCAGTTGATGGTGAAAGATGAGGATATACACACTACAATAGTGAAGTGTAAGTATGTGGTACTTTGGTTTCTATTAATTCCAATAATTGTTAAAAATGAACCAAATGTCTTCATGGGACATATGAACACTTTATTATGTGAATTAAAATACATTTCAAAATGATTTTAATGACTGATATCTTAATCTACAAGAAGATATTGGATGAGAATATCGATCATTGAGGCACTATTTTGTTGGTCCTGCGACACCACCTACTCTATGGAAAGCCATTCAAGTGTTATATATTGATGTTTAGGGTATATTTTAATGGAAATGTGGTGTATCGTAATTTTGTGGAATCAAAACCATCAATTTTCAGTGTTTTTTTTTGAGTGGAACCATGAACATGGATGAGGTTCAAAATTTAATTGGATTTATTGGATATTATTTTTTCATCATAATTTATCTCAAGATGAATCTCCACTAACGACATAAATTAGGAAGGAATAGAATTGTTTGGGAATGATCAATGCTAGGTAGTTCTTTTCTTCATAATTTAGTGGTTGTTCAGTTCTCCAGTGATATAGTTTACAAGGGAGCATATGTTTTTCAATGTTATCTATAAACCATTCCATATAGGCTAGAAATAAATGTTTATTTTGTTGAGATAGGTGATCTTATATGGCTATAGGTAGTTACACAAACTTTACTGAAACTATTTCACCTATGATTAAGAGATAGAATGATTTTTTATTAATGTTATGGGGTGATAACCACATTAGTATAAATATTGTGGTTTTCACATACCAAAAGATCCACATGTATATATTTGGATAGTTTTATTTTAATATAATATTTAAAATGTTTATGAATGTTATGCATGATCACCATTTTGAAATATCTTAAACCATAGATATGATTAGTGTTTATCTTGAATTTGTCTATAAGCTCCAAGGGTAGGTGGTTTGGGAGTCTACAGAAGTTTGGAAAGAGTTAGAGGAGTTTTCAGTGATTCATGATTACATCAAAGAGAGTTGAATCTATTATTTTCATTACCATGAGACAGTGGAGGCATCCTTGATGTGGCAGGTGGAGGAGTCTTAGAAGCAATACATAAAGGAAGTGGTGATGAATGACTGCAGTGACCGTAATGATGCCTTAAATGAATGCTTAGAGGATAGTCTGGGCATGGTATTGTTTTATGGTTGCTTGTTTATTCCATTGGAATTGTGTGATGACCTATTAGTTTTATATCCCACACTCGACGGTTCATCATTGTGTTACCAACTTGTATTTTGGTTTTAGGGGGTATCTATTCTCTTCAGGGATGAAAGGGTCAATGGAAGACATCATGGAAAACTGTCTTGTTTGTTAATACAAGAATGCAGGACATCATGTTTTACGAGGCCTATTGAAGTCTATTGATTGTCTATGGTGAAATTGAAAGACATATTGAAGGATTTCATCAACGGGATACCACAGGATTAGTGAGGTTATGATTCTATTTGGGTGATAATGGGCCAACTAATAATGTTATCACATTTTATGGTGATCTATGAGTCAAGTAACATAGATTCCTTGGAAAGGATGTAAGTAGATAATGATTTTATGAATTATGTGTTATAGGTAACCATTATTACCTATAAGCTTCCTCATTATATTTTCCAATCCATTTTGGGAATTAAGTATTTGTTTTTTCCTTGTTGTGATTTAATACTAATTTACACCCTCAAATGGATTGGATGATATAGAGGAAAATGCAAACACAAGAGGATATATTATGAACATTCTTCTTAGACATTTTTGGATCATGGGTCAAGCACTATACTCTAGTCTAGTTTCAATAAAATATTCCTAATCACTTATCCACAAGAATAACCTCATTTGATTTGTTGTGTGGGAGGCCATTTCATTCTCTATTATGTTAGGCAAGGGTTTGAGGGTCACCAGATACATATTATGTCACAGTGAAGAGAATGTAACATCCAATAAATTGATATAATAAATCATTTTCTTCTTTATTATTATTCATGAATTAGATATTTATATTCTTTATAAATTAATGAAGGGATTCTATTATTAAAATCCCTACTTATAAAGCTTTATTTAAAATTTTAATTTCTATATTAGGTAATTTTAATTTTATAAAATGAAATTTATGTTTTAACTCATCATATAAATATTAAGATCAGGTGAAATTTTTTTATATATCCTAAAATACTGATTTTTGAACTGAATAGTGAAAAGTACCCAATGATATAAAACTCTCAGTTCTTTTCAATAAATTATGTAATTTAAAATTCCCATTATCTATTTAATTTAAATTCATGTAGCATAATTATTATTTTATTATATTTAATCTAATTGTTTATATTTTTACCACTATTACATTAAATTTTAATATAAAATTATATTTCGGTTTAAAACACAATTTTCTAAAAACCTTTTTTATGTAAATATTGTTTATCTATTCTAATTAACATAAAACCCCTAAAAATGAATGATTTCATTGAAATTTCTTAATATTAAAGATATAAATATTAATTTAAATTTATATAATGATGACTACCCCTTATCGATTAAATAAAAAATCATATTATTCTTGAAAAATATATTTAATGAAACCTTATTTTTTTGTCATGTCTATAGGTTAAATTTTAAATTAAAATTTTCCACATCAGTGAATTTGATATTTTTAAAAATGGATTTTAAATTTATAATCAGTATATTTCATATTATATAATACGGAAATATTAATTATTGTTACAAAAATTAATTTTGAAAACAATAAAAATATTTTACAATAGTTAACATTAAAAATATTTTACTGGGAGAAAATTTTTAAATTAAAATAATAAGGGATAAATGTAACTAAAATTTTTATAAATAATGTTTTATGGTCATATTTATACCTTATCTGATGTAATTATTTATTAGTTTATCAATTTTTACCGTTTTAGCATATGTAAAACATGGGTAATACTTTTGGTTTTAAAAACTTCCATGTTTGTGTGCTCCTCATCTTATTAAAGGCCACACACTCTCCTAAACTCTTAAAAAATTCAGAACCTTTTGGATTGTCCAATATCAAGAGAAATAAATTCCCTAAATAAATTACTAGGTCTTAAAGGCCTTTGTTTTCAGAAATCAAATCTATAAATGTTTTTTTGATAATCTTAAATATTTTATCTAAAAAAAGGGTACCATTTTTAATAGATAATTTTTGTTTTTTCCTTCTATGATGAAGATAAAATTTTATTAAATGGTGGCAATATTTTAAAACAAGTATATAAAATATAATGGGGTTTTATTATGTTAATGTAATAACCTAAATCAAACTCTTATTCTAGAAAATTGAAAATGAAACTATCATTCCTGTGTACAGATGCGACCACCTCACAAACTAATGTAGTTTGTTTTCAATTACTGCCAGCCACAAAGAGTTATAATGATGGTATTAATTTTTATGTGTGTCAATAATGAACTAATTGTAATTATAAGATAAAAATATATCTTTTAATTTTTATCTTCTTATTCATTGAAATATGATAATGTCTTTCATCCATAAGTGTGCACCACCCCTTCCATGCAGCGATGTTATTATTTTTTTCATCAAAAAATATCAATTTTTTTATTTTTAATTATATTTTATGAAATAATATGATAATTGTGATATAATTATATTTCATAAATGAAACATTTACACTTACCTACTTTACAAAATGATCATTGAAAATTAAAACATCACTCATCTGTAAGTATTACCCTCCAACTGTTGATCATAACATAATTCATTTATATTAATCATTATCCATTATTTTATTTAAAAATATAACTGATTTTTAAATATGAAAAATATTTCTTGGTAATTATTATATATATTATATAATAATAAACTCTGTTTCCATAGTCAACCTACTGAATTCGATATTGACATAAAAGCTGACTACTGTCAAAACATACATACTGAACTTAAATGGTCTAAAAATTCAATATAGAATTGTAATAGATAAAATAAAATTGAATAAAAAACATAAAAACTCAGATTAATAAAGATAATAGTTAACATATATTTATTATTAATGATCATAAATAGAAAATGAGATGAGTTAGTGTTGATATAAGAGACACTTATACTAAAAACATCATTCAAAAAATAACAACAAATTTATATCTAAATTTATCCCATCCATTTCAATAAATTTAAAAATGTATTATGAAATTATTTTTACAGATTAATGTTTATAAATGATATATTATAACTCAATTTAAATTATTTAAATGGTTTTAATAGGGAATATTTTTATTATTAATCTTACCATTCATTACCAATGTCAATGATAATTTTCTATTTCGACATATACTACATAAAAAACATTTCCAACCACCAGAACCATTATTTAATTTTTGGATTCCCTTCAAAAATATTATGTTTTATTAAAATAAAAAACCAAATTAAATTTGTAATCTTATTTTGTAACTAAAAATTATAATTTTTTTAAAATAGGTATTTTTATATTAGAAATGGTTTTACATACAGTTTTAAATTATTTTTTCAGTTGTTTTGTAAGAAAAATGTTAAATAATTTTACGTTTTTTATATTATATGGAATTTTACAATTATAAATGAGAAATAAGTGAGATAATATATCTTTTAGGATGTGTTTATCCCTGTTATAGCTCATGATTAATTGGTCACCCCGATATAGATTATACGATGTGTGAAACTAGAAAACAATGCAATGAATTGGGTAGTATTCCTATTTATAATATGAATAACGGTTAGAGTTAGTAGATGGTTTCACATTAGAAATAAACTAGTATCAAATTATTTGTAATGTGGGTTTAATATGTAATCAGAATATTATTTCATCTGTTTCTAAAAATGAGTTTCTATTTTTCATGTTATAGGTTGAAAGGATTCCATTAGAAAAGATGATTTTTTTATTTTCACGTGGAAAAGATTTATTTCGTTAACATAAGGAAAATTGAGATATAGGTGTGAATTTCATTGAATTTATTCTTTTCAACTAAACAAATATATTATATAGTGATATTTACCTTTAATAACCTATTTATTCTCATAAACCATTTTAAAAATGCTTTCCATAGGGTCTATGGATGGGTAATGGAAAATAAGATGTCATGAAGAAATCCATTATGATTCATATTGGATAAGAAAAATGTTTTATTGTAAAACATTTATATTATGCTGAATCATATATTCATTAGTAGTTTCAAAATACTAATATATGATTTTATTTTGTATGTGTTAAGATTTAATTCTATAAAACACAAAAGATTAGAAGATCTTAAAATATTAGAATATGAATTCATGACATAAAACTCAAGATTATTTAATTTCTATGGAAATTTCCAAATACATAGTATAAAAGGAGGTTTTTATAACTTTGGTGGTCATGATAATGTAATAAAATTATGTTAATATATTTTAATTTATTGTTATCATGTTTTAGAAATTGAATATTATAGGGTTTATTTGTTTGAACTATATATTTTATGAATGGGTTTGCACAAAGAAAATAGTGAAGTTATATTCTGATGGAATCAAGAAGAAGATATTCTTCCAAATTAGCTTCATGATATTGGTGGAATTTGGACTGAGGAGTTTGTCTATTTGACTGATCAGTTTACCCGAGATATAAATAGTTATGGTATCTAGGCTCAAGATAATGATAGTCTTCCAAAGTGATACATAAATATTGTGGATTCACTTTTCAAAAAATTCCCTCTAGATTTCAATGTATCCTCAGATCTAATGGTAGTCAAATGATGGATCAATGCATAAGATAAGATAATTGAAGTCATGAGATGTTCACAACATCAACAGTCAGCTCATGTTATTTATTATTTTTAAGGTGTATCTATTCGGTGGTAGTAATTAAATAAGAGCACCAAAGAAATTATGATCCTCAGAACATGGAATGTAAAAAATTTAGAATTATTTTCCCTGAAAAATATTTCCCTTTGGGTTTTCATATCTTTATGGAGAAACAAATCATCGAATTGAAGAAAAATGATAAAGATTCAATAGCTTCATATGATGCGAATTTTACAATACTATCCATGTACTTAAAAAATATCCATCGAGAAACCAAAAGTTGAATAAATTTATTTTAGTAAAATTTAAAAAACATGTTTATAAAGAGGATTTGATATGAATTAATTTAAATAATATGAAATTATTTTTCAATTTGCTGACATAATGTAGTTTATATTTCATAAAATTGGGTTCCATTACATGAAAAGTTTATGAAATAGTTACAATGTTGTGTAACAACAAAACAGATTATATGAATAAATGGTTTGATAGATCAAACAAAATTCTTCACCAATCATAATCTTACCCCAAAAGATTATTATTTTAATAATAATTATATAACCTTGTTGTTAAATTGGATAGTATGATTTTTTATCCAAATTCCCAAATATATATATGGAAAATTCAATAAAAATTAATTGATTAATTATTCTTATATATATACCTAATTTTTAGATATGTTATTTTATTCTTTAGAAATATGGGTTCTTTAAAAGTGATTTTCAATTCAGTATTTAGAATATATTGTAAGTAATTATCGAAGTGATCATTATTTTATTTTATGAAAATAATATAATATTTCTAGTCATTATTTTTATAATTTTCTTAAGGCCAAATTCTCATATTTTTATAAATATATTTTCTTTTCAGTGAATAGTAGAAAATACATGTTTTTATTAAAAAATGTTTTTTAACTCAATTAAAAGATCAATTCGTTTTTTAAATTGATTATAATTAATATTTTCCCTATCATATTATTAATAATATAATTTTTTTCAAATAATATAATTATATAATTAATTTTAGTAAGAACCTTTTTTATTTAAAAAATTAATTTTAAACAAAAACTATATTTTCAAATAATTTGGTTTTCATCGCATTTTGTGAACCTATTTTATTATAAATTTCATCCATTTTTAGATATTGAATTTGAAAATTTGGATTTTGTATTCGTAATGTTGGGGATAATATTATGTGAATATTTATGTCCAATTACCATCCTTATGTATTGTAACAATGGTGAAATTTTCACCTTGGTAAAGAATAAATATGGTTTATCAAGGTTAATACTAAATAATAAGGCCCTATGTTTTCATCATAATTCTTATTTTATGAAGGTAATATAACTCATAACAACATATTCCATAAATGTATTTGTTTAATAATCATATTTATGTGAACATGACCTATATATTTTTTAAATCAAATAAAGATACAAAATATCACTCTCTTTGTTTATAATATTTCTTATATATCTACATAGGGATAAAATAAACATATAAGTTAAAGTATATTACTATTTTATAAACAATGAAATTATATTCATCGTATAAATTAATTCATTATTTTAATAAATTATATTACTAATATAAATTCTTGAGAAACACAAATATATTAATAATTTAATAAAAAAAATAAAATAAATGATTTTAAAAATATTAAAACTGATATAATATTAATGGAATAATGTTTCCCACAAATTTTAAGGCTCTATAATACATATTAATGATGATTAAATTAACTATATTCATAAGAAAATATGGTATTGATGAATTTTTGTTTAAATTAAATGAGTAGTTACGGAATTGATAATAATTATATAATGTCAAAATAATATATTATTAAATTAGGAAAATTTAAAAAAGTCATTAATGTAATAAATTATTATATTGTAGGGTGTAAGTTATAATCTCATATCCATTTATGGTCCAAATGTTACCTTATATGTAAAATTATCACCATTTTTGCATGAAAAGGATTTTACCATTATTGATATTAAAATAGGTTAGTTAAGGATTTAACCAAAATTTAAATTTCAGAATAGCACATAAAACAAAAATAAATTTTTTTTATTATATTTAATCCATTTCTAACCTATATTTTAATTTCCTAACCATTTGGATTCATTTCGATATAAAATAGATTTAAAATATGTTACTTTTTTATGAAATTCAAAATGTTCATCTCACCTCAATTATAAAAGGGAACCTCCTCGCTCACTCATTAGTAGAAAATTAAGATATATTGGTTGAAAAAACATTTTAATTTGTCTTTAGAAAATAACTTATCACATTATTGAGGTCCAAGATTCCCAAAATTTCCAACCACTGTATCATAAAGGGAAGATCAAAATGTGTTCTTACACAGAAGTGGTAATATTTTTAACTAATCAATTTCATTTAACATCCTTTTTGAACTCCCATTAATATATGTTGTTTGACATAAAATATTAACATAATTTTCATTTGTATAATTAAAATTTATTTTCATTATAAACCCGAAATTACCTACCCTCCTTCCCATCAAATGGGAAGTGAAATTATCGATTGTGCATACACATGACTCATCGTATCTAGTACTGGGTATAATTAATATTCCATCACCATATTTTTAGGATTATAATTATTATGGGTTTAATTATTATATATTATATTTTAAACATAATTTTAATTATGTTTTAATGAAATAATATTTACATACTTTCCTTACAAATCACAGGGAAATAATTTTTTGCTCATTCATAGGTGTGGACTACCACCTTCACAAAGTGATGTGATATATTATTCATCTATATTTTACCTAAATTGTAATATTCATGGAGATGAAGAATATATATTATTTGTATGTTGTAATAACTAATATTTATTAATGAATTATTTTTTACATTTTATGTTCTATGTGTAGAATATTGAAAAACGTGTTCATGCCTACGTATGACATACCATCTGCATGAACTGTGTTATTTGTTTTCGATATATAACTTCTATCTGTTTTTAAAAATAAATATATAATAAATATATATTTTATTTATATAATTATTAAATATTTATAGATTATGGGACCATAATCAAAGCAAATGTGTAGAGATTACAAAACCAAAACATACATGATAAATAAAATATTTATTACACATAATAGTAATTTGGAGAAAGAATTGATAATAATTAGGGGATAAAGCATTTTAGTGAAATCATATATCATATTATATATCGAAATATGTTTTTTCATAGATTTAAAATATGTCTATATTTATTATATATGAGGTTTGATCATGGATACAGAATATCATACCTAATATAATGGATTTTATCACAATTTATTTTCATTGATGTTAGTTTTAATGTTATGAACATAATTTAATTTATATGGTATATTTACCTCAAATTTAAAAATTGATATCCTTAATCATTAATAATTCATTGTGTTTTTTTATTCTATTTGAATTATTTAACCCATAGGGATTTGGAATGAAAATTACAAAATCTTATAGAATTTTATTACTCTATTTCATTCAATTTTATTATATTAAATATTAGTTATCATTGAAAGTTAATATATTATGTGTCTAATAAATTATGAATGTCTTAATTTATATATAAAATCGTTTTATGTTGATTCAAATTAGATTAAAATTATTTATTTATATATTAATTATCACTAAAATGTTATAATCATTGTAATGGTTTCTCATCACACTTTTACTTCTATGATATATATTCCATATTAACAAAGTATTTTTTTGGTGTATATAATGTACCTATGAAATATTTTATCATTAATATCTTTATATTTATGGTATTTAATGCTATTTCACTCGTGGTACTTATGATTAAAATGAAACCAAAGTGGAAATGGATTATTTAACAATCTCATCAATAATCTGGATTATTTATATTTATGTTTTGAAAATTGTATATTTCTCTTACATGACTATAATTTAAAAGAATGTGTTAAAAAAATTTATTAATGTTATCCATTTATTATTAAAAGTCACATTCAACGATTTATTAATTTTTACCAAATTTCTAAAAAGGAATCCTTTTATCATTTTCTAAAAAAAGGTATTATTTTGGTTTTTTACTTCTGTGGGAATGGAATGTTAGTTTAACGTAAACTACATGAATTGAGTTTTCCCCCATTATGAAAAATAATTTCATTAAATCATAATATACATATTCACAATGTTATTTTTGGAGAAAATTATTTCTTTACTAGTGCAGTTTTTAGATTTCAAAAAATCAACGTAAAATATTATCTTCCTAAAGAAATATTCCATTAATCTCTTTAATGTTTTGTAAAATATTTATATATCCGTTTTGAATAATATATTATGAAATCATGGAAAAGATTCAATAATTTTATTTGTTTGTTTTTTATGATCAATTTCACTATAGAATTTAGTGATAATCCATTTAAATTATTTTTCCAATATGTGGAGTTATTTATATTGATAAGTAATAATTATTATGAAGTATTATTAATTATTATTATTGATGAATTGGACTTATAGACTAACATAAGGGTCCCTCTATATATCCTATATTCTTTGTTATGTCATATGAGATAATGTAATCTGGTTTTTGGATGAGGCCATACATATTTTTTATGTGCTATAATAACCTATAACCTGCACTCCTAGATTAGGTGTTGATATCCTAAGCATTACATTTTTAACATTGATACTGCTAATTGTGATCCAATATTATTCTATCCAAACTGTACCACAGAAAAATATAAAATTGGATGACTTACATTCTTATAGACATTTTATGTTTAGAGTTTTAGAGAATTAGGGAAAACTCTTATATATACAATATCGATGTTGTTAAATTATAGTTTTTCTCACTCTTCCACTATTTTGTTATTTCACATTTAGTCCTCATAATAATCAATATGAAATCCATAATTGATATAATTAGTTAAACATAATATCATGATAACTGAGGGAAAATAAAACATTTTAAGAGTGATATAAAATGATCAGAAGTGGTAAACATAAGCATTAACAATTGAAAGGTAGTGATGAACCTAATATGTACATAATGGATGAAAATATAATCAGACTGCATGAGTGAATCATAAAATAACACATGAAAAAAATTTAATGATTATTCAATCATGAAACAAGGAATAATTATTTTTCAAAATAAATAGTCAGCAAAAAAATCATAATCTATATATTATTAATCTTTATCAAATAAAACACTATAAACCCTTAATAGGTATAGATAAAATGTGATAGTGTCCTATAAAAACATCTTCATATCATTATAAAAAAACCCTTGCAATACACTTAAAAATGTGACAACCATATCGCCTACCTCAAAATAAATTATATGGTTTAAAAATCATTACATAATGCATTGGAGTTCTATATGGGTGCACCCACACTTTAAGATATGTTTGGATCACATGGTGCTACCTCATTGTACTGATAATATAAGATATGAAGAGATCACTATGCTCTATCTTGTAACATCCATAATATAAGATATAAGAGGATCATTCATCATTTTTAGGGAAACCCATTATATTTAACTTCCAAGATTCACAACATGATTAATGTACATATAGATTTAATTATAGATCTTCATGATACATTATTTATTCCTTTAATTTATTGATTAACCCATGAAGAAAAATATTGTTCATGTCCATATTTTATAAACATGATTAACTCGTGGAAACTAAACAGGTTCCACAAAAAAATCTTGTAAGGATTTTTATCTATTTTAAATGAAATTTGTTCCATAACTATAAAATTAAAATATGGTTATCCAATTGAAAATAAAGGGGTTCAATAGAAAATCTCATTGAAACGTGATAAACTGGTGGAAATGAAATGGGTTTCAAAATAATATTTTTGAAATAATATAAATGAAAAAATTAGTACAGATGGAATCAAAAAAACATATAACTATTAGATAATGAATGATGATTTATTTTTTGATTAATTTTAACACCTTAAAAATATTTTAAATTTTTTTAGGAAAATATCATTTTAATTTTGAAATTTCTTTAATTAATATTTCATAATAAATATTAAAAAATACATAACTTTTAATAAAAATTCAATGTTATAAATTATAGTTTAAAAATTTTGAGTCATCATGATGGCTAGAAATTCAAATCATGTTATATATGATAAAAAAATATTTCCTTTCACTTTTTTAGTACATGAAAAACATGCATTTTTTCAAAACACTGTTAATATAACATTTAATTTTATATCCAAAAATGAAATAAGTTGCTAAATAATTGTTTTATAAATCATTTTTAATGGGTTGAAAACATTTTTATGAAATATTTTTTAATAAATGAACATTTATAAAACGTATTTATAAATTAAGAGAGAAATGAAGTCATATTACAATTAAATATTTTTCTCAAATAATTTATGTACTAAGGAGTTGAAACTAGTAATATTTCATGAAAATATACTAAAGAATATTGGAGAAAAATATAACTAAGAATACAAGAGAGTATATCATAATATTTCAACATTGGGGACACAATCTTAAACAATCCTCATAATCGATGAGATTATAACAAAAAAAACTCACATCATTAGTAACATTAAATTATAAGTTCCATGGAAGGATAACATTATATTAAAACAAATATAAAATGGAAATAAATAAATAAATTATATTTTTATACTATGGGATTTTTATACACCTCATAATTAATTAAAGATGCATAATATGGGACAAGTATCAACGAATGAAAATGACAAAAATCCCTTACAGAAATCATATCATTGATGTGGTGATTAATGCATTAATTGATTATGAGAATAAAATTGGAATATATATATATATATATAATAAGTTGTAATAAAACAAAAAAATAAAATTTTCATTATAAACATAATCATATCATGGCATATTAATTTAAGTATAGATTTAAACTAATGAATGAAAATTAAGTAATGAAATACCTTACAACATGATTTCTATTAGTTGAACATGATTTGAAAACATGTATAATTTTTTTAATCTTATTATTATTAGAATTATGAAAATTATAAATATATATACATTCAAATATGATTCGTTTATAAATTTTCTTCACTTATTTGGTAATAATCATTCATTATATTCATTGTTTTGTGTCTTAATGGGGTTTTTTTCTCACTTGTTTATTGTTATAAATGTTATGGTTCTTTTGATTGTAATATATTTATATAATATTTTAAATAATAATCAAAAGAACCAAAACATTCATAACAAAGATAAAGTTAGAAAACAACCCCATTAAAACACAAAACAATGAATATAATGACTGATTATTACCAAATAAGTGAATAATATTTATAAAGGAAACATATTTGAAATTATATATATTAATAATTTTCATTATTCTGATAATGATAATCTTAATACAATTATACATGTTTTCAAATAATGTTCAACTAAAAGAAATCAGGTTGTAAGGGATTTCATTACTCAATTTTCATTAATTTTCAAATCATGTTCAAATAGTTATGGTTCTTTTGACTATAATATAGTTATATGAAATTTTAAATAATAATCATAAAATATTTATCATAATAATAAAAAAATTATTTTTTATAACTAATTATAAAATAATAACATTAATAATGATGTCTGTTATGTTCATAGAGATGGTAGGTCATATGTACAGATGAGTAACATTTCCATTTTTCAATGATAATTATAGAAATGAAGAATGTAACATTATATATTTAAATAATGATAATAATATATTAAATAATCTTTTAGTTATTTAAATATACTTATATAAATTTCATCCACGTGTTTTGGTGATTAAAAGATAGAGTCACATCACTTCGTGATGGCGGTATTCAATACATACATGAACGACATTATCATCTACCAGTGAGTGAAAATGTAAGAAATAATATGATATATTATATAATTAGAATTATAAATACAACATGAATATAAAATTTTTTCATTAATATCATACATATTTAGTAATTGCATCCTTTTTTTCTCTAAGTAATGGGTTACTCAAAACAATTGACATTAGGAGGTGGCTGTCTGCCACACACACAGGGGAAATTGTTATATCCTCTACAAATTGTAAGTTTAACAATGTAAATATGATATAATTAATATAAATGAATAATTAAATTATATATATCATATATAGACTTTATATCCATCATTATTCCCATCCGTTATAGGTTTTAATGGAAAAAATGAATGACATTAAACTACGTGGCGGTATTCCATAGTACACCAATATGAATATTTCATAACAAATATTAATTGATGATGGTAAGGATATAAGTTAATAAAATAAAATAATAAAATATTATAATATTAAAAATAATTTTTTTATTGTATAATAATTTATTAAAAATTCTCTTTGGAGGATTAGAATAGCATAATATTAATATTCCTAATTACAAAGGGACCCTATTTTTCAGATAACTTCATTTAGATTGCATTTAAGGCCTTTTTTAGTTGGATGCAAGCCAATATTAAGGAATATAGAATGAAATATGGTAATTATATATATTATTGGGGAATATATGGGCCGAATTAATTATTTTATGGTGTGAAGAGAGGATGATTGCGGCTGGCCTTTTAAAAGTGAAGTGAGTGAAAAACATGTAATTTCATAATAGAATGAACTGAAATCATGTTTTTTTCTTATAAAAATGATCTAATAATAGACAATTACTAATAATAAAATTTTTATGTTTGAAATTTTAGAATAAAATATATTTTAGATGGACTTTTATTTCATTTTTACACTTATATTTTTAGTTTAACCTCTTGGTATGTAAATTTTTACCACAACCAAGGTAATAAAATTGAAATATATTCACCATTAATTATGGTAAATAATAATATTAACTTATTTAATGTAATAAATCAAAAGGATTCAATAGATTTATTCCATTTTTCTAAATTCAATTCGTATAAGGGTAAAATTTTAAGTGAATAATATTCCAATAGAAATAATGAGAAACAAGGGTTTTAGAGAGAAAATGATCAAATGATACAATGATTTTATATCCAATTACAAAATTAAATTTATTAATATAACTGAAATTAAATGAAAAATATATACAATATATAATTTTATTTAAAAATTAATTTAAAATATCATTTACAATTATAAAAAATTTTAATGAATAAAAGAATTTAAATTAAAATAATATATATTTCATTATTTATCAAAAAATATATATTTTAATAAAACTATCACAAATATATATTAATATAGTTTTAAAATGATTATGTAAGAAATAATTATATTTCTAAAATATTTTTCTTTTTGTGGGTAAATAAATATAAAATTAATATACAAACACTATAAAAATCAAGTTTTTCCACAAGTATAATTTTTTCAACTACAAGATGATTTAATATTTTATTTATGTCTAGTAATAAATAAATTAATAATATGAACTAATTTTTATTTAAATAAAATTTAAAATTTAATTTAATTAATTTCTAATTATGTTCTATTTTAAATAATTAAAAAGCGGAACCATTATGAAGTTTACAATTATTTTCATCAAAATCCAAATTATAACCCCAAAAATAAACATATCATAAAATAAATTATATATTTTTTATAAAGTCATCATGTGGATTAAATATAATTAAATTGATATTATTTTACATCTAATAATATTCATAACATAATGATTCTTTTAAATTACATAATATATTGAAAATAATTGATATTTTTACACAAATTAGTATTTTTCACTTTTCCCTCAAACAATCTTTCAGTGAAAATAAAAAAATTCTCCCAAATTAAATTTTCATATTATAATTTCTAGCATGATATTAATATTATGGAATTATTTTTCTTAAATTTCCACAAAATAATTATAGTATTTTTCATGAAAATAAATAATAAGTATTTTGAAGAAAATATAATCTTAATATGAATAAAATTACATTACAAAAAAATTAATTATTATTAACTAAATATTTATCAATAATTATTATTCATTAGGAAACATATATAAATTTCTATTTATATATATATCATAAATTATATAATATAATTCATACCCACCATTTTTAATGGGTAGTTTATAATGGTTCTAGATATAAGGGTTCGCTTATGCTCAGTGTTTTCTGTTGGAGATGTTATCAAAAAAATATCTTGTTATGTATTATAAATTTAAAATAATTTATTAAATTTATTGAAAAATAATTATATCATAATTTATTGGGGAGTTAAATTATCATATATGATAACTTTTGTGTTCTTTTAATTCAGTCGAACATAATATTAATCATTTATAATCAGAGGGTGTTTCAACCTTCACCTCATTGATAAATTGTTTCTTCAAAATTTTAAAATTATATCTACAATAAATGGATATAAATTTGATAATTATTTTTTTTGAATCCCATGTAATAAAAAGTTTTAATGAAAGAAATTCTATATAAATGGTTAGAGGTAGTGTCAGGTTCATTTGTCTTAACACATACTACGTTTCCAAATTAGAGTAAATATGCGTGACTTCATGATTTGGACAAGGAATATGTAATATCACTATTTTTTGTGTGTGACATTGAAATATTTCTATAAATATTTTTGGAGCTAGACGATGATTCTGTTTAATATTCTGATGAATTGTATTCCTATAATTAATTAATAATTTATATTAAATATATTAAATATCATGCACATACAATTTTCCATAAAAGTGTAATAACTAATAAAAAATACTCAGATTCAAAAACTGAGGGTTCAATTGAGTTCAGAGTGTTGATTTTTCCCTAGGTGTGATACAACATTTATTGGCATAATGTTTTTTTGAAAATTCTTTCACAGTAGCACTTAATAAAATATAAAATTTATTCTCTTCTTTTAGAAAAATGTCATATTCCTATCTATCAATATAAAATTATAATAAATATTCTCTGTTAGCATCATAACCCTAAAAAGTTGAGTGGGGACCATGGAAGATGATTGGTGGACATTTGGATCATGGATCGATGATCATAGTACTTTAAGGAATTCTGATGATAATGTAGTTTATGTATATCACCAACACTAATGATGTGTAGTTATTCTTTTTTAGGAACTGATCCAAATCAATGTAGGAATTTTTTTTTGATGCCAAGTCCATGTTTGATTATCACATGATGAATGCGAGTTAATCCTTCTAACATGAATGATTTTCATATTGATGGTTGGTGTTCATGTTGTGATTTATATTCCATGGGATGGAATTCATAGTTATTGATTTTTTATTTATTGATCATCATTCGTCGTTCTATAGAAATGAATCTAGGAAAAACCAAAAAATGGCCAAGGTTCATATATTAATTTGTTCTATGTGATTTTAATTACTATTCTTCGTCTTTTCATTGATGAAATTTCTTTGTTCAGTTCTTCAATTAATACCCGATAATAAATTATCATGAAAACTTTCTATAGTGTAATGGTTTGATTCAACACACCCATGTTTGGGATAACTTATGGGAGCAATATATGAGGAAAATCAGAACTAATCACACCGATTTGAGTTTTATAGATGTTTTTGGATGTACGGATAATGGTAGTAGTTATGAGTATAGTTACAATTATTAGTGGGGGAATCCAATGTGTCGAGTTGGGAGGCCAGAATCGTCTGTTTGGAGTGAGATTTCTTGACGACATCATGACCCGAAACTAAGATGCTCATTCCAAGAACAATTTGTCGTAATATATTCAGGCTTGTGGCTTTGGTCCATGAAGCCTGCTATAATAACAATATTGTTTTTATTATAGGGTATTGTATCACACATATCATCATCATATGGTATCGTATTGAAGAACCATCTACATCATGTAATGATGGTATTGAGTTGGGAGTTTTGAGAAAAATATTGAGTATTTTATTTGTAATCCTAGGTAAGGCCCACAAATCATCCTTCAGGTATTATATGGTGAAATTTGAAAACTCAATACATGTTCATGGGTAGAATATAAATATCTAATCCTGATAGTTTTTTCATGAGGACCATAGTGGTGTAATATATTAAAAAATATGAGGTCATTTGAATTGGAATATTGGTGGAATTATGTTTTTTCCCGTCAAACTAACAACAATATTCATGTGTTCATTAGTCTTTTAACAATCCAAGACATTGGCAGTGCCAAATATAGTGACACACATCATGTACCAATAAGGAGAATCTATCTACTGTTTTGAGGATAGGTCAGATTCCCCTTTCTCCTCGGCACATATTTTTGAGAGTTAGTGGGAGCTTCCATGAACATGTATCAGTTCATTGTGTTCCATTAGTCTATTCCTATGAGGTTTTGGTGTGGAATCATTATTCTACTAGATAGGGTTATCCCAGTACATCTTTTGATGTTTATTGTTGTGTGGGTGGGTTTCCTTATTTTTGTGTGACTTGACTCGTAGTGCTTTGACTATTACCTCGATGGGATGGAGAACATATCCCTATGAGAGGCTCGGAGTGATCCTATTATCCTTAATATATTCCTTGGGGAGAGGTGATTCTATTGTGGTCAACTATATTTAAATGGAATTTAATCCCCTATCTATGATGATGTTTCTAGTATGGTCTGCTACCCTCAAAGAGAGCATTGAGAATTTACACTCTATCTGTGTATTAACATTATATATTTCTGATGTGCTGTTATCCAATGTCATTTATACCCCAGATAAACCCTCTCATCTTTCATTAAGACTATACCTGATGACCATGACCTCTGGGATGATTATTTTTAGTGTAATTAGAGCTCATGTAATGTATTCTCATGGAAAAGTGTTATATGGAAACTTTGAGCAGGAATACAAATCTTGCTTTATAGTTTTTATATTTAACATGAGACCATTTGTATTTTTTAGATTACTTGGATATTTTCATTGTATATGTTATAGATATATACATGTGGGGAGATAAATATATATCATGATGCATTGTAATTTTTTATTTCATGGAATCCTATTGGGTGTTGTTATACACAACACAACAAGGGATCTCCCCACATGTGTAGTGTATTGTGCAGATGAAAAACATTTTTATGGATTACTTGGTGGACTATGATCAAGAAGAGCTACATTGTAATAAAAAAAACTAAGGTGTATACCATGTTTTCATATTTAAGTAGTCACCACTATGTGAGTAGGTGGGAATTTACATTCTAGTTTTGTATGGATTTTATTTATCCCCTTTCTATAAATTTGAGTATTTTTATACACTGGTTGTGGGATTATAGATGCATGCATGAATTTATTTTATTTCTTAAACATTTCTGGATTTTATGGTATTTGATATTTCTAGGCACTAAAAAATTATGGAAATACCTACCATGAATGGGATATGCCTTCGTGGAACTAGTCGTAGTCCCCTAGCCCATTACATAAGGGTCATGGGGTTTGTTTTTCTAAAACGTTATTGGGTCGGGTCATGGTATAATGGTATTAGAGTGAGTACCTACCTAAAGGTTCTATTACACTACATTTGTTTATGATTAGAGTGTTGATTTTCATTTTCCTAGCTATAAGGATTGGTTTTGGAACTAGTGAATTAGGGTTATGGTGTTTTTGGTATCGATCTCAGGCTAGGGGGTCTAGTGTTGGTGTGGTGGCCATTGTATCCTTTCACACAACCCTAATAACCTACATCTTAACTAATTATTTGTGTATATTGGTTCTTGTGAAAAAACATTGGTAAATCCATCATATAGGATTGGGTTTTGGTTATATATTCCTTTAAGATCTAGATATCTATAAAACTCATTGATTGTAGTATTTATTGAAAATA
Organism: Viscum album; assembly: GCA_963277665.1. Taxonomy (NCBI): domain Eukaryota; kingdom Viridiplantae; phylum Streptophyta; class Magnoliopsida; order Santalales; family Viscaceae; genus Viscum; species Viscum album. Next base: position 1,708,608,833 of record OY728121.1, read on the forward strand.
ATTATGATGTCTTTGTGGAGATAGATATAAAGGATTATGAGATTGTGAAGTTTGTATTATAAGATGAGTGGTGATGTTTTTCCTCATGAAACCACTCATGAGGTGTTTTTCTTTATGCCTCACCAAGTTGTGTTACACAAAATTGAATATCCCATGGATCATTTAATGTATTAAGTAGATGATAGTTCATGTGTTGAGAAGTTGATGGTAATGTTTGGAAATATCTATGATATGAACATTATTATAATTTTATTTGGGATACAAAAATTAATATCACTATAGCTCTATGACGAGAGAGACCCTATTGAAGTTTTTTTTTGACTCAAGGTAGTGTTCCCAGTTTCCTACATGTGTGGACCCCAAACAATCAAAAGGTTGAGATTGAAAGAAACAATTCTCCATAGAGTAATAATAGGATCTAGTGTTATCAGTATATGACACAACTATATTGATTTTGAATCATGATTTACAGAATTAGTAATCTCACAAGTTACATGGGGGCCTGAAATCTTTCTAGGGTAGTGGAGGTCTAGCGTGATCCCTTGTTATAAATTTCCTACTAGAATGAGTCCCCTCCCTGATGGTGGTCTAGGAGGTGAGACATATCTAGGGTGTAATAGGGAATTGTTATAACCCTACATTGGTTATGTATTATGTGACATTAATCATATAAGGAAGATGTAAAATTCCCCCACTAAGAGGAATTATTTATACATTATCCAAAAATGTGTGGAATGTTCAGTGCTACCAAAAGATGATAGTGTCAGGGGGGGGGATAATTTTATAAATATTATTTATTTGAGGTTGTTTTTTTAATATGTCATAGATTGTTATGGTGGTGGAAAAAATGATGGATAAAGAATTAATAATTTCCATCTGATGGATGATATTAGAGGTTTGAGTGCATTTTGATGAATGATGTGTGTCTTCACTGTCATTATTGCAGTTTCCACATTTAATTATGTGAATGTATTCTATTAGTGTATCTCCGATTTGAGACCTAGTGGAACTAGTGGTATGATTTTTTATTCTATATTCTATTGAAGGGAATGTGGATCTATGAATTTTCAATGACACATGTTATTACATTCTCTAGTTGGGGAGAAAGATATAACAGGCATAGATTTCTTATGATATTGTGGTTTATTAAAGATATTGGGGATTCCCATCAGTTATTTTCATCGCAAATAAAAAATGAGCCTTATTGAGTGGATCCTTAACACTCTAAGTGGAATCCATGTGTCTCAGTGTCAGAGTTGGAGCACACAATACACAAGATGACGACACTAGACATGCTCTAGGACTGTTGGTCACATGACAAATATTGTTCAAATAGTTCAAGATTCATAGTTACAATTCATTAAATATGTGTTCTCATAAATGGGATAGATTATTCAAAGTACATAAATTTAGGTGGCATGAGATTCAGTTCCACCCAAGGAATTGTTTTTTAGAATATTCTCACAAAGAGGTTTTGTGTCTGCTGTTGTCGAGCATGGTGACAGGATAGTTAGCCTTTTTGAAGTTGACAATATTTCGGATAGGTATGGTTAAATATACCATTAGTTGATGGTTGTTACACCTAAAAATAAATAGTGATTTATGGATGGATAACTTGGTAATATATAATAGGAGATCTCAAGTGATAGGGTATCCACTATTATTTTTTAGATGAAGTTCCTTGATAGAGACAATCATGTGATCCTTTTTCTTTTGAAGAATTGTTATTCCAGTCCTGAAGTGAGAAGAGGTTATAATGAGGTTGTTTTATATTATATAAATATCAAGTGGATGTGAGGATGTAGTAGGATAAGGTGGAATTATTGGGGAATCCATGGGAGTTACAATGAGTTTTAGAGCTAAACACTTGTCATTTCACTTATCTATAGGTTATAACTGAGAATGATTTTTGGAGATTTTAAGACACTTGTGTCTTTAGGGGGTGGTCTATATTTGTGGAATTGTTGAGTCAATAAGGTTTTCCTTATGACTTTTCCATTCCTTCTTGTTTTGAAAATCACAGACATGTTTCTTTATGGAAAATTTCTTTTATAAGGAAAATCGATTTTATAAGGAAAATTTCTTTTATAAGGAAAATTGCTTTTATAAGGAAAATCGCTTTTATATGGAAAATTTCTTTTATAAGAAAATCGATTTTATAAGGAAAATCGCTTTTATAAGGAAGATTGATTTTGTAAGAATATTATCCTTATCATATTTTCATTCATATATTTCTTAAGTATAAGTTTCAGACTCATTTCTATATTATCGGAATCATTTGAAACTTTGATATGAAACATTCTGTTTTACGTACCGAATTCCAGATGAGAACTGTAATGAAGTTTCATTCCGAATTCCAGATATGAACTCTGATAAAGTTCTACTCCGAATTCTGGATACGAATTCTCATTAAGAATTCTGATGACAAATTCTCATTATGAGTTCTGATGACGAATTCTCATTACAAATTCTGATGACGAATTCTCATTAAGAATCCTGATAAAGAATTCTCATTACGAATTCTGATGACAAATTCTCATTACGAATTCTGTTGACGAATTCTCATTCTAAATTCTCATTCTGAATTCACCTATTAAACAGAATTTGATCATCTTTGTTTTATACACTCCTATTTTATTTAGACTCCGAAAATTTATTTTTGCTTACACTCCGAACAATCATTCTGAACTTCTGAGTTTGACTTTAAATGATGTCGTACATTCTGTTTCACTTGTTTTGTTATAAAATAATGCCGTCTATTCTGTTATAAACTAACTGTTGGATAAGTTACACGTGTACAGGTCCCTACAATTTTAAGGTAAATACGACCGTTGGAAAAGAGGCCAACCTTGCCTATAAATAGGAGCTCATTTGAAAGAGTTCAATGCTGACTGATGAATAACTTCTTCAACATTGTGCATACATGTTGTTGAAGTTATTTCTAGAGAGATAGGCTCTTATTAACTCTCAAATCTTCGTGTGACTCCGAATGTTGGTGATTACATTAGAGGACTTCCGGAGATAGGAAGACAGAGGTGCCGACTACCTTGAAGTTCGAGGGCTTCCTTGCTGAGGAAGACCGAGGTTGCCAACTACCTTGAAGTTGAGGGCCTACAGGGATAGCAAGACAGAGACTTCGATCTTCGTATGGAGGGCTTACCCTGGTGTGGGTAAGACATACTTGCTTGAAAGTATAAATCAAGGGACCTTTATCAAAAGTTGTTAGAGACCCTTCTCTTTGGGTTAAAAGACTTATATATTGTTACTTGTAGTTTTACTACTTGATTGTCTCTGCTGCATTGTGTATTATAAGGAAATTATAAATTTCTTATACTTCCTTACTTTTACTATGTTTCATTTAGAATCTATATTCTTTAAGGTAGAATCTCATATTGTAATATTTTGTTAAGTTTCAATTTCTGGAACCATATTTCTAGAACCTACTTTCGGAATCTCTTTTCAGTTATAAGAAAGTAAATATGACTTGATGTTTGTAACTTCATTCCTCTTTCCATGTTTTTCATTTGGTGTTAGAGGTGTTGTGAATTTGCTTAGTTTAACTTTGTTGAACATAGATCTTTACATTGTTTAAGGAATTTTTAATGTATACAATTCACCCCCCCCCCTCTTGTATATTGAGCATCTACATCATTATTTCGATCCTACAAGAATTACCTGAAAAATCATTATAGTGTATGAATTTTAATTCATAGCAAGATTAGGGATAGGATGTATGATGCCTTTTTGGACATAGATGTAGTGTGAAATTTTTTTTACCCAAGCCACCTGGCTAGGTAGAATGGATCATTAAGGATATAGGGAACCTGATCCAGGTTTGAATATCAGTTTTGATTAACATTTGGAAGGACGATTGGTGGATTTTTATGTCATAATTATTAATAAACCACCACTTCTGTAGAACCTTTTAGATTCAAGGTTTGATGGACCATATATGACACTATTATACATACTATATCCAATTAGTAACAATATTAGGGTCCTAGTTTGGGAATTACTATGGGTTTAAAAAAAGAATTGTTCATCTAATGGAAGATTATTACTATCAGGTAAATGAATTGAGTCCTCATAGGATTGATGATAAAGGCTTTTGGAGTTATAGAGTTATGGAGTGTAATCTAGAATGGTATTATATCTCCAAGAATCATAGGCCCTTTTTGTTCATTTTGTGTCGATATATTAAGGTGTTCTGTCTCTAAACCACATGGATAAAGACATTTTCGGTTTTCTTAGTGTTTTCAAAATGTTGATGCGGAGTAGGTAGGTAAACGACTCATTGTGATATATCTACATGGGAGTGTTGGGTCGTGGGAGTAAAATATACATTTCAAGGATCAAATAATTTTGATAACATGTAGGGGAATCCCACGTTTGGGTGATTTCTTTTCTTGGGTCTATGTTATTTATAGGGATATTTATCTATTAGAGAGGTCAAGGGAGTGGGAGACCTAGTTGAGATCTCATTATCCTTAACTTTTTCTTTTATTTTCTCTTTGGGGATGAAAAGCATGAATGGTTGAATAATTTAATGTCCTTGTTTTTATCATGTAATATTTTTGAATAATTTTATGAATACTTCCATAGCGAGGCGTTGGTGCGAAGTGAGATTCAATGACTGATGTGTGCAAAAATAGTTTTTTTAATTATATTAAATATATTATAAATCACCACCATTGAGTTTACTAAAAAAATTAATAGCTATATTTTGGATACCCAGATCATAAATCTAATGGTAACATTGAGCATTCAACATGTGTTTTACACTATGCAGGATATAACCATTGACATCACAAAGAGTTTATGAAAATATTATTATTATTTAAATAAAAATAATAAAATAAATAATTCTTTTACATTAATCTATTTGATCAATTTCATATTTCCCTCTATAATTATGCTCCTATAAGAAATTTGTAGGGTTACCATTATATCCCCTTTAATTGTGTCGGGAATTTGGAGGATGTTTAGTGTATATTGGGATTATGGATTGATAATCAGAGTACCATAACGAACTCAAAGGACAATGATGTTAGTGGATCTAATCAAAGTTAAAAAAAAAGAAATTATTTTTATTAGAAATTTACCCAAATCATGCAAGGACTTTTTTATGGATTTTATAATCCATATATGATTATCCCGTGACAAACACAAGTCAATCCTTTCTATTAGATTTATTTTTGGATCGAAGGATGATTTGATAATTCTTATTTATATTGAATTGGATGGAATTGATATTAATTTATTTTTTATTACTTGATCTTCATTATTTGTTCTGGTGGAAAATAGTCAAGGCCAACCTGAACAATGGATGGCGTTCAGTCCTAACATTTTTTCATTGTGCTTTTATTCTCCAATCATTATCCATTCATCACTGACATTTATTTGGTAGGTGGTTCAATTAATACCAAATATTAAATCATTTTGCAATAGATTATTGGAAAAAAGGTATGATTCAGATGATCCAGGTTCAATGTCGATGAATGGATGGATATATGATAGCAATGATCAAAATTAAAATGGATAAAATTCTTTGAGTGTGGTTGGACGTGAAGAGATTTTTGGATGTTATGGGATCCATTACTGCAATAAGCAATAGAAACCGGCTTGTATTCAAGGGGGGGAGTAATCAGCAGTCCAGGGTGAGATGCATAGAGTGCTCGGGTGACTGACTTCAGTAGTCTAGGGTGATGATAATGGCGATCCCACTACACTGGGGTAGAAGATAATATTTGAAACTTACACCCTACACTAGGGAGATGAGAGGGTTAGATAGAGGAAAACAAAAAAAATATTTTTATATATAATAATAATAATGTTATTATTATTAATATCTAGAAAAATTCTCCAAGAGACAAATAATTAACACGTCGTTAGTGGAAGCACGACCCAGAAATTGAGTAAGACATTTCAAGACTAATGTTGGATATTTTATTCGGTATTATGGATCAGGTATATTAATATCCAAATAATAATAATATTTTTGTTGTTCTAGGATATTGTCTCAGACATATCTTTTTCATATGGATTCATATTTTTTAACCATATACTTGATCATGTCCCTGATATTGATGATCATGTTTTAATACTAATAATGGAAATTTAATGCGAACTCCTGGATGGGTCCCATGCAGAACCATTTGTGCATTATATGGTGAAATATAAATTTGATACCATGTATCCATTTTATGAATGTGATTAGCCTACCCTAAGAACTTTTCCATGAGGATCACAATAGTGTAATCCATTTATAAGCCCAACGTAGTTTCTATAGTCAAATAAGTGGAATTATGTTTTCCCCATCGTACCAATGACAATCCCCATGCATTCATCTATATTTTTCTAGACCCATGCATAGGAAGTACTACACATTATGTGATATGTCATTTACCCATAAGTATAATCCATGTACTCTTATGAGGATAGGGTGGATTCCTCTTTCTCCTTAGTTCAACAAATTTGAGAGATTATGGGATATACCTCGTACCAATATTAGATGAATATGTTATATTGGTATATTCATAGGAGGGTTTAGGGTGGAATCATGTTCCCTTCATGAAGATATATACCACTATAGCTTCATCTATTTACAACAAGGTGGCTGAGTTCATTATGATGGAGTAAATTCACCCATATTACTATGGAAAATAACTCAATGACTTGGAGAATTTATCACTTTAACAGGTCCCGAGTGATACACATATCTTTCATGTAACACATGTTTATAACTTTTAAAAAATTTCATGTGTGCCCTTTCCCCCACTTATAAAAGGCAAACCTCTCTCCCCCTATAAAATATTAAAATAATTTGTATTTGAAAATACAAATTTGAATAGCAACCTTACCTTCCTAACCATATTATCTCGAAATTTATCTTACCCCAAATCATGTTTGGAAGGCTTTGGGGTTATTCCTGAAGAATTTTTAGGAAGAAGAGGTATCATTTTTTACCGATCCTTTTTTGTTTCATTCTTCTTCCATGCCCAAAAAATATTATCAAACCATTTTAATAAATAATAACTATAAAAAATATACTTATTTTTTATTATGTCATTGTAATAACCTAACTCAACATACTCTTCTATATAATTGTAAATGACTCCCTCATTCATGTGTATAGTAGACTACCATATCGATAATCAATGTATTATTTCAATTGTCACCTATCATGAATAATTATAATGATATAATTAATTATTATATATGAAAATAGTTTTATATTTTTAATTGTGAATTTAGATTATGTCATTTAATTTTTAAATTTTGTTTCATAGAAAAATTATAACGTTGTTCATGCATATGTGTGGACTTGAGCCTCCATGATGTGATATGGTTATTTTTTCATCACCTCATCACATATGTGATATATTTAAGTTTATTTAATGAGATAATTTGATATTTAAGATATTATTAATATTTTAAATATAGAAAATTATAATATTTTTTATTCTGTAATGATTGATGAAAAATGAAAGTATTACTAATGTGTATATACATCCTACCATCTCCATGGGAGTAATGTTGACCAATTATCATTTAAACCCCTAATTATTATTTTTAAAACACTAGTTGATGTAATAATATTACAAATATGCAATGAGTATTATGTTTTATATGACATATTTATTACTTCATTGAACATAATCAACCATGTGAAGTCGTTTTTGAATAATTAGTCGAAAAACAATAAAAAAATATGGATTAATCATAAATGGTTAAATAAATTTTAATATCATTATAATATATAAAATAAATGGAATAAGAATATTTTATAGGGTTATTCAGTATGAAAATAATTAACATTCATTTTATTTTAAGGATGAAAATAAATATTAAAGTTGATTTATAATCATGGAAAAGGACAATTTAACTAAGAACCTTGCATTAAAAATATTAAATATGTATCCTTTTACAATTTATCTTCAACGAAATTGTTTTTCAATTTAATTTATAAATGTAATTATATTTATAAAAAATTATTGAGTAATATTTATATGAATTTTTACATTCATTCAAATTTTTTCAAAATAAATTATTTTTCATAACGTTTTGAAATTCGTTACAGATGATAAAATGATTGTTATTTTAAAAAATATATGATGAAAATGAACATTCCATGCAACATAATCATCATATGATATTTTGATTCCATTAAAATGATAAATGTTTTATTTAATGAAAAAACATGTTTCCCTTTTTATGGTATTTTGTTAATATAAATGGGTTCAAAATTTGAATTATGATATCACAACGTGTTTTTCATATGTGAGTGAAAGTGTTTGTGTTGTTTATTGTGACGAAAAGGTGTAATAACAATAATTTATTTTTAATAATGTATTAGAGAATTATATATGATAAATGGGTGACACCGATATAGTTTATATGATGTCATATGTAGAAATAAATTTATCAGTCAGTCTATATGCATTGAGATAAAGCTAAACATTTCATGGTTTTTCACTTTAGCACTAGACTAATGAATAAATACTTTTTATGTTCTTTACTGAAATTTTTTTTATATGACATTTATAAAAACATCATAGATTTGAATTATGGATATAGTAAAATTGTAATTAATGTTTAAATTCAATAATACATTACCATAATAGAAAACATGTTACAATTTTATTATATTATATTATGGGAAAATCAATAAAAATCGCATGATACCTATTTTTAATATTTTATTTCTTATCAATGATTTATAACCTATTTATAAAAAATAATGAATATAAAATGATCCAATAGTATATAATTATATAATTTACAATATTTGATATTCATAATGTGTAAGGGAAAATTCATATTTGAATGTGGATTTTTATGTATGGCTGTTTTTATAGTTATTCCTATAGTGAGATTGAAAATAAGTTAATATGGGTTGTTTAATATTTCATCAATGTATTGTTTACATCCTATATGTGGTGAAATATAATTTATTATCACAAGATAAATTAATTTTATTTTATTCTTTGAGATATTATTCGACACTATTTATCTATGTATGGGGTGGAAATGTTAGGTCTTGACTATTTATTTTTACAACATATTCATTGATTGTTATATGTTACTAAAATCAGATTAACTACCTATCAACAAAATGGATGTAATAATATGTTTATAAAACAGCCCCAAAAATTAAACTTATATGGTGTATTATTTTTTGATATAAATCCATTAAAAATATTATAATACCACAAAGTGTTTTTATACATTATTGGGTATGATGATAGAGGAAAATCTAGTGATGATCTTCAGTTGTGTATTTATAATTATGTCTACATCAATTTTTTTGACGTATTCCATTGTAATCGAATTTGGAGACATGTTTATTACATTTCATGGGGATTAAGTTTTAGAAATTATTGAAAATTATTTATTACGATTCTATTTCATTCAAGGGTGATGGTAGTTAAAGTGAGACTGCTTCATTTTAGTTTGTAAATTCATTTCAAATATGATTGTTTTAGTTCATATCATTTGAATGATGATTTATAAATATAAATGAATAAAAATAAGAGGCAAATGATGTAGAAGTAGATCATGAACTAGTGATAGTGGAATCAAAGAATATTGAATTTATAAAAAAATAAATACCTTTTACTATAGGGTAATTTTGGATTCCAGTTGACATGTACTTATACAATGATGGTCATGCATAAGGTATGGAATAATTTCATTTCTATGTTTGGAAGGGAATTAGTTATGTATATATATATAGGATTACATCTCTATCTATATTATTTTTCTTTTTTTATAGTGGTTCATGATTTTTCACTACCCCATTAGTAGGTTTTTCATTTAATAAAAAATGAATATAGTGGATTTTTTTAAAAATGGGTCTATATGGAACTTATTTTTTGTAATAAAACATATTATAAGTCTCAAACATATTATATATTAGAGGGGGGATTACGTTTTTACAACATTCCATGTCAACAATATGATTATGGTTAGTAATATGGGTTATTAAATTCTCGAGTCGATGAGAGAGAGATTGTGTGTCCAATGAATGTCACCCTAAAGAAATTATATGGTGTTTTATAATCATACAAATATATAATATAAACCACACAATATTTTAGTGATTTATAATGAAGTAAATTAATTTATATTAGTACCTTTGGATGAAATTAAATTTAAATATCTTTGAATGAAATCATCACCTCTTTGACATAGTTATCTATATCAACATCAAATATCGTTCCCTCATACAACAAAAATCTTTACCATTAATAATTTATCAATGTAATAACCCACATCAAATACTCAGTCAAAATATCTTAATTAAACTATTGATGAGGGAAATTTTCTGAACACTATTCTTCACACAAAGTGAACTATATGGAGGTAGTATTTATTAGGTAATATATAATATTTGAGAAACCTAATAAAAAAAATAATAATATATATATAATTAATATTTCTATTTTCACAATAAATGTATTACAAAACTCTACACTCACAATGGACAATGATAATGTACTTCTATAACTATATGATGTTTGATCACACTCCTTTAATATGCATTATTTCAAATAAACTCATCACATTATCATAATAATTATTATTTAAGGTGTATGATGAATATTTTTTATGAATCCTATTTCAACAACAATTTTACATTTTCTAATTCGTTTCCAATTTTTAGTCATATCACTTTTACACTTCCAAAAAACAACCATTCTCCTTATCCAAAATCAATAATGGACAACAACTAAATTATTTAATAGCAATATTTTATTGTTAATCCCATAAAGAGTCCATGTATAAATATGAAATATGAAAAATATATTAATCCCTATATACTTATTATTAGTATAGAGGAATATTTCTATCATTGAGTGTCTCAAATACTCTAATTTATATCATTTGCATCCATAAAACCCATATAAGAAAAGAATATTGACATAAAACCCCTATTACAAAAATAGAAAACGAAGTATGATCATATAATACAATAATTTAAATAATTCATGTATGTTATAAAACAAGGAAAAAACTAGATTATCCCTAATATTAAAACCAATGAAATCATAAATATATGAAAAAAACAAATATACATAAGGATTACATGGGTGAATTCCCTATATTTAGGCACAGATGGATATTCATATATATATACTACATCTATGAAACTGTTCCACAAACATAGAATGAAAAAATTTATAATAATGATTCAATTTCTATTTCCACATACATATTCAGCCATCCCATAATGTATAAATAGTAATGTTTGTCTCATGCATGAATAATTAAGAATATAGAAAAAATTTATGATACCATTGTGACATATAAATTTATATACACTAGTTGATTTTATGATGGGGTGCAGAGTATTTCTTCTACGATTTTTTTATTTAAGAAAATATTTTTAAATATGACATGTTGTGATTCAATGTTATATATTTAAATTTGTCTGTAATATTTTTTCAAGCGGTTATAGGTTGGGGTGTTATATTGTTTATATTCCTTACTACTTGGGTTTAGAGATATCTATGTTTGATAATGATGCTGTTTAAAAAACATAATCATATTTTTTGTATTTTTTTCCACATTATATAATAGATAATGGATAATATATATATTATCCTTTCCTTCTATAGTATAATTTATTATAAAAAATTATGATGATTTTTAATGGGTTTCATATCAAGGGATGTGGTCAACTTTTTGGGGGGGTTTTACTAGTCTTAATGACTGGTTATGTTCAACAGTTCATGATAGATCATTCTAAAAAATTATATTACATAAATATCCTCTTAGTGTGGATTTTTTTCTTCAGTTTTTATGGTTATTTTTTGAAATACCATAATAATTTAATTTTATTATTCTTTATTTACATAATATTTATGGATCCTTCTGAAAATATTCTCAATAAACACAACTAATAAATTTCATTCATAGTGTTTCAACATTTTGAGTTTTGTAATGTTTTGAAATATTCATATTTTTGTATTAGAGGATGTCATTTTATTTTTTATTTATGTCTTGATGTATCTATTTAAATTTATAATGATCATTTTATTACTAGGGATGTTATATATGACTCTATCTTTATTTTCTATAGGTGAACATGTTCAACAATGGTTATTTCATTATTTACTACCAAAAATTTGGGCTTAAAGAAGGTGTTTATAATGCCTATTTCAAGGGAAATGATGAATGTATTACTAAATCAGAAGGAAATGGAGAGTCAGTTAAAAATATAATATAGAACATGTATATGGTTTTGTAGTGTTTTTTTAATATAATTTTTTGGGTAAGTTGAATTGATTTTCCTATTTAGTGTCAATCCATTATGGTCTAGATAGTTTCTCACATTATTTTTATTTACCTAATGTTGGCAGTTATTATGGTTTAGTATGGATTGTCTACAGACTTACACAAATAAATACTGTTTATCTGGATAAACTTCATTTATTATATTTTATATAATGTTCCACTTTTAACTATGAATGATTTTTTTTCTGGCTATAGGGAATCTATTTTCGATTTGATTTATTTTCATTATGGTTTATGAACCTATTACTATGCTGGTTTTTTCTATGAAGGGTCACTGAAAATTATTACTGAAAAATTATAGGATTCCCCAGTCCAAAAATTTTATTAAAAAAATAAATGTATCGTCTGGAAGAATAGTGAGTAATTACAAACTCATAAATATGAAACACCCAACATATCAGCATCAAACAGAGATGAAAAATACATGAAATATAAAATAACACATCATCCTTGCCTCAAAATCCGCTATCATTGATAAAAATTATTCAATATATTGGTCTTCCATGTAGTCATGACAAAACATCTACATGATTTTCTTCATATCATTGATATAAGAAATTCAACGACGCATAATGCGACATTGAACATGTGTAGCGTGGGCCCTTAGAGTAGGAAAATCCATCTGGGATTCGGATTCAGTACATAAATGATTTCAACTCTACTATAAATCATGATTAATATCATAAATTACATCCCATAACATACCCTCATACGTAGTTTCATATCAAATGTAATGATAAAAACATCATTTTATAAACACACGATAGGTGCGAAAAACACCACTACAACCTGAAGTACTCGAAGATCCAAAATAACACCCATCAATATATAACATATTTCATGTACTCATCAAGGGTATGCATCTAATGAATATCAAACCAATTGGTCTTATTATCCTTCCATGAACACCCTAGAGTCTATGAGTAAAAATATCATATATACAGTAATTCATCGTTCCAGTTTATACCTTGGAAACTGCAAAAATGTCTTAATGAACTGCCATACCCTTAGTATAATTTGAGGTCTTAACATTATCAAATAGATCATAATTTTTGTTTGTCCATGTGAAAGTGATAATAGATTATGAAACAACTATAATCTTATTTATAGTTTATTGTGAGACTACAACCAGTCGTGAGGATAGTAAGAATCACATAAAATGTTATCCTCTTATCCACCTAAATTCCAAACATGTTTTGGATATAATAACAAATGATACATATCGATGAGAACATAATAAAATTTTTATAGACACACTCACTTTCACCCATACAAAAGTGACATTAAAAATCAATAGAGAAGTGCACCCCCTAAAATTATTCATTGGTGGGAAATCTTTTCATCCAAATTTCCCAGAGTCAAATTTACTTATCATGATTTATAAAAGGAATCCTGAAAAGGAATCCTGAAAAGGAAATATAGGATGGGAAATCAAATCCACTATCATTATTCATAATATAAAAATCTCAATGGATAAAAACACCACTTTCATTCATGATCCATTCAGGAATGAATCTATACATAAATAAGTTTCTCTAAATTTCACAAGAAACATAACTTGGAAAAACCATGAAATTACTATAACTATTCTTTATAAGATTAAAAATTCATAAGTGACTTCTATTGGGTGGGATAACCATGCTCTCACTAATTTTCTAATGAAACTAATGGGTTTCCCTACAATTAAGGACATACTATTTTGAAACAATCTAATATGAATCCATCATTAAAATATTGAAGAATTTCCCTATATCAGGACATGTGGATGAGACTATATTATGGGTGAATACTCTAATTATATTTTAATTATACCTTCATGTGATAAACTCTATAAATGGGTCATTTAGGGTAAAGTGGTTCTTTGTGAACCTGTAAATTAAGGCATCATTAAATTTTCAAATGTCTTAAATTCCAAGACATCCACTATCAATGGATTATATATAGCCCTTCAAGAAACTATAATTGAAATTCTATCATAAATTTACCCTATTCAAATGAAATTTTTGTACATGCCATGAATAATCTTAATAAGAAAGTAATAAAATTTTGTAAATAGAAAAGGTATACACAGTCATTGAAGTGGTCCTTGATTGGAAAATAATAGCCTTCCCTCTTGACTCATGGATTCCCTTTTCAACTTTGTCAACTTCTTTAGAATATCAGTAAATGTATCCTCAAGATGAGATCTTTTGAAATTCCACCAAAATATTGGAACTAAAAGATAAATTAAAGTACAATCTCCCCTTCTGACACCCTGTATTCTAGAAATTATGTTCTACTTTGCAACCAAAATCACTTTACTAAACATAATTGATGACTTCCTCCAACTTATAGATTTCACATCCACCTCTTCATAAGGATCAAAAATTACATTTAAGGAATTTAATGTTATCTTGAATCCCTATTATAAGAAAAGAATATCATCATTGTAGAATAAATGTGAATGAGTGAACATACCTCATCAAGTCATTATCCATTTAAATAAACCAATTCTAACCATTTCATTCATGCATCTGCTGATATATTCTTCAGCCAGGGAAAAGAGAAGACATGATAAGGGGTCACCTTTCTTAACTCTTCTATATTGTCTGAAGAATCCTCTTGGTGAACAATTAATAAGAATGGAATGATTCATAGTGCATAAGATTATATTTATCATCCTAATGAAAATTATGGAGAAACAATACATATTGAGATCTGCTAAAATGAAATTCCATTTTAATGTAATGACCCCGAATTTCTGTATAATTTTTTTTAATTATTAGGGATATTTATAAGACCGTAAAATCTGATGACACAAGATTCCAAGGACCGGAATGCCCGGAATGTCCTGTTGAAAATGATTTAAGCATAAAATACATCATGTGAGTACATTTCCTAAAAAAGTTGAATAATTCTGAAATGGTTGTCCAGATCAAAAATATGATGGCCCCGTTACATTCAGGATTGTTGTTTTACCCTAGGAATGACTTAAGATTAGTCGGCGCTGGCCTCTAGTGAGAAAACATGATAATTGAATAACCCTAAATAAAATTATTAAATTATTTTATTTTATTTTCCAAATGCTTATATATCATGAACAATGACTCATCATAAAAATCTAAGACCATCATTGAACTCATGAGGGTATGCTTTTATTGTACATATAATAACATTGTCCAATGTGATCCAATAGTGGATGTTAGTTTTTGGATGCAAATAAAATAATTATGTAACAATTATTTTATTGATAAATTCTATAACTCCTAAATAGTATCTCTAACTAGAAATCAGAATGTACTAATTAGCTATTGAGGGCGTTTTTCCCTTAAGAATATCCAATCATTGACCAGGGCAGATCAAGGGTGAATGTTATTAATTTTTTAACTGTTTTTATTGTATGTTCGATAAATGCGCATGTGAAAATTCATATATTTTGAACCATTTCTCAGAATTGATATCTGAGGGCACTATTGAACTAACATTGCTGAGATTCTCTTAAGGGAGGATTCACATTGACCATAGTAGGTCGGGTGAAAAAGTTAGTTTATGCAACATTTATTAATTAATAAAATAAAAAAATTGTTATTTTATTTTATTCTACAATCTCTTGAAAAGTGGTGGCGGGGACCACAGACGTAGTTAGACATTTATTATGGGATATTAAATTCTCAGTTACACTTGTTTGATTAACCACCCCTCTTAAAATTAATGTGGAACATTGATTACATCAGTTAATGAACCTAATTAATTCCTTGGTGTGTTACTCACCCTTTCCAACTCTATTTAAATGGGGCTAAGTGAAGAGTTTTTGGAACGACTTCATCAAGCGAGGAACCACTGGTGAAGTGATGGGACACCTTCCACTGGTAGAGATGGAAGTTTGGGTGGAAACAAAATTGGAATGATGAACGCTAGAGGATTCATCAAACATGGAATCATCTTCTAGATCCTATATATCTCCAATGAATCTCGATGTAGTGGTTGTCCTTTAATTCCGTAAATTCCTACGTTTCTTCTCACCACTCATGAATCTATGTGTGGTCATTTCTGAATATTTTAACGGGGTTTATCGTTATTTTAATTTGATTTATAAATTACCCACACTTATTATAATGCTAATGTGGAGGGCGCGGGCCAAACGAACACTGTCTGGACTCTCCGCCGCTAGTTTTTTTCATTGCGTTCTTTGGAGGCGGGTTGTTCCAACATGACGGAACCATGAAACTGAGAGGCATCCAGTTATAGTTTCATCCCATGAGTACCATAGTTGCTTCCAGAATTACTACCAAACCACTAGAGCTCACCCAGTGTAGCATAGAATAAGTACTAGCGGACGAGGGTGGCAGCACGAAACTGCCAGTCGTAGAGGAATATTGGCGCTGCTCGGCCCCATGGGGGTCGGACATGCGACCAGAAGTGGCCAACCACAGAGGTGGAGGCAACATGACATCATTACTCACATTGAAGGGAGCTTCTGATCGAAGACTCCATGATGTAGGGGACCCACTCTCTGCGAATATTGTGGGTGACAAGGCAGCACCACCTAAAACCTCCAATAAAGGAGATGAATGGCTCCTTTAAGACATTCGGGAGTAGCACACCACCCGAGCCTGTGTGGGTCGTGCCAGCGGGCATGCTGATCCCTCCGCAACTTGGAAAATCCAGGATAGGCCAGGTCTGACCCCGACTAGTTTGGGTCATCCTAGGCCAGATCAGGTCTGGTTGGTCCAGGCTGGATCGGACCGGTCCCGGATCCCTCTCGGGCCCAAATACGCATAAAAGGATATGTATTGCGAATCGAACATCTGTTTTATGAACTTCCTTCAGCACTAGGATCCTTGGGGCGAGACAGACCTTTTGAGAAACTCCACATGGCTTTCGGAGAAAGTTGGTGTCTAACAAGGTGGGATCGTACTCGATTCCAACAAGGCCCTTGGCACTAAAATTCCAATTTCATAAACATTTGGTGTCTGATCGAAATGTCTTATGTTGTTTTGGAACCATTATGACATGAATGATCACCATGTTAAATCCTTGTGATTATTTATGGAGGTTGAGGTATGGATGATAACCAGAGGAAGAGAACCATGGTGTTTCTTATATAGCAAGTTTAGATGGTTACTATATTGATGACTCAAGGTGTGGGTATTCCTTTCTCCTATGCTATGATAGATATGGGACTCCATACATCATGAGTGTGTGTTCATTTCACTATTATTGGTTTTTCTATATTTGGATTCGATACTCCCCTATTGGACTAGGGTGTGGCTCCTCCAAACATAACTCAAATAGAGTCAGGAACTCCCCTACTACATAGGGATTAGGTCGTCTATGTTAGGAGTAGGTACTCCCATATCATCCCATGGTGTGAGTCCTCCTTATGCAGTGCTATAGCAGAGTCAGTACTCCCCTACCATTCTAGGATGTGGGTCCTCGAGCCTAGGGTCTGTACTCCCCTCACATACTATGGTGCAAGTCCCCCAGGGAAAACAAACTACTCGAGTTGTACTCCCCTACCGGGTAGGGTGTGGGTCCTCACATATAGAGTCAGAACTCCCCGGCAATGCCAAGGTGTGGATCCCATAGCATGGGGTTGGCACTCCTAGGAAATACTTGGGCGCAGGTCCCCCACAACCAACAAACTACCAAAGTTGTACTCCCATACCAGGTAGGGTGTGGGTCCTCGTATATGGACTACAATTCCCCAGTCTCCAAGTAACGATGGGGAGAGGGTCCTTCAGGGGGTTAGAGATCCCTCTATTGAAAGACATTGTGCCAGTTAATGGTCATTTTCACATGGATTCCGTTTTTCTTACCTCAGGCTCAAGTCTCTGACTGAGATACCTCTCGTTCCAGGCACTAGAGGATTTTCCAGTATTATGTTCCGGATGGATCACTTCCTTTCCAACATTCCATTAAAAATGGTGGAGTTGTACCTGATGGGGCACAACTCTCAAATGGGTCTTATTTAGGATATCCATCTCATGGAGCATGTACTTATGATCCTTGAGTAACACTTTGAGCCTTATTTTAAAATCCTTGAAATGTCTTGAGGTCGAGGCCTTATGATAATTTGCAGATGATAAAAGTATATCTGGTTTGAGTTGTGCATTTTTCTTTGTTCTTCAGGATTTAGATCATGTATTTTGGTCTTCCATTCTGGAATTTTGAGAGATCATCAGGGGTCCAAGGGTCTCTACTTGGTATTTTTATACTCACCCCTGCACGGGCATCGCCCGCACCTCATTGTGTCTTATGCAGATGACGAGAAGCTTGGCTGAGACTGGAGGGTGTCAGGACCAGGTGGTACAAAGAGATGTCTGGTTGAAGTGGAGAGCTATCGAGATGTGCTATACATACCCTTCATGCCGGATCATTGTCAGATGATTGTAGGTGATTTTTCTATTTTCAGTTATTGTTGTATCATTCAGTTGTGCTTGTATTCTAGACCCTTAATTTCAGTACATAGATGATCTAGTTCAATTTTTCTTCATGGATGAATTTATTGGATTTTTTGGGTGTTTGATTGTTCTGGGTTAAAAGTAATGCCATCCCATTTTGGGGATATTCCTTTCTATTGCAAGTCTCCAACCACTGGCCTATTGAAGGTGGGATTTGGTTAGTCACGCCACGGGACCCAGGGGATGGGTCCTGACAATGTGGAATCATGGGAGTTAGTTAAACTGAAGAAATATGACTCTGATATTTCAAATGAAGCAATATTTTTATGTGATTTGAGTGTGGTTTTTAGTTTCTGGAGTCTAGTGTGGGTGTGGTGGCTAACATATCCATACACCGGGACCATGAATTCTAATTTCTAACTCATTGCAAGAAAAAACTTATTGAGTGAGTTTTAGAAGGGTTTTTCTTTTTATATACTTTGAGTCAGCTCACCTTGTATAAATTATTTGACTATGGTTCATCTTGATTCACTTTCAAGATTCCCCCATGTAGACAACCATCCAGGATTCCAATGTCTAACCATGATGATGGTCCATAGTGTGATCCTACTTCAGTACAAGGACTATTTCCCAAGATATGTACTTA
This sequence comes from Viscum album, assembly GCA_963277665.1. NCBI lineage: Eukaryota > Viridiplantae > Streptophyta > Magnoliopsida > Santalales > Viscaceae > Viscum > Viscum album. The sequence continues at coordinate 1,708,628,162 of OY728121.1, forward strand.
TGGGAGGTGTCCCAGAAATACTAATGGTCGTTTGTCAGTAGTTACTATTGGAGATATTGATAAAGGACACATATAGGAAGAATGCCTTAAAAGAGTTTTACTAACACATACCCCTCAGTTTAATAGGCGTGGTAGACTAACCGGTGGCTAATGACATGCTTGAGGTGGTGACTTAGTTTCCATCTAGCCGGGGGCCCATTAGATCAAATGGTGGTCTAGGTAGTGAGCATTCAATGAATCCAAGACAGAAAATTATTGGGATTAGATAACATGTATCATATTACTTAGTGACTTATTCCATGGACATATATTGATAACATTACTCATAGAAGGGGGTCCTGTTCCATAAAAAGCTAAGGGGTATGTGTTCAGAAGAGCTTCCAAAACTCTGGTAGGATGACATGTACGTAGCTGAGTTTTCATCATGGTATACCGAACATTTCAGGTAATCGATGAATACGATACAACTAGTGCTTCAAGGGATGAACCTCCAAGAGAGATGTGGTTAGGGTAATCTATGAAAAAATATTCCACTTTTAATTCCTACTTATGTTAGGGTGCTAGGGATAACCTTTTTGGTTCAAAACTCATTGGCTGAGTAGATAAAGCCGGTGAATATCAGCAAAGGGAAGGTAGAGAACCACCATCAGTCATGGAGACTTGGATGTGTAAAAATGTTTTGGCAAGAGGATGTGATAGGGAAAGATGTATCTACAGGGTTTCAGACATGAAAGAGGTGATAATAGAGTAGCAGGAGGTGGTATAAATTGTGAAATATTACAACAACCTCTACAATGTGGTCCCCACGAGGCTAAAGGAGATGGAGGAATGGGTAAGGGGGTATGTTCACTTAATCAAGGAGTGTGACCCAAGTTCTATAGGAATCATTTCAGGTACAATCTATGTCTAATACTATCTATCTTATTAATAGACACATGAACTAATCATTCTTTCTTATCACAAATCTTGCTCAAGACCAAGAGTTTTCGGTTAAACTGTTGACTTGACATTTACATCTAGAGATACCTTTGTGAGGAGAATTGATAATCACACATATTTTGATAATGTGAACTAACCCTTGAGTTGAGGGTTTTGGTTGGAACCTCTTGGTGGGAGTGTTGAGCCCTTACGACGTCATTTTGTGTATGGAAATGTCATCCACAATTCATGCTCATATTGACTATTTTAGGAAATAAATGTTTTGGTGTATCTATAGAAATTGAATGGTGTTTTCCTTGGTAGGACAAAAAATGGAACCTAGGAAGCATGAGTTAAATCCATTCATAGGAGGGTGTTACTGATCGATTTTTAGTTATCCAACATTACCCACATTACTATAGGAGTTTTCAGTTTTCAGTTCCAAACAGTAGTGCATGTGTTCGGGAATATAATTTCAATAGTTGTTTCCAGAATTACCTCCCCAAAGGGGGAGGGACTTAAGAATTGTATTGTACCAATTGAACACACCAATATGTACAACTACATATTCAATGCCTCCCGCAGAGCTTCATGAACTCTATGTTTAGACGGGGGTGAGGTGGAAAATTCACTCAGTCGGAGGTCTGGTTTACAGCTGCTGAGTGAGGAAACAATAATGCGATCCGCATTACAGAATCCATTCATGGATAGTTATAGAGTAGCTTTCCTCTAGTCTATAACTATCACTCCCCACACATTCAGCATGTTCGGGAGGCACAACACGAGGATGTAGTCTCTGAGGCCCAGCGTTCTTAGATATCCTCAAGACAAGCTCCTAAAAGATATTATGAAGTTGGGGAGCACGTCATCTTATTAAAATGATGCACCATGGTACCAGTGATGATACAAGAGGAGATTTTGAAGGATTTCCACACATCCCCATTTGCGGAACATCCTTGTGTGGTGATGTTGTACCAGGACCTCCGGTGTCAATACTAGTGGCCTGGGATGAAAAATGCCTAGATCAGGCCGAAGTATCAGGACAACCTGAGAAAAGATACTAGTTTTCATTGAGAGAGACCATGTCTTCTGGTGAGTCTCACCCTGATATGGATTGTGGATATTTACCCCGGGAAGCAAGTTATCTCTAAGGTTCATCGAACCATTCATGATTCTTAATATAATTGGAGAGGTGGAGTACCGCCTAGCTTTTCCCCTACAAATTCATAGAGTGAATAATGTTTTCCATGTTTTGTAGCTGAGGAGATGCATGCATGATCCATCACATGATATCAACTAGTGCAAGTTGGAGTTTGATGATGGGGAGACATTTACAGAATTCTAGGTTGAGATAGAGGACCATGTGGAGCATGTACTTCGTGGATTATTGATCCCTCTTGTGTGATTTTAGCATAAGTAAAAGAACCTCCAAGAGAGCATGTGGGACATGATGGCATAGATTCATGATCAGTACCCTCATTTTTTTGATTTTCCATTCTTTTGGATTTTGGGGACCAAAAAACCTAACGTGGGGAAAATTTAAAGACCCATAATTTTAGTATAATTTTATTTTTATTATTTGATATTTTTATGAGACTGCGAAATCTAATGGTACGTGATTCCGAGGCCCGGAGTTCCAAGAATTATCTTCCCAAAAAGTGTTAATATTTAAATATCATGTGAATGATGTTTTACTGAAAAAGTGGAATAACTCATAAACAGGTTCCTAGATCAGAAATCCTAGGGCTCCGTTTTGTTTAAGATGGCGGGTTTAGATAGGCAAGACAAAATTTTAGTAGGCACAAGCCTCTAGTTAGAAAACTTGAATATTTCATAATAATAAATAAAATAATTAATTGAAATTATTCTATTTTTCAAATTCTTATAAATCACGAATGGTGAGATGGATTAAAAGTCTGATACCACCACTGAACTCGTGAGGGTATTCATTCCTTAGGAAGATCCAAATTTTGGCCAGCGCGGGCCCACAATGAACGTTTTTTTTCCGCAAATAAAAAAATTATGTAAGAATTATTTTATTGTTAAATTCTATAACACTTAAATGGTATCTCAAATTGGAAATCCTAGAGTACTATTGAGCTCATGATGCAGTGTTACCCTTAGGCATCGCCTTACATTGATCGACATGGATTGATGGTGACTTTTAATAATTTTTGAAATTTTTTTCATGTATGTTTAGTAAACGTGCATGAGAGAATTTATATCTTTTGAATTGGGGCTCAGAATTTATATATGAGGGCACCGTTGAACTCGTAGCACCAAGATTCGCTTATGGGAGGTTTCAATTTCGCCCGCAGTAAGTCGGGTAGAAATTATATTTTTTCAACATTTAAGAATTAATAAAATTAAAAAATTGTTATTTTATTTTATGCTAACACCTCTTGATTGATGGTGGTGGGGACCCCAATGGTATTTAGAAATTTAATATATGATATTAAATACTTGGTTACACTTTGTTTGTGTAACCACCCATCATTCAATTAATGTGTTGCATTCCTGACATCAATTATTCGAACTCATTAATTCTTCGCTGTGTTTCTATCCCTTTCGCCACTCTATTTAATTGGGGATCTGGGTAGAGTTTTTGGATGAACATCATCAAGTAAGGAACCTCTTGCAAAGTGATGCAACACCTTCTACCGACAGATACGGATGCTCAGGTGTCAAGGAACTAGGATCAACAAAAATTGGTGGCTTTATCTAATGGAGTATATTCTTCCACTACCATTACGTCTCCAATGAGTATCAATGTAGGGGATGTATTTTAATTCCATAAATTCCAACATTTCTTCTCCTCATTATGGAATTTGTAGGTGCTCATTGGGGGGGGGGGTTTACAGGGTTAATCATTATTTTAATGTCATGTATAAATTACTCCCACTTTTTATAATGCTAAAACCGAGGGTGCGTGCCAAACCAACAAGGCTCGGAACCTCATCCGCTTGTTTTTCAAAATTGTGTTCTTCAGAGGAGGGTTGATCCAACATGATGAATATTTAAAACAGATAGACGCCTAATGACAGAAGCATCCCAAGAGGACCGTGGGCACATCTGGAAGGATAAAAGGACCACCAGTGCTAACCATGGGCCCTATAGTAGAAGCGACAACACTAGTGACTGGTTCCTATAGATGACAGTGGTGGTCGGTAACCACTGGTCGTGGTGGAAGAGCGGTGCCGCGGTGGTCGGACATGTGGTTGACTGTGATGGTGGAGTTCGGGCACCGTCATGCACCGTGATGAAGGTAGTCATGGCTCGAAGCCACAATGAAGCTGAGGACCCTCATTTAGTGGGTCTCGTGGGTGATGAGTGGGCGCCCCCTGTCACCTCCAATAAAGGAGCTGAATGGCTCTTTTGATCCCTTTGGGTGCAGCAGACCGTGCGACCCTGCGTGGGTCGCACCAGCAGGCGGGCAGAGCCCGCTGTGGCCCAGCCCCCCCATGGTGGGCTGGCCTTGGGTGACCCGAACTGATTATGGTCGGCCAAGGCCGAATCAGATTGGGTCGGTCCATGCTGGGTCGGATTGGGAGGGACCGAACCCAGCTCCCTTTCGGGCCCAGATAATCTAAAAGGATGTATCATTCGGATCAGACGAACATTTGATTAATAGTCTATGGTGTTGAGATCCTTGGATAAAGAATGCCATTTTGAGATACTCCACAAGACTTTCAGTGAAGGTTTTAGTTTGCCCAGGTTGGATCATACTCGACTCCAACAGGGTCCATGACACTAAAATTTCTATATCATACAGACTAGGTGTTCAATTGACATGTTTTCTATTGTGTTTACACCCTTATGACGTGATAGATAATTGGGTAACATCCTTTTGGATCATCCAATCACTTGAAATTTGGCTGATAAATGGAGGAGATGAACCATGCTTTTTATTGTAGTGAGAGTTATTATGGCTACACCCTTGATGACTCAAGGCATGGGGATTCCTTACTCCTCTGCTCTGGTAGAGACGGGACTCCCCATGTCATGAGTGTGGGTCTTTTCCCCTCTGATTGGTTTTTCTATTTTAGTAGTCTGTAATCCCTTATTGGACTAGGGAATGGGTCTTCCATACATAACACACATAGAGTCAGGTACTACCCTACTAGGTAGGGCGTGGGTCCTATATTTTAGGCGTAGCTACTCCTCTGTCAACCGAGGGTGTGGGTACTACTTATATAGTGCTACAGAAATGTTAGTACTCCCCTTCTATTCCCAATTGTAAGTCCTCTAGCTTGGGGTCATCACTCCCCTAATGTACTGGGTCATGGATCCCCCAAAGTGAACAAAACTACCAGAGTTGTGCTCCCCTACCGAGTTTGGTGAAGGTCCTCACATTAAGAGTCAGAACACCCCTACCATGACAGGGTGGGGGTATTCTAGCCTGGGGTTGGTACTCCCAAGACATAATACATCATGGGTTTCCCATAGCAATCCAACTACCAAAGTTTTACTCCCCGACATGGTAAGGTGAGGGTCCTCACATATTGAGTAGTACTCCCCTGTCTCCGACAAGAGATGGTGATAAGGTCCTTCAGGGGAGTTAGAGCTCCCTTTACTGAAGAACATAGTGTCAAAGAGTGTTCCTCTCCACTTGGTTTCCCTTAGTATTTCCTTAGGTGTATGACTATGACCGTGAGACCTCTATTGTTAGTAACTAGAGGTAGTTCTGGAAGAAAGATCCCGATGGAGAACGTCCATTCAAACATTCCATTAGGAATGGTTGAGTTGTACTAAATGGAGTACATCTCTCAGATGGGTGAAATCAGGGATGGATAGTTCAAGGAGCGTGTAGTCACGATCCTTGAGTTACGCTTTCAAATATCTTTGGATATCCTAGAAATGGCATGTGTTTGGGGCATTATGTTTCTTTGTGGATGAGACGAGTATATTTGGGTTTACCTCTGTCTTTTTATTTGTGCATTATGACTGAGATTATTATTTTTAGTTTTATATTATGGAATTATGAGATACCGTCATGGGTATTGGGGTCCCTACATGGTATTGTTATACTCCCCAGTAAATGGGCTTCGCTCGCACTTCATTGTGGGTTGTGCAGACATCGAGGAGCATGGTTGAGACTGGTGGGTTATAGCACCAGGTGGTACATGGATGAGACTAGATGATGTAGAGAGCTATAGAGATGATCTATTTCTACCCTTTAGGTATGATCATTGGTGGATGATCAAAGGTGCTATTTATTTTTATCAGTTATAGTTGTATATTTCAATTGGGCTTTTATTCCAACCCCTCACATTTAGTACACACCTCTTCTACATCAGTTTTGTATTGTGGTATCATCTTTTTTCTTTCTAGGATGTTTGTTTTTATAGAAATAAAAGAAATAACTTCCATTTTGTTTTACGCCATTCTAGTGATAGTCTCCAACCCCTGGCCTATGGAAGGCAGGATTGTGGTAGTCACGGCACATGCCCTAGTGGACAGGTTGTGACATTTAAAGTATCAAAATATTTGGCGATACTAATATTTAATGAATTCCCCAAACATATTCCTTAATGATGGATCCCTTAATGTGGTAGATCCCACCATCATATAGTGGGGATATTAATACAATGGTAGATGAGAAATGAATTAAGTATATGGGAATGATATTTTTATAATTAAAATTTTGTTAAAAGGAAATGGTTACACTTGCAATATGTTATCTGAATGATGATAGAGATCACTGTTGACCGTTGATCTAGAATATAAGGGTGGATAAAGAAATATAAAGCATGGAAGGGAGGATTTTAATGATATATTCATCAAATAAAGACTTCACTTGTGATTAGAATATTGAGAATAAAGGAAAGATTATTAGCTGAAAGCACAAGGTAGTGTATAATGTTGTGGAATAATAAGCTACGCAGTCTGATATAGATTATATACATAACACGATGTGAAAGGTTGAGCAATTTTTTGAAAGATATAATCCAAATCTCTAAAGGGTAGTAGTTTATTATAATTTTCATCATATGAAGAAATGGATTTAGGTGCCATCAGGACAGAGAAGTAATTCTCAAAATCCTATGCATTAAAATGATACCATGAAAATAATAGGTCTTTTAAGCTAAAAAAGTAATTCATCAAATAATAAGAATTAGTTCAAACGATTTTCATTTTTTGGGATGTATGGAAGTAATCTCTATAGACAATTAATGAAAGGAATTTATGTATTTTATAAGTGTAGAGAAAACATTTAAAAATCTAAATAATGAAAAGGTATGAATAAAAGGTCTATTATTCTATGTTCCAACTACATTGAGATTGGTCACTATGAAAATTAATGACCAAAATGTTATAAAAATATAACTCTGAATAAGATACGGTATAAAGGACTATAATATGTTGTTATCACAAAGAGTGTAAAATGATTTATTTTCATCTATATTTGTTTCTAAGAAATATGTTGTAAAATTATTTAATTAATAATGTTTTCATCATATTCTTTGAAAACAAATGTAATGATTGTAATGCAGTACTTTTTTTATAATTATTTTAGATCATTTGTTTAATTCTACTAAGATAATTTATATACTATAAATATAAAATTTCAAGAATAAACATTATTGAAGGAAATAAAGCCCTAAATATGATCTTGATGGTGAGATAATGATGAATAAATGATTTATTTTGACATTTTTTGGCTACCATAGAAGTGAATAATAATTTTTCAAGAAGTATTATATTCTAGCATAAAGGGAAATTAAAACTCTATTAGATTCATGAAATATATCCAATAGCATGTGTTTCACATAAGTAGTAAGAAATAATGAATGATTCCAATATTTTCCTACAGTAATTTATGTTGTTATCATTTTTCAATAGGATACATGAAGAAGTTATTAAAATGTTTAGAATGTGAAAATTTAGAGCTGCTTCATGTTGATTAAATTCAGATGATAAGTTCATTTTTTAAATTTCATTGAATCCCATTCATAATTGATTGGAAAATATTTTTTTTGGAAAATCTAACTATTTATAGAATTGATGATGATGATCATTAGATGATATTTTAGAGGATAATTTATTAATTCACTATATGATACTTCATGTTCTAAAAGTTGAATTATAAATTTTTTAAGAAATATTAAATTATAAAGACAATGTTTAATGAAATTTATGTTTACTTATATTCATATTGAGTGGTATACTTCCTTAACTATTAGAAAAATGGTTTTGAAACAAAAATATTGTCCTATTATCATCATTTTTTATGATATTGATATCCTTTATTCACACTAATAGTGTATGGTTTTTGGTAAATTACATTCCTATGAACATGATCTCTATCACACTCCATCTCTACATGATTTTAAAACTTTTTCTTCTATATCCTTGTTTTCATATCCCACATATGTTCACCGTATAGGGAACTTAGATACATGACAGTTGTACTTTCCATTAACATGTATTAGGAATATGTTATATTAAACCTTTTTACGATGTGGTTATCTCAATAGTATTTTTTTCAATCCTTCTAACATTTATATTAAGTTTAAATTGTGAGGTCACAATTTAATTATGGTGGGAAGAGTATAACAACCTGAAAATATAATTTAATAACCTTCTATTCTATAGCATGCATCACATGCGACGCCAAGCGTGTAAGTCTATATAATACCATGATAATTTAAAATATATTTTATATTTCAAATATATTTTATATTTTATATATATTTTCAATTATCAAAAGACAAATTTAGTGTGTGTTACCCATAAGATAAATAGTCTCTGATGGCTTGCGTTGCACACATGACTGATTTTTACTAAAAAACAATATTTTTTAAAATCATACTATTTAATATAATAACAAAAAAATAACAATGAGGAATAGTATTATCTAACATATGAAAATATATGGTTTATATAAATATAAAATTAATTCATAGGTTAACAATTAACAAGAAATGAATATAAGAACCAATTGGAGATAAAAATGAAATATTATTTTTTTCCAAATACTACTACATTTCAACAAACCAAAAATATAAGTCCCTCGTCATTAACAAATTACAAAAACAATCAATTTTTATCATGTTTGATAGCTGATATGAGTTATTCATTTCATTTTATATATGGTTTCATCTAATAATATAGAATCCCAAATCTTAACCAATCCATTTCTCAAAAAGTTATTATGTAAAGTTGTTCCTAAAACATTCTTCTCTTATAAAAACATGGACATTGGTTAACTTTTTCGATGACATATGAGTATTAAAATACATTATTTCTATTGAGTCGTATTCATCTTACAATATTTCAAAACATATTTTTAATTTTCCATCTAATCTGGTAAAACATATAGACATTGGTTTAAATATTTTCAATTCCTCATTGGCACATTATTCAATTTCATTTAATAAAAAATTATCACTTAGTTACAAAAAACATAATAAAAATTTAGTATCCAATAAAAATATTAGTAAATAAGGAAAATTTTCTTGGTCAATTTTTGGTACTCGTTCTCATTGAAATATATTTTTTTTTAAACAATAACACCTAATGATTTTTAAAGTTGAACATCATATTTGATAGCATATTTGAAACACAACATCAATCATAGAAGATAATGTCACACCTCAAGACTATACTGTATATTTATTATTAGATATTTTTAATCACTTAAATGTTGCAGAACATGCAACACCAATTCTAAAAAAAGTGTAATATAATATACCATTATAATAATGATGTTGACATGGACGGATTGAATATCAATAAAAAAATAATTTAAAATTAGATGGATTAAAAATTTATAAAATATATTTAATGGATCTCTATTTATTAATAATAAAATAAGAACCAATTAAAAAATAGAAATGTTTTCGGAAACAATATATTTTTTAAGAGTCATTTTAGCCTCTCTTTACACACATATTCTAAAATGTGATAATAAATATTTTTTAATGATTATTTTTTAAAATTAACATCATTTTTAAAAATAATAACATTTAATTAAATTCAGGTTGAAATGTTTTGATATTTTAGAAAATATAAATTTTTCAGTGAATAGTGAAAAAAAATATTTTTATAATATTTTAATTTATTTTAATTAAATTAAAATCCATTGTTATTTTAATTTATTTAAAATTTACATCAGTGATATTTATTTAAATTAAATCCAATTAATTACATTAAAATCATGATTATATTATATTATAGTAAAAAAAGTTTTGTATGCTTTAAAACAACTATCTTCGGAAAAAAATTTAATGTGTATTATGTTTATCCATTTTAACTAATAAAATTAACTCCAAATAGGAATTATATAAGTAAATTTAGTATGTAATATATTTTTAAACAGTTATTTAAATTAATCTACCTAATATTACTTTATATATATTTTTTATGAGGTCATATTTTTCATGAAAAATGCATTTCTTGAAAAAACAATTCTGACAAATTTGTTGATTTAATTTTAAATTGAATTATTCGAAATATATAATATGAATTCATAAAAATGAATTAAATATTTTTAATCATAATTATTTATATTATCTAATATGTTTTACTTCATTTTTAACGATAATGAATATATATAATTGTAAAAATTATTTTCCATTATCAAGGTAAAAAATAATGTTTCAAGGGTTAAACTAAAATTTTAAGGGTTTCAAATTACCAAAAACAATTAAAATTACCATTTTATTGTAATATAAAATTATTATCTCTTTTTTGATTTAAACATTTTCCATTTCGGATCCTTTTGGCCTGAGAAAAACATGGGTGGAATTCTTTCTATTCAAATGTTACACGTGTGTCCTCCCCCCCCCCAATTATAAGAGGCTACCCATTTTCCTCCCAATTACACAATTCCAAACCAAATTGATTCATAAATTAACTTCAAAAACAACATACATAATTCTATACCCTCGTCCTATAATTCTTTTTTATCACAATTTCATCCTCATAAGGCTTTTTTAGAAAACCAAATGTAGTTTTCTGAAGAAGAAATAACATCCTTAATCCAGTATTTTATTTTATTTCAGTATCCACCACCCCCACATATTATTAGAACATAATAGAATAATATCTATATAATATTAAATAGACATATATTTTTTATATTTATTTCAATGACCTAGAACCGTGTTATCCTCCATCAAATGGGAAACGAAACTGATCGGCTGAAGACTTCCACCTCACGATTTGATGTTATTAATTTTCCATCACTAGTTCTCATGTATGTATTTTTTGATATATAAAATTATTATATATTTTATTTATTATATAATTATTCTTATTTAATAAAAATATCACATATACCTTTATTCATTCCATTCCATAGAGAATACGACTGTGCTGCTCGTGTGTGCTGCTGACTAGAGCCTCACAAAGTGACGTGATTCATTTTTCATATATGCTTCACATGGTAGGTAATAGTGATTAATATTAGGTTTAAATATTTTATTTATGAAATATTTATCATTTTTTAAAATAAAAATATCATATACATTATTACCTCACCATCCATTGATTAAATGAGAATGTCATTCGTGTGGGTTGACTTCACATATGATGTCAAATTGTTTGTATACTGATTCTTAACAAAATATATCCTTAATATTTCATAAATAATTTTATTATAAATTATATTGGGTCAAATTAATTCATGGTATGTTATGATTCAAAAGAATCCAACGTGTTATGTGTTTTTGTTTCAATCTCTTTATAATCTGGATTACTTAGGCCTAAATATCCATCAATAGAATTTATTAGATATTTTCCTAATTAAAACATTCCATTTTTTTACCCTATGTCCAATAATGAATTTTTTAGTAATACTAATTATTTGTTATATTTGGTAATTTAAATATTTGAGAATGTTTTTAATGACAATACATCGTTATTTCTCTCCTTGTTTGAAAATACATTCCCTTCGAAATCTATGATTTCTAAACATGTTTTAAAGAAATTTCCATTATTGAAGTTTAGATAAATTTTTACATGTAATTGGAAATTTAATTTTATAAAATTAATCATCATATTTATTCTAAAAATTTTAGTTTTTAAATTTTCTTAAAAAAAATTGAAATGAATATTTGTTTTTTAACATATTTTTAATTAATTGATCTCTTCCTCCATCATGACCACATTATGTTTTAATGAAATCTTATTAATAATAAATGGTTTTTTGAAAACAAAAATCATTAATTATTGAGATGTATTTAGACATAAAATATTTATTTTAAATATATAAATGATATATTTCTGAATAAATGTTCAAATTTATCTTTCTAAATCATTTTCCATATGAGATGAAATCCTTTCATGTCACTAAAAATGAAATTTTTATTTTCCTCATGATTTTTCTTAATATTATTAAAATTATTTTAATCAAGGAAAATAATCTCTAATTTTTTTTAATATAAATTATTTACATATTTCTCTCACATATGTACCTAGTTTATTCCCACTACCATTTATGAGGTAATACATGCATTATGATCATTTTTCAGATGTATTTATGTTAAAATATTTTTTTAACATGATTTGTAGAAAGATTTTGTAACCCATTTTTTTCCACGGGTAATTATAATGTTATTCCATTTAGTTTATCCCCTTTACGTGGAAAACATAGATCATGAAGATGTTATTATCGGTTTACCCATAGAGTTTTACAATGCATTGGGTAATGTTCTTGTATCATGAGATTTCATGCGTGGGATTAGAGAGGTAGCAAAATCAACTATGGGACTCTGTCCAACGGGTTATGTTGTCTTGGTAGATATCATTGGAATATTTTTACAAAAGGTTTTATTTAATTTCCAATTTCTCATTTTTTTCATGATATTGTGATAGAATTCCATTTATGTTATGCATGCAATTCCTTAATAATATACCTTATCTTTATAAATATCATGGTATACTATTCTCTTTATGTAATTATCCCTTATCACATTTATTCCCTTATAAATATTTTCATCATAGTCTATTCTTTTTTTACTTCCTACGTTATCCCATACAGTTTGAGGATCTCACTAAAGAAATTATTTTAAGGATTCCATGTTTACGTTTTTTTTATGTATCATGAACCTATTCCTGTAACGAACTAAGACTTTATGATCATTGTGTTTTATTAGTGTATATTTAAGTTGAAGAGTCATTAAATAAAAATATTAAAATTATTTGTTCAATAAACTTGGTATCAAGGGAATGCATTATTTATATTTTAGAACATGGATGAGAAACTTTATAGGGGACCCAATAGATAAGTCTATGAATAATACTAAGTAATGAAAAATATCTTATAACCTGGGTGAAGTATAGAGATAGAGGTTTCTGAGAATTTAATTCTTTGTGTGAATAATAAAAGTATATGTTGTTATGGAACAGTTGTAACTATGTGTAAGAAGTACAAAAAAGGGAAATTAGTATTAACCCAAGCATAAAATACTACTCGAAAATTTGACATTCTACATACCTAGTTTGAAACTCCAAGGAGAATTTCATTGTAAATTCAGAAACTATGTGTGAACAATAATGATGGATTTGAATGTATGAAAAATCATGGATTGATTATGGTAGTCCTAAGGGGTATTTTCATTAAAAGTAGGTTTCATGATACAGAAATATTATATATAATTTTTCATGATTATTTTGTTCCACAGTATGAATATTTTCTCTCACACTATGATTTATGGTTTTAATCAAATACAGAAACCATATTAAACTGGTTCAACATTTAATGTGATTAATAACGTGTTTATGGGAAACCAAATTTGATGATGATTCTAGAAAATGATATATTATTATGCATAATTATTTATCACGATATATGATTAACAACTTGAACCTTATCCAATTCTTTAATTGAGCATATTATATTAAGATATAATTTATAGAGAGTTATCATGGTATAGACCATGGTCAAATTATTATTCAGTTACCTTCATGTCACGAATATAGGAAGAATCACTAAGAAGAATATATCAAATTGAGAGGAATATATTTTATATGTGTAAAATATGGTAATATATTAATTTTTTTGAAATAAATTCGATGTATTATATGTAGGGAACTAATAATTGGCCAAGTCGATGCCCTAAACCAATGGATATCAAATAGACCAAGGAAATAAATATGTTATAAATTTCATTAAGGTGAATTATTTACATATAGGAATCCTAGAATTATTATGTTGAATTTTTTTTTAAATTTTTTTTATTGTATTCCTGAAACTCTGAAGGACCATTCTACGGTAATATTCCCTTAATTGTTTGAAATAATATTTTTAAAGAAAACAATGACATAGATTGGTGATTTAATTTTAAGGTGATATTTAATATAAATAATAATCTATATAGATAGAATCAGTGGTTAAAAAATAATTTTAGGTTTATTTTTACTTTTAGAATGATAACCATATTTAAAAAAAATAGGAAGTATTTTAATAATTTTTAGAAAAAGGAAAACTCTTATGCCAGGTAATAACATATAAAATACATCAAAGTTGTGTGGCTAGAATTTTTAGGATCTAAAGGTTATTAATTATATTATGGAAAAAAATTATTGGGTTAAATTATAATTAAAATATCTTGGTCTAATTTAAATTACTATTTATTAAAAATGTTTTAATCTTTTTTGAGTAGTAAGTTGAATGGGTTTGAGATAACCTTTAAAGATAAACCCTTATCTGATTCCGATGTTATTGAGTTTATTCAAGATTTATGGTGGGTTATCTACGTAATCATCTATATTAAACATTTGGTATCATTGTTGAATTTTTTATATAAATATATTAATATTTATTTTCAGAATTATCATAGATTATGATAAATGGTTTTAGATTTAATAATTATTTGTGTAATTAATTCATACAATTTAATGGATCATAATAACTTTTAAAATTTATTTTTACTTTATTAGGAATAAAAAAAATTATTGGATATTCGTTTAATAGAGATAAAGGTGATTCAGAAACATATAGACTTACAACCAAAGGATAAAATTATGTTTTTGAAGTAACAATATAACAGTGAATTACTTTTTTTATTGATCTCAATCTCAATATTAAAATATTTCTTGAACTCTTGGGAATAGATCTTAAATAGAAATATAATATAAACATTTTGTCTCATGAATTAATTTTTTTTAATACATATATTTACGGTTTTCTGCTTATTTAATTTCATATGATCATTCAATTTGTTGTGATCAATGAACATTATCACTCGCTAGAATTTTTTACACCTATATTGTTTTTCATTATATTCACATTCCAAAAAAGTTAACCTATGTGGAATCCATGTTATGGGGTGGATTTATAATATCCCTTTCCATATTTTAATGGTAATGTTTTTATTATCCATTTTTTACGTATCTTTTTCCACAAATAACTTTTCAATTTTCAAATTGTTCATTTCTGAGATCAAGAATAAATTATTATGGAAGAATTTATTTACATGGTTGGAATGTAAATCATATAGATTGTAAATGATAAATATCAAATTTGATTTAGTATATGACATAGAAAAACATGGTTAGAATTCAATTTTACACCCAAATACATAATAATATATTTATTTTAAAATAATATCAATCTATTTGATAGTGTGTAGAATATGAAACATTAAATCTAAATGAACTATTATATATATAATTTTAAGGTAGTTGTTAACTTGGATGTTTTGAGTATTGATAAATATATTATTAAAATATAATGGTTTGCACAAGTATAATAAAATTCAATCATTATATATAGACTAGAAATAAAATACCAACCATTTCAAAAACATTAATTATTTTCCTAAAAAATTTTATTTTTTAAAATGTTGTTTAGTCATATTTTCACACATAACATAAAATTAATTTGTACAAAAATAAAAAAAATTATGAAATGAAAATAATTATTTAAATCAACGTTTATATATAAACTTTGTGTGAATGTTTGTATTTTTCAAAAAATATTAACTTTTTAGTGAATAGTTAATATAATGATTTTTATAAAATTTTCATTTCATTTTTATACATTAAGTCCCATTATTATTTTAATTTCATTTAAAATAAAAAATATTAATTATTTTGTTATATGAAATCTAATTAATTTAAATTATATCTTTTTTATATTATATATTATTATAAGTTTATTTTTAGGATTTAAAATACATTTTTTCTCCAATCTGTTTAATATTCTATAATTTTTATCCATTTTAATGGAATAAAATAACCAATAAATGTAGAATGATATAAATAAAAAATATATATTATATATCTATAATAATTAATTTAAATTCATCTCAATATTATTACTTGTCATATATCTAATATGATATAATATTTTCCTTTAATACTGTATTTCTTGACAAACCAATCTTTTGACAAGTCTGGGGTTTTAATTTCAAAATAAATTCCACGAGTTATTTTATATGAACTTGGAAAATTTTATTCCATATTTTTTTCCATAATAATTTATATTATCTATTACGTTCGGCATAATTTTTTATCATAATGAATAGTGAAATAGTAAAAAATATTTCCCTCAATTATGGTAAAAACCGGTTTACAATTGTTATAAATAAAAATATAAACATGAAACAATGACCACAAACTATTATAATTACTATTATATGGTCATATATAAACCATATATATAATATGGTTATAAGCTTTTCCATTTTGGGGTCTTTTTTCTCAAAAACAACAAGGGTAAAATTATTTCTTTTCAAAATTTCCAAATATGTCCATTCCCCTACCTATAGAAGGCCACCCACTATCCTCTTCTTTAGAAAAATACATATACAATTGGTTCCACAAATACCTAACCAAATAACATCCCTAATTCGATCCCATCATCATAATATCCATTTTTGTCATAAATCGAAAATAGGATGGATTTTTGGGCAACTAAATAATATAGTCTGATGAAGAGGCATCGTCCTTAACCGAGTGTTTTCATTATTTTTTCCCCAGCCTCACATAAATATTATAAATACATAATAATATAATAACATAATTATATAATAAATAGTGATATTTTCTTATGTTAAGGGAATATCCATCAACCATCTCCTCATTCTTCAAATATGAAATGAAATTGTTGATTGTGAGTAAGGTGGACTATCGTCTCATGAACTGACGTAATTTGTTTTCCATAACTACTTCTCAATTATTGATATATTTATGTATATAATTATTATATATAAAATTTATGATATACATAATATTATTAATTATAATATCATATATATGTTAATAAATAACATTCTTTATAGAATATGGTAATGTTTCTCATGTGTACGGTGGAAAACCACCTCACAAAGAAATGTGATTTTTTTTCACTCACAATATAAATATAAGGTAATAATGATTAATTTTTTTGATATATTATATTAATCAATTATTACTCAATATTTTAATTAAATATATGATAAACATTCTTACCGTATTATCCATTGAAAAAATGATAAGGGCCTTCATATGTACAATAGACTACCACCTTGCAAATTAATGTGATTATTATTTCACTAATGATTTAAATGAAATGTAAGAATGTATAACATTAATTATTATATGTGATATAAGTGACAATATTTAATATTTTAAATTATTATACAATCCTCTTCCTCACCCATTCACCTATTAAAGAAATGATAATGTCGTTCATGTGTATATAAAGCCTACCATCTCCATGAATCAATGTAATTAATTAACCATTTTAAAATTAGATAAATATTATAAATAGTTATATAATGAAGAAACAATTATTTTTTACATTAATATCATTATATAAATGATGAAACCATAACAATTTTTCAACATCAGGATCATTAATGTTGAAATGTGGATGAGAATACTTAGAAAATAATACCTAAAACAATTGAGATAATGAATTATTATTGATGAATGAGTAATATGATCTTATAAATGGAGAGTATAATATATATAAACATTAATATTATTTGTGAATAAATTCATAATGTGTTTAAAAATCCTATAAAGGGGATAAATTTTTTTATACTTAATGGGGGTGTGAGGTGAGTGGAATTTTTGTCTCAATTGATATTGATTAGGTTATATAACTACATCGTTGATTATATTATCCCAAAAGTTTCTATTAAATAACCATTGATTAATTTATTATTTCCATTAAACATTTTGGTTTTTGACTTATTTTTCAAATAAAAATAGCATTAATTATTAACTCTCACTTCAATGATACAAACATTGAAACCGTTTCAACACAAAACATCCAACTTTGAGACACATTTTCTTCTAGGAGCATAATCAATTTTAAACGATATATGTACTTACCCATTACATTATATATAACTAATTCATCCTAAATAATTATATATTAAATTAAAATAGATCTACATCATTCATGTAAATTTATGAATCTAATGTTTTTGAAGTGGTAATTGTTTAGGTTTCAATCAAACATTAATTGGGATTCTTGATGCCTACATCTCAATTCATGGAAATTATTTGATCATTCCCTAATAAAAAATTCATTTTATTATCCTCAATTTATTCACAATGTTTTGAATTAATAAATTCATTTGAATTTTGTTTTTACTCAATATTTTGGTAATTTTTTTTCCTAAAATATCAAATCAATTATCTCTTTGGATGAAAATAATTTTTATTCCTAATATATGATTTCAAAAAAAAATTAAAATATCTATATATTTACGATTATTGTTTAATGGAATTTTTTCCTATAATTTTTTGTTTTAAAATAATAATATATATCTTCCCATATTGTTATAAACAAATTAATTTTTTACGTTTCTTACAACGATGTCAAAGGAATATTTTTTTAACCTATTAAGAATGAATGGAACTATTCTGAAGTCATGTAAACTCAATGTTTAAAATATTCCTAATTTTGATTTAAATGTTATAGTTCGAAAAAATCTTTTAATAATGTAAAATATGTATTCATATTTGAAATACATTTTTTCAAAATTGATGGTATATTTTATTCAATAAATGTTCAAAGTGGTCTTTTTAAATCATTTTCCGTATAATCTGACATCATTTGATGTAACAAAATTTTAAGAGGTTCTATTCCTAATGACCTTTATTATTATATATTTCTACTAAATTATGTCTATATTTTTATCATATGTATACCTTGTTTATTCTCTCATCCATTGAATGGTTAATACATGACATACAATCATTTCCCCAATTCCATATTTATGAAATTTAATTTGAATATGGTACCAATAAAGATTATTTAACCCATTTTCTATACTGGGTTAATTCTTATTTTATGCCTTATATTTATTTTTTTTATTTGGAACACATTTTTAATTAATATTTTCTTATTGGTAAGCCCAATTAGAATTTCAATGCATTGGATATTGTTTTAGTGTCATTAGACATCCTATTTGGGTTTAGTGATTGATCCAAATCCATTGTCGGACTCTTTCCATGATGTAATGATGTCTTGGATGTTATCCTTTACTTACATTTAAGTCATTTGTATTCCATTTCTACATTCCAATTTTTTTATGATCTTAAGATACCACTCTCTTTATGTTATGCATAATTTTTTTCACTCATATACATTTTATTTTATTATATTATGTTATACCTATGATTCCTTATCATGTTAAATCCATTACTATAATTTTTAACTCCCCACAGTCATTATGTTTCCCATAGGTTATCCCATACAGTTTTCGGAGCTCAATATGGGAAAAAAATTAAGAATGTGAGGCTTCAGTTTTGTTTTTTGTTTTATTAACCTTTTCTTCTAAATACACTAGGTTTTTATGATCATTATGATGTATTAAAGCATTTCTATGTTTAATAATCATGTTGTAAAAACTGTAAAAGGTTTAGTAGACCATAAAAACAAACATGTTAAATTTTTCCCAACCATCCATAGAAACAACATGTTATTTTTTTCTTCATCATTACTTTATGGAAACATCAATACTCTCGTAAGAACTATACATATCCACCTTTTGATGATGTGTTAATTTTGAGACTTTTAATCAAACATGGATATCTTATTGTTTTATCCAGGATCCAAAATAGATTTACTTGTATTATTAGTCCACTTTCCATGGGAGATAGGTACATATTCTTTAGTAGACACCCCAATAAACATCATTTATCATTAATGCACATCATCTTCCTGATGTCATTCCATGAGTGAGGGATCATTCATAGTATTTATAATTTTTTTACAAATAACAATTTCCCTTTTATTTTATAAATTATCTTGAACTTTTCCATCATTGAATTTTTAAGTATTTAATGTTCCATGTCTTCTATTAGAATTTTATTTTTTACTCCACATATTTTTTCATGTAGCCAAAAATTTTAGAACTTATTTTTTCAATTTCATCCAATTATTTGAAATTTATCCCTCCACATATTAAAGGTAAATCTCTAAATAATGCACCACTTTTACATCGTTATCAATAACATATAAATAAATATTTATTCAAGGGTATCTTATAATTCTTCAAGAAGATCAGTTTTTCCCTTTAAGTCATTATCTGCATCATAATTTCCATTTTCCTGTGGATGGTTTAAAATAGAAACCATGTAATATTCATCAATATCCATGAAAGATAAAATCTCCTAAAATTCCCTTTCTTCAAAACATTAATCTTTTTATGGGAAGGTTTTTAATAAAAAACAACATTTTGAGCCTTTATCCCAATCATTTCAATTTATATTTTCTTAAGATGTTCTTATTCTTCTTAATCCATTTTATATTTCACGATAGACTTATCTAAAATATTTCCAACATATACACGTCATATGTATGGATGTGTAATTTTTTCCATTGCCCTTTTAGTTTACTAATTTTAAAATAGAGGATAGAAATTATGCCATCTCATTACCCCATTCATCTTTAGGTTCATCCTTCATTGTTTTTTCTAGAAGTATTTGAAATTCATTCATTTAATGCACTAATTTATAATATAATAATTATATTGATTCTTTATTTCATATCTAATTATTACACTATATATGTTTTCTTTTGAAATCCAATTAAAATATATATATTCATGCTCTATTCCTTTTACATAAAATCATAGAGGTAGTCTTACTATAATTAGTTAAACAATTCTAACATTATCAATGTTTTCTATAAGTTAGTTCATCTATACAACCACAATAATATGTACATCATAGATCTTGTTAATCGTTTCATTCAGACTCATCCTATAATAATTATATTTTATCCTAACAATTTAAATATTTCCTCTATAAATTTTTACTTTCCTTAATAAAAATATATGATCTCCTCCAACAGAACATAATAATTATGTAATATTATAAATTTTTTGTAAAATCAGCTTCCTAAGACTCCCTTTAAATAATTGATAGTTGTTTATTCTATAACCATATCTTAACAATCCATATCAACTAGAGCTCCATTTTTCAAGATAGAGATTTAACCACACATGGATTTCATATAAACCTATATACCCAAAAATATAAAATAATTATACAATCAAATATTCCACATAGGGAAATGTTCTCTTGTTATATTGGTATTTCCTCGTGATTGATGATTTCTATCATTATTAGGAGAGAAATATTTCACCCAAAAACAACTTCTATGACACTAATTATTTGTTTCTATCATTTATTTTACTAGGACAGGCGGTGAATCAAGTTATTATAATCATTAATATTTATTCTTATATTGATATCATATTATATCAATATGATTATCATTTTCTTCTCTCCCTTATAATATCTCTTTAAATAAAAAATAATTAGAAACAAGTTATTTTTACTTATTATACCCAATTTTTTTAATATAAGGATCATGAAAACACTGATATGGAAATGAACCTAAAAAAATATAGGACAAAAATTTTATATCCATAAAAAACGGGCCAGTCTCACATATTATCATGAGTAACTATGTACACTGGAAATGAAAATATCATATCTCTTACCCTTTACAATGATAAAAAAACTACATATATTCACAAATAAGTGATCACTACTCCTATTATGATGGTTTTATTAAACTCAAATTTCAGATAATATGTTCATCTTAAATGGTGTGACACTTTAATAATATATTTAACAATATTTCAAAAAATTAAAAATCCTATAATTTTTCATATGACTTCCTCACACTAGAGCATACACTTATAATTCCATTCAATTCTACTCTAATTCAGAATTATCAAAATGATCATATTTAGAGACATCCACCTCTCCTCTATGAATTCATTGTATCTCTACTCTTTCTATATTAATTTTAAATCTACTTGAAAAATAATTTTAAAATATGAACTACGTTTGAATATGACAATCTAAAATAATGTTTTACTCAAATTACATCATTCATACATTTAAATATTACCTTTGATTCATTTCTCATATATTTATCTTTATTATATTTGAATAATGTTTTTAAAATGACATCTATATATTCCTAATGTCTTTGGAAGTAGTAATGAAATATAATTATTCATAACATCCAAATTTTGAACACCATAGCCCCAAAAATACCTATCTCCTTGAAATTATATTATAGGGTAGTTAATATTCATAAAAAAATCCCTTCTACACACTCAACACCATGGTTGTTTGATAAATCAAATTATTCCTGGGAAACATGTAAAATATATAAAAACAACATGTTTTAAACCTAGGTAAGCTCTATTCCCATAGTGGTATCCCATTATATTCATAAGAAACTATTAAAATAGAAAAATCATGAACTATGGTGTTTAAAAAAAACATTAACTACTCTTGAATTTGTATTATTCATTTCAAAACATTTTGAATAATATTTTTAGATTATGGTGTGGATCTAGTGTGGGAGTTTTTGATCACATGGATCCTTGGAGTTTATATTTTAGAAATACTACAAAGAAAGTTTATTAAAAATAATAAAATAACACTTAACTAGTGTATCATAAGGGGACAACAATACCACCATAAATTTTTGAGATAGAGTTTTACCCAATGCATGACATATGTCATTTAGATATGAAGAGACTCAATAGAGTACATTCATTAGTGGATTAAATGTACAAAATGATTTTTTTATTTTTTATTAATTATGAATCGCTAAAATATAGTCTATTTAACCTCTTCATTGGAGAATTATATTGAGGTATCCACATAACCCAAGAGGTTGGATAGGATGGAGAGAACTCTAGTAGTGATCATGATGGAAGAATATCACGAGTTCATGGATTTTCAATCACAATACTGCAATGAATATCATCATCAACATAGTTCTTCGATATCACAAATGATAATGATATAGAAAGATAATTATTTAGTGATCGATCCAACCCATGTTGGGTCATTTTATTCTGTAGTTTAATACCCATTTATAGTTTGTATCAAATGTGAATTAAATCCATCAAAAGTAATTCATGGATCATCATTTATTATTTTATCCTAATGGTTGTTTTCAATTCCAAGAACTTGGAATTTGAAATACATTTTCCAATGAATTTAATGATTTGATAATAAAACCCTCTTTTTTGTATTTATATAATGATGGGAAAACCCACATGGTCATCTATTGGAGATCAATTATTGTTTGTTATATTCTTTTTCAATTCCATAAAGTTCATAAATTATATTTTAGTTGGCTGTTGAATTTAGGATTCATGGGATTATTGATGATTGTGAATACATTATTTGGCACAACAGATCTTGCAATTGGAATTTTTTTTTATATTTAGAGATATGATAGTGGCATGGAAATGATGATGGGAATCTGAAATAAATTCATGTAAGAGTGTATCTTATTATTGGGTTGAGTAGTATATCTAATGGATAAATGATGGGGGAATCCAAGAAATTTTTATTTATAATCCATCCACAAGTGATGATGGTAATATGATTATATCAATAGTGATACAGTTTCTGGTGTCCATATGATTATATGATTCGAGATGGAAACAAAATGTTTTTCTAATGAAAAGAGGAAAAATATAGCATTTTAGTAGCCATTGATGGTGGTAAAATATCTTGTGGGAGTCATGTATGAGTATGGTAGTGAAACAAAAGGAAACTGTAGAGTAATGGGTGATGATGCATGAATATTCTACAATTTACATGCAATTATGATGTACATGATGTTTAGTTTAGAAGAACACATGTTGTGTATACCCATTTATATGGATGTTAGCTTTTCCACTTTCTTTTGAATACCACATGACTTTTGGTAATCTGTGATTCCATCTGACATGTATTTGGCCAACTCATTGTGTATAGGGTGTATACACCTAGGAGGCCATGTATCCCCACACATGATGTGTGATAGGGAATCCCCATTCAAATCATAAGGTATATAGGCACGGGTTTAAGATACATGTTGAGTTCCTTCCAAGTCCCTATATATTTATTTGTATATAGTACACCCCGTATACATTCAAAAATACAAGGAATTGGGTTGACATAACATTATGATTTATATCCTAACCCCTAAAAACATTTACCCTAGAATATTTGTCTTATATTTCATGAAAGAAATATTTTGTGTGATGGATGGAAACTAGAAGATTCGAACTCAGTGAGACAATCCATGTATCAAATAAAACATGAAATGTAATTATTTTAGGTTAGGATATATCCTTTTTTCACCTCTAACATCTTCAGTATGAGCATTTGTTATTTCATTCAAAACTAATTATTATATACGCATTCCATTCGTCTATACCAAGGAGAGTATAGTGTGGTATCCCATGTTGTTAATATGATTAGGGATCCAATATATTAGTTAGTTTTGGACATGCTCATGTATCTTTATATGAATACTATGATGTTAACCTCTATCATTCTTCAATATTTTTTCATAGGAATCCCATTCATGACATATGTGCGGTGTGATCACCTTCGTAGTGGGTTAATCCACGTAGGGTTATGTATCCCACATAGGCCTATGTAATGAACCATTATCTATGTTATTCATATATAATCATTAGTTGTAAGTGAGTATCTGACCTCACCTTGAGACATGCGGTCAACCTCAATAAATATCTAGGTTATATTTTTTTTAATCCCATGGATTCTCAATTTAGACATAACTCCGTATTTGATGCTTTTTGTATCATAGTTTCAATGATTCCTTCTTGGTATGTTTATAATCACTCCAAGATGATCTCATTCCCACTATTCATACCTTATGTTGATAATAAACCATATAATGAAGTCCTAGGTTGACCAAGATAAAGTTGAACCTAGTTGTGCTAAAAGGGCAACATGTTGTTCCAAAATTTTGTATCTTAATAGAACTCCCACTATTTTAGTAAGATGGAATATTTTACTGGTTTTTTGGGCCTGTATTCGGTCCTTATGTATCCATTATTCCTTTTATTATACTTTGATATTGAAAAATTATTATGCATGCATTTATAATATAATTTTTTTTATCATTTCTATATTATATTGGATTGTATAGATTTTTTTTTGTGTGAAGGTACATTAGGATAATGTGTTACATGTCATACTTATGCCTAATTGGTATTTGTCTATATCCACTCGCCTATTGGAGGTGTTCATTGGGTTTTATTATTGACTTACCAATGTCAATGAGGGGCCTGGTGGGTTGGGTAAT
Organism: Viscum album; assembly: GCA_963277665.1. Taxonomy (NCBI): domain Eukaryota; kingdom Viridiplantae; phylum Streptophyta; class Magnoliopsida; order Santalales; family Viscaceae; genus Viscum; species Viscum album. Next base: position 1,708,653,615 of record OY728121.1, read on the forward strand.
GAATGAGTTGTATCATAGATGTTTCATCTTATGTCGTATGATTGGAAGTATTCAAGTTAAAGGTTTATTTGGGAATTAGGGAGATCATGTTAATGTTTCTCAACATTGGCTCTTGGACTAGGGAAATTAGTGTTTGTGTGGTGTTTGATGTATGTTTTAAACAGGGATCTGATAAATTTCTTGTTTTCTCAATACATTTTGGAACTGGTTTTATGGAAAAATGTATTCCATTCACCAATAAAGAATTTTTATGGTTTTTGTGTCCTTCTTGAAATAGATCCCCATATATTAAATTTTTAAAGTGGTGTGTCTCAGATATAACTGGATGTTTCCATGATGACATCCGTCTACGATCCTATACTTTTATAATGATCATGATTCTTTGATAAGTAATGACTTTTTTAGGGACCAATGTATGAGGCTATTTTACCATGTTGATAGTGTACAGTGTGTCCTCATGTTGAGCAGTATGGTATCCCACTGTTGAGGGCCTGTGTGGATGATTCTCATTATATTTTTTCATGGATGGTCTTGTATGTACCAGAAGATTATGTACCAGTGTTTGTTTTGTATTAATTTTTCAAATTCATTGACCTCCTATGCTTCATAGTGTGGTAGACCCCCTCCATAGGTGGTAGGGGACTAGCTGGGGTCAATCCTAAAATTGTTATTCATGAGTAGGACCATACGTAATAGTGGTATCAATGGATAAAATTATTAAATGTTTTGAATGTAATTGTGGTATCAATTTGAAATTATTCTTGATTTTTATTACAGCATGAATTTAATAGGGATACTTCCCCCACCAAAACACATTCAAAAATGGCATGATATAAATCTATTCTTATTACTCTGTGCCATAAAATTTTGATTATTTCAATGTGTAGTGGATGAGTGACAATGATTTGTGAGTTTGAGTCCATTTTTCTATTCTATTGTGTTAAAGTATATCCTAGTTTTCAAGGATAGGCAGCCAATGGGAAGGGTAGTATTAGGTAGTAGGGGAATGTGATCTTAAGTCTCTACGAATGTTCTGTGGTACTACTTATTTCATCTCGGATGTGGATAATGATATATAAGACAGTATCAAGAAACTTTTATCAATCACATCCCTTATTTGAGACCTAGTAATGATAGTGGATACTTTTAGCTAAGCACTTGTGTTTTGAGTCTTCTATATAGAAGGTACGGTGGTCACACACTTGTATCAATAGCGTGACCTGAATCTCGGATATAAGAGACCCTTTTGAAGAATATTACCATGGCAACGATAAGACCCTATTATTTTTCCTCTACAGGGATAGGTTAAATATTTTCCATTCCAATTTGACTATTATAGGGCGGGGTTGCAATTTATTCAAGAGAGTGGGATGATATTTTCCTTTTTTAGAGATAGGTATACTAGGAAATGGAGGATGGGATTCTTTATTTGTGGGTATAATTAATTTGTTCATAGTTGCAATGTACGAACCTTCTTGTGGTAGAGTTTATGAGATTTTATTACCTCTGATGTTGGAGGTGTACAAGGATGTCCACATTGAGGGTGTACCTGGAATACCTTCCTATCAAATGATAAATTCATTATCCAACCTAGGCCAACGGATGGCTCAATAGATTTTCCATAAAATCAAATGGCCCTATAGATATGAAAAATATAATGGAGAATTTTGGATAAAATATTTTGAGAAGGGGAATTTTTAGACTCAAATATTTTCCACTAGGGCACCCCAGTGTTGTTCATAAAGAAGATAAATGTGAAGTTGTGGTTATTCATGGTTTAAGGTTGCCAGAACTAGAAGACTATCAGGAAGGAGTGTCCACCACCAAGAATCTGGGAATTCATCCAGAAATGGTAAGAGAGGAGGTTTTAATCAAGGTATTATCTTAGTATGGGTTATCACTAGCTCAAGTTTCAAGAATATGACATACTGATGTTATCATTCTAGAGACACTATGGTCAACACAAGGTCTTGGTAATCCACTTTGGTGTGTTTAGCCCCATTAAAAATTTCGTGTGACTATGGAATTGTGTATTTCAACCCTTCATAGACTAGTTAATGATCGCCTTCATAGATGGAATCCTTTTTTACTCAGTGTCATAGAGGGAGTAGCTAAGACACTTAAGGATAGTTCAGGGTATGTTCTAAAAGTGCCAAATTTATGGGAACATCTCAATTTTCCAATTATGGAATTGAGAGTACCACATTTTTGGATATTTATTCATAGTATAGGGATTAATAACTTACTAATTAAATTTTGGGTTATTATAGAATGGGAGAGAACTATGAGTTTGGTCATGGGAAAAGATGCTCGATGTAGATTTTTCTATTCAATATTGTTAAAAAAGTTGATGGAGTAGTTGACCTCTTTATAGATGTCTATTATAAATTAGGATGGTGGATTATACCTCTAGATGATAATTTTCACCTCTCATTTTTATCAGAATGTCATGGAGGAAAATGTTGGGGACATTTATTATGATATCTTGCATGAACATATATCCACTGGATATTCACATTGTGGATTTTCTTATATTGGGGAGTACATCATCCTTTTTTTATGATGGATGATAAAACCTATTACACTGTTTGAGGAATTGCTAAATAAGTTACATGATTTACCATAGAAGAATATCCATGATATGTGCAGAAGAAATAGGGACATTTTGAATTAGTTATGGTGGACAAGGATGTAGTAGTGTGTTGCTAATTTTATATCTTGTTGCCTCAATTTAAAGAAAGTAAATGATGAGGTTCTTGTATATTATTTAATGTTGGATAGTGTCTCTATGGATTTCATTAGGGTACATCCATGATAATAATAAATTCATAGTTTTATATATGTGATTTTATACTAACTACCTATGTAGCCCCAATTTATAGCCACCCAAAATCAGAGTTCAGTAGACTGTTTGGGATATATGTCTATAAAGAAATTAGTCTTACATCATGGGGATTCCGCAAATATCATTTCAGAAATTGATGATCACATTTCTTCATGATTAATTATGGGATTTCAGGATACCTTCATGAATCATTTTTAGTTGATCATAAAATTTCTATTCCCTAGATAAATGGTCTGGTAAATAATTATTTTCAGGTTATTCATAAAGGCTTCGTTTTGGCTATAGTTGGGTGGATCATATACCATTGGTGGAGTTTTCATAAAAAAATAGTTACCACTCAACTATTGGTGTATTACTATTTTAAGATATACATGGGATACCCAATAGGTCACCACTATAAAATTCGAAGCCAGAGGAAAATGATTATGGGGCTTCTGTTAGTGATACTGAGGGTAATGAAAAAGTAGTTCATCCAAAGTAATATTATGACAAATCAATGACATTCAAGGTACTATATAGAAAAATGATGGAAGAATTTATAGTTTGATGAGGGGAACCATTTTATCAGAGTGTCTCACCAAAATGAGTATTGTAGAGGTCTAACATCAGTGGAGGGATATAACTAAGGTTTATATTCCCTTTCTCTAATATTTCATTGGGATTGAAAAGTGGCATACTAATCATCCCTAACTATTAAAGCTATATTAGACACAAGATTTTTTTCATCTTCCATGGTTGATAACATATTTACACAACCTATTTCACATTTCCTATGAGGCTGAGTTGTACCATGACGGTCAAGTAACCTTTCCCATGTTCTTGGAGGTTCATTTGAAACTATAGGATAATAACCATTTTGGAAAATCCTTATCCTTCGGTGCATTTATGTTGGAAGCATGTAAACATCTAAGATAAGAGGTGGGTGAGATATATCTATATGTGAGCTCAATATCCTAATCTATAGGAATAGGTTTTCAATTTTCAATAGTAAAATATTATAATGTCGGGAAAATGAAATGTATTTAAAATTTATATTTTACACCTTTTAATTTTTTAAATAAAAGTTTTTCGTTATGGAATGAAGCATTCTTGGGATTTCTGGCCATGTATATCCTCAACATTGATATATTAAAAATATTGAATATAATATATTATGTCCATTAATAGTGTTTTTGAAATAAATTAGTGACTACAAATCATTGTATCATCATTGAAAAATATTGTGCACTGTGTTGCATTTGTTGTCAATAAGGTGTCAAGGATAGAATGAATGACAAGGAGTGTCAATATGTGAATTCCAGAGGATGTGATGGGGATGGTGATGTTGTTAATAAGATGTCAAGGATTGAGTGGATATGTGAGTGACAAGGTGATGGTGATTGTTGGAGAATGACCATGGTACTAAGAAGCATGTCATTTAGGAGAATCACTAAGTGGCATAAGAGGTCATGGTTGAAACATTCTCCATACAAATCAGACGATTGTAGAGCTAATCTTAAGTTCAAAGAACTTGTATCAAGAAGATACAATTTCACAACATTGTTAGAAGTCCATGCATTTTCTTCACAATGCATGAGGAGATACAGAAGTTCCATCCACTATCACTAAGTGGATCAGTAATGAAGAAATGAACCATCCACAGCTAATAAGTGGATGAAGTGGTTTGAAGAAGACCATGAACTATCTCTTAGTGCATGAGGATTTGAAGATAATCCAACCTCATCTATGATTTGATTGAACAAGAACATTGAAGATCAAAGTGACTTATGATCATTTGTTGATGAAGATAGTTGAGAGATCCTTGGGAATTCCATCTCCTAATAATAGAATAAGAAGAGATGTTGAAGAAGATATATGGAGTTCTTAATAAGATAAAGAGTAGAAGAAGTATGGTTTGGCATTTTTGTACTTGGTTACTTTGCTTCTATACAAAGTACCAACTATGTAAAATAAGCCAACCAAAGAGGCCAACCGAGGTCCCTCACCTCAAGCACTTGCGGGACCCGAGGGTCAACTGTGCTTAATTGAAGTCCTCAAGTCCAAGGCCCCCCGGAGGCATGGTGCGGGCCGTGTGTAAGCCCACGACTACCACACAGTGATGAATCTGTGCAGCATGGGTGCTAGGTGCGCACGCCCAGAGGAGCAGAGTGGGCGCTAAAGGGAGCCCGCAGAGAACCGGTGTGGGGCGGCACCAGAGGGGGGAAGGAGAATTCTAAAATGAGGATGGGAGGAGTTTTTTGATAAACCGCACAAGAAACTCGGCGCGTTTCGATGTGGGACGAAATTTTTAGACACGGATCTTATCCTGGCCATCCATCTGATCTCACGTCCTATCTTAGCCGCTCGTTCCATCACGTGAGATCCGGGCTGCACATCTGATCTTCAATCGAGTCGTGAAGGGTATGAGCCGTCTGATTGACGGGGGAGCATTGTCTTCAACCTCCCGATGACCTGCTGCCATGCCGGCGAGCGTCGTGAGGCAGTGATTCTCCCGGACATCGATCTCCTCACTCCGGCCACCATTCAAGCTCATTCCATGCGCATTGAGATCATATGAAGGAACTGAATCTCTTGCATGCAGTTTCACTTGCATGCAACCTTTAAAAGTAGAAACTCGAAGGTCGCAGAAGCAAACGAATTTGCGAGTCCATGCACGTCATGCATGGATAGAACTCGAACACATGCTGATCTTCTCATGTGACCCTCATTACACAGATGAGAAGATACTACACATAATACTCTCATTCACAATGGGAAATCATCCTGAGTTTTACTCTGCATTGTTTGAAGATTTTTAGGGAGAATATCTCGATAATTAAATCCTCTGATCTTCATGGAATATTTTGAAGATTTTAAACATAGAACAAGAATCTCTGATCATCTATAAAAGGAAGAGCCTGATGGGAAGAATGTTGCTGCCTCCCGGACATTCATGTGCTTCTGTTTCAAAAAAAAACAGAGCATCTTTGGAGAGGAGAACCGCGCAACCACTTGCGCAAAGGAGAAATGAGCATTCCTTGCCTGATGGAAGAGGCCGAGTTGAGCCTCTATGTGCACTCCCTTGCGCGATAGGGAAGAAGCCGATCCTTGTGCGCCTGATGCCCGCATTCTGGCATGGCAGCAAGTGGTCGCACCCTCTGTGCCCGCACACTCATGTGGCAGGAGGATGCCACCGCATTCCCTTTGTTCGGTAGGAAGAAGCTGAGCCGCGCACACTTGTGCACCTTCTCTGCCCATGAACTCACGCGGAAGGAGGAAGCCGCCGCACCACCTGCGCGGTAGGAGATGCCGCACCGGCGTGGTAGACGAAGTTGTCATGCCACCCGCACGGTTGAATCCCCTCCTGCACCATGTCCGGTTGAAGACAGGAGTTGGCCGCATAACATGCGCGCCCTCCTTTGGTGATAAGAGGAAGGCTGTGTGTGAAAAGTGGAATGGAAGGCCATGTGTGCAAAGTGGAAAGGAATCTCGTGTGTGAAAAAGGAGAGGAAGGACATACCATCGTTGAGTGTGTGTGTGAAAATTAACAAGGAGTCCAAACCCTTAGTGTGTTCACAAGGGGAGTGTGCACACCTTAATGAAGAAGAAAAGAAAAATGTGTGTGCAAGGAAACAAGATGGCTGAAGCCTTAGTGTGTGCATAAGTAAAGGAGACCATACCTCTTGTGTGTACCCAAGTGAAGGAAGAATATACATTCATGTTCATGCATGTATCAATAAGTGAACAATTGAGTAAACACCTTGAGAAGAAAGAGAGAAGGAGAAATTCACACTAAAGAACAACACACAATTTGGTGTGTATGAAAGAATAAAAAAGTGTGGCTCCAAGAAGAAGGTGTGTGTGCTAAAATAGTTTAAACCATTTAAGGGTTTATCACACCATGAAGAAAAGGGGATTACATGCATTCATGCATGCACATGCACACGTAAACAATTTTTAAATAAGTGTGTGTGCATTTGAGTAGCCCAAGAACAAAGGTTCTTGAAGAAATTTGAGAAGCCATGCAATCAGTGCATGAAGATTCAAAGATTCCATGCACTCAGTGCATGAAGTTGAATAGAAGAGAGACTGAAGCCAGACTAAAGCTAAAGACATCATAAATATGAGTTTTCAGTAGTTGAGAAGACCAAGAAAATTGAGTGGGCATACTGAGTGCAAGAACATATTTGCCAATCATGATTCTTGAAGATAGTGGCTGGGTCATCCTTAGAAAAATGAGATAAAGATCGAGCAAAGAAGAGGAGTCCTGATCAACACAAGTGATCAGAAGAAGTGATCAAGGCCAGCAGACCTTATCCAAGGCTGTTGAAGACTCTTGAAGAGCTTAAAAAGAATAAGAGCTACTCGTGTGACTCGAGGAGCCAGTAGAAGACCCCTTGTGAGACTTAGGGTGGAGAAGTCTTTGTTGGAAGCTGAAGCAGGGAACTGGGACTCTGGTAACACTGTGGGATGCAGTATAAATAACCTCATGTGGGACTCAAGAGAGATACAGTGTGACTCTATATCGACCATTGTAATTACTAACCATATTATAGTGGAGAAACCATGTTTGGACGTTTAACCAACATGGCAAGGACGTAGGCCTCTGGAGCCGAACCTTGTAAATCCTTGTGTCATGTGCCTTTACATTTACTGCATCACTCGAGGAAATGATGAGAGATACAAGAAGAGTGGATAAAGACCTTAACAAGCCATATAGGTTTAATTGATAAATAATCAATTAGTAAAAAGTTTTAAAGGATCACTAATTCACCCCCTCCCCCTCTCAGTGATCAAACTGATCCAGGAACTTCAATTGGTATCAGAGGCAGGATCCTCTAAAAGATCCGAGGGAGTCTTTATGAAGTGCAGATTTGAGGAAATGAGAGAACACCCTCAAATGAAGATATCTACCAAGACTCAGAGAGATAGAAAGAAGAAACAAGTCAAGATGATGAAGAAGAAGGTTGCTACTAATAGAGAAACACCTTCCATTGAAGGTAATGTGAAAGTCACAACAGATGAAAATTCCTTTTATCACTCTTCTGATGAAGCCTGCTCTAGCTGTGATGATGATGGAATAATCAATGATCTTCTAAATGCACTCAAATATCTTCGGAAGATAGTCCCCAGGGAAGTGGCAATGTGTATTTCTACAAGTATCCATGACCTGCAAGAAGAAAAATTACAGCTAGAAGAAGAAGCCAATTCTATGGAAGATCAATTGGCAAGAAGGGTTGGCATAACCAACACACTTACAAAGCTGGTGAAGGCTAAGGATGAAACCATTTCCATTTGCAGGGAAAGAATTGATGATGTCACTGAAGAACTGCAAAGAAGCATTTCTGTGAAATAATTCTTTGAGATACTATTTTAAGAAGTTTTTCATGCATTGGAAAAGAGGCATACAGTGTCAATGATTGTCAAAGATGCTCAACTAGAAGAAAAAGTAAAAAGGGTAAAGGAGCTTGAAAATTCATTGCATGAAATGAAGAAGGTCCATGAAGACCACATGAAACAACTGGAAGATAATTGGGAAGGAATGCTAAGATTTGTTGAGGATGAGAATAACTCTCTCAACATGAAATGCTTAGAGCTAGAGGTGATATTGAAAAATCAGCAATCACCCAAAACTGAATCCTCCCAATCAGCTTAAAAAAGAAATGTTTCCACTCAAGGGTGCATTGAGAAGGACGATTCCAAAAGGAGGACATCCTCTAATGAAAGGGAACCATATTCTAAGAGGAAGGTACCATCCATACCATCTTTTACTAATGATACTAAATGTGTTTCCAAAAATAGTTCAGGATGGAAGAATAACTCTAAACAACTATGGATGAAGAAGATGAAGAAAGAGAGCTCTCCTGAAAAAACATAGCAATTCAAGAGAATGACTCAACAATCAGAAGAAGTCAAGAAGACAAGATTTGTGGGTCAATGTTGGTATTGAAATAGGTATGGACATTGTGTAACAGATTGTTGGTACAATCCTCTACATGAAAAAGCACAAAGGAATCCCATGCCTAGGGGGAGAAAGCCAGAGAAGAAGAAGAAACATCCACAGGTCCAGAAACATCTGTTTACTGCAAACAGATTTGGAATCTTTGATAACATCTGGGATGAATGAAAAAGTGGTCACAAGAATGATACATACCAATCTAAAAATGTTTTCAAAGCATAAAAGAAGAGAAGATCACAGAACATGGCTAATAATGAAGAAGTATTCTTGGGAATCCAGCAAAAGAATGTTGAAAATTCTCCCAAGAAGATCTTGAAAAAGAAAGAGAAGTCTCTGGATTTCAAATCCAAGAAGGGTGATGCATCTAGAAGGACTACCAAGAAAATATTTGTAAGATCCCAAGTATGTAATTAATAATATATATTTTTATCTATGTCTATTAATGCTTAAGATAGTGTTTTAGAGGCTTAAAATGAAAAAAATACAATCTTATGCATGGAATACACTAATATTCTTAAAAGATTGTTTTACTCCCTTTTGATGGAAAATACTTCTTAAATATATATTTTGACAATTTTATAAGCTATGTTTTTCAAAATAAACTTATTCTTTATGATTGGGACTCAAAATATAGTTTGTGTGAATTTTTGGTATTTTTCAGACAATGTTAATTTTTTAATGAATAGTGAAAAATAATGCATTTTAAATCAAAACTGTTTTTTAATAAAATTTATTTATATGAGTAGATTATATATTTAATTGGTTTTAAAGTGAAATTAGAATATATTTTTTCCATTTAATCCAATGGTGGTCGTTGGAATCAATTTCACATTGAAATTGGACTTAAACTGGTATCGATCTTTTGATACTTATTGTTTCATAAAAACACGCTATTTGTCATGACAACGGGAATTAATTATTAAATTAATTAATGTGAATTATATGTTTTGAATTTTGTAAAATAGACTTCATTTTTGAATTCAGAATATCAAATATAGCTTAGGGTGAATTTTTGGTAATTTTCTGAAAAACATCAATTTTTGATGAATAGTGAAATCACTAAGTGGTACTTATAAAAACTGATTTTTCCGTTTAAATGAAATTTTGCCATCATTTTGTTTTGAATTTCAAAAATCCGACATACATGGTTGTCATTAAGAAGTTAAATGTGGTTCAATGGGATTAAAATAATTTTTTGGTGAATAGTAACTTATTAAGTTCTTAATCGCAATTAGAGGTAATTAGTGTAGTTTAAGGTAAAAATAATGCTTTAATAAAATGAGATGATCTCGAAACATGTCCTACCCTTATTGGTTGTGTCATGGCCGACCAATACAAGCCATGGGTAAACTTGGGGACCCCATGGAGCCACTTTGGTTGGGAAATGACCTAAATAACTTTTTTATTTAATGTTAATGTAAAAATGACACACACATGAGATGTTTTACTAAAACAATTTTTACATGGGGTTATACAAATCATAGTTTTGACTATAAATAGCCATTGGAAAGATAAAATAATTTCCTACATCATAGTATTTTTTTTTATAAATTTTAGACATTAAATAAATTAAATTATTTATGACATCATGATGATGCAGCGATGACCTCATTATTTAACGATTTAAATAAAATAGAAAGATAATGTAATATCTAAGACCTACACATGTCCAAAACCTATTGTATGAGTGGATTTAGAACCCTTATCCCATTATCCTCTAAATAAATCAATGTGGGACCTCTTAAATCCGAATTCCATTTTAAAATAAAGTGACTTTTCTTTACATTCCAAGAGTGCCCCTCCTCTCCTCTTATAAAAGGCCCCCACCTCTAGCTCCATACCCACACTCCCAAAGCCTTTGGCTTGGCCAAACCCTGACCATTTTGGCTCTCCACATCCCTCTCTTACTCCTTGAAGCCTCACTTTGGGCAGAAGTCTTCCCAAGTAAGCCTTTGAGCTCAAACCAAAGGGAGTTACCCTATTTTAAGGTAATGTCTTCTTTTGAGTCCTTTTGTTTTATTTTGCTTCTCCAACCCCCTAAACTCTTTTTATTCTTTTATGTTGTAAAAACTCCAGTATCCTCAATATACTAGGATGTTTTTGTAATAATGATTCTAGCTACACTTACACACACCTACATCAAATGGTTAACGAACATACTGTTTCTGTGGATGGTGAATTTATGCCTCCCAAAACGATGATTATTAAAAATTCTTTTAACACCTTCAAAGGTGTCCATTAAGATGTCACTATATTTATATACGATATATAATATGCTTATTTTTCCCTTAAGATTTTGTATTTTCCTTTTTGGTCATACCTTTATGGTTTCTATTATGGATAAACGCGATATCTTCATTTAAGGAAGTGCGGACTACCGCCCCCTCAAAGTGATTTGATTCGTTAAATACCATATATGGGACGTATAAAGTATGGAACTATGATATTATATATGATATTATACTGGAATAATAATATACCTTTATCTCATTATGATTCCATTCTATAAAATACGAAATAGAAATGAAAGTTGCGTTCATGCGTACGTACGGTTTACCGTCTCCATGAACGGTGCATTTCATTTCTTACCTCTAAATGATTATGTAATATTAAATATACATGTATATGCTGGATATATACGATATATATGATATCCAAATGAGGAATGTCATTCTGGATATAATGAACCTTTGACCACACGAACAACATGTAATTGTAAGAAGTCCACTTTCGACTTAAGAACCAAATATCGACAAAACAAACATTATTAACTTAAATGGTTACATAATGTTTATAACATGGAAATAAGTGATATAAAAGGAATAATGAACTTTAAAAAGGTTCTTAATCAAGTAGAAATTAACTCATGTTTATTATTCCGGACATTAAAGAATGATCAAGTCAAGTCAGACCCGAGGTAAGGGACTTCGTCTCAATCTCCTTTCATTGAGGCATATTTCATTTTATACAGAACATTATTTTATACGGTGTATAAACCCCTTTGACTATTACTTTTATACAAAATGAATCTTTTTCTACGAAGCGTTTTACTAAATGACAAAAAGGAATGTTTTTTTAACGTACGCGGTGACAACGACCTTTTCCGCCGCCGCGAGTATTACTTGGTCTTTGGCTTCCTCAACAAGCCGTAATGTTTTTAAAATAAAATAAATACCATATACTCTTTTATGTATTTTGTTATTGGAAATGGTTTTGAAAAAGGATTCTATTATATATACTGTGATTGAAATGTCGAAATGTTATCATTCCTTTATATTGGTTTTATGTTTAATGATTTTATATTGGTACTTGGACATTTGACGGGTGGTTACGTGATAAACCATATGATGGGTGGTGCCGTGAATACCAGGACGGGTGGTTACGTTATAACCTCCAATTCATTGGGTATGGAATTCGGCCGTATGGCTACTCCATTAAGTATGTATGGAAATTGGTCGTATGATTATTCCATTAAGTGATATGTGTGGAGTCAACCGTATGGTTATTCCACTTAAGTAAGTTTGTGTCCCAGGTTACCTTTATATATGTTATGTGTTCTTTATATGGGTTTTATGGTAATCCTTTGGTTACAAAAAGGTAATTAATGATACTTTATTCAGTGAAGAGTTTTTACTACTTCATTAATGTGAAGTTATTACTTTGAAAGAGTATACATGGTTTACTTGATGTTTGAAAAAACTAACAGTTTTCATTCTTTGTGTATCCCTTACTGAGCTTTTTATGCTCACCCCAAGTTTTTTTGAAATGTTTTTCATAGGACTTAATGTGGAATACGGTCAAGGATGGGATCAAGGGAATTTCATGCTATATAAAACATGGAACTAGACATGTTTCTTTTTAAGAGTTTTTTTATATTATGGAAACTTAGTAGAAGTGTCTACTTTGTAATCTTTTGAGATGTAATAGTTATGTTCTAATTTTCTAAAACTTTAAACCTGAAAAGATCATCAATGTGAATTATTCATTTAATTCAAATTAAGTAAGGTTTAAGGTAAGGGCCTTATAGTTGGTATCAAAGGTCGGTTTGGACTACTTTAGGAGTTCGAAAAGTGTTAAATTATAATTTTATTGAAATGATATAGCATTTACAGATTACCATGTTGCTTCGCCTAAGATATTTCTGTGTTTAGAATGGTTTTCCACAGAGGAAACAAAGAAGCTATGTTGGGATGACATCAGGAGGAAGAAAACCTTCCTAATCGGCAACCTGAGATGGTCAGAATCGGAACTGAACAGTTTGTTGCAGTGATGGCACATTTGACTCAGGCTATAAATGGTGGTGGTATCCATGCACGAGATCAGCCAGATCTACCGCAGAGGAACATGTCAGTGGTGGAACATTTCATGAGGCAACATCCCCCATCATTCAGAGGATCATCTGACCCTGTGCAAGCTGAAGGGTGGATTAAAGAACTGGAGAAGATTTTTGATGTCATGGGGTGTTTAGAACATCAAAAGGTTAGTCTTGTTGTTTACCGTTTTGAAGGTGAAGCTGATCCGTGGTGGTCGATGGTGAAAAATATCAGGGATAGTGATGAGATTTAGGATCTTCACAAGGACGAATTCAAAGGTATGTTTCTTGAGAAATATTTTCCTAAAGTGGTTCATCTTAGGATGGAAAAAAAGTTCCTAGAATTGAGGCAGGAGAATGAATCAGTGGCTGCTTATGAAGCAAAGTGCAGTCGATTGGCAAGGTATGCTCCAAACTTCATACGAGATCTTGATAGTAAAATAAACCATTTTTACTCAGGGTTAAAGCCAAAGTATCGATGGGCTTTAGCTTCTCGTGAGTTCAAAAGTTATGAATAACTTGTTCGATGTGCGGAGAAGGTGGAAATGGAGATTGCCAATGATCATGTGTTCTATGACAAACAACAGAATAAGAGGTCTAGTTGGCAGGAAAAGGGGAAGAATTCATCAAAGAAGTAAGGAGGTAAGAAAACCAAATATCCATCCTATGAGAAGTGTGGTAAAATGCATCCTGGATAATGTTTATCAAAGTCTGGTAAGTGCTTTCAGTGTGGTAAGTCTGGTCATATTGCTCGTAACTATAAGGAAGATGATCAAGCAGGCAATGAAAAGCCAACGGTAAGATGTTTTAAGTGTAATGAAATGGGTCATTATGCAAACGAGTGTCCAAAGAAGAACTCAACTAGGGGAATGCAGCCAGACTACAAGTAGAATGGGGTGGTGAAATCCTTTGCAATAACTTCAAGAGATGTTGGGCCATCGAATGAAGTGGTATCAGGTACACTGTTGTTTTGTTCAGATTATGTCAATGTGTTGTCTGATTCAGGGTCTACACACTCTTTCATTTCTGAGAAGTTTTCTAGTAAATTGAAAATTCCATCTCAGGATATGAACCCTGAACTTATGGTAAAAACACCCGGAGGGAACGTTGAGACAAAAAGGAATTATACGAACCTTACTATCCTTGTGTGTGGAAAGAATCTACCAGAAAACCTTATTGTTTTGCCTCTAGTAGAGTTTGATGTTATTTTGGGCATGGATTGGCTTTCTGTTTATCATGCTATAATTGACTGCAGAGCTAAAATGGTTTCTTTTCAGAAATATTTTCAGTTTCTGTACAAGAATGAACACTTGATTTTGATAACATATCAGGAAGTTGAGAAACTAGTAAAAGATGGAAATGAATTTTACCTTGCACATATTGTTGAAAATAAAGGAACTGTTTAGATTATTGATGTGCCAGTGGTAAATGAGTATCTCGATGTTTTTCCTGATGAGTTTCCTGGTATTATTCATGATCGGGAAGTTGAATTTACTATTGATTTAGTTACTGATTCTAAACCAATTTCAAAACCCCCTTATCGAATGGCTCAAGTTGAACTTTTAGAGTTAAGGAAACAATTGCAGGAGTTATTAGATAAAGGTTTCATTCGACCTAGCACATCACAATGGGGTGCTCCTATCTTGTTTGTTAAAAAGAAAGATGGATCAATGAGACTTTGCATTTATTATAGAGCCTTGAATAATATTACTGTTAAGAACAAGTATCCATTGCCTCATATTGATGATTTGTTTGATCAGCTCAAGGGAGCTCAGTATTTTTCGAAGATTGACTTGAGGTCGGGGTACCATCAGTTGAAAGTAAAAGAAGCAGTCGTTCCGAAGACTGCGTTCCATACTAGATATGGCCATTATGAATTTGTAGTTATGCCTTTCGGGTTAACCAATGCACCTGTTGTATTCATTGACCTTATGAATATAATTTTCCATGAGTTCTTGTATAAGTTTGTGGTTGTTTTTATCGATGATATTATGGTGTTTGATAAAAGTAAATAGGATCATGAAAGTCGTTTAAGGGTTATCTTGCAAACCTTAAAAGAAAAGAAACTATATTGAAAATTCATCAAGTGTGAGTTTTGGTTACATCAAATTTCATTCCTGGGTCACATTGTTTCAAAAGATGGCATAACTGTTGATCCTTCTAAAACAAAAGTTGTTGAATAATGGCCAAGACCCACAAATTTAACTGAGATTCATAGTTTTCTCGGTTTGGAAGGTTACTACCGAAGGTTTGTTGAAATTTTTTCACGGTTGTCTAGTCCAATGACTAAGCTAACTCGTAAGGGTGTTAAGTTCATCTGTACAAAATAATGTGATGATTGTTTTCAGGAGTTGAAAACAAGATTGGTGAATGCTCCAGTTTTGGAACTTCCATCCAGGAATGGCGAGTTTGTTATATACAGTGATGCTTCGTTGAAGGGACTTGGATGTGTCCTTATGCAGAATGATCGGGTAATTGCTTATGCTTCACGACAGTTGAAAACTCATGAGGTAAATTACTATACACATGATTTGGAATTAGTTGTTGTTGTCATTGCTTTAAAAATTTGGTGGAATCATTTGTATGGAGTAAATTCTGAAATATATACTGATCACAAACGTATAAAGTATATATTCAATCAGAAAGAATTGAACATGAGACAAAGGAGATGGCTGGAATTAATCAAGGATTATGATTGTACAATTCACTACCATCCGGGAAAAGAAAATAAAGTGGTCGATGCTTTGAGTCGAAAAAGTAATGCTTCATTAACCATTCTACGTTTGGAACAAGATCCTTTGGTTTTTGATTTGATGAAATTTGGCATAGAAGTTGTTGGTGCAGTATGTCCTTCTGTTTTGTTTCAGGTATCAGTGAAATCTTCTCTATTAGATAGAATCAAGAATGCACAGAAGCAAGACATCATGTTGCAGAAAAAAGTAGAGCTGGTTCAGAAAGGTAAGTTTCCTGAATTCAGCATTGATAATGATTGTGTTTTGAGATTTGGGAAGAGATTGTGTGTGCCTTGTGATTCACAGTTGAAGAGAGAGTTGTTATGTGAAACTCATAGTTCTCCGTTTTTAGTTCATCCTGGCAGTACTAAGATGTATATAGATCTGAGGGTGTATTACTGGTGGGATGGAATGAAAAGAGATATTGCTGATTTTACTATGAAGTGTTTGACTTGTTAGCAGGTTAAAGTAGAGCTGCAGTTACCGAAAGGGATACTTCAGCCTTTACCAGTGCCAGAGTGGAAATGGGAGAACATATCCATGGACTTTGTTGTGGGATTACCGAGGAAATCTCGAGGTAATAATGCAATCTGGGTTATTATTGATCGCTTGACTAAATCTGCTCATTTCCATGCTATACGAGATACTTTTTCCCTAGATCAACTTTCCCGTTTGTATCTTAAATAGATAGTCAGGTTACATGGAGTTCCACTCTCCATTGTATCTGACCATGATCCCAGGTTCACTTCTAACTTTTGGAAAGGCCTTTAGAAGTCGTTGGGTACTGAATTAAATTTTAGTACAACTTTTCATCCTCAATTAGATAGGAATTCAGAACGAACAATTCAGACCTTGGAGGATATGCTACGAGCTTATTCGATGGATTATCAGGGAAGTTGGGACCAACATCTTTCTTTGGTTGAATTTTCATATAATAACAGTTTTCATTCCAGTATACAAATGGCACCATTTCAGGAATTATATGGGAAGCGGTGTCGAACTCCATCTTTCTCTGATGAAGTGGGTGAAAGGAAGTTGATGGGACCAGAATTGGTAGAAGAGATGGCAGAAAAAGTTCAGCTGATTCAGAAACACATGAGAATAGCTCAGAGCAGGCAGAAGAGTTATGCCGACAACAGGAGGAATGATCTCTCTTTTGAGGTAGGTGATCATGTTTTTCTCAAAGTATCACCATGGAAAAGTGTGATGCGATTTGGTAAGAAAGGAAAGCTGAGTCCAAGTTTCATTGGACCATATGAAATTCTGCAGAGAGTTGGATCTGTTGCATACCGGGTGGCTCTACCTCTGAGTTTATCTCAGGTACATAATGTTTTTCACGTTTCAATGTTGAGAAATTATATGCCAAATCCATCTCATGTTTTGAGTCCAGAGGTAGTTCAGCTGGAAGAGAACCTATCTTATGAGGAACAACCGGTCCAGATTCTTGACCACAGGGAGAAACTGTTATGAAATAAGGTGATTAATCAGGTAAAGGTTTTGTGGAAAACCCACATGATGGAAGAGGAAACATGGGAATCTGAAAATGCAATGAGGGATAAGTATCCCCATTTATTCGATAAGTAAATAAATTTCTGGGACGCAATTTTCAAAAGGGTGGAAGGATGTAACATCCCAAGTATGTAATTAATAATAGATATTTTTATCTATGTCTATTAAGGCTTAAGATAGTGTTTTAGAGGCTTAAAATGAAAATAAATACAATCTTATGCATGGAATACACTAATATTCTTAAAAGATTGTTTTACTTCCTTTTAATGGAAAATCCTTTTTAAATGTATCTTTTGACAATTTTATAAGCTATGTTTGTCAAAATACACTTATTATTTATGATTGGGACATCAAAATTTACTTTGTGTGCATTTTTTGTATTTTTTCAGACAATGTTCATTTTTTAATGAATAGTGAAACATACTGCATTTTACATCAAAACTGCTTTTTAATCTAATTTATTTATATGATTATATTATATTTTGAATTGGTTTTAAAGTGAAATTAGAATATATTTTTACCATTTATTCCAATGGTGGTCGTTGGAATCAATTTCACTTTGAAATTGGACTTAAACTGGTATCAATCTTTTGATACTTATTTTTTCATAAAAGCACGCTATTTGTCATGACAGCAGGAATTAATTATTAAATTAATTAATTTGACATATATGTTTTGAATTTTGTAAAATAGACTTTATTTTTGAATTCGGAATATCAAATATAGCTTAGGGTGAATTTTTGTTAATTTTCTAAAAAGCTTCAATTTTTTATGAATAGTGAAACCACTAAGTGGTACTTATAAAAACTGATTTTTCCGTTTAAATGAAATTTTGCCATCATTGTGTTTTGAATTTAAAAAATCCGACATACATGGTTGTCATTAAGAAGTAAAATGTGGTTCAATGGGATTAAAATAATTTTTTGATGAATAGTAACTTATTAAGTTCTTAATCGCGATTAGATGTAATTAGTGTAGTTTAAGGTAAAAATAATGCATTAATAAAATGAGATGAGCTTGACACATGTCCTACCCTTATTGGTTGTGTCATGGCCGACCAAGAAAATCCATGGGTCAACTTGGGGACCCCATGGAGCCACTTTGGTTGGGAAATGAAATAAATGAATTTTATATTTTATGTTAAAGTAAAAATTACACACGCATGAGATGTTTTACTAAAACAATTTTTACATGAGGTAATAAAATTCAGATTTTTGACTATAAATGGTCATTGGAAATATGAAAATATTTCCTACATCATAGTATTTGTTTTATAATTTTTAGACATTAAATAAATTAAATTATTTATGACATCATGATGATGCAGCGACGACCTCATTATTTAACGATTTAAATAAAATGGAATGATAATGTAATATCTAAGTCCTACACATGTCCAAAACATATTGGATGAGTGGATTTCTAACCCTTATCCCCTTATCCTCTAAATAAATCAATGTGGGACCTCTTAATTCCGAATACCATTTTAAAAAAATTTACTTTTCTTTACATTCCAAGAGTGCCCCTCCTCTCCTCTTATAAAAGTCCCCCAACTCTACCTCCGTACCCACACTCCCAAAGCCTTTTGCTTGGCAAACCCCTACCCATTTTGGCTCTCCACATCCCTCTATTACTCTTTGAAGCCTCACTTTGGGCATAATTCTTCCCAACAAAGCCTTTGAGCTCAAACCAAAGGGAGTTACCCGCTTTTAAGGTAATGTCTTCTTTTGAGTCCTTTTGTTTTATTTTGCTTCTCCAACCCCCTAAACTCTTTTTATTCTTTTCTTTTATAACAACTCCAGTATCCTAAATATACTATGATGTTGTTATAATAAGTATTCTATCTACACTTACACACGCCTACATCTAATGGTTAACGAACATACTGTTTCCGTGGATGGTGAATTTATGCCTCCCGAAATGATGATTGTTCAACATTATTTTATCACCTTCAAAGGTGGCCATTAAGATGTCACTATATTTATATATGATATATAATATGTTTATGTTTTCCTTAATCTTCTGTATTTTCTTTTTTGGCCATACCTTTATGGTTTCCATTATTGGTAAACACGATATCTTCATTTAAGAAAGTGCGGACTACCACCCCCTCAAAGTGATTTGATTTGTTAAATACAATATGTGGGACGTATAAAGGATGGAAATATGATATTATACTGGGAATTATAATATACCTTTATATAATTATGATTCCATTCTATAAAATACGAAATATAAATGAAATTAGCGTTCATGCGTACGTACGGCTTACCGTCTCCATGAACGGTGCATTTCATTTCTTACCTCAAAATGATTATGTAATATTAAAAATACATGTATATGCTGGATATATATGATATATGTGATATCCAAATCCGGAATGTCATTCTGGATATAAAAAACCCTTGACCACACGAACAACATGTAATTTTAAGAAGTCCACTTTCGACTTAAGAACCAAATATCGACAAAACAAACATTATTAACTTAAATGGTCACATAATGTTTATAACATGTAAATAAGTGATATAAAAGGAATAATGAACTTTAAAAAGGTTCTTAATCAAGTAGATATTAACTCAAGTTTATTATTCAGGACGTTAATGAACGATCGAGTCAGGTCGGACCCGAGGTAAGGGACTTCGTCTTAATCTCCTTTCAATGAGGCATACTTCGCTTTATACACAACTTTATTTTATATGGTGTATAAACCCCTTTGACTTTTACTTTTATACAAAAGGAATCTTTTTCTATGAATCATTTTACTAAACAACAAAAAGGAATGTTTTTTTAACGTACGCGGTGACAATGACCTTTTCCGCCGCCGCGTGTATTATTTGGTCTTTGGCTTCCTCAACAAGCCGTAATGTTTTTAAAATAAAATAAATACCATATACTCTTTTATGTATTTTGGTATTGGAAATGGTTTTGATAAAAGATTCTATTATATATATTGTGATTAAAATGTGGAAATGTTATCATTCCTTTATATTGGTTTTATGTTTTATTATTTTATATTGGTACTTGGACATTTGACGGGTGGTTACGTGATAAACCATATGACGGGTGGTGCTGTGAATACCAACACGGGTGGTTATGTTATAACCTCCAATGCATTGGGTATGGAAGTCGGCCGTATGGCTATTACATTAAGTATGTATGGAAATTGGCCATATGGCTATTCCATTAAGTGATATGTGTGGAGTCGACCGTAAGGTTATTCCACTTAAGTTAGTTTATGTCCCAAGTTACCTATATATATGTTATGTGTTCTTTATATGGGTTTTATGGCAATATTTTGGTTACAAAAATGTAAGTAATGATACTTTATTCAGTGAAGAGTTTTTACTACTTCATGAAGGTGAAGGTATTACTTTGAAAGAGTATACATGGTTTACATGATGTTTGAAAAAATAATAGTTTTCATTTTTGTGTATCCCTTACTGAGCTTTTTATGCTCACCCCAAGTTTTTTTGAAATGTTTTTTCACAGGACATAATGTGGAATAAGGTCAACGATGTGATCAAGGGAATTTCATGCTATATAAAACATGGAACTAGACATGATTCTTTTTAAGAGTTTTTTTAATATTATGGAAACTTAATAGAAGTGTCTACTTCGTAATCTTTTGAGATGTAATAGTTATGTTATAATTCTCTAAAAATCTAAACCTAAAAAGATCTTCAATGTGAATTATTCATTAAATTCAATATTAAGTAAGGTTTAAGGTCGGGGCCTTATAATATTTTTCTACTGTGGAAAGACAGGTCATACCATGGATCTTTGTAAACAAGCCATGGAACTAAATAGAAGCAAACCACACTAAACAGGACAATCAATCCAGAAGAAGAAGAAGGGATTGATTGAAAATAATCTTCCTTAGAAATGTAACATAAAAGCATCAGTGGAACCATGTGAAACATCCAAATATGAAGCCTCACTTCCAAAAGACATATTTATAATCTGGCCAGAAGATTTGGAAAGAATGAGAAAGGAAGAAAATAAACATGCCAAAGCTAGTGCAAGAGAAAACCAAAAGATTTCACATGAAGATGAAGTTCTATGTGTGAGGTGCAATAATGCTGGTCATATCAGTAATAAATGCATGACACTCATTCCATCTCAAAAAGAATTCTTCAAGAGAATGAAGATTGCACCAGGAGATTCTAGTGCTCATAAGGAACTTTTAAAGAGAGGAGTCACACACAATGAAGTTGAAGAGTTGTTAAGATCCACACCAGCACAAACATCATTGAAGATCAAATGTTCAAGTGTGAAGAATGGATAAGGTGGAACATCTCGGTTGAGAGAATCGTCTCAACCTTGTTGTTCAAACTGATGAACCTAGGAGGTTGCATCTTATTCCCTAATCACTGGAATATACATGTGCTTACATTTCAGGGAATTGAAGATGATGATCACTCTCAAATTGAGAATTGTATGGACAGAATGGAGTGCACCCCTTGAGGGGGAGAAAATCTGAAGAAGATGATCTTTTGAGATTCATATCATCTTGTGAAGAATAATTGTATTCCAATCACACTTTCATCCCTTGTTTCCTAATTTTTTTAACATGTCAATTAAGGGGGAGTAATTTATTGAAGACAAATGGATGAAAGGGGGAGCTTTATCTTTTCATATGAACTTTCTAATGAGTTTGGTGAAGTATGTGCAGGATTTAGAAATTCATTGATATATCTGAAAAATTTCAACCCCTTGAAGCCTAAGCATGATCTCATATGTATAGTGAATTGTGGATAGCATTGAATTTGTTGGTTACATCACTCTTGTTTTCTACATCAGGGTAGCCCAAGTAGACTAAGAGATGATTTACTAAAGGCTCTTTGCTAACGTGAACACTTGACATCATCCATCTCTTAGTGATTTTCAAGAAGATGTTATTCAAAGGGAGGAAGTTATATTTTGAAGAGAACCACACCACGCCTTTGCATTTGGTTTCCAATAATGGGGATAAGTGCTTGGAACACATATTGACCCATTCATCTGTGCTCTAGTGATATTGACAACAAATACAAAGGGGGAGATTGTTGTGCACTGTGTTGCATTTGTTTTTAATAAGGTGTCAAGGATGGAATGAATGACAAGGAGTTTCAATATTTGAATTCCGTAGGATGTGATTGTGATGGTGATGTTGTTAATAAGAAGTCAAGGATTGAGTGGATATGTGACTGACAAGGTGATGGTGATTGTTGGAGAATGACCATGGTACTAAGAAGCATGTCACTTAGGAGAATCACTAAGTGGCATAGGAGGTAATGGTTGAAACAATCTCCATACAAATCAGATGATTGTAGAGCTGATCTTGAGTTCAGAGAACTTGTATCATGAAGATACAATGTCACAACATTGTTAGAAGTCCATGCATTGTCTTCACAATGCATGAGGAGATAAAGAAGTTCCATCCACTATCACTAAGTGGATGAGGAATGAAGAAATGAACCATCCACAACTACTAAGTGGATGAAGTGGTTTGAAGGAGACCATGCGCTATCTCTTAGTGAATGAGGATTTGAAGACAATCCAACCTCATCTATTATTGGATTGAAGAAGAACATTGAAGATCAAAGTGACTTATGATCATTTGTTGATGAAGATAGTTGAGAGATCCTTGGGAATTCCATCTCCTAATAAGAGAAGAAGAAGAGATGTTGAAGAAGATATATGGAGTTCTTAAGAAGATAAAGAGGAGAAGAAGTATGGTTTGTCATTTTTGTACTTGGTTACTTTGCTTCTATACAAAGTACCAACTATGTAAAATAAGCCAATCAAAGAGACCAGCTGAGGTCCCTCACCTCAAGCACTTGCGGGACACGAGGGTCAACCACACTTAAGGGAAGTCCTCAAGGCCATGGCCTCCCCGAGGCATGGTGCGGGCCGTGTGTAAGCCCACGAGTGCCACATGGTGATGAATCCATGCAGTATGGGCGCTAGGTGCGTGTGCCCGGAGGAGTAGAGAGGGCGCTGAAGCGTGCCCGTAGAGAACCGGTGTGGGGCGGCACCGGAGGGGGGAAGGAGAATTCTGAAATGAGGATGGGAAGAGTTGTTTGTAAAACCACGCAAGAAACTCGGCGCATTTCGATGTGGGACGAAATTTTTAGATGCGGATCTTATCCTGGCCGTCCATCTGATCTTGCATCATATCTCAGCCGCTTGTTCGATCGCATGAGATCCTTGATGCACATCTGATCTTCAATCGAGCCACAAAGGGTGTGAGACGTCTGATTGCCGGGGGAGCGTTGTATTCAACCTCGTGATGCCCTGCTGCCATGCCAGCAACCGCCGTGAGCCAGTGATTCTCCCGGACATCGATCTCCTCACTCCGGCCACCATTCAAGATCATTCCGAGCACATTGAGATCGTATGAAGGAACCGAATCTCTTACATGCAGTTTCACTTGCATGCAACCTTTCAAAGTATAAACTCGAAGGTGGCCGACGCAAACGAAGTTTTGAGGCCAAGCACATCATGAATGGATAGACCTCAGACACATGAGGATCTTCTCGTGTGATCCTCATCACACGGATGAGAAGATACTACACAAAATCCTCTCATTCAAGAAAGGAAATCTTCCCAAGTTTTACGGTGCATTGTTTGAAGATTTTTAGGGAGAATATCTCAAGCATTCAAACCTCCAATCTTCACGGCATATTTTAAATATTTTAAAGGTAGAACAAGAATCTCTGATCATCTATAAACAAAATAGCCCGATGAGAAGAATGTTGCTGCCTCCCGGACATTCAAGTGCTTCTATTTAAAAAAACAGAGCATCTTTGGAGAGGAGAACTGCGCAACCACTTGCATGAAGGAGAACCGCGCATTCCTTTCATGAAGGATGAGGCATAGTCGAGCCTCCCTGTGTGCTCCCTTGCGCAACAGGGAAGAAGTCGAGCCTTGCACGCCCGCTGCCCGCATTCTTGCGTGGTAGCAAGTGGTTGCACCCTCTGTGCCCGCACACTCACATGGCTGGAGGAAGCCACCACATTGCCTTTGTGAGGTAGGAAGAATCTGAGCCGCGCACACTTGTGCGCCTTCTCTACCCGTGAACTCATGCGGCATGAGGATGCCGCCGCGCCACCTGTGCGGTAAGAGCTGCCTCACCTGCGCGGCAGAAGAAGTTGCCGCGCCACCCGTACGGTTGAAGCCCCTCCTGCAACCTATCCAGTTGAAGATAGGAGGTGGCCGCATAACTTGCGCGCCCTCCATTGGTGAGAAGAGTAAGTCCATGTGTGCAAAGTGGAAAGGAAGTCTGTGTGTGAAAAGTGGAAAGGAAGGTCGTGTGTGAAAAAGGAGATAAAGGCCACACCATCTTTCAGTGTGTGTGTGTGTGCAAATTAACAAGGAGGTCGGAACCTTAGTGTGTCCACAAGTGGAGTGTGCACACCATAAAGAAGAAGAAAAGAACAAAGTGTGTTCAAGGAAATAAGAAGGCCGAAGCCTTAGTGTGTGCACAAGTAAAGGAGGTCATACCTCTTGTGTGTACCCAAGTGAAGGAAGAAGATACATTCATGTTCATGCATGTATGAATAAGTGTACAATTGAGTAAAAACCGTGAGAAGAAAGAGAGAAGGAGAAATTCACACTAAAGAACAACACACAATTTGGTGTGTGTAAGAAAGAATAAAAATGTGTGACTCCAAGAAGAAGGTGTGTGTGCTAAAAGAGTTTACACCCTGTAAGGGTTTATCACACTAAGAAGAAAAGGGGAGTACAAACATTCATGCCTGAAAATGCACATGTAAACAATGTTTAAATCAGTGTGTGTGCATTTGAGCTGTCTAAGAACAATGGTTCTTGAAGATATTTGAGAAGCCATGCAATCAGTGCATGAATATTCAGAGATGCCATGCACTTAGTGAATGAAGTTGAATTGAAGAGAGACTGAAGCCAGACTGAAGTTAAAGTCATCATTCATCTGAGTTTTCACTAGTTGAGAAGACCAAGAAGATTGAGTGGGCATACTGAGTGCAAGAACCTATTTTCCAATCAAGATTCTTGAAGAAAGTGGTCGGGTCATCCTTAGAAGAATGAGATAAAGCCCGAGAAAAGAAGAGGAGTCATGATCACCACAAGTGATCAGAAGAATTGAGAAAGGCTAGCAGACCATATCCAAGGATATTGAAGACTCTTGAAGAGCTTAAAAAGAAGAAGAGATACTCGTGTGACTTGAGGAGCCAGGAGAAGACCCCCTGCGAGACTCAGGGTGGATAAGTCTTTGGTGGAAGCTAAAGCAGGCTAGTGGGACTCTGGTAACACTGTGGGATGCAGTATAAAGAAACTCGTGTGGGACTCAGGAGAGATACATGGTGACTCTGTATCGGCCATTGTAATTACTAACCAAATTATAGTAGAGAAACCATGTTGGGGTGTTTAACCAACATGGAAAGGACGTAGGCCTTTGGAGCCGAACCTTGTAAATCCTTGTGTCATGTGCCTTTATATTTACTGCATCACTCGAGGAAAGGCTGAGAGATAAGAGAAGAGTGGATCGAGGCCTTAACAAGACATAGAGGTTTAATTGATAAAGAATCAATTAGTAAAAAGTTTTAAAGGATCAATGATTCACCCGCTCCCCCTCTCAGTGATCACACTAATCAGGGCACTTCAAAAAATAAGACCTCTATTAATTCTGGAGTGTAAAATTTTCCATAGTCTTCGCATAAGTCAAGTCATCTCAATTTTCTTCAATAGAGTGTAGTCATGGGTGTATATAATTTGTTCAATTAATTTATTAATTTAAATTGAATTTATTTGATAAACACAAAAGATCCACTATTTAACCTCTTCCTTCTTGAATCCCTTAATAATACTTAAATAACACTAGTGGATTGATAGGATGAAGAGAAATCTGGTGGATAACACTTTTTCGGATGATCATGGTGTCATGGATCAAGGATCATAGTTCCATAAGTCTCGACATCATCATTGGATATCATTGAACACTAAAATAAAAATGATATGGAAAAATTATTCATCAGTGATTGATCCATCTTGAGGTGGGGAATTTTATATTGTGTTTTAATCCTTGTTTATATTTATAGATGAACGTGAATTAATTTTTTGAATATTTGATCATGGATCATTATTTATTGGATTTTAAAAATAGTTTTTTAGCCACCACGATATATGAATTTGATTTTTTATCTATTAAAATTTTTTAGTAGATAATTCCACTCCATTATTTAGATTCCTATGATGAAGAACAAATGAACATAGCCATCAGAAAGAACTCACAATGTGTCTGGTGACAGTATAACTCTTCTTATCAATTTTATTGAAGAGAATTTTGATTGGAAAATGATTTGATAACACATATGATAAAGGATCATTGTGTATTCATTCTATATCACAACAGATCATGGTAAAAGTTTCGTTTCTTATTTTTTGATACACAAATGAGGTGTATAAATGATGAAAATAATACAACAATCAATTTGGTAATGGTGGATTTGGGATTCATGATGAGTGGGTATCTTCGATAGAGAAACTACAGATGTTTCTGAGTGATTGGTGGATTGAATCCATCCATTAGTGAGGAAAATGATCAGAATGTTTCATGGATGGTAGAGTCTTAAAAGTCATGATTGTGTGATGTGTCGAGATGAAATCGAAGATATATTTTCCAAAGAAGAATGACTAGAACAAAAAAAAATAATGTATATTGAAGGTGGTCAACTCCATTGTGGTAGTTATATCAAATTTAATTGGAGATAATAAAGGAAATGGTGGATCCACGGGTTCCACAACTTGAAAAGTTGTATATTTATATAAGTTTTTTATACACCAGTTCTATAGTTTATCATAACACACTTCATGTATTATCCATTTTGTTGTGTTTTGGGTTTATGTATTGAGTTAAATATAACACACCATATTGTAATCCAACACACCATGTTACCCTCATCCATCTAACATATTATGTATAATGAATATTATCCCAACACTCCATGTGACCACATCCACCATGTGTGATAGGTCACACCCCATATATTTCAGAAGGTACATGTGCTTGGGAATATGACACACAGTGATTTCTTTTCAGTCCCCTAAATACCATTTTATGTATTGTACACCACATACAAATTTGAAATTATATTTTCTTGGGAATATGTAACACTCCATGTATCACACTAACCTTTACACATCATTTACCCTTGTAGACATTCCACCTATCTAGATAATAAAATTTCATTTGAGATGGAAGGAGATAGTCAGAGTTGGAATCCATAATACTTTTCATGTATCCCTAGAAACGTATTATATAATTTTATTTGGGAGTTTTTGAGAAATTATTCACCTCATAAAATAATTCATAAATGATTAGTGGATTTCCAATACACCGCATTACTGTGGATTAATTCTCATAGTTCATCATTTAGACAATACATTGAGGTTTCTAATCCTTTTTACAAGACTAATGATCCCTGTAACAGCCCAAGATTTTATAAAAAAATATTCTTTTTAATTTTATTAAAGTTTTGTGTTGTACGCTACACCAAAAGGAGCTTGCACAACACGCATCCTTGACTTGCCTTGCATTACACGCAATCACGACCTTCCTCGATAGCGTGTGTAATACGCAATACCGAGTTTCACTAAACAACGATATGCTATTAAAATATTATTAAAACTAGCCGTTATGAATAGTAATAACCACTTTTTAAAACTCTGTATATCTAATTTTTCAAAATGAACTTCATTTTTGGATTCGGAGTATCGAATTTAGCCTAAGGTGAAATTTTGGTACTTTTCGGATAACTTTCATATTCTGATGAATAGTGAAAATTACTAAATTATAATTAAAAACAACTTTTTTAATCGAAATAATTAATAGTGATAAATTATTAATTTGAGTGGTTTTAAAGTATATTTAGAATATATTTTTACAATTTAATACAATGTTGGTCATTTCACATTTAAACCAGACATAATCAAGTGTCAATCTTTTGATAGATATTGTTTCTTAAAAACACGCTATTTGTTTTAACAGCGGGATTTAATTATAAAATTAATTAATGAAAATTCTATGATATGAATTTGGTAAAATAGACTTCATTTTTGAATTCGGAATATGAAATATAGCTTGGGATGAAATTTTGGCACTGTTCTGAAAAACATCAATTTTTTATGAATAGTGAAACTACTAAGTGGTAGTTAAAAAACTGAATTTTTCATAAAACTTAATTTTACCGCTTCTGTGAATGGAATTTCAAAAATCCGAGAGATACGGTTGATGTCAGTAAGTAAAATGTGGTTCAATGAGATGAAAATAATTTTTGGTGAATATTAACTTTTTACTTTTTTTTACCGCGGTTAATAGTAAATAGGGTAACTAAGGGTAAATATGATATTAATATTACCCTAACACATGTCCTAATCCTATTGGAAAAGTTTATTTCGACCAAAAACAAACTTAGGAATAAAATATGACCATTTAGGCCCACTTGGATTAGATTAGGACATTTATTATTAATTTATTTAAAGAAGGGTTAAAATAGTTAAAATCAAAGTTTAATAAGTAAATCATTTTTAATATGGTGTTATACATAAGATAAATTCGACTATAAATATTAATTAGAAAGATAAAAAGATTTCCTACATAATGATAGTTTATTTATAATTTTTAGACTTTAAATAAATTAATTTATTTATGACACAACGATGATGCAGTAATTACCCTTTTAAGGAAATATTAACATAATTGATGTTATAAATGCTCAAATGAATGTAATTTGAGACTTTTTATGAATTCCACTAATTTTCTAGGTTACTATGATATATTAATGTTGATTTAATCAACTTGGTTCGAACATATAATTCTTTTATTACTTTTACAAAAATCATATATCAAATAGTGTCAAAATTGACACAAAATAGTTTTTAAATTAAATATTATATTATTAATTGTTATTGTATTCCTAAAAATCTAAGGTTCGGTCAAATTACTTAGATAAGGATATATATATTAATAATAAACAAATTGGGGTTCGTTTGGCATGTTATAGTAAGTGTATTAACCATATAGTGAAAGAAAACAAAAAGACACGGTAAAAGTTAAATTAATTAACTTAGAGTTAAATCTAATTGATAAGGTTAAAATAATACCCTAAACTTGTCTAAATCCTATTGGTTGATATTATTTCGACCCATCCCCACTTTAGCTTCGAAATAAGACCCTTTGGAACCATTATAAACCGATTTTGACTTTAATATAAAATAATATTTTGAGATATTCCTAAGGTGCCCCTCTCCTCCTTTATAAAAGGACACCTCCTCCCCCTCCTCCTCACACCAATTTGAGCACTCAAGCTCGGCCAACCCCTGCCAAAATATCTTCTCCACTTCCCTAGAAACATCCTAGAGGTTCTGGTATTCCTCAAAGACCAATTTTAGTTCCCTAAGAGGAGGTCTCCAAAAGGCGCTTCAAAGAAGAGGTAATTACCGTTACCAATTCTTTCATCTTTATTTCTTATTCCATTTCTTCTTCTTAGGTTGTTTCATTATGAAGTAATAACATCAGTATCACTCATATACTGATATGTTATTATAAGTATGCAACAACCCTATTTCACCATCTATCCATCCTAAGGAAAAAAAATCACCGCGCGTGCGTACGTACGGAATACCGTCTCCACGCCGTGGTGTAATCTATTTTCCACCACCACCTTACATGGATGGGTATAATGGTGTAAAGAATAACTATACATAGTTATTAAAACATCATATTGATTCTGATATATTTTATAATCCACTCCAATTCAATTCAATATTTATAGAAATGATATCATCGCTCGTGCGTACGTACGGACTACCGTCTCCACGACGCAATGAGATTCATTTTCCATGTTAACCATTTAAGAATGATTATAAAGTATATATAAGAAATAATAATGAAATATATGACATTATAAATCTACTGGATTTATGTATATATATACATATTTATGTCATCTACTTACTTCCATTTCAAGATAATAAGGAAAGGAAAACATCGTTCATGCGTACGTACGGACTACCGTCTCCATGAACGGTGTTTTTCATTTTATTTATCTACCTATTATATATATATATATACTGAATATATATGATATATAAATCATATTTTATATTCTGGAAGTAATTAAATCATGATATAAGTAATAATGATGTCAAGAACAACAAGTCAAAACACCTGCGATAAATGAAACGATTTTACCCAAAACGCTTCTTTAACATGGAATTTACAAAATAACGGGTAATATAATGTTATAAGTGAACCATATATGATATCATAACAATTAATATGATTCTGTAATAAGTCAATAACTTGATTTAAATCATTATACAGGAGGTTTGGACACTTACAAAGCAAGTCGGACCTAAGGTAAGGGAAATATCACAATCTCATTTTTATCCGAGATTGTTTATTCGTAAGTATTTACTGGGGTGTATTTTATCATCCACATCCATGTTTACTCAATATGTAATATTATTTCCATCCACCTAAAATTGTTTAAATCCATTTTTACCCTTCGGTGAGTTTTTAGTAATACGTATGAAATGAATCTTTTGTCGTTTTTCGTACGAGGTACTTTTTGACTTTTCCGACAAAAGTACAAAGAATGTTTTTTTTAACTTATACGGCACGAACGGATTTCTACTGTTTTATAAAGCCTTATTTTCATGAAGCTTCCTCTAAAAGATTTCATGACTATTTTCAATAAAATCTCTTTCTTTTAAAATTGCATGATGTTTTGTGAAAAGAAATTGATTTTGAAGAAGAAAGGATATTTTCCTCAAGAATTAAATTCAAGTGTTTTATCAAAATTATTTTCCATCTAAGATAATAAAGGGTTCTGTTTCTATCCATATTTTTACATTGATTTGACTATGTTGTGATGGAATTATGTTTATGAATTCCTTTATCTTATATGAATTGATTTATGATGTCATGATGTTTCAAGAATCCCATTTTTGTTACATGTGTTATGCGATGGTGTATGTTTTATGATTATGTGGCACACATAAGAAAGGATTCATTATAAGATGGGTGTGACCTATATCTCCCTCCAATGCATTGGGTAATGATTTTATATCTCATGAGATAGACATGGCTGGAACGGAAGGTTATTTCGGTTCAGTGATACAGGACTGAAACGAGGAGTGAACTCGGTTCAGAAAGGGACTTTGTCCACTAAGATAGTCTTGGCAATGAGTCATGACTAACAAGAAATGATTTTCCATGATTATGTGTGCATGCCACAAAGTTTCATGTTTCATGTTATGATTATGGGGATCTCATTTTCACTTCTATTATTTACCCCATGTTATGAAATTATGATCTCTTTTGCAGGTTAAGATTTTCAAAAGCTATGTTCTTATGTATATGATGTGATTGATATTTCTTTTGTTTACCCTTACTGAGCATTTGAGCTCACCCTTTTATGTTTTCTTTTCCCCAGGATATAAAGAAAGGTTTTTAGGTAAAAAAAAGGGAAGATCTTTATGGGATATATTGAAGATCTTTCCCCACGATTAGAAGATTACGTTCTGAGTTTCCAAAGACACTAAACTATTACGATCCTTGTGTGTGTGTTTTTGTTATGTACTAAGTATTCCGCAAATGTAATGTAATGTCCATGTACGTCAAGATACGGGTCTCTACAGTTGGTATCAGAGGAAAGGTTTAGTCAACCTTTGGAAACTAGGATGCGAAAA
This sequence comes from Viscum album, assembly GCA_963277665.1. Classification (NCBI taxonomy): domain Eukaryota; kingdom Viridiplantae; phylum Streptophyta; class Magnoliopsida; order Santalales; family Viscaceae; genus Viscum; species Viscum album. Next base: position 1,708,685,666 of record OY728121.1, read on the forward strand.
CATTAGTGAGATCCCTAGAGATATTTCTAAGGTATGTCTAGGGATGTCTCTAAGGTTAAGTATACGTATAGGTTATTGTCCTAGAATTGCGCTAACGATCTTCGAATTTAACCTAAGATGTTAGATATTGAGGGTACTACCCCTTTGTTATGTTGTTTTCCCTAGCATGATTTTTGCCTCTCATACTATTCTTTTGGGGTTTTAGACGATGGCTGGAACCCGAAGGAACCGTGTCAATGCGGAATGTGATGGGCAATGCAATGATTGTCCCCCTGAGCAACCAAACGATATGGGAGCCGGAATGCAAAATCTTGTATCCATGCTCACACAACTTTCTCAAGCTATGAATCATGCAGGACTTCCAAACGAGCAAAGGAACAAGCAACATTCTGTTGAATCCTTCATGAGGCAGCGTCCACCTTCTTTTAGTGGGTCTACTGATCCATTAGTTGCTGAAAAATGGATTAGTACTACTGAAAAGATATTTTCAGTTCTTCAATGTTCTGAACATTATAAAGTCATCCTAGCAGTGTATCGATTGGAAGTAGATGCTGATCAATGGTGGAATCTTATGAAGATTACGAGGCAAAGGGATGAAATTGAGTCTATGGAATGGGACGAGTTCAGGAACTTATATTTCAATAAGTACTTCCCTCGTATTCTCCGAAAAAAGATGGAGAAAGAGTTTCTTGAACTGAAGCAAAGGGATGATGAATCTGTTGGTACCTATGAAGCGAATTTTACAAGACTTGCAAGGTATGCATCTGGCATTATCATCCAACCTGAAAGTAAAGTTGATCGATTTTTCAGTGGCTTAAAACCAAGTCTTCGAAGGGCATTAGCTATAAGAGACTTCAGTAGCTATGAAGAAATTGTGCGTTGTGCTATCAAGGTAGAAATGGAAGTTGGTGTTACATATCCATCTCATGGTTTTGACAAGAAACGAAAGATGGAGTTCAAGGAGAAATCTCAGAATAATGGTGAAAAGAAGATGAATGTTTCCTTATGCACAAAGTGTGGAAAGAAGCATGGTGGAGATTGTCTTAAAGGGACTAGAAAATGTTTTAAGTGTGGAAAAGAAGGTCATCGAGCAGCTGAGTGTCGAAGTAATGGAAAATGGGATTCTAATGAAGTGAATAAAGCAAACACTGCAGAGAACGTACAACCAACACTTCAATGCTTCAAGTGCAAGGAAATGGGGCATTATGCTAATAAATGCCCTAATCCAAGGGTTAGTGATGATCTACATGAGAAACCGCTTAAGGCAAAGGACAAAGGGAAGTCACATGCAATCACTATTGGAAATGTTGAAAATGACAACGATGTGGTGGAATGATTAAGTGTTTATGTAATGGGATTCCAAAATAATGGTGTATCTTGGAATATTGGAATATTTATGTATTGGTCTAATGTGGTATTCAAAGTGATTGAGATATTATGCGCATAATGAAGGGAAAACGAGAAAATGAAATGTTTAACAGTATTCATGAGCTCATGATTGATATAAGGACTAAGTGATATCATGGTTTGAGTATATATAATTTTGAGGATTTTAGTATGTGGAAGGTGTTAACTTTTAACTACATTCATGTTTTCACTAAGGTATTCAAGAGAATACACGATTAAGGACTTTGAATGTTTGGAATGTGACCAACAAATCATATCTTATGATATATGTGGATCGATGATGGTGTTAAATCTCTGGTAATCATTTTCACTATATTATGAGAGTCGACTGCAGTATTATTGGAATGGATTATGTTGGACATAAGTTAGTATTGTTTGTTTTTTCGATATTATTGATGGGATGTTATATAGTTTTGGAAAAAGGACAACCTGCAGGACGTGCGACAGCCCATCGCTTCGGACAAGGCTGTGGGAATCGAACCCACAACCGAAGTGCGACTGGCCTTTATCGCCTACCACTGGCCTACATGAAGTCCCTGTTTAGTAGAAACTAGTTTTATTATATTAAGCAGTATGATATATGAAGTATAAGTCCATTTTAGGAACCATATATGATTAATCTCACTATAGATCGACTTATGCATATAATTTTTTCTAACCTTTTGTTTGAGACAGATGGAATGACCCTTCATTCTATCACATGATCTGCTAACACTTCATGAATAACAAATTCAACTTCATTTATTTAAGAGATGAAGTGGAAATTGTTCAAGGCACGAAGAACAGTGAGATTGTACCCAAATAAATTAAGTATTTATTCTAATTCAAATTTTCAACTTTAGGGAAATGATCTTGAAAACCAAAAATGTTGTCCTAGTGATCTTATACCTGATGAATCAGATGGTACCTTATATCATCACAAATCTATGGATTTGTGATTACTGGCTTTTCCATATCCATATTCTCTACCACTCTCCATCAGAACATGATGGTTAGATTTCTCTTCCATATCCATATTTTCACCTATGTGGAAACCCAATGATTAGTTTATTTGGGTAACCGTTACGTTTCATACTTTTCTTTTTAAAGATTGGTTTTGATATTCCTTTTTACGATGTGGGTTTCTATTAAAGAAACTTTCGAATAGTAAACCATTTATAACCCCGACGAATTTCGAGGGCGAAATTCATTTTAAGGGGGGTAGAATGTAACAGCCCAAGATTTTATAAAAAAATATTTTCTTTTTAATTTTATTAAAGTCTTGTGTTGTACGCTACACCAAAAGGAGCTTGCACAACACGCATCCTTGACTTGCCTTGCATTACACGCAATCACGACCTTCCTCGATAGCGTGTGTAATACGCAATACCGAGTTTCACTAAACAACGATATGCTATTAAAATATTATTAAAACTAGCCGTTATGAATAGTAATAACCACTTTTTAAAACTCTGTAAATCTTATTTTTCAAAATGAACTTCATTTTTGGATTCGGAGTATCGAATTTAGCCTAAGGTGAAATTTTGGTACTTTTCGGATAACTTTCATATTCTGATGAATAGTGAAAATTACTAAATTATAATTAAAAAAAACTTTTTTAATCGAAATAATTAATAGTGATAAATTATTAATTTGAGTGGTTTTAAAGTATATTTAGAATATATTTTTACAATTTAATACAATGTTGGTCATTTCACATTTAAACCAGACATAATCAAGTGTCAATCTTTTGATAGATATTGTTTCTTAAAAACACGCTATTTGTTTTAACAGCGGGATTTAATTATAAAATTAATTAATGAAAATTCTATGATATGAATTTGGTAAAATAGACTTCATTTTTGAATTTGGAATATGAAATATAGCTTGGGATGAAATTTTGGCACTGTTCTGAAAAACATCAATTTTTTATGAATAGTGAAACTACTAAGTGGTAGTTAAAAAACTGAATTTTTCATAAAACATAATTTTACCGCTTCTGTGAATGGAATTTCAAAAATCCGAGAGATACGGTTGATGTCAGTAAGTAAAATGTGGTTCAATGAGATGAAAATATTTTTTGGTGAATAGTAACTTTTTACTTTTTTTTACCGCGGTTAATAGTAAATAGGGTAACTAAGGGTAAATATGATATTAATATTACCCTAACACATGTCCTAATCCTATTGGACAAGTGTATTTCGACCGAAAACAAACTTAGGAATAAAATATGACCATTTAGGCCCACTTGGATTAGATTAGGACATTTATTATTAATTTATTTAAAGAAGGGTTAAAATAGTTAAAATCAAAGTTTAATAAGTAAATCATTTTTAATATGGGGTTATACATAAGATAAATTCGACTATAAATATTCATTATAAAGCTAAAAAGATTTCCCACATAATTTTATTTTATTTATAATTTTTAGAATTTAAATAAATTAATTTATTTATGACACAACGATGATGCAGTAATTACCCTTTTAAGGAAATATTAACATAATTGATGTTATAAATGCTCAAATGAATGTAATTTGAGACTTTTTATGAATTCCACTAATTTTCTAGGTTACTATGATATATTAATGTTGCTTTAATCAACTTGGTTCGAACATATAATTCTGTTATGACTTTCACAAAAATCATATATCAAATAGTGTCAAAATTGACACAAAATAGTTTTTAAATTAAATATTATATTATTAATTGTTATTGTATTCCTAAAAATCTAAGGTTCGGCAAAATGACTTAGATAAGGATATATATATTAATAATAAACAAATTGAGGTTCTTTTGGCATGTTATAGTAAGTGTATTAACCATATAGTGAAAGAAAACAAAAAGACACGGTAAAAGTTAAATTAATTAACTTAGAGTTAAATCTAATTGATAAGGTTAAACTAATACCCTAAACTTGTCTAAATCCTATTGGTTGATAGGATTTCGACCCATACCCACTTTAGCTTCGAAATAAGACCCTTTGGAACCATTATAAACCGATTTTGACTTTAATATAAAATAATATTTTGAGATATTCCTAAGGTGCCCCTCTCCTCCCTTATAAAAGGACACCTCCTCCCCCTCCTCCTCACACCAATTTGAGCACTCAAGCTCGGCCAACCCCTGACAAAATATCTTCTCCACTTCCCTAGCAACATCCTAGAGGTTCTGGTCTTCCTCAAAGACCAATTTTAGTTCCCTAAGAGGAGGTCTCCAAAAGGCGCTTCAAAGAAGAGGTAATTACCATTACCAATTCTTTCATCTTTATTTCTTCTTCCATTTCTTCTTCTTAGGTTATTTCATTATGAAGTAATAACATCAGTATCACTCATATACTGATATGTTATTATAAGTATGAAACAACCCTATTTCACCATCTATCCATCCTAAGGAAAAAGAAATCACCGCGCGTGCGTACGTACGGAATACCGTCTCCACGCCGTGGTGTAATCTATTTTCCACCACCACCTTACATGGATGGGTATAATGGTGTAAAGAATAACTATACATAGTTATTAAAACATCATATTGATTCTGATATATTTTATAATCCACTCCAATTAAATTCAATATTTATAGAAATGATATCATCGCTCGTGCGTACGTACGGACTACCGTCTCCACGACGCGATGAGATTCATTTTCCATGTTAACCATTTAAGAATGATTATAAAGTATATATAAGAAATAATAATGAAATATATGACATTATAAAGCTACTGGATTTATGTATATATATACATATTTATGTCATCTACTTACTTCCATTTCAAGACAATAAGGAAAGGAAAACAGCGTTCATGCGTACGTACGGACTACCGTCTCCATGAACGGTGTTTTTCATTTTATTTGTCTACCTATTATATATATATATATACTGAATATATATGATATATAAATCATATTTTATATTCTGGAAGTAAGTAAATCATGATATAAGTAATAATGATGTCAAGAACAACAAGTCAAAACACCTACGATAAATGAAACGATTTTACCCAAAACGCTTCTTTAACATGGAATTTACAAAATAACGGGTAATATAATTTCATAAGTGAACCATATATGATATCATAACAATTAATATGATTCTGTAATAAGTCAATAACATGATTTAAATCATTATACAGGAGGTTTGGACACTTACAAATCAAGTCGGACCTAAGGTAAGGGAAATATCACAATCTCATTTTTATCCGAGATTGTTTATTCGTAAGTATTTACTGGGGTGTATTTTATCATCCACATCCATGTTTACTCAATATGTAATATTATTTCCATCCACCTAAAATTGTTTAAATCCATTTTCACCCTTCGGTGAGTTTTTAGTAATACGTATGAAAGGAATCTTTTGTCGTTTTTCGTACGAGGTACTTTTTGACTTTTCCGACAAAAGTACGAAGAATGTTTTTTTTAACTTATACGACACGAACGGATTTCTACTGTTTTATAAAGCCTTATTTTCATGAAGCTTCCTCTAAAATATTTCATGACTATTTTCAATAAAATCTCTTTCTTTTAAAATTGCATGATGTTTTGTGAAAAGAAATTGATTTTGAAGAAGAAAGGATATTTTCCTCAAGAATTAAATTCAAGTGTTTTATCAAAATTATTTTCCATCTAAGATAATAAAGGGTTCTGTTTCTATCCATATTTTTACATTGATTTGACTATGTTGTGATGGAATTATGTTTATGAATTCCTTTATCTTATATGAATTGATTTATGATGTCATGATGTTTCAAGAATCCCATTTTTGTTACATGTGTTATGCGATGATGTATGTTTTATGATTATGTGGCACACATAAGAAAGGATTCATTATAAGATGGGTGGGACCTATATCTCCCTCCAATGCATTGGGTAATGATTTTATATCTCATGAGATAGACATGGCTGGAACGGAAGGTTATTTCAGTTCAGTGATACAGGACTGAAACGAGGAGTGAACTCGGTTCAGAAAGGGACTTTGTCCACTAAGATAGTCTTGGCAATGAGTCATGACTAACAAGAAATTATTTTCCATGATTATGTGTGCATGCCACAAAGTTTCAAGTTTCATGTTATGATTATGGGGATCTCATTTTCACTTCTATGATTTACCCTATGTTATGAAATTATGATCTCTTTTGCAGGTTAAGATTTTCAAAAGCGATGTTCTTATGTATATGATGTGATTGATATTTCTTTTGTTTACCCTTACTGAGCATTTGAGCTCACCCTTTTATGTTTTCTTTTCCCCAGGATATAAAGAAAGGTTTTTAGGTAAAAAAAGGGAAGATCTTTATGGGAGATATTGAAGATCTTTCCCCACGATTAGAAGATTACGTTCTGAGTCTCCAAAGACACTAAACTATTACGATCCTTGTGTGTGTGTTTTTGTTATGTACTAAGTATTCCGCAAATGTAATGTAATGTCCATGTACGTCAAGATACGGGTCTCTACAATCCCCACATCTGGTTAGTAATATATAGAGTTAGTTATCCCACTATGTTTCTTAATGTGTATCCTTCTTTAATTTTTACCTATATTTAATCTAGAATACACTATCCAACATGTAATCTGTGTGATACCCTTTTTAGTGGGTCAATCCTACTAGGGTTTGTGTTTCCCAACATTCCCTAGGCATGATCTCATTTCTGTATAACTATATCTATTATATTCTAGTAATGTGTAGTCTAATTGAGTGATTATCTTGTATTAGACCTCTTTATTTTATTAGTGCTTCTATGTGGAAATATTTAAGGAATACTTCCTCTCAGATGAGTTACATCGGTATGGAGAGACCTAATGAGTGATTACTCTCAGAAGGATATTACCTTTGATACTCTTGTAGAATCATGAGCTATCTGTGAGGAAATTACCTTACATTGAGATCATTTTTCTACCTTTGATCATATCTATGAAATTATATTTATTTTCCTGGATTTTAGAATTAACCTTAACTACAACTTGGATTATTTGTGTTTAGTGATTTTGTGGTTTCTTATAGGGGTATGGTTATAAATACCATTTCATTATATCTTCCCACACATATCATATATTATGTATATGAAAAAATAATTAAATTATGTCCTATGAGGAACGATAGAAATTGTATATTAGTTGTGCTTGATAGACCATGGGTGGTTCAAGCAGTTTCCATCATGACAGCAACCCCATTTTTGTTAGTTATATGGAATCTTTCCAAATTTGGTGTCTTAGAATTTGGAACTTATTTATTTTTTGTCCTCAATGTTATAATATTATATATGAAAGAAGTTATTTTTTATTTATTTTTGTCATTTCTATGTTATAATGGTGAATATAGATGTGTGTGTGTGTTTACAAGTACTTTAGGATAAGGCCTCCAATGTGTGTGCTCTGACAACTTGTTGGCATCCACTAAATCCTATCCTATTAGATGTAGGATTTGGGGTCATTATAGGATTACCACTAGATAAGTGTGACCACATGGATTAGGATATGAAGATTCTTTTGGGATTCAAAATACACTTAAATTTATTGTGTCTCCACAATGAGAAAACATAACATATATTAATTTATAAATTGAAGGCCCATTGTACTACTTCACCTTAGCTAGAAAATATATCCACTATGACATAAGGAAAAAAATCATTATTATAACAATTTTGGTAATTATTGATTTAAAAAATATGCAGAATAATAGATTTATCTTTATAGAGGTAGTCTACATGCAGTACAGATACCGCTACAACACTGTCCACATCATTGTTTCTCATATGTGAATTTCCACATTAAAATGCTAATAGAAACTCCAAATTTCACTTTATTCTATAGTTTCACAATTAAATATGTCTTATTTAGTATGAATAAGACATGGTATATGTTTTCTTGAAGTTTTCATTAATAAAATTTGACTTCATATATAATTGACAAACAGAATTACAAATAATATCAAATAATATTTCAGATGAATAGTAACCATAAAATAACAAAAAAACACAACCCTAACACCACTTAGAATGATATTTATAATAGTAAATAATTTTGGGATACTGGACTAGTGTTTGAGTGTGTTATAAATATTATTATAATTAAGGATCACATACAATGACAAATATTTCTACCAATCAAAACCACATTGAATAAGAAAGCTAGAGGGAATTGTATTAATTGGAAATGTTAAAAAAACTATCATGACCAAGGGTATTCAAATGGTACTTTTTCCCTAATAAAATGTTCTTTATATTATATAATATTTTAAATATAAAAAATATATAGGAACCAAAAAAAAGACTCATTAATAATGATCATTACATTTGTCAACTGTGAAATTAATTAAAATTCCAAAAATTACAAATAAAAAATATTGAATAGAAGATAAAAAGATGGAATATATGGATTCTCCCAAACTATTATGATCATCTACATCTTTTTCAACACTATTGAAATGAATCATAATATCACTAAACCAATCAACATCATATTAAAATGAAAATATAACGTAAGGACAAAATGAGGTGAATTTTGAGTGAAATAATGAAATTGTATTTATAGGGAGTAATGTGATAGTTGGAATAGTAATATAGCTCATAAATAATATAACAATTGGTATATTTTACGATTAGTAATTACACCCATTGGTAATAATTTTAGCATTAAAATTTCTATTTATATTAGTCATAAAAAAACATAGTTTATTAAAAAAGGAAAAATAATGGCCTCAACTAGTAGGGTCATGTCATTTGAAGCCAATTTTTCATACAATGGGTGGGAGTAAGTGCCATTGGGGTTCACCGCAAAACAAGAACAATATGAGCATAAAAAATCGAGGCTTGAATGAAATCACTTATAGGATAACATCAATTTATTGCAGATCACCACCCAATCAATGTTATCTGAGCCACCCCATGATACTATGACTATCACACACCCTACGCTTAGGGAAAATAGGTGTAATAAAGGTTTAAATTTACATGTCTTAGTTATTTTAATTTTCATTATATATATAAAATGTTAATTCCATGAATCACATATATAGAATACATTTTTTATAAAATATATTTTTATTTACGACAAATTTGACAAGTTGATTATTGGATGCACATAAAATATAATCGTACTTTTTATAAAATATATACACATTTATAATAAAATAATGTATTTTGAAAAATATTTGTATTATTTAAATAGTTTATTATAACACTATAATTTTATTATATTGGATAAAATAATTTCTAAATTTCCTAGGAGGATTTTATAAGTGTTTAAAAATTAAATGGTTCTTGAAAGTGTTTTTTTAAAAATAATGATTTTTGAAAAAGTTAAAATAATCATTTTTAATGAATAAATATGATAAAATAAATATTATATTTAAAATTAAAATTCCGAAATTCATTTGGGGTCAATTTGTTAGATTTTTCTAAAATACATTATTTTTTATAGAATATTGAAAATAATGTTTTTGGTTTTCAGTAAGATTTATGACTAAATATTTATTAAATAATGACGTATTAAATAATTAAATGTAGTACCCAACATAATTTTTTTATTTAATTAATATTATGTATTTTATACATTTTAATAAATTCCCAAACCTATAAGTGACATTCTAACAGCTAAAATGAAAATTTATATTTTAAAAAACATTATTTTGTATAAAATATAATTTCCTATGTCTGGAGATGTATTTAAGAATCAGGTTTAGTTATAATTGATTAAAATATAATAAAATGTTACTCACATTATCAATGCTATGATAACAAACTATGGGTAAGCTAATGGTTCCATATTTTCCACAACAAAGATTTCCTAAACGGGTATTTGGAAATTATTTAACAATTACTTCACTTTTTCTAGAATTAACCTCCCATTACACCTTCCATTTTAATCCCAGTACATTATTTGTAATATTATATTCATTATTAATAAAAAATAGTACCTGCATGGTATCCTTAATCCAGTAGTGTTCCATCCTCAAGATTTTAGTGAAACTCTTCATGTTATGGGAATTCATATCATATTTATTTCTATTCATGAAATTATTTTCTAGCACGTCTTCAAAAGGGTATGTTACATTGTTTTTTATTATTTTTATAATACCCTTGCATAAAAAATAATTTTTTATCAATGTGATACTTTCATTCTAACTCATTTTACCATTTTATAAATCCATACATTATACCTCTCAAGATACCTAATTTACACCTCAAATTTCTCTCTTTAAATAAGACATTATTATATTAGGAATTCCCTAACAATTTTTATCCATTGGTATTAATATATATATGTTAATTTAATTTAGTTATTGGGGAATTTACACATATTAAATCTGAATTCCAATTCTAGGGGATAAAAATGATTTTATGGTTAAGCCATTAATAACTTATGCAATCAATTATTTAATATGAAACTTTTATGTTATTGTCCTTTTGTTATGGTAAAAATGATTTATTATGATAATTGTCGCTCAATTGAAATTAATAAATATTAATGGTGAACCCTAATAGAACTCCAATTCATTTGGTATGTAATTTAATGTCTAGAGATGACATCTTTTGGAATCCCCTTGGGAATTATCTTCGTAATTATCATTTATGGATCATAGTTAATAAAAAATGGTAATATGATTACAAATGCATCCCTTTTATGTTGTTTCCAAATTTCCATATAAGGATTCATGTTATTTTTTTATGATACACTGCAGGTTATCATGATCATATTATATTATTATACCTTATGTTCTTATTGATATGCCCCATGGTCACATTATTACGTGGAACCTTTTCTTATTCCATTTTTAGGCTCACGCTCATCACTTTTCATTGATTTATGTCCCTAAGATATGATATATATTAAAATTAACTACATGTTAACCCATGAAGTTTCCTCCCATTTGGATTTGAATATTGATATATGTTTTCTTGTATTATGTTCCAAATTTCAAAAAAAAAACTAAACATAAAAAATCATGTATATTGGTCCATGTAATTAAAATTTTATGTACTAGAATGGTCAGATGTTGTAGTTGGTATTACACAATAGTTTTTTTATTTTTAAAAATTTGACATGAAAACCTTAGTATGAACTGCAGTGATATGTATAAAAATGATAAATCAATCTATAATTTTTCTGATGTATTAAGATAATCATTTCCATGAAATAAAATCCATGTTTGGATACTATATAAGAATGTGTATCAGATACCAATATACCTAGGGGTAATATCCATTAAAACAATGTATTGAAATTGACTCGATCGTGAATTGGATCATTATAATTGTCCTTATCGCACATCTTTTTTAAAACTAATGTGGGATACCATTGGTTAATCACAAGTTTTGTAATAATTTTTTTTAATAATATATAGAAAATTAAATTTTTTTGAGGATATTAATGAATAACATATTTAGGTATAAATTTATAATACATAAAATACATTTATAATTATAATTTTCCTTAGATTAACATGTTTCACAGTGAGGATTCTTTCTTTTAGAAAAAAAGGATATAGTAGGAACCTCATAAATGATAACTACAATAGACGATGAACTGATTAACATCTAGTAGAATTATGAACGAAAAGCATCATGAGGATTATGAATCAAATAAGGATAGTTATGATTAATAACTTGAATCATGTGTGGTGACCAAATGCACAACAAATTTAATTAAAATATTTTTTGACCTTATTACTTCCACGACCACCTTCTTTTATGACATATATCGACCCATTTATTATTAGAAAATAGACTTCCTCTATAGAAAATATCATTTTCGTACTCCCCTATTTAGAGTGAGATAAATTCACCATGTTATTTTAAAACATGAAAGGTTGAAGATGATCAGTGGTGGAAATTGATTAAAAACTCAATCCCATGAAAGGATATTGATTCTATGGGTTTGAAATAGTTCGTGGGAATATTTTTCAATAAATATTCTCCAGAAATTATTATAGAAAATAGAGATGGAATACGTTGAGATGATTTAAAATGAGAATGAATTTCTGGGAAGCTATGATGTAAACATTACAAGACATTCTCTATACAACTCTATTTTTTAGATACTAAGGGAAATGTTGATAGATTCTTAGGTGACCTTATATCCCATATATCATTAAATTTATAAAATAAATAATAAAATAGATATAGGTATATAGTTTTATTTTCATTTCAAGTTGAATTTTGGTTCGGAGAGATCCAATGGCTATATAAGCTGAATTAAAATATCAGAGAAGTGGATCAAAACTGTAGGAATATTTTTGATCACATAAGAGGATGAATGAAAATGAAACATTCCATGGGAAAGGAATTGGGAAGAAGAATTCAGTAAAATACTTTCATGGGATTTTAATGTAATAATAGTGAATATGATATGGTCATATAGCTCTTAATTATTATGGTGAGGTGATGTCTCAACTTCTCAATAATAACAAAAAATGGAATATGGTACTTGCTTACCCTAAAGATTAATGCTTCAACTGTGGACATTTAGGTCACATTCCTAATCAATGTCCAATTAAAACATTAATGGAGGGAAACCACCATGATCCGTATTATAGTTTATGGGATAATGGTATGGAATTTTAAATCTTGATGTCTATAGTGGAGGCTCTAAATAATAGAGTTGTAGGTACACTCATTATCATCTCCAAGATAGAAAGTACATTGTTTGATTATGGTTTTTCCACATTCCATTATTTCATCCATATTTTTATGGAATATATAATAAATCCTTGATCATTTATAATTAGAGTTATTATTCAAGAATCCAGGATGGATTATATTAGCAACAATTTGGTATAGGAACTCTTGTAAAGACTTTTGTGTGTACATTCTCATCCCAAATCTGTTAGTCATTTTCATGATAAAATTTTACACTATAAATGGGATAGAATATATCTCAATGTATAATTCTATGATAAACTATAGGAGAAAGTAAATTTCAATAGTCATTAATGTAAAAACAATATTTATTTTTAAAGGATAGATATCATAGGCTGATCCTTGTCTAGAGAAACCTACCACAACATTTTTATGGAGATTTTTAGTGGATATAGAGATGGAAATTAAAGTATAAGGATATAAAATGTCCCATAATTAAGGAATTCATTTTCATATTTCCTAATGAGTTACCTAGAACTACCATATAAAGAGATATGGAGTTATCCATGGAATTCATACCTTGATCCATGCAAGTATCAAAGACTAGAAATAGAATTAAAAATATAGAGATATTGGAATTTAATAAAAAAAATCAATATCATTTAGATAATGGATGTATCAAACCAAGTGTGTCTCATTAAGAAGCACCTTTCCAAATTATAAATAATTGTAATAGATCAATATGTCTATAAATTAATTATTTATAATTTAATGTGATGATGGTGATGAAAAAATATCCACTCCTAGGGATTTATGATTTACTAGAAAAAATATATGGGACATAATTATTCTTTAAGATTGACCTTTGGTATGGTATCATCAATTGAGTGTGAAGAAATATCATATTCCAAAAACTCCCTCCCAAACAATATATGAGAATAAGGATTTTATTCCTCTCATCCTGACTAATTCTCCTACTATATTAATGGATTTGATTAATATAGTTTTTAATGTCTAACTTGATTAAATTTGTGTAGTTCTTATTGACTATATTATGATATTTTATAAAAATATTAAAAAATATGAGGATAATCTAAGGGTTATATTTAAAAAATTGAGGGAGGATAAATGATTTGGAATTTTTATAAAATTATAATTTTGGTCAAAAAAGTTTCACTTTTTGGGGAACATTTTAACTAAGGAAGGAATATACAATAACACTACCACAAAAAGGTTGTAAAAGAGTTCCCATATACTTCAATAGTAATTAAAATTGATTGATTCATGTGTTATTAGGATATTATGTGAGGTTTTTGAAAAAAATCATAACTATGTAATCAACTGATCATGTTAACAATAAATAGAGCTATGTTCATTATGATAAATGAGTGTTATGAAATTTTACAAAATTAAAGAATATATTTTTTCTACACCTATATTAACTCCACTATCCATTAGAGATGCATTTTTTTATTTATATAGGTGAATCTATAAAATGGGTTGGGTACGTCCTCATGATAAATGATATGTTTATCACTTAGGCATCATGATAGTAAAATCCTCATGGGAGGAATTATCCTACGCAATTCCCAGAGTTGGCTTTTATCATTTATTCACATAAGATATAGAGGCATATAACTGTGGGGATAAATTTAAAATATTCATAGACTATCAATTTTTGAAGTATATATTAACACAATAGGAATTGAACATGAGGCAGATTAGATTGTAGTAGCTTCTTGAATAATATTATTTTCCAATTCCTTATCACCCTAGTAGAGAATAAAATTATGATGTTTTATGTAAGAGAGAACATGTTCTGTTGGAAATGATGTGGATTTGAGGAGGTCCTTAGATCAAGGACATAGTATTTTTATTCATGGGAATCATATGGGATGATACATTATCAATTCCATCCTGAATATTTTCCAAATAATAATTACTAGAGATAATCAAGAGTGATCAATGTCAATATGCATAGATAAAAAAGAGGATAGAGGCAGTGAGTTGTTAGAATTTTCTTCAATTCAATATTGATCAAGAAGATATAATAAAATTTCAAACAAATATAGGTGTAACATATATCACATAGATAAAGTAGGCATTGATGGATGAAGCTCGTAGCTAGAAATTCTCTATACATCCTTGTGGCACTAAAATGTAGTGGCAATTTGTTATCATTATTGAAGGGATAAAATGAAAATGTAAGTTTCCTAATATTCTACATGTTTCATGTTGTGTCAACATGAGAAGGAAGACAAATTACTTCTAAACAGGGTTTTACAACCACTACTCATACCGACATGGATGTGGGAAAATATCACTATTAACTTCATCACTGGGCTCCTAATAACATCCAAATGGAATAATATTATATGGTTTATAGAGGATCTACTCACCAAAAATATCATTATATATTTATTCAAGAAGATTTCTCACTTCAAAAATATTCCGAGAAATACGCAAATGAAGTGATGAAAATACAGGGGGAGACACTTTTAATAAGTTTTTATCATGATCCAAGATTCACATATAAATTATGGATAAGTCTTCAACATGATCTTAAAAATGAATTGTATTTCAGTATGGCCTATCACCCCTTAAATGACGGCCAATATGAAACAAATATTCCGAAAAATGAGGACATAATGAGAACATGATCAATATAATTGAATGGTATATGTGAGAAGCACCTCCCATTTATTGAGTTCTCATACAACCATTTTTCCAAATTATTATTCAAATCAAACCTTATGAATCTATATATGGTAATTGTTATAGAACTCTAACTTTTTGGAATAATGTTACTGAGAGATTTCTACTTGGGCCTGATCTTGGGGAAGATATGAAAGAACAAATTCATTCCAAATAATAAAATATAAAATCCATTAAGTGTTGAAAATATAGATATACTAACAACCATCGAAGGGAATTAGAGTTTTATGTCAAATAAAATGACTCCTAATAAAAACACATTATTTGTCACTCTTGTTGTTTGGAATGAAGTAGAATATTATCCGTCAGTACATTAGCCTCTTTTAAATCCTTTATAACAAATGATAAGTGGCCAATAATATATAACGTACACCAAATATAGATCATCTGAATTATGTATTCCATGTATCTATCTTGATGAATTGCATACCTCATACCTCACATGTACTGATTCCAGAGGTTGTACAACTTTAATAAGACATTACTTATGAGGAGAATCCAGTGGAGATCATAGGTTGGATATAAATATTTATACACAAAAAAGAAACCTCAACTTGTCAAAGTGTTGTGGAGTAACCATAAGTATGAGTAGCTGACATGGGAACTAGATGAAATAATGAATCATAATTAGCCTCATCTATTCTCAACCTAGAATACAAGTTGAAATTTTATGGATGAAATTTATAAAGGGTGGAATGTAGTAAACTATGATTTTTAAATTATTTTTGTCTACATAGAAATTTTTTGTTATATTTAATAATATTATATACGTAAAAATATATTGGATGCAAGAAAACATATATCAATTAAAATTATCAACACATTAGTCATCTATGAAAGAATTTAAAATTCAAAAGAGTAAAATTGGTGTAAAAATATAAAACAGAAAAAATAAAATAGGAAAATATTGATTTCCCCAATCTGTTAGTATAATCTCCCCAATGGACAAGACAATATAAATTAAACATGATATTATTAAACAAATTGACATTTTTGAATACAAAAATATAACCTCATTAGGGATTTTAGTGATTTATTAGTT
This sequence comes from Viscum album, assembly GCA_963277665.1. NCBI lineage: Eukaryota > Viridiplantae > Streptophyta > Magnoliopsida > Santalales > Viscaceae > Viscum > Viscum album. The sequence continues at coordinate 1,708,702,379 of OY728121.1, forward strand.
AAATAATAATGTGGTATTTATAGGTAGAAATTTGACCATTGGAATAGTAATATGACCTTTAGTCAAGTATGAACATTTGATAATTTAATCATTGTTCAATTTTAATGTTAGTAATTAAACCTGTTGGTAAAAATATTACCATTGTAATTACGGTTTATAAAAAATTATGAAAAAAGGATTATTTATTCCAAAAGGAGTAACAATGTCGTTAAACCGAAGACTCGTGTCATTGTAATCCTATTTTTTAGAACACGGGAGGATGGTCTCATAATTGGGGTTTACCCTTGACCAATCCCAACCCAATAATGAACAATTGAAGATTGAAAAAAAATCTACTATATATGTTCATGTTAGTGAACATTACAAATTGGTCAATGTTATATGAGGTACCCAATGAGACTTCCATGATCTCATACATTACACTTTCTGCATATACATGTTTAATAAGAGGGTATGTGTCCAAGAATTATTTAAAAAAATTGTAATTTAAATTGAATAAATAAAAAGTTAATTCCATTAATCACTTTTTTAGAATAAATTTTTAATAAAATATATGTTGAACTAAGACCAATTTGATAAATTGATTTTTTGGATGAAAATAAAACATAATTGTATTTATTAGAAAATATATACAATTTTACAAGTAAATAATGTATTATGAATAAATTTTATTGAAATTAAATAATCATTTAAAACACTGTTGTTTAAATATAAATTATAAATTAGTTTTTTAATTTCATAATAATATTTTAGAATTGTCAAAAAGAAAGACAGTCTTAAAAAATGCTATTATATGTAAATAAGGATGATTATATTTTATATTTAAAAATATCATATTTATATAATTACTTTACTAAATCAAATATTATTTTTTTATAATCATGTTGAAATTAGGTTAGGGATATTTTTTTAGAATTTTCTAAAATAAATTAATTTTCGATGAATAGAAAAAATAATGTTTAATGTTTTAAGGTTGTTTTATAACATCATATTTAATTAATGATGATGGAATAACTAATTAAACATAATCAAAGAACTAAAATATGTAATTTTATTTATATTATTTAATGTAGTATATTTTAAAAATGTGTTCAGTTATAATGGATTAAAATATAGTAAAACATGAATAAAATACTCAAACCCATGATAAAAAAACATGTGTAATCCAAATTTTTTTCAATTTATACAACCTGGATTTTTGAGAACTATATTTTGGAAATATTTTCAACTCTTTCACTTTTTTTTAAAAAAACTCACCCATTTCACTTTACATGAAACTCCCAATCCATCCTGACTGATATTTGTGTCATTGATCCTCCCTGTTATTTCCCCCAATATTTCATTATCCCCAAGGTTCCATTCTCAATATCTATAATCAACTCTTCAAGGTATGGGAATTCTCATCATTTTCTTTTCCATTTATGTAAGTATTTTTTATGCCTTATAAACTGTATGATACATTATTTTATTACTATTTTGAACATAAATATACTTCTAAAATATTTTTTATCATTTGTATATCGTCATTCCCTTTCAATTTAGTCTTTTACAAATCCATTCTTTATACCCATCATGATGTCAAATTTACTTAAAAAATATCTATGTTTTGTATAAGAAATTTTTATATTATGAAAAACCAACCCATTTATTTATCCATTGTTATTTATATATATATTAATATAATTTACTAACTTAGGTATTTACATTTTCCAATCCTATATTCCTTTTTATTTTGTTGAAAATGTTAAAATGCTCTAGCCTTTAAGGACATATGTACTAAATGATTTTATATGAAACACATACATTATGCTCTTCATGTTGTTGAAAAATGATGAATTATAATCAATGTATATCACATGAAGTTAATATATAAAAAGGTTTTACATTTATTACTCTTTAAAACATTGGGTATATAATTTGATCTCTAGAGATTACATATTTTATGATGAAATGGTTAAAATCCTTGGTAATTTTCTTTTCTAACACCTTGGTAATAAAATCTAGTGATATGATTATGAATGACTCATTTTTATATTGTATCCAAATTTATATTTTATTATTCATTTAATTTTTATTATGATACACATCAATTTCTCTTGATTGTGTTGTATTTTTATACGTCGTGTTTTTATTGAAATGTCATAGGATGACAAGTTAAATGTATCCATTGTGTATTACATTACTGGGCGCATGGTGTAACTCCCTGAAATTTTATGGGATATATTTTTTAAAATTATTTTATCTATTGTGTTTTACAATACATCCATATTAGATTTCCATATATGAATCACTTTATTAGCTTCCAATATATGAAACAAAATCCTTGTCATGTGTCACACAAAATTTTAAGTTCTTTTGATAGAATTCATTTTACACAACATTGAGTATAGATTTTTTTTTCAATTTATAAATTAAATTAGTTTGGATTATGTTTTATGCAACACCCAAGGAATATTACACTACATGAAACCCTAACATGGCATGTGTTACACGCATGGAGTGCCATTCATTGATAGCTTCTGTGGTACGCAATAATAAGTTTCACTAAACAATGATATATTTTCAAATTATTATATAAACTAGAAATTATGAATATTATTAACCACATTTTTAATTTTATATAACATTATCATTAAAATTACAAATGATTAGTGAACAAAATATATTTTTCATAAAAAACAAGTTTTTTTCCAAAAATGTTGTTTTACCTCATATAGATGCACATCCATTTTAAGTCAATTTTTTCATGACAATATTATAAGTTATATGTGACAAGATAATCATAATATTTAGAAGTGGGACATAAAAATTTACTTTGGATAAATTTTGGATATTTTTCAGATAACATTCATATTTTGATGAATAGTGAAGATATAGTTAATTTTAAATGAAAAGAACTGTTTTTATTGAAAGAACATATATAGATAAAATATATTATTGAATTTTTTTAAAGTATAAATAGAATATATATTTATTCTTTAACTCAATTTATGTAATTTTCTTTAATTTTACATTGAATTCATAATGTAAAATATTTCATTTTGTGCAATGTTTTCTACAAAAACCCATTTTTTCAACAATAGGATTAATCTTAAAGTAATTAAAAAAACTTCTATGTTTTGAAATTTGAAAAATGGATACCATATTTCGAATCCTTAGGTACAAATTATATTAGTGGTCTAATTTGATTTTTTTGGGCCTTATGAATAGTAACATTGGTAATTATTTTGTTACCAAAGTTAAAGGTAAATCAGGTAAATAATGGTAAAAATAATATAATAAAATTAACCAAAAACCTACCAAAATTATATTGGACGAATCAAAGTCAAAAATAATCACCAAAGGGTCGGAATATATTCATTTGATGATCATTTGTCCATGAAAATGATGTAATTATTATTAAAATAAAATAAAGTGACACAATGTCACTCTCTTATATCTTATAAGTTTAATAATTTTAATTAATGATAAACCACATAAAAAATAAAAACTGAATACTCTCTAGAAAGATAATTAAATTTTATATAACATGGGAAATTATTTATAATTTTTGGACATTAAATAATTATAATAAATAATGACACGATAATGATGTACAAATTATTTTATTAATAGAAATATCAAATAAATGGTTTTAAAAATATTAAAATAAATATAATATGAACTAACTATAATTATCCACGAATTTTATTGGTGAATATGACATTTTAGGAGGGAATTAAATATTTTTTTCATATTTATCTTTTGTGAGGATTTTATTTAAATTCAAATAAATGTGTACTGTCAAAATTGACACTATTTATATTTTTTAATTTTTTTGTTAAATTACATTAAATAATAAAAATATTTAATAATTTCAAAGTGAAAATTATAAAATATAAAATTCCATTAAAAAAATATTTATTGTAAATTAAAACCATATAAGTAAATATTTATAATCATTAGACAGTTAGAATGTTTTACCACAATTAAAATTAAATAGAATAACTAAGTGTTAATTAAACTTATAATACTTAAATTGACATAAAAAATTGTCAAAAATTTATTTTATAATGGGATTAAAACACAATCTCAACTAATCATCAATATTGGGACAATTTGGATGATTATATTTTTGTTTTATTTTTAATATATATTAATATTTTTGATGTTTTCTAAAGTTCCCTTCTTCTCTCTTATAAAAGGGCTCCACCTCCCTTCCTCTTCACTCCATTTTAAGCATTCATGATCAGACAAACCCAGCCCATTTATCTTATATACTTCTCTAGTTACATTCTAGAGGGTCGGATCTTCCCAAAAGACCAACTCTAGTGCCCTAAAAAGGAAATTTAAAGGAGGTAAGTCAAGGAAGAGGTAATCTCTTCTACCGATTATTCCAAATTTATTTATTCTCCTACTTCCTCTACAGTATTTGTTACATTATTAAGTAATATATTATGTATTACTCAAATAATTATATGATATTATAAATATGAAAAACCCAGATTTCATATTCTATCCATCTAACGAAAAATGAAATCACCACTCATGCGTACTTACGGCTTACCGTCACTGCGTTGTGGTCTAAACTTTTTTTACTAGCGCCTTACATGGATGAGTATAATGGTGGAAATAATAAAAATATATGATTATTATAACATTATAAAAATTATTATATATCAACCCCCATACACTTCAATACCATTCAACAATCATGGTAACGATATCATCGCGCGTGCGTACGTACATCTTATAATCTCCACGACGTGATGGGATTCATTATCTAGGTTAACCATTCTAGAATTATTATAAAGTATATATAATATATAATAATGAAATATATTAAATAATTATGAAATTGGATTTATGTATATATATATATCATATACATACTTCCATCCAATTCAAATAAGAAACAAAAACACCATTCATGTGTACATACAACCTACTATCTCCATGAACGGTTATTACATTTCATTTATATATAAATTATATCTATATTTATATACTGATTATAATATATATATATATATATGTATATTTACATTCTAAAAGTATTTAAATACTGATCTATGCAATCATATTAAGAATAATAAGTCCAAACATAAAGGATTATTACAAAAAACATTGCTTTAACCTGGAATTGAAAAATTAACGGGTAATATAAAGTTGTATGTGAATCATATATGATACAAACAATATTATTATGGTTCTGTTACATGTTAATAACATTTTTAATCCTAGTATAAAATAGTTTCTTATACATATGGAAGAAATCAGACCTAAGGTAATGGATAATTTTTCAATCTCATTTTTATCCCCGATTGCTTATACGTAAGTATTTATTGGGGTTATATTTATCATCCATGACAATGTTTTATGAAAAAAATTTCTTAAAATGTTTAATATTATTCCATGTATCCTTAGAGTCATTTTAACCATTTTTTACTTTTACTACATTGTTTGGAAGGAATCATTTTTTTATCATACTATGTACTTTTTTGACTTTTCCATCGAAATTACGAAGAGAATGTTTTTGTTTAACTTATACAGAATGAATGGGGTTTTACTGTTTCCTGACACCTTATTTCCAAAAATAATCTTCAACATTATATCATTTTTATTTTCAACTAAATTAATTTCTTTTAAAATATCACGGAATTTTGTGTAAAAAACGTTTTTGAAGAAGAAAGTATATTTTCTTTAAGAACTAAGTTCATGTGTTTTATCAAAAATTATTTTCCATCTAAGATGACATAGTTTTATGATTTTATCACTATTATTACTTTAATTGATAGTTTTTGTTATTGAATTTTTTTTTGATGTCCATTTTTCGAATATGGATTGTGTTATGATGAAATCATGTTTAATAGTCCTATTTTATTTCATGAGTTATGTTATGATGAATGAGTCATGCTTTTGTGGAACATATAAGAATGATTTCATATTTAGCTGTGTGGTACCTATATATCTCTCCAATTCTTTGGGTAAATATTTTTATCTCATGCGATAGACATGATTTGAATAGTAGGTAACCATAGTTCATAAATACATGGCTGGAATGATAAGTAAACCTAGTTCAGTAATGGAACTTCCCCACTATGGTGGTCTCGGAAACAATGCCATGGCTACTATGGAAATCAAATTATGTGCTTAATGGTTTTCCACAATTATATGTTTTATTCCCAAGATATTTTATCATTATTAATGTTCCTTTATGAATTATGCCTTTTGTACTTCCAATATTTATTTCATGACTTGAGATTTTGATGTTTAAACTTTATGTTCGGGTTGTTATGTTCAAATGTATAGGGTGTTTTTATTTTCTCAATGTTTACACTTACTGAGAATTTGAGATAACCCTATTTTTGTTTTCTTTTCCCATTGATATAGAGAAAGGTATTATTTTGGAAAATAAAATGGGAAGAACATTATGGGATATGTTTAAGATATTTTACCATTATTAGATGATTATGTTCTGAGTTTTCAAAGACACTATACTAATATTTTCTTTAGGAATTTGTTTGTGTCAGGTATAAAGTATTATGAAAAATAAATGCAATGTCCATGTACATCAAGCATGGGTCTCTATAGTTGGTATCCGAGAGATGTAATAGACAACCTTTAGATACTTGTATGTGAAAACTTTAGTGAGATCCCGAGAGATATTGCTATGGTTTTTCTAGGGAGGTAACTGAGGTTAAATATTATTATAAGATGATGACTATGAATTATGGTAAAGATCATAAATAAGAAAAAATTAAACATATTATTCCATAGATTGAAAGTATCCCCCAATGATTATGTTGTTTTCTTAGAATTATTTTTCCCCTAACACTATTATTTTTGTGTTTTAGACAATGGAGGGAACCAGAAGGAATAGGGTAAACATTGAATTAGATGAAAAAGTTGTTCACTATGTGAAACAAAATAGAGTAATTACTACAGTGAATGATATTGTGATGATGTTGAATCAGAAATCACAGTTTATAATTAACAACATGAGCATTAGTTGTATTCCTATGTCATTGGATAAGAGGAAGGTGGACTTTCTTGCATGTTCCCATGGTGAGGAACATAGTGGAATGAAGATTAAGATATATAAATATCAAGAACATGCTAAGAATAACATAGGGGAATACCTCAAATAGAGGAGAAGTTGTTATCTCTGTGGGAAAAGGAGTCATTGATTTACTAAATATTATGGGGTTTAATGTTACATCCGTGGAAAACATGTCATTACCAAACTCAATTCCCATACATAATAATCTACTTCTATGAAAAAGAAATAATTATTCCATGAATACCATAAAAGTGGAAGGATTGAATTATTTATTTATTTGAATACAAAAATGATGAATGGTAAATTATATAAGAGTTATTAGTTTATGTTTTTCGCTAAGGATTTTAGAGAATATGATGAAAAGTTATAATGGATAAAAACAGTGATTTAATGAAAAGGTGATATTCCTATGAAACATATGATTAAGGGAATGAAAATACATAATATGATCATGATGTTAAGATAATGATATTTGTATAAATATTTCTTTGACGTTATTAGTTACCTTGGAACTAGTTAAGGATTTGTTGAAATATGGGTTATGTTGTTAAGGATGAAGTATAAAACTTTTCTAAACTTATGAAATATATTAAATAATTTTTGGAATAAATAAACATGAATGTCTTCAGTAAGGATATATGTTAATTTTGGTTAATACCATGACTGATGATAATGCATGTTGATGTAATTCCAATATTTGTAATGTAACCAACAATATATATCTTATTATATATGGGGGATAAATGATGGTATTCACAAGCTTGTTATAATAAATTTCTGGTAATTATTTTAATTTTAATATGAGAATGGGCATATGTATTTTGGATATCCCTAATGGTTGGAATGAATTAATTTGGACATTAGATTGTATTTTTTATGGCTATAACTTTTTTTAAAATTATTTCCGGTTTGTTATAATAGTATAGTTTTAGGAAAAGGACACCCACAGGATGGGAAACAACCCATCATGTCGGAAAATGATATTGGAATCGAACCCACAACCAAAGTACAACATGCCATTATCACCTACCACTATCCTACTAAAATTCCCCAGTTACAAGAAATTAGTTATATTTTATTAATCTATATGATATTTAATGTAAAAGTCCATTTTTTGAACCATATACGATTAATCTCACCATAGATAGACATATGTATCTTTAATAACAAGTGACAACCTTTTTCTAAAAGGGATAAATGGAATGACCAATCATTATATCACATGATCTAATACCAATTAAACAATGGAAAATTCGACTTTATTTCATAAAATAAGAGATGAAGTGGGAACTGGTCAAGGAACAAACAATAGTGAGATTGTACTAAGTCATATAAGTATTGTTTTCTCACGAAAAATTATTCAATATTAGAGAAATGATCTTGAAATCCAATAATTATAAACTAGTAACTTATTATCTAATTAAATAGATGGTCCCTTAAATCAATGCGGATTTATGTCTTTCTGGTAGTTATCTTTCTCAAAACATATTTTTCTATCACTATCCATCAGAACATTATGGTTATATTTCTATTTCATAGCCATTTTTTCAATTACGATCTATTTTATCCGATATGGAACCCTAGTGGTGAGTTATTTTGGTTAACCATTATGTTTCTAAATTTCCATTTTAAAGTGAAGTTTTAGTAATCCTTTTATGATGTGGGTTTCCATGAAAGAAAATTTCATGTAGAAAACCATTTATAACCTCCAATGAATTATGAGGTATAAATTCATTTTATGTTTCATATAATGTAATACCCCTATATTTTATGAGATATATTATTTTAATTTCTTGGATTTATTGTTTTTTACACTACACAAATATTATCTTGCGCTATATGAAACACTGTATTAGCTTGAAGTATATGAAACCCTATTCATGGCAATGTTGCACACAATTTCAAGTTCTTTTGATATAATTCATTTCACACAACACGGGGTGTAGATTTTTTTAATTTAGAAATGAACTATTGCTGGATTATTCTATACGCAACACAAATGGAAGCTTCCACTACACGCAATACTAACATGGCTTGTGTTACACGTATTTGCAACCTTCCTGGATAGCTTGTGTGATACATAGTATAGATTTTCACTAAACAATGATATATTATTAAAATATTATATAAAATATATTTTATGAATATTATTAACCACATTTTTTATTTTAAATAACATTATAATTCATCTTACACATGATATGAGATCAAAATCAATTTTTCATATAAATGATGTATTTTTTAAAAAAATGTTGTTTTACCACCTTTAGATGGCACACCGATTATAAATCTAGTTTTTGACACATTTGTAATTTATATTTGACATGATAAACTTTTTCTTTGGAATAGAGACATAAAAATTTACTTTGTATAAATGTTTTTATATTTTTCTGATAACTTTCATATTTTGATGTATAGTGAAAAATACGATAATTTGTAATTGAAAAAAAATTCATCAAAATATCATATACTAATAAAATATATTTTTGAATTTTTTTAAAGTATAGATATAATATATTAATATATTATAATACAATTTATGAATTTTCAATTAATTAAACATTCAATTCATATGTAAAAATATTTCAATCTTTTGCAATGTTTTAAACAAAAACCTCTTTTTTTCAACAACGATATTACTTTTAAATTCATTACTGCCACTTCTATGTTTTGAATTTAAAAAAAAGTATTCCATATTTGGAATTATTATGTCAAAATTATTTTAATGGGACAATTTTATTTTTTTGGGCATTAAGAGTAGTAACTTGGGTAATTATTTTATAACCATAGTTAATGCTAAATTGGGAAATTAAGGGTAAAATAATATTTTAAAATAATAATAAAACAAACAAATTTTATATTGGAAGAATAAATGTTGATCCCTATAGCCTTAGGGTCGGAATAGATTCATTTCATGTACTTTTTTCGATGAAAATGATGTAATTATTATTAAATCAAAAGAAAGTGAGACCATGTCACTATCTTATATCTTATAAGTATAATAATTTTAATTTATTGATAAACAACATAAAACATCAAAATTAAATAGTCACTATAAATATAAATAAATTTTATATATCATGTGAATTTATTTCTTCTTTTATATATTAATTAATTGTCATTAATGATGACACAATATTGATGTTAAATTTATTTTAATTAAAAAAATATAAAAAATGGTTCCAAGAATATTAATAAAAATATCATATGAACTAATTAAAGTTATCCATGAATTTTATAGGTGAATATGAAATGTTATGATTGTATTAAAAAAAATTCGAATATATGTTTTCTGAGGATTGTTTTTTAAATTCAAATAAATGTGTAATGTCAAAATATACACCATGGATATTTTATAAAACTAACATATAGTTACATTATTTAAAAATCATAAAAATATTTAAAATTTTCAAATTGAAAATATTTATAACTAAAATTTCATAAAATCAATATTTATGGTCAATTAATACCATATAAGTAATCTTTTATAACCATTGAACATTTAGAATGTTTTTACCAAAAATAAAATTAAATAGAATAACTAAGTGTTAATTAAAATGATAATGCTTAAATTGACATAAATAGTAGTCTAAAATTTATTGGTTAATAGGATCACTACCCTATCATATCTAATATTATAAATTGGGAAATTTTGTAGGATTTTCTGGGGGGATTATTTTTAATATAAATTAAAATTTTGAGGTTTCCTAAAGTACCCCTCTCCTCTCTTATAAAAGTGAACCTCCTCCCTCCCCTCTTCACTCCATTTTAAGCCTTAAAACTATACCAAACCATACCCATTTTAATTCTAAACTTCCATATTTACATTATAGAGGTTATGGTATTCTCAAAAGACCATATTCAGTTCCATGAGTGGAAATTTAAAGGGGGAACGTCAAGGAAGAGGGTTTCTCTTCAACTGATTTTTTTCAAAAATTATCCTTCTTATTCATCCAATTCATTAGTTGTTTCATAATGAATTAATAACATTGGTATAATTAATATAGTGATCTGTTATTATATATAAGAAACATCCCTATTTCACCATCTATCCATCCTATGAAAAATGATATCTCCACGTGTCGGTGTGTTCGACTTATCATCTCAACGACGTGGTGTAATCTGTTTTTCATCTCCACCATACATGGATGGGCATAATGGTCGAAATAATAACTATATATTATTATTATAACATGATACTAATTATGAGATATTGTACCCCATCCACTTTAATACCATTCAATAATTATGGGAATGATATCATCGCTTGTGCGTATATATAGCTTACTGCCACCTGGACGCAATGAGATTCATTCTCTATGTTAACCATTAAGGAATGATTAAAAAGTATATATAAAAATAAATCAGGAAATATATGACATAACAATTCTACTTTTTTTATGTATGTATATTTATATATTTCATTTACTTACTTCAATAAAATTCAATAAGAAACCGAAAACAGAGTTTATGCTTACATACGACCTCCCGTCTCCATGAACGGTGCATTCCATTACACTTATCTATCATTTATATGTATATTTATATAATGAATTTATATGATATATATAAATACTGTTTTATATTCTATATGTATGTAAATCACTTAAATACCCCAAAATTCAAAGGAAAACATTTTCTATATTTATTTGTAATTTTTTGAGACTGCGGCTTCTGACAGCACCTGATTCCGAGGCTCAGTGTGCCCAAAGTCATTTTCTGAAGTTTATCTCGGGTATGTTCAGTGAACGAACGAGCGGGTTTTTCTATCATTTTAACCGGTTCTCGGAATCGAAATCTGAGGGCACCGATGAAACCACAGCGTCGTTAGTATCTTAGGAACACCATTTTTCAAGGTGTGTTTGCTCGGGTGTTGATGTAAAAAAACTGGGGAATAAAAATATAATTGTTTTATTTTTATTTCTTCACTAAGTGGTCTAAGTGAAAAAAAGTTGTGTCTCAACTTATTTTCTCTTTTCTATGTGTTAGATCCTAGGTGTGGGAGTTGGAGTGGGACCCACCGGTTGTTAACTTCCCATGAGAGGATTAAGGGTGAGGTGGGTCCCACATGATCCCCCACCTTTTCAAATTCCCTAACTCATCTAAACCCCTTTTTAATTAAGTGACTCCTCCCCTCCTCACCTCCCACATTAATTCATGCCACCTAAACACTAATTAATTTGACAACTTAAGATCAATTAATTATGTATGTTAGGTTTTGAATTTTGGATTTTTGAAATGCAAGGCTTGAGTAATAAAATAACAGGTGTCTTATTTTATTTGGGTTTTAGTTTGTTGTCTTAAGAGAAAGGGAAGAGAGCTCTTGAGTTTTTAAGAACTTCTTCCTCCGAAGAAGAACGCTTCATCTCCTTTGTTGAATAATGTGAAGTCACTGATGACGTGCCTTCTCTTAATCTTCCTCGGCATCAAGGGAGGAGACACCACCACGTGGAACGTTGCCATCGACGACGACTCACCCTCCAACATCAACGGAATCGACACCGATCGTCTGCGATGTCTGATCATCGCGACACTTGCCTCTTTCCGCGGCTCGATGACGTGCGAAATCTTTGCAAGGTAGGGGAATTATATTTGATTTTATATTTAACTTTTGAGAAAAGGATGATGAGCACGGATCAATCTCTGCCCAGTTGATCCGCGGATCGGTCGTTCATGCGGGATGGTTGCGGGGTGAATAATAGGGTTTGGATTGAGTTTTATATTGATTGAAAACCTCTAACGCAGAGGGCATGGGCGGATGAACAAAGCCCGCACCCTCCGAAGATTTTTGTTGATGCACGGATTGACGGTGATGATGAAACGGGTCCGAAAAGGCGACATGAAGCCTCCGCAGTGAAGGTCGGGTCCCGGGAGGACCGTTCGCGAAGACGGAAAGCAAAACAGACCAATGGAGCGCGTCTGGTGGTCCGCAGAAGAGCCTGCCGGCGCCGGCGGCCGGAGGGGGCGCCCGGCGTGCCGCCAAGAGGGTCTGCCACGGCTGAAGCCGCGGTGGCAGATGGCGGTCCTGCGACCGCGCTGGACCAGAGGGGAGACCGAGGTTTGTAACCTCGATGGTCAAGGGAGATGCCCCCACGTGGGGGGGCCGCGGCTTCAATCAGGGGGGCACGCGCCTCCCCCTTTGTCCGCTCAGCGCGGCTCGCCGAGCTGGCCATGCGGTCGTGCGAGCGCACCAGGCCGGGCTGCCCAGGCCGCGTCGGGCCGCGCCGGTCGGGCTGGGACGCCCCGGCCGGGCTGGGCCACGCCCACCGGGCCAGGCCGCACCCTATTCGGCCGGACTCGGACCCGGTTCGGGTCGAACCGGTTTGGGCCGACCGAGGGAGTCTCGGGCCGGGTCGGTCCGGGCCCGAACCCCCTATTCTCGGGCAGTTTTTGTTCAAACCCCCATATCATGGGCTACAGACCTCTGATCGACACAATATCAGTTGCAAAGCGATCCTTGGATCGAGATGGTCGTTTCGGTATATTACATTCAGGGTTTCGAAGAACTTTGTGTATGGCCAGGTTGGTTCAATCACGAAACCAACCGGGCCCTCGGAGCGGATACACTTATATCTCGAGCTCCGGACGTCCGATTGATGTGTCGTCGACTTTGTTGGATTCCTCTTGATAAGAAGAAAATTTTTGCATGATTATCCTGAGTTTTGGATGTAGTTGGATAGTGTCCGGGTTGGATTGTACTCGAAATTCAACCGGGCCCCTAGAACGGAAAAACAGATAACTTTCAGACCGAACATCCGTTTGATTAACCGTCACTGGCGTTGGTGATGTCATTGAGAAATGGTCCCTATGATTATACCCTATGAGATTTAGGGGTATATTTAAGATAGTTCCGGGTTGGTTCTCAGACGAAACCAACCGGGCCCCTGGGACGAAAAGGTTAATAACTCACATACTGGGTGACCATTTGATGCGCACTCTATTGTGTTGAGACCCCTATGATGTGGAGGTCCTTTGAGATACTTATTTGTGGGACTTTTTGATACTTGTAGTATCGACCTATAGCTAGTTGAGAGGACCCTCCCAGATATGAGCGTACGGAGTATGGAGATCGTGTAGCTGGCTGAGACCTGATGACTGCTTGTTCGATTCGATTCGGAGTGACTAGCATAGCCCAGCGGGGAGAACTACTTTGTGAGGTGGCAGACCCATGGGGGAGGAGCACTACATTGTGAGGTGGTAGACTCGTGGTACTCGACAGGAGGAGTACCTCTGTAGGCTATGAGGGGGAGCACTACTGTGTGAGGTGGCAGACCCATGGCAGAGGAGCACTACTGTGTGAGGTGGAAGACCGCGGTATTCGACAGGAGGAGTACCTCCGCAGTCTTAAGTTAGTGAGCAGTACCTCGGAGTCGTGACAGGATCACTGTACTTTCTAGAGACAGAGCTCTTTAGCAGTTACGGTTTCGATAATGAAAATCCCGGTTTGAGCTGAGTCTTTGACCTTTGTGTTTACCTCATGGTTGAGATAGGTCACTTGATCACTTAGATATATGTATGGGAATATACCTAGGTAGTGGTTATCCATTGATTTCATAACATTTGTGTTTCCTCATGATTGAGATGGGTCACTTGATAACTTAGGTATAAGTATGGGATTATACCTAAGTAAGGGTTATCTATTGAGATCCTTCTTTGTGGTTATACTTGTTGGATTTAGTGAGACCTTGAGGGTCTCGCGGTCCCTACTGAGTATTGTATACTCACGCCTACACGGGCTATGCCCGCACTTCGTTGTGTTGGTTCCAGACATCGGGCAGCGCTGACAGAGGCTGAATGTTTGAGGACTAGATGGTACTCGGAGGTGGACCTCACGACGAGTCAGTATCCGAAGGTGGACTTCATGGAGATACGACACTCGGAGGAGGATGACATGCGAGGGAGTTGTGGAGGCTATCTGTACCTAACCTTCATGAAGGATCCATGGTGGACGATCCAGGAGCTGCGCTATCTGTACCTACCCTTCAGGTAGGATCTGAGGAGGAAAACCTAGGAGATGCATCCATTATTCTAGCTGTTTTTCTTTTTCTGTTGTAATTTTGTTCAGTTGTAGCTGTACTTTTGATTGGGTTTGTATTCTTTCCCATTTAATTTTTAGCACTTCCTTTTGTACTTAGTGTATTACTTCCTCTTGTACTTTGTGGTGTTTTGTTTACTTTTATTAAGGCAATGACTTCCCAGTTATAGGGAATTACGCCTTTAGTGCTAGTCTCCTGCCCCTGGCCTATGGAAGGCAGGCTTGGGGTAGTCATGGCACGGACCCCGAGGACAGGTCGTGAAAAATTGGTATCAGAGGAGTCGGTTCTACCGCAGAACATATAACTTTGATATTTTCTTTCGGTGAAGAAATAATGTTAAGGGTACCGAGTGTGGTCTTCCATTCAGGGAGTCCAGTGATGGTGCGGCGGCTGACGTATCCGTACACTAGGACCCTGACTTCTGATTTCCAACTCTATGCAGAAAAACACTGAATTTGTGTGTGTTTCCAAAAGTTTTAATGTCATCTCAAACCAGTTCAGATCACCAGGTATAAAACGTTGACCGTGTCACATCTATTCAGGATTTCTCCACACAAACAGTGAGTTAGAGTTCCAAGAGAGTACTCTATGACGGCCCACCGAGCGAAGTAGCTCTGGTGAGGGGCCCTTTTTCTATATTGGCACCCTCGGGTGGTGTACCAGCAGTACCACCACCTGTTGGGGAGCAGATTACACCATCCATACTAGTGGACGGTGCACGCTGGCAGAGTGCATTGCAAGAGTATCAGCAGTAGATGCCTCCGAGGTTACGAGGTGAGGCAGATCCCCAGACAGCAGAGGAATGGCTGGAGGTGGTATCTAGAGTTTTCCGCCTAGATGAGAAACCAGTAGAGTGGATGGTAGACTTGGATACTAGTGTTTTCCAGTGAGTGACCATGAGGATTGTCCGCATAGTGATGAGGCTTCAGTACATGGACCGATGCTTGAGATAGTGCCTTCGGGTACTGTGTCAGCTATAAATCACTACCTGTTGGTCAGCAGCTACAACCGGAGGTACCGATAGGTGACACATGTAGGCTTACTGACTTACACGTGTTCCAACATTAGATACCCTCAAGATCCGAGGCGAGCCTGACTCACAGGCAGCTGAGGACTGGCTTGAGGAGGTGGCTGATATTTTTCTAGAGCTTATACAGCTTCGGCAGGACGACGTTTCGGTAGATGAGTATTCATCGAGGAGTACCGAGAATTCCGGGTACTCGATGAATACGTTTCGATCAGTGCTATAAATCTCGGACATCTGAGCATGGTGCGTTTAAGGATATCCGAGCCAGAACCTTTTCACTATACATTCATACTTATTCTAGGGTGCTAGAAAGAACCTTTGTGGTTGAGAATTATTTTGATGAATGGATGCAGTCAGTGACTGTTAGCAGTGGGAAAGGTGGAAACTAGTGCCAGTATCAAAGACTTGGGCATGAGAATGTTTCAAGAAGAAGTAAAAAAAATAGATGAGTCTGCGAAGCAGAAAACATATAGGCAGATCTAGGAGAGCAGCATGAGGTGGTGTACATTTCAACATGTTACAATCACTCACCTTTGTAGTCCCCGCCAGGCTCAGGGAGATGGAGGGTAGGGGAAGAGAGTAGCTGCATGCGGTCAAGGAGTGTGACCCAATGGCTCTAAAAATGATTCAAGGGATAGTCTGTGTCCACTACTATCTTCCGCAGTAACAGATGTTGATTTGAATAATTCCATCCTTCCACGAATCTTGTCCAAGACCTAGAGTTTCTGGTAAGCCATGGACTTGACCTTCACATCTGAAGATACCTTTGGGAGGAGACTCAATAATCACACTTGCGCCGACAGTCTGATTTGACCCATGAGGCGAGAGTTTCAGTTGGAATCTCTTGGTGGCAGAGTCGAGCCCTTACGATGTTGGTCTGAGTATGGATTGGATCCACAATTCATACACGGATTGACTGTATTAGCCAAAAAGGGTGTGGTTTATCTACAATGTTCGGATGGGGTTTTCCATGGTCAGGGAAAAGGAAAACCCAGGTAGAACAGGATGTAATCATGCATAGGAAGGTATAGACGATCACTCTTGAGTCGGCCAACTTCAACCATGTGGAAGCATGAGTTTTGAGTTTCAGTTATAATAATGAATGGGATACCTATAGAGTTCGAGGATGACGATCACGTCACTATACGGGTCTCACCACGAAGAGGTTTACAGAGATGTGTCCGAGCCGGAAAGTTATGTCCGGGGTTCAATGGACCTTTCTAGGTCCTCAGCAGGGTAGGCGAGGTTATTTACCTCTTGACCATTCCACCTCAGTCGCACCGGGTGCATAATATCATCCACATACCTCAGCTGAAGAGATACGTGCATGATCCTTCACACATCATCGCTCTCAGGGATTTGGACATTGATGACTAGAAGACTTCCACAGGGATCCAGTATGGGTTGAGGATCAACAGGAGTGGGTCCTACGGGGACGTTCGATTCCTCTTGTGCGCTTTCGCTGGTAGCACGGGAACCCCAAGGATAGCACATGGGAGCGGAAGGCTCATATGTGTGATCAGTACCCCTTTTTTTTCCTAGTTTGTGTTATAGCTTTACAGGGACGTAAATCCCTGAGGTGGGAGTAATGTAAAGAGCTGGAAATTTCAAGGAAATTTTTTTATAAATTTGTTTTTAATTTTTCGAGACTGTAGCTTTTGAAGGCACCTGATTCCGGGGCCCGGTGTGCCCAGAGTCATTCTCCGAAGTTTAGCTCTGGTACATTTAGTGAACGAACGAGCGGGTTTTTCTAACTTTTGAACCAGTGCTCGGAATCAAAATCTGAGGGCACCGATGAAACCGCAGCGCCGGTAATTTCTTAGGAACACCTTTTCTGAAGGTGAATTTTCTCGGGTGTTGATGTAAAAAAAGTGGGGAATAAAAATAAAACTGTTTTATTTTTATTTCTTCACTAAGCGGTTTAAGTGAAATAAAGTTGTGTCTCAACTTAATTTCTCTTTTCTAAGTTTTAGATCCTAGGTGTGGGAGTTGGAGTGGGACCCACTAGTTTTTAACTTCCCATGAGAGGATTAAGGGTGAGGTGGGGCCCACACGAGCCCCACATTTTCAAAATACCTAACTCCTCTAAACCCCTTTTTAATTAAGTGACTCCTCCCCTCCGCACCTCCCACATTAATTCATGCCACCAAAACACTAATTAATTTGAAAAATTAAGATCAATTAATTAAGTATGTTAGGTTTTGAATTCTGGATCTTTGAAATGCATGGCTTGAGTAATAAAATAAGAGGTGTCGTTTTTTATTTGGGTTTTAGTTTGTTGTGTTATGAGAAATGGAAGAGAGCTCTTGATTTTTGATGAACTTCTTCCTCTGAAGAAGAACGCTTCATCTCCTTTGATGAAGAACACGAAGTCACCGATGACGTGCCTTCTCTTCTTCTTCCTTCGCGTCATGGGAGGAGACACCACCGCGCGGAACGTCGCCATCGACGATGACTCACCCTCCAACATCAACGGAATCGGCACCGATCATCCGCAACGTCCGATAATCGTGACACTTGACTTTTTCTGCGGCCCGACGACGTGCGACGTCTTTCCAAGGTAGGGGAATTATATTTTATTTCCTCTTTAACTTTTGTGGAAAGGACGACGAGCGCGGATCAATCTCTGCCCGGTTGATCCATGGATCGCTCGTTCATGTGGGTTGGTTGCGGGGTGAATAATCTGGTTTGGTTTGAGTTTGATATTGATTGAAAACCTCTAACACGGAGGGCATGGGATAACGAACAAAGCCCGGACCCTCCGCAGATTTTTGTTGATGCGCGGATTGATGACGATGATGAAATGGGGCCACAAAGTCATCTTGAAGCCTCTGCAGTGAATGTCGGGTCCCGGGAGGACCGTTGGTGAAGACGAAAAGCAAAACAGACCACTGGAGCGCGTTCTGTGGTCCGCGGAAGAGCCTTCCGGCGCGCCGCCAAAAGGGTCCCCCGCGGCTGAAGCCGCGACGGCAGATGGCGGTCCCGTGACCGCGCAGGACTAGAGGGGAGATTAAACTACTGAAAAATCATTCTCCCACAATTTTTAAAAACATGCACTAATTTATTTTTGACATATGGTTGAGCGACAGTTTTACAAAACCTTCGCAGAATGAATTAGCGTTGTTTAAAACTATTATTAAACGCCAATTTTGCAGTATTGTGTATATGAATTTGTAAGTAATTTTGAATAAATGTCTATAACTCTGTGGCCCATAGGTTATGTTATAAGAACTTTTCATAGGCATGTGTTGGGTCATTAAGGGTAAAGGCCATGTCATGAATGGGTGGCCATGATGTGAAGTCCTAGTTGTGGGGATCTTGGTTCTACCTGGGATAGGTGTGCCACACTATGACTAGGGAGTTCATGCCTTGATGTGTCTTTATAGTGGTAGGGTAGTGTTTTTAAGACTATATATGGCCCTAGTGTGAGGCTATGACACCTTGGGTCATACCATGACTAAACCCTAGGTCTGTGTGTCATATTATGATGCTTAGGGTTGGGCCATAATGTTTCCATTCGTAGTTTTTTTTTAAATTAGGTGTCAGATTATCTTTTTATTATCCACCCCCAACCATGATTTAATGGGAATAGAGGTACAAAAATTTTTATTTATGAGAGTGCTCCAATAGTTCCCTAGGACTCATATGTGATAAGTATATCCTAGGTTGATTTTTTCAAACTAGTTGGGAAGACATCAAATGCTTATTACTAATGTGATGGGTGAGATGATCTTCTATATTAATCATGATAAGAAACCTATTTAGTTTCTATTAAGGACTCATCCTATGCCTTTATGGGGATAAGACCTCCGAGTATTGACATAATATGATGTAGATGAATTCTTTTTGATGATGGTCTGGAGATACCCTCAATGGGATATATGAAATGGGAAATAAGTATGATTTAATGTAATTGTTTGAAAGACATATAATTGGGAATAAAATGGACATAGTGTGGGTTTTCTTGAGATGGTCTCTATTTATCAATATCATGTTGAGATACAAAAAATGAAATCAAATGGGACTAATCTCTTGAGAAAAGGTTTTGGAGGGGCCTTTAGGATGCGAGGTCACTGTCGGGTGATGTGTGAATATTTATATTGAGGATTGTAGCTAAGTATTGGTTTAGATAACCCATTATATTCTATTATGGGTGATATTAGAATGTAAATAGATCCAGTATGGTGTTCTTAATTGATTTATATTTTCATTAAAATTATATCATGCATTAGTAGGTGCGGAGAGAAACTTTCTTTGATACATGGGGCTAGGTCAAGAGCAACCATCAACCTGGTGATGTGCTGTTGAGCTTGTGGGGTGGGCTTTGATTCATTTCTTATTATTTATACATGTTCTAGGATCTGTGTATTCCTGGAAATAATACTGGATGCATAACCTCATGTTGAGTGAGAAGTTGTTTAGAGATAACTCTTCGAATGATATTGGAAAGTTCATGTTGTGACAGGATATGTGACACTTCACTAAGAGAGGGGTATTATTCCAGTTTTCATATGTGACGTCCATTTCTTGTGAAGGGATCTCTTTGGTATTTTACAAGTGATATAGTCTATGTATGATTGTATTTTTTAGTATTTGAAACATGAACTCCCAAGATTTAGAGGAGATGGTTCATGATTTGATAAATAACCTTTATTGAGTGAGAAGGGATTATTCAGGATTTTATGTGTGATATCCACTAGGTGAGAGGTAGTGGATTAATAGTTGCTTAAAGATAGATGATATTATATAGTGGAATATATCATAAGAGATAGGTTATTGGATAGAACACAGTAAGACACACAACCTAGTATCATCTAGTATGGGATGATATATATTATGTTAAGAAAGAAAACAGATTATTGATGTTGAGATTATATTTATAGAATGTATGTTTATAAGAAGGAAATTTAATGCGTTCTTATGTTATGTGATAGTTTAAGAAAACAATGAAGATCAAGAATAAGTTTTCCTTGTTAATTTCTATGTATTAAAGCTTCCAAATGTTCATATTATAATAGATTCCATAAAGTAACTGTAACATATAATTATTATAGTGCAGATCACAATGAAAATTATTGAAAATTTCAATTTGGATGAATTTAATTAGTGAATAAAAAAATAAAATAGGTTTATGAATATTTATTGATGTGTTCTAAGTTATATTCTAAATAAGGATAGATAATGTAGTTGTGATTTCTAAAAATATTAAGCTACTAGGATGAAGAACATAACTAACTTAAAATATGAGATCCCATGTATTGATTATTGAGCATGAAGGATATTGTATTAAGTTGATAATATCTATTATATAGTATCTAGATAATTATAATTTTTAATATATAGTAGAATCATTAGTAAAGTTTTATTGAACTTCTAAAAGTTGAGTATTTATATACTCCATATCTTTAGAAATGGTGTTGAAGTGTTTGGAAGATTATGGTAATTTCTAAATTCACATAAGTGGTTTTGAGGGGTTTTGGAGTGGTAGGAATGTCATTGGGAATTATTTGAGTTTAATTGATATTCCATGTTCTAATATTTGGATGTTTAACTTATATGATTTAAAATTTGACAATGGAAAATTTCATATATGAGAGAGACAATGGATTATAATTGAAAAAATTGAAAATCATAGAGAGTATAAGAGTATCTTTGATTCATATATAAAATTCATCTATTACATGATGTCTTATAATTATACAAGGTAGTGACTATTTAAGATCCTCTTAAATAATAAGTGAAGATGAAATCAGATAGGTAATTTTTTATAAAAATAAAACATGATCTTATATAAATGTTGTTCTAATGATCAATTGTAAATCATTAAAAGGTAGTAGATGTGTAAAATTAAAAATGTGAACATGTAGGAGTATTTATACTATAGTAAATTGAAATATAGTAAATAGAAAATCTCTACATTTATTCATGAATGTAAGATATTGGATATATATATATATTCTTTTGGTAGGTACATAGTGATCTATTACATTGAAAATTTTGATTTTTATATTTGTAGAAGATACTGTTGATTGTTAACCCCTAAAGGGTAGTTCCAAATGTAAATTATCAAATATCACTAAATAATGAATATGGTTTGATTCAAACTAAAGAATGGATAAGATTATATGAATGTAATATGGAATATTATAATGAAATAAACGAGTCGAATAATTAAATACTAATCCAATATGGTTTTGGATTTTATGATGAATTCACATTGTGAAAAAGAAATGCATGTCAAGGATATTATGAAATATGAAGACAATAATGGACACATCATTTTATATGTAATTTCATTTGACACATTTCCCTATGATAAATTGTATGATGTATTCATTCTATAGTTAAGGTTGTGGTATATCCCTCAATATTTACTAGAGTAATTTCACAACTTGTTACAATATTCCATGTCACCATGAAATTATCACATAATAGAATGCATTATAGCATGGATAGAAAAATTACTCACACATTATATGAAGAAGAAGAGTGGGGATAATATTGGTTATGGTGTATAATTTAATGATAAAGTTTTATAGAACTTTTTATATGATATTTGAAAGACCATTATTGTAAAATATCATGTTGTTTTAGATAAAGGGTGGTTTATATATTTGAATAAAGAAAATATATCATTGTGATTTGGTTTATTTTTTATAAGGACATAACAGATAGAAAAAATTGAGAGGTGATCTGAAAATATAATTACTAAGAAAAATATCTTTGTATCGAAGAGAAAATTATAAACACACATTTAAGGGAGATGAGTTTTTCATCATCGAACAAAAAGGAGAAATAGAAGAAGTACCCTCAAATACCTATCCTATGATATAGATATGTTTTAAAAGAAGTAGAATAAGTAGTCATATGAAATCATTATATCACTGATGATGTTCTAAATTATTAAGGAAGAAGAAAATTTGTTGTATTTTATACATATTTATCATTATAACTTTGAGTCTTAGAAGGAATAACATTGATTTGTACACCAAGGATTCATAACATCAAATAATAGTCAATGGGTTATTTTTGAGGAAGAAGATCTTTCTATTATTGATGTAGTGACATCTGTATCTACTTCGTTATTTTTTTTGATGTTATTTTGGTGAACCCACTATAAACTAGCATGAAATTGTATAAATAACCGGGTGAGAGATAGTAAACTTCTGGGAGCCAGTCTAAAGAACCCTTTAGAAGGTAGTAATGAATTTTTGGAAGATATCACATTATATTCAGTTCTTTAATATATATAACATATGTGTCTTATTGGGAACCAAAGAAATTATGGACTAGGTTCCTACATTAGGACTAAACCTTGGAAAAAAATACCTACGTGATTTATAGTTATTTCATTTTATTACATATGAATATGTGTGAGAATTAAAGAATGAGTGGATAGAGGAATTAACTAGTTATATAGGACAATTTCAATGGATAAATTATAAAATAATGTATCACTGATTGTCCATCCCTCTCCCCCTCTCAGTGATATGTCATTATACATGGGTACTTCAATATTTATTAGAGCTAACAACGATCCATATAAAAGATCCAATATTAACTAATGGTAAATATAGGGTATCAAAATTTAGGTAACAGTATATGTTTTATAACATAAAAACCAATGATTTTATGGTATTTATCTTTTTAAATTTAATTTTTTATACATCATGGGTTTTACACAACACCATGTTTAAAAAAACAATGATAAAATATTATATATCATTATTTTAAAATGAATTTTTCAAAATAGGCATTAAAATGGAATGAATGAATATTATAAAGGTAATTTATATATTTTATATTTAATCAAATTTTATTACATTCATCAAAATGATTTTATAGTAATAATATAAGAGTGAATCCAATTTTATGCATTAAAATGCTGTATTTTATTAATGACTGTTTTACCGACTTATGTTGTTTCACTTGTTTTAAAAATAAATTTTTAAACAATATAATTATTTCAAAAAACTAAACTTCGTTTTTAAAATTGGAATTTCAAAATTATCTTACGATGAAATTTTGGTATTGTTCTAAACATATTTATTTTACAGTGAATAGTGAAAAATCTCGATTTCTATAAAACTTTCATTTTCATTATATTATTATACTATTTATGATTTGAATAGTATTTCCTTATATAAAAGTTTATCTAAAATTTAGGTATCTTATAAATTATAATATGATATAATTATATCATAATATATGTAAATAAATATTTTGAAAATGATAAATTAAGTGTTTATATTTTTATAAAACATAAATGCGTACTTCTATTTTTTTAATTAATATAATGATTTAGAAGAAAATTTAATTTCATAAAATATAATAATAAATTAATATTTTGATGTCTTTTGACTATAATATAATTTTATCAGATCTTATTTAATTTTTCAAATTGTTTTGAAACCATTTATAATTTTAAATTTGTTATTTTTGTAGTAAAAGATGATTTTAATTAAAAATTTAATATCTATTTTTTAGATAATTATTTACATAAAATGGAATTAATTTGTAATTATACATTTTAAAAAAAATTAGGTTGATTTTTTTAGATTTTTCTAAAATAGTTGAATTTTTAGTGAATAGTGTAATACAATAATTTACAGTAGAAACTAAATACATGAATTGTTGAGTCCTAAATTATGTATAGATGATTTTAGAACCTTATATTAGAACTAAACTTTACTATTTACTATATTTAGTAAAAAAATCACCATTATTTTGTGTCTTGAGAAAAAATTATAAAATAATGAATTGAATAATCAAAAAACACCCCTCTCCTCCACTATAAATACCACCTCTTGTCACCTTTTCTCCTCACGAAACCAAATCCTTGAAGCTTTTCCAATTTCAAACAAGAAATATTCTCATGTATCTCTCTCACATTGAGGATATTTTTTATCAATAAAAGTACAATTCCATGTTTCTTAAGGTGGTACTCAAGGAGAATATTCAAGAGGTAAAACACTTAATCTTTCCCTTTCAATTAATTTTATTTTCTTTCATCTATTATCTTTCCCTCACATACTCTATCCAAAAATAGATGATAAATCTAGTGATATATTTTTACTATAATTTTATTACGTAAATGTAAAATCCACCATCAAGTCTCTTAACCTCTCCATTTTATTCTAAAAATGAAAACATTATACGTGATGTGTTGATTTACCGCCAACATGGATGATGCACTTTCATTTTCCATTACTCCCTTCAAGGATTTTCATAAAACCGTTATTATGATAAGATATGATTTTAATATACAGATTATATGTTATATAATGTTATGTACCCAATTTATATAAAATATATTAATTAATAAAATAAAACTAATTCTCGATGATTGAATATCGTCAAAATAATCGAAACAAATGTCCTTAATTTTGTATTTAATAAATCATCCTCATATGTAGAAGAAATGATATATAAGCCTTTTTTGTCTTCTATAAGTCTATTAATAACATAAAATTTCAATTTTGGACAATCATTCCCATTTTACATGATCTTTCATACAAGAATACTAGTGAACTAATTATGGGAAATACAAGTTTTATAAGGATCCCTTTTTCATTTATTCCCGATAAGCAATCCCAATTAAAGGGAAATTCTTAATATGTTTCCCATTTACAAGTACAATACATTATTTGTTTAATGGTAAAAATATATTTCAAAAATCTCACATTTTATTATTAAAAACTGTCATTTTTCATTTTTCATTTTATGAAAACAATTATTTCATTTACTAATTGAAATTCTCTTTTGTATTTTCTCTTAAACCGCATTAAAGAGGATCATTTCTAAAGATTCTTAAACATCCTTTTATATGTTTTCACTTAATTTGGACTTAATTTATCTAGATGTATTACTATTTTATGGTATTAATATCCTTGTATTAATTAAATACATTCTTTCATTGACACAATTGTGATATTCCATTTGGTCATTCTTTATTCGCCACTTATTCATTATGTATGGTGTATTTATTATTCTCTTTAATTTGTGATCACCATTAATTAAATATCATTAATTCATGTATCATGGATATTATTATTATTTCCATATCCATGTACCATTTTTAAATATTGTTCATTCTTTTATGTTTGTTTTAATTGGAGAAATATAGATGAATTTGGGGTCATTATATCCTCACAATGCATCAATAGGTCTCATGAGACAAAACAGTTGGAAATAAACCATTTTTTTCAAAAAAATCATATAGTTTTTACCCACAGACTTAACCCATTTGGATGTTATAATGGTTCATGTACCAGACACATAATCTCCAACACGTAAAAATTTCCTTCATTTATTAATTTTTTATTATAATCTAGATTATTTCACTATCAAAATATTTATGGATACATTATCATTATCAGTGTATAAATTTCCATGTGTTTTTCATTTATTTAACATTACATATTAATTATACTTATTGGTTATATTTATCTTCCATTGTACCAAACCCTTATTTAGTATTTAAGCTCTATTTTTTTCCCTTCCCTAGGTTATAAAGTAAATATCATTTATTATGTATTCAAGGGTGAATTTATTATCTTTTTATGTATTGTTTTTTTCCATTGTAAAATGTGTTTAAGTTATATATTAAACTCTTTAAGACTACGAAGCTAATCAATTCTTCCTGACATGATCTACTGTATTTATTATATTGATATAAAATGACCACTGAATCTAGGACACTAATGTTGAGGTTTTTATAGTTGTAGTCAGAGTAATTTTAGTATAAACCTTGGAAACTAGATTTGGGAAAATTACACTAAGATAGACTATGAGGATAAGTATAAAAGAACATATTATAATTTCTGTAAGTTAAATAATATGTGGGAATTCCTAGAAATATATCCATTTTTTGATACTATAAGTGGAATTTCTTCTAGAAAAAAGGTACATAAGGGTAACAACTCTAATGAGGTGTGTCTTTCTGGACTTGGTCTCACCTGGTACCTTACAACGGGCCTTACTACACAATTGGCTTGACACTCATAGGGGATATACATAGGATAATTCACATTCTTGATAAAACCATTTTTAAGGATTTAAAATTAAATATAATTATAAAGAAACCACGTTTAAAAGTATTTTGTTGGTATAAGATAAGAATTAATCTATTTTTACGTCTTAATATACTATATTTTTCTAAAGGCCTTTTTATAGACTTTTTTGGAGCACTTGTTTTAAAACTAATATTTTCACTTTTAAAAATTATTTTGAAAAAAATAAAATTCATTTCTAATACTAAAAATTTATATCTATCTTAGGGTGATATTTTGGTACTTTTCAAAAAATATTTATTTTAAAGAATAATGAAAAATCCATATTTCCATAAAACAATCATTTTCATTATATTATTAGTTTATTTGTGTTTTGAATAGTATCCACACCTATAAAACTGTAAACAAAATTTAGGTATCTTATAAATGGTAATATGATATTATTATATCATAGTATAAATCAATAAATATATTCAACATAATATGTTCTGTATTTGTATTTTTATAAAACATAAATGTTAGTTTAAAATTTTATAATTAATATAGTGATTAAAAAAATTTATAAAATATAAAAATAAATTAATATTTGTATATATTATGATTATATTATAATTCTATAAGACCATAGTTAATTTTTCAAAGTGTTATTAAATCAAATATAATTTTAAAATATGTATTTTCTTTAGTAATTAAAAAAATTAATTAAAAATTAAATTTTATATATTTAGAAAATTATTTTTATAAACTTAACTTCATTTTTGAAATCTACAAGATGAAAAATGGTTAGAGTGAATTTTTTATATTTTTCTAAAATAGTTAATTGTTTTGTGAATGGTGATATACATTAATTTACAGTATATGCTAAATACATGAATTTTTGAGTCATAGATAAATTATGGGTAATGTAAGAATCTTTTTTTTAATTCACATGAACTAGTTACTATATTTAGTTTCAAAAATATTCATTATTCCTTGCCTTGAGTCAAAATAATAAAATAA
Source organism: Viscum album (assembly GCA_963277665.1). Taxonomy (NCBI): domain Eukaryota; kingdom Viridiplantae; phylum Streptophyta; class Magnoliopsida; order Santalales; family Viscaceae; genus Viscum; species Viscum album. The sequence continues at coordinate 1,708,730,495 of OY728121.1, forward strand.
TGAATAGAATAATCAAAAACCACCCCTATCCTCCACTAAAAATACAACACCTCACCACCTATTCTCAATAAAACACTATGTCCTTGAAATGTAACACCTCAAAATGATATGGGATTAATTGACTAAATGATATCACTCATGTCAACTAGGTTCATCATTTTTTTCAAGAACATACCTTGTTAGAACTCCAAAGTTAAGCGTGTTTGGCCTGGATAATGGTAGAGGGGGTGAATAAAAACACTCGATAATGATAAAGGGTTAAATGTTTAAATGATACGACTCATGTAAACACGGTGAACCATTCTATAAGGGATTGTACTTGGTTAGAACACCATAGTTAAGCGTTCTTGGCCTGGAGTAGAGACCGGGATTGGTGACCATCTGGGACATTTCTCATGATGTTTGTGAGTGAGGATAAAGCACACCATAAATAACATGTGCGGGATTTAGGGGACAATCTCTGGATAAATGACCCATTCTAACATGTGGGTGGGCCCTTGGGAGGGGACCATGTGTTTGCAGGGAAACTGGTGGGATCTGGTAGGCTAGGACACGTCGACCATGTTGAGTAAGGGTGTTTGTGTTGTTAGTGGGGCTCATTTGTTGCATGAAATATTATTCAATTTCTACCCAATACTCTTCGCAATTCTATCCCTATCATATAGAAGTATTTGGTGTCAATAAAAGTCATATTCTATGTCCATTAAGGTGGTCCTCAAGGAGAATAATTCAAGAGGTAAAACCTTTAATCCATCCCTTTCATTTTATTTTATTTCTTTCATCTGTTACCCTTCACTCGCTTCCTCTACCAAAAATTAATGATAACTCTTGTATCATATATATATTTTAATTATAATAGGTAAATTTTAAATCAATCATCACGTCTCTTATCCTCTCTCTATTTTATTTTAAAAAGTATAATATATTCTTAGAAGTGTCGATTTCCCATCATCATGAACAATGCATTTTTATTTTCCATTACCTTCTTCAAGGATCTTAATAAAACCATTATTATTTATAAATAATACTTTAATATACATATTATATATTATATAATGTTTTGTAACCATTTTACATTCATAATATTAAGAAATAAGAAAAAACATGTGTGTGACGATCGAAGGGCACCAAAATAATCTAAACAACTATCATTAACATTTTATCAAATTAATCATCCTACTATCTAATGAATAAATGAAATATAAGAACATTTTATCTTCTATAATTCCATTAATAACTTATAATTTCAATTATGTATAATAATACCCATTTTACAAGATCTTCCATACATATATAAAAGTGAACCAATCATTTAAACCAATGAAACGAACACTCCCAAATGAAAAAATTGATACAAATAAAAAATCGAAATGGATACAAATGAACTTCATAAAATTATAATAAATATATTACCTACATAATAGGTTATTAATTATATTATTAATGAATATAATTTAATTATCCAAGATAATTATTGAATGTGGAAAACACTTTCAAACAAAAGGTAAGGTTTTTCCCATCTCACTTTTATTTCTATGAGATATGCCTTATTCAAATAAAATTCTATTGTGTGTTTATATTATAATACTTATTTATGTTTATTATCATGAATATATTTTTATTCATGGTATTAAATGAATCATTTTATAGTGATAAATTTTTTTTCATATGATTCGATTGATTACAAAGTGTTAATGGATCCTCCTCGAACATCGAATTTTCATTCCGGTTATACATTACTTCTTTTTAAAACAATGTAATTATTATTTATTATTATGTAGTATTCCTCAAATTAATATTTATGTTTAAAATATAGTTACCTATCTAAATTATTCATTATTTTATGGGAAATACATGTTTTATAAGGATCCCTTTTCTATTCTTCATGAAAAGCATGCCTAATTAAAGAGAACATCACTATATCTTACTAATTTTCATGTAATATCCCTAATATATTTAAATGTACAAATATTTTTCAAAAGTTATTCATTTTATAAAAAAAATATCTTTGTTATTTTCTAGTATTATAAAAACAACTACACCATTTTTATTTTTAAAGTATCATTACTATTTTTCCTCTAAACTGTAGCAAATAAGATCATTTCTAAAGTTTCTTAAACACTCCTTCTAAATGTTATCAAATCAGTTGGACATTATTTATCCTGATATATGACTATTTTTCCTTATAAATTTCCGTGTTTGATTGAAATTCATTCTCCCACAGACACCATCATGATATTCCCCTTGATTATGATTTATCTGCCAATTATTAATTGTGTGTGGTGTATATATTCTTCCATTTCATTTGTGATAATCATTCATTAAATATCTAAATGTCATTTATTTTAGATATTATTATTACCTTTGTTGTGTACCATTTTTACATATGGTGACTTCTTTGAAATTTTTTTATTGGGGAAATATTAATGAATCTGTATCCTCTACTAAATACTGATATTTTGATAATTAATTTTGATCTTGAATTGAATATATGAAGAAAGAATGATTTGGAATTTATTTGATGGCTGAGTCCCATTATAGCTCCTCGATGCATCGAAATGTCTCAGATGTCAAAATAGTTCGTGACAAACAATTTGTGTTTGTTTCCAAATAGAATCAGATAGGTTTTTACACAAATAAATAAAAAATCCGGATGATGTAATGGTTTAAGTTATAGATACAAATAATCTAATAATTAATAATTTATTTTATTCAGTAATCTTTTTTTATTATCTAGAGAATTTTCACTAGGAAAAAATCTATATATGCATTTTTATTCTCGGTTTTTTCTTTATAATGTTTTATTCGTTTTTTACCTTTCCATATTAATTTTAAATGTTGATTACTATTATATTATATTATTACTAACCCTTACTTTGCATTGGATCTCTCCCATTTATTTGTTTTCCTTCCCGGTGTTATGAATATGAGATCATTTTATGACTTTCCAAGGACACAATTTATTATCTTTTCTTATATATTTTCTTTTTTCTTTTTTTCCCTACTGTAAAATGGGTTAAATGTATATATCTATTTTATTTAACATTACTAAATTGATTAATCCTTGGTGATGTGATCTATTATACTTATTCCATTGTAATAAAGTAACCGCCAATATTGGGTTACTAGGGTCGGGGTTGTTACATATAATATTCAATGGTAAGAATAATCATGGTTTAATGAAAGATATGGTACCTTATCTTATCATTCAATTCCTAAAAGGAATGGATTTTAATTTAATATGTTTTACATTAGCTAATAAATGTTATTATATATCATTTTCAAAAAAAATATTTGATGGAAGAGTAATGAGATCAATTTTCATATCATTTTCAGATATGTTTTATAACGACCCATACTTTACATACATTGTTATTACATCAAAATTGAAGCATACTTATTACAACATATAACAAAACCATGAAAGGACTGTATAGGTATAGTGTCTTTTGAAACTGGGAAACCTAAACAACTAGTTCATAAAGCATCTACACTGTCTCCCATTTATTTCATCATATCTATAGTCCCTTTTGGCATATCTTACTTAATAAGATTCTTCCTGACCTGGGGAAAGAAAACATACTAAATGGTTAGCTCGAATGATCAGTAAGGGTAAAAGAAATATCAGTCACATCATATTCATAAGAACATAACATTTTGGAATTCATAACCTGCAAAAGTGAGCATAATTTAATAACATGGGATAAATAATAGAAGTGAAATGAAATCCCAATAATCATAACTTAAAAAATTAAACATTGTGTCATACACACATAATTATAGAGAATCATTTATTATTAGTCAAGACTCATTTCCAAGACTATCTTAGTGGAAAAAGTACATTTCTGAACCGAGTTCACTCCTCGTTTCAGTTATGTTTCACTGAACCGGTATAACCTGCCATTCCAGCCTTGCCTATCTCATGAGATATAAAATCTTTATGCGATTCATTATAGGGAGATATAGGTCCCACCCATCTCATAATTACACCATTCTTATGTGTGCCACAAAATCATAAACCATACATCATAGCATAACCCATGTAATAAAAATGGGATTCTTAAACATCATGACATCATAAACCAATTCATATAAGATAAAGGAATTCATAAAAATAATTCCATCACAACATAATCAAATCAATGTAATAATAGGGATAGAAACAGAACCCTATATTATCTTAGATGGAAAATAATTTTGATAAAACACTTGAACTCTATTCTTGAGGAAAATATCCTTTCTACTTCAAAAAAATTTTCCTTTATTAACATGTCATACAATTTTAAACTAAAAGAAGTTGATTAAAAATAAACATGAAAACTTGTAAAGGAATATTCTTGGGAATAATGTTTTAAAAATCCATTCATTCTGTATAAGTTATAAAAACATTCTTCTTGTACTTTTGTCGGAAATGTCAAAAAGTACCTCGTACTAAAAATGACAAAAGATTCCTTTCATATATTTTACTATAAACTCACCAAAGGGTAAAAAATGGATTTAAACAATTTTAGGTGGATGGAAATAATATTAAATATTGAGGAAACATGGATGTGGATGATAAAATACACCCCAGTAAATACCAAAGTATAAACAATCTCGGATAAAAATGAGATTGTGATATTTCCCTTACCATAGGTCTGATTTGCCTTGTAAGTGTTTGAACCTCCTTTATAATGATTTAAATAATGTTATTGACTTATTAATGAATCATAATTATTGTTATTATATCATATATGGTCATATTATTATCTTCTTAGTAGTAATATTTCATTACTACTTGTTATTCGGGTGTTTATAACTTTTTGTTTTTATGCGTGTTTTGTCGAATAAATTCTTATTCTTCTCTTTAGGTTATAGATACATCATTTCCAAAATGGTATTAATGTACTATATATCATATTTATTCATTCAATTCGTTTATATAATCATTATGCAATGAAGATCATGTAGAATGAATCACATCACATCGTGGAGACGGTATTCCGTACGTACGTACGAGCGATGATATCATTCTCATGATCGTGGAATTGTATTGGAGTGTTTGTATACTATTTCAGAATCAATATCACTTTACAATAATCATATATAGTAATTATTTACACCATTATACCCAACCATGTAAGGTGGTGGGGGAAAATAGATTACACCACGGCGTCGAGACGGTATTCCGTACGTACGCACGTGCGGTGATTTCGTTTTCCGTAGGATGAATAGATGTTGAAATAGGGTTGTTTCATACATATAATAACATATCAGTATATTATTTATACTTATGTTATTACTTCATAATGAAACAACTAAATAAGAAGATGTTGAAGAAGAAAGAATTTGGAAAGGATCGGTAATGGATATTACCTCTTTTTCATGCGCCTCTTCTTAACCTCTTCTTATGGCAGTAGGGTTGGTCTTTAAAGAAGACCAAAACCTATAGGATTATTCTAGGGAAGTGGGGAAGTGAAATGGTCAGGGTTTTGCCGAGAATGAAGGCTCAAATTGGTGTGTGGAGGAGAGGGAGGTGGTTCCCTTTTATAAGGGAGGAGAGGGGCACCTTTGGAAATATAAGAAATATTAGTTTATATTAAATCCCAAACCCACTTAAAAACTTCTAAAATGACTCATATACGAAGATTAGATGAGATAGGGCAGTAATATCATCAACCAATAAAATTTAGACATTTTAGGAATTTATTTTAAATATTACCAACGTGATTTATCCTTATTTATCAATTTAATTTTATTTGTGGTAATAGTATTCTAAATTTTAAATTATTATTAATAATTGCATATGTGTCTTGAATTTTCTATAATTTTACACTTTATGCAATTTTCGACAATATAAATTTTAATTTATAATTTTTAAATATTTTTGTGATTTTTAATCAATTTTATAATATGTTATTTTTATAAAATAACAATACTGTCAATTTTGACACTATTAATTTATTTGAATTTAAATAAAATATATACAGAGGATATGTTCGAAATAAAAGCTTTAATAGATTAATAAAATGTCATATATATCTATAAAATTAGTGGAGAACATTAAATAGTGCATATAGTAATTATTTTAATATTTTTAAAACCATTTAATTGATATTTTAATTAATAAAATAATTTCAACATCGCTATTGTGTCATAATTAATGATACTTATTTAATCCCTAAAAATTATAAATAAATTTCTATGATGTAAATAATTGTATTATATTTCTGGAAATTATTCATGTTTGAAGTTTCATTAAGTTTATCACCAAATTAAATTATTATACTTATAAGATTTAAGAAAGTGACCTGTTGTCACATTCTTTGGTTTTAATAATAATTAAATCTTTTTCATAGCAAAAAGTCTATTAAATGAATCTAATCCGACCCTTAGGTGATATGGGTCGACTTTTAGTCATCCAATAGGATTTTTTTAGGTGTTAGGATAATTTTATAATCTTATATTTACCCTTAATTACCCGATTTACCTTTAACTACGGTAAATAAAATTTACCGTAGTTACTATTCAAAAAACCCAAAAATAAAAAGTATCCTATAAACATAATTTGGACCCAGTGATTCTGAATATGGATTCCATTTTTAAAAATTCAAAACATATTAGTTGCAGTAATTAATTTAAAATAAATCCCATTGTTAAGAAAACGGGTTTTAGAAGCTAAAACATTGCCAAAGATTGAAATGTTTTTACCTATGAATTCAATGTGAAATTAATGATAATTAAATACATTATATTAAATGGTAAAAATATATTCTATATATACATTAAAACCATTCAATATTATAATTTAACCATATTAATTATCTCAATGAAAAATGTTGTTTTTAATTAAAAATTAGCAAATTTTTTCTATTTATCAAAATATAAAAGTTATCAGAAAAATATCAAAAATTTATCCAAAGTAAATTTTTATATCCTGATTCAAAAGAAGAATTTTATTTTGTCAAATTGAACTTATGATTGTGTCAAAAACTAGATTTAATGTGGGTGTGCTATCAAAAGGCGGCAAAATTGCATTTTTTGATAAATACTTATTTTACCCAAAAAAAATTATTTTGTTCTCTTACCATGTTCTAAAAAATGTTTAAGATGAATAATAATGTAATAAAATTTAAAATTCCTTTAATACTATTCATAACGGCTAGTTTATAATATTATAATAATATATTGTTTAGTGGAACTCGGTATTGCGTACTACACACGCTATCGAGGAAGGTCGCGATTGCGTGTAGCGAAAGATTCCTTTGATGATTTATATAACATAAAAACAAAATATTTCTCATAAAAGTCTCGGGTGTTACATTCTACCCCCCTTAAAATGAATTTCTCCCTCGAAATTCGTCACTTTGTAAGAAACAGATGAGGATACCTCTTCCTCATCATATCCTCAAGATCCCATGTAGCTTCTTCTAATTGGGGGTTCCTCCATAAAACATTCACCAAGCGAGTGGTCTTGTTTCTTAGGACTTTTTCACTACGATCCAGAATTTTTATCGGTTGTTCTTCATAAAAAAGATCTTGCTCCAGAGGTACAACTTTTGAGCTGAGTAAATGTGAAGGATCAGGTATGTACATTCTCACGAGAGATACATGGAACACATCGTGAACTTGAGAGAGATTCGGTGGAAGCGCCAATTGGTAAGCTATCTTCCCAACACGATCCAGTATTTCGAAAGAACCGATATATCTAGGGCTCAACTTCCCCTTCATTCGAAATCTCATGACCCTCTTCAAGGGAGATATTCGTAAGAACACTTTATCAACCACTTCAAACTCTAGGTCTTTTCTTCGGTTGTCGACATAACTTTTCTGTCGACTCTGAGATGCTCTTACATGTTGTTGAATAGATCGGACCTTTTCTGCCATCTCATCAACAATATCAGGTCCTAATAGCTTTCTTTCCCCAACTTCATCCTAGCAAGTTGGAGTCCTACATTTAATTCCATAGAGAGCTTCATAAGGAGCCATCTGAATACTGGAGTGAAAGCTATTATTATAAGAAAATTCCACCAAAGGTAGGTGTTGATCCCAACCACCTTTGAAATCCATAGAGCAAGCTCTCAACATATCTTCTAGAGTTTGAATTGTTCTATCATACTGACTATCTGTATGAGGATGATAAGAAGTGCTAAAATTCAACTCTGTATCTAGAGTATGCTGAAGACTTTTCCAAAACTTTGAGGTAAACCTTGGATCCCGATCAGATATAATAGAAAGTGGTACTCCATGAATTCTTACCACTTCCTTTACATATATCCTGGCAAGCTGATCCAGAGATAAATCCTCTCTAATAGCGATGAAGTGTGCAGACTTTGTAAGACGATCAACTATGACCCAGATAGCATTATTGCCTTTGGATGTTTTAGGAAGTCCTATGACAAAGACTATAGTGATGTTTTCCCATTTCTATCCGGGTATGGGTAATGGTTGTAAAATCCCCTTGGACTTCCGTCTCTCAACTTTAACTTGCTGACAAACCAAAAATTGAGATACATATTCAGCAACATCTCTTTTCAAGCCATCCCACCAGAAGTACTCTTTCAGGTCCCTATACATCTTCGTGCTTCCAGGATGAATAGAGAATGAAGAACTATGATCCTCATCCAGCAGCTCCTTCTGTAATTCGGGGATGGGAGGAACACAAACCCGATTCTTGAACTTTATTATCCCATCACAATCAATGTTGAATTCAGGAACATTCCTCACCTTCTTTTTTAACTCGACATCTTCTTTCTGTGCCTCTTTAATCTTCACATGTATAGATGGTTGATCATTCATTTGAGAAAGATATGATTTTCCCCCTTCCATTATAATTCCAATATCCATCCTTTGCAAATCCATAAATATTGGATCTTTTGTAATCCTCATCATGGATAAACATGCATAGTCATGTCGACTTAATGCATCTGCCACCTTGTTTGCATTCCCAGGGTGGTAATGAATTGAGTAGTCGTAATACTTAATCAGCTCCAACCATCTTCTCTGGCGCATATTCATCTCCTTTTTTGTGAAAATATACTTTAAACTTTTATGATCAGTATAAATATCACACCTTTCACCATAAAGGTAATGCCTCCAAATCTTTAATTCAAAGATTACCGTAGCTAACTCCAAATCATGAGTTGGGTAATTTTTCTCATGGATTTTCAACTGTCTTGAGGCATAAGCTATCACCATATCATTTTTCATCATAATACATCCCATTCCCTTCTTGGATGCATCACTGTAGAACACAAACCGTTCTCCACTACAAGGCAGTGTGAGCATAGGTGCACTGGATAACCTTCTTTTCAGCTCCTTGAAATTCTCTTCATATTCCTATGTCCAAACAAACTTAACTCCTTTTTGAGTCAACTTGGTGAGTGGATTATATAATCGTGAAAAATCATTCACAAAACGTTAATAATATCCAGCCAAACCAAGAAAACTTCGGATCTCAGTCACTGTTGTTGGTCTCGACCATATTTTGATAACCTATGTTTTTGCTAGATCCACCGATATCCCCTCTTTTGAGATTATGTGACCCAAAAATTAAACACTTTGAAGCAAAAATTCACACTTGGTAAATTTGGAATAAAGCTTCTCCTTTCTTAGGGTATTCAATATAATTCTCAAGTGATCTTCATGTTCTTCCTTTCTCTTTGAATATACAAGAATATCATCTATAAAGACTGCCACAAACTGATCAAGATAGTATCTAAAGACTCTATTCATCAGATCCATGAAGATAGCAGGGGCATTAGTAAGACCAAATGGCATCACTATAAATTCATAGTGTCTATACCTTGTACAGAAAGCCATCTTTGGTATATCCTCCCTTTTAACCCGTAATTGGTGATACCCTGAACGAAGATCAATCTTGGAAAAGTAATGTGCTCCTCATAGTTGGTCAAATAAGTCATCAATGCGTGGGAGAGGATATTTGTTCTTGATAGTGATCTTGTTAAGTTCTTGATAATCAGTGTAGAGTCTCATTGATCCATCATTCTTCTTAACAAAAAGAACAGGTGCTCCCCAAGGTGACACACTAGGGCGTATGAATCCTTTATCAAGATTCTCTTGGAGTTGCTTCTTCAATTCCTGCAACTCAATTGGGGCAATTCTATAAGGTGTCTTTGAAATAGGCAAAGCCCCCGGTACGAGTTCTATTGAAAACTCAACTTCACGATTTGGTGCAAGACCCAACAATTCCTCCAGAAAGACATCATCATACTCCCGTACAATGGGAATATTCTTAATTGTGAGTTTCTGACCAACAATTTGAGATAAATAACTATCATTAAGTGGAATCAAGACCCATAAGATGGAAGAAATTTCCACTGGAAGGTTATGTTCATCCTTGCATCGATAGACGATCATAGATTGATCTGGAATTTGAAATGTGACTTCCCTTCTTTGGAAATTGATATGAGCTCCATATAAATAAAGCCAATCCATGCCAAGAATAAAATCAAATTCCACTATAGGAAGGATCACAAGATTTTCAGGAAGCACTTTCCCACAAAATTCAATCGGAGAAGAATTATAAACTTTTGATGCGATTGTTGTTCCATTAGGGGTTGTTACATCTAACTCAATATCTAATTGTTGAGGTAATATGGTGATATCCTTAGAAAATTCTTCAGAAATAAAGGAGTGGGTGGATCCAGAATAAAATAAAACATTTTCTACTTTAGAGTGGATGGTAAGTGTACCTTTCACCACATCGTTATCGTACTCCACATCGCTGATAGAAATTTCATGTGACTTTCCTTTGTCTTTAGCCTTAACAGTTTGTTGACGTCAACCATCATCATCAACCCCTATATTTGGTCATTGATTGGCATAATTCCCCATATCCTTTCACTTGAAACATTGATGTGTAGTAGGTTCATTCTGTGTGTCCCTTCCTTTGTTTGCATCATTAGACATCTTCTTCCAATCATTGCGGCATTCAAATGCCCGGTGACCTTCCTTTCCACATTTGAAACATTTGCTTGTCCCTTTAAGACAACTCCCTCCATGTTTCATTCCACAATTTGAGCATAAGTGAAAGTTCATCTTCTTTTCAGTGTGCTATTTAGATTTTCTTTTGAATTCCATTTTCCTCTTCTTATCAAACACATATGACTGATGGGTTACTCCAATCTCCATCTCGACTTTGAGAGCACATAGAAAGATTTCCTCGTAGCTATTGAAGTCCCTTATGGCTAATGCCCTTCGAAGACTTGGTTTTAAGCGACTAAAGAATCGATCGATCTTACTCTCAGGTTGGATAATAATACCAAAAGTGTACATTGCAAGTCTTGTAAAATTTGCTTCATTGGTACCAACAGATTCATAATCCTTTTTCTCTAGTTCAAGAAACTCATTCTCCATCTTTCCTCGGAGAATACGAGGGAAGTATTTATTGAAAAATAAGTTTTTGAACTCATCCCATTCCATGGACTCAATTTCACCCCTTTTCCACATATTCTTAATAAGATTCCACCATTGATCAGCATCTCCTTCCAAACGATACACTGCTAGGATGACTTTATCATGTTCAGAACATTGAAGAACTGAAAATATCTTTTCAGTAGTACTAATCCATTGTTCAGAAACTAATGGATCAGTAGACCCGCTGAAAGAAGGTGGACACTGCCTCATGAAGTATTCAACAGAATATTGATCCTTCCATTTCTCATTTGGAAGTCATGCATGATTCATAGCTTGAGAATGTTGTGAGAGCATGGCTACAAGATTTTTAATTCCATCTCCCATAACGTTTGGTTGCTCAGGGGGACAATCATTGCATTTCCCATCGCATTCTGCTTTAACACGGTTCCTTCGGGTTCCATCCATTGACTAAAACCAAGAAAAATAGCGTGAGAAACACTAATCATTATAGGAAAACCACATAATCAAGAATAAGATTTCACACTTATGGTCTTATCATAGGTTGTTCATGGCCATTTCTAAAACACTATGATTGTGTTATATTCTTCGATTATCCTTAGGATTCATACTAAGGCTATCACATCCTAGTTTCCAAAGGTTGATTATACCTTTCCTCTGATACCAACTATAATGACCCATACATTAAATACATTGTTATTACTTCAAAATTGAAGCATAATTATTACAACATATAACAAAACCATGAACAGACCATATAGGTATAGTGTCTTTAGAAACTGTGAAACATAAACAAATGGGTCATAAAGCGTCTACACTATCTCCCATTTATTTCATCATATCTATAGTCCCTTTTGGCATATCATACTTAATATGCTTCTTCCTGATCTAGGGAAAGAAAACATACAAAAGGGTGAGCTCAAATGCTCAGTAAGGGTAAAATAAATATCAATCACATCATATTCATAAGAAAATAACATTTTGGAAATCTTAACCTGCAAAAGAGAGCATAATTTCATAACATGGGATAAATCATAGTAGTGAAATGAAATCCCATTAATCATAACTTAAAACATGAAACTTTGTGGAATACAGACATAATCATAGAGAATCATTTCTTATAAGTCAATACTCATTTCCAAGACTATCTTAGTTGAAAAAGTCCATTTCTGAACCGAGGTCACTCCTCATTTCAGTCTTGTTTCACTGAACCGGTATAACCTGCCATTCCAGCCATGTCTATCTCATGAGAAATAAAATCTTTACCCAATTCATTGGAGGGAGATATAGGTCCCACCCATCTCATAATAATACCATTCTTATGTGTGCCACAAAATCATAAACCATACGTCATAGCATAACCCATGTAATAAAAATGGGATTCTTAAACATCATGACATCATAAACCAATTCATATAAGATAAAGGAATTCATAAAAATAATTCCATCACAACATAATCAAATCAATGTAATAATAGGGATAGAAACAGAACCCTATATTTTCTTAGATGGAAAATAATTCTGTTAACACACTTGAACTCCATTCTTGAGGAAAATATCCTTTCTACTTCAAAAACATTTTCCTTTCTTAACATGTCATACAATTTTAAACTAAAATAACTTGATTAAAAATAAACTTGAAAAATTGTAAAGGATGATTCTTGGGAATAATGTTTTAAAAACCCATTCATGCAGTATAAGAAAAAAAACATTCTTCTCGTACTTTTGTCGGAAAAGTCAAAAAGTACCTCGTACGAAAAACGACAAATGATTCCTTTCATATCTTTAACTATAAACTCACCAAAGTGTAAAAAATGGATTTAAAAATTTTTAGGTTGATGGAAATAATATTACATATTGAGGAAACATGGATGTGGATGATAAAATACACCCCAGTAAATACCAAAGTATAAACAAACTCGGATAAAAATGAGATTGTGATATTTCCCTTACCTTAGGTCCGATTTGCCTCGTAAGTGTCTGAACCTCCTGTATAATGATTTAAGTAATGTTATTGACTTATTACAGAATCATAATTATTGTTATGATATCATATATGGTCATATTCTTAGCTTCTTAGAAGTAATATTTCATTGCTACTTGTTATTTGGGTGTTTATAACTTTTTGTTTTTATGCGTGTTTTGTCGAATAAATTCTTATTCTTCTCTTTAGGTTATAGATACATAATTTCCAGAATGTTATTAATTTACTATATATCATATTTATTTATTCAATTAATTTATATAATAATTATGCAATGAAGATCATGTAGAATTAATCGCATCACATCATGGAGACGGTATTCCGTACGTACGCACGAGCGATGATATCGTTCCCATGATCATGGAATTGTATTGGAGTGTATGTATACTATTTCAGAATCAATATCACTTTAAGATAATCATATATAGTAATTATTTACACCATTATACCCATCCAAGTAAGGTGGTGGGGGAAAATAGATTACACCACGGCGTGGAGACTGTATTATGTACGTACGCACGCGCGGTGATTTCGTTTTCCGTAGGATGGATAGATGTTGAAATAGGGTTGTTTCATACTTATAATAACATATCAGTATATGATTGATACTGATGTTATTACTTCATAATTAAACAACTAATGAATAAGATGTTGATGAAGAAAGAATTTGGAAAGGATTGGTAATGGATATTACCTCTTTTTGCCGCGCCTCTTCTTAACCTCCTCTTAGGGCACTAGGGTTGGTCTTTGAAGAATACCAGAACCATTAGGATGAATCTAGGGAAGTGTGGAAGCGAAATGGACAGGGTTTGGCCGATCATTAAGGCTCAAATTGGTGTGAGGAGGAGAGGGGGGAGGTGCCCTTTTATAAGGGAGGAGAGGGTCACCTTTGGAAATATATGAAATATTAGTTTATATTAAATCCCAACCCCACATAAAAACTTCCAAAATGACTCATATCCAAAGCTTAGATGATATAGGGTTGTAATCTCATCAACCAATAAAATATAGACTTGTTAGGAATTTATTTTAAACATTACCAACTTGATTTATCCTTATTTATCAATTTAATTTTATATGTGGTAATAATATTCTAAATATTAAATTATTATTAATAATTACATATGTGTTGTGAATTTTCCATAATTTGACACTTTATGACATTTTCAACCATATAAATTTTAATTTATAATTTTTAAATATCTTTGGGATTTTTAAACAATTTTATAATATGTTATTTTTATAAAATAACAATAGTGTCAATTTTGACACTATTCATTTATTTGAATTTAAATAAAATATATATAGAGGATATATTCGAAATAAAAGCTTTAATAGATTAATAAAATGTCATATGTGTCTAGAAAATTAGTGGATCACATTAAATAGTGCATATAATAATTATTTTAATATTTTTAAAACCATTTAATTAATATTTTAATTAATAAAATAATTTCAACATCACTATTGTGTCATACTTAATGATATTTATTTAATCCCTAAAAATTATAAATAAATTCCTATGATGTATATAATTGTATTATATTTCTATAGACTATTCATGTTCGATGTTTCATTATGTTTATCACCAAATTAAAATTATTATACTTATAAGATTTAAGAAAGTGACATGTTTTCACATTCATTGGTTTTAATAATAATTAAATTATTTTCATGGAAAAAAGTATATTAAATTAATCTAATCCGACCCTTAAGTGATATGGGTCGACTTTTAGTCATCAAATAGGATTTTTTCAGGTTTTAAGGTAATTTTATAATCTTATATTTACCCTTAATTACCCGATTTACCTTTAACCATGGTAAATAAAATTCACCGTAGTTACTATTCATAAATCCCAAAAATAAAAAGTATCCTATTAACATAATTTGGACCCACTTATTCTGAATATGGAATCCATTTTTCAAAATTCAAAACATATAAGTTCTAGTAATTAATTTAAAATAAATCATGTTGTTAAGAAAACGGGTTTTAGAAGTTAAAACATTGCGAAAGATTGAAATGTTTTTACCTATGAATTCATGGTGAAATTAATGCTAATGACATAAATTATATTAAATGGTAAAAATATATTCTATCAATACTTTAAAACCATTCTATATTATAATTTAACCATATAAATTATCTGAATGAAAAAAGTTGTTTTTAATTAAAAATTAGCGTATTTTTACAATTAATCAAAATATGAAAGTTATCAGAAAAATATCAAAAAATTATCCAAAGAAATTTTTATATCCTGATTTAAAAGAAGAATTTTATTTTGTCAAATTTAATTTATAAATGTGTCAAAAAGTAGATTTAATGTGGGTGCGCCATCAAAAGGCGGCAAAACTGCATTTTTTTATAAATACTTATTTTACCCAAAAAAATTATTTTGTTCTCTTACCATGTTCTAGAAAATGTGTAAGATGAATAATAATGTTATAAAATTTAAAATTCAGTTAATACTATTCATAACGGCTAGTTTATAATATTATAATAATATATTGTTTAGTGGAACTCGGTATTGCGTACTACACACGCTATCGAGGAAGGTCGCGATTGCGTGTAGCGAAAGCTTCATTTGATGATTTATATAACATAAAAACAAAATATTTCTCATAAAAGTCTTGGGTGTTACATGTTTTACGCCATTGTGATGGGACTCAAAACTATTACAGAAATTTAGGAAAATTTTATGGGAACATTTTAGAGAGTTTCAAGGTGAATAAAGATAAAATATATATATTGAGTGATAATTTAAAAGTTATTAAAATGGTATATTATGGTCCCATTAATCAAAAAATCATAAGGGTAAATAATGTTTTTTAAAATATCATAGGTTTTAAAGATTCCTTATAAGACTCATCCATTATTATAAAGCAGATAAGGATCTTCACTAACATGTTCTATGAAAAGGTTTCCACCTTTGAGGATAGATATAAGCTTCCACATGATGAATTACCCATTTTTTATTTCATAGAAAATGAGTAAATCCTTTGTGTTCATGATGAATGAAAAAGAGGAGACATATTTCAAATCCATGAAGGGCCTCAAGATAAATTGAAGGAAGGACGATTCATTCTCATATGATAATGATTAAAAATAAAGATATAAATATTACGAGGGAATAATGTATCTTATTTCAAAAAACATAAAAATAGTAAGAAAAAAGTATAAATTTTAGCTTTTACTAATGTTCTTTATTTGTGGTGAAATTGGGTATTTTACAAATGATTATCCAAATAAGAAAAGTGAAGAAACTAAGCATGATGAGAAAGAAGAATAATTCCCCTAAAAAATAAGGAAAACCAAGGAATCATGTTAATGAAAATAAAAAGTTCCCAAAAATGATTAAATGTAGTTTAATGAGAAAATAATAAGAATTTTTAGACTCATTATAAAGAAATAATTCAAATGTTCGAAACACTACAGGAAAATAATTTAGATTCATGATTCGTGTTAAAAGGCATGATGTCACATATAATAGGGATGAATAAATTTTCAATAATGGTGATAAGATTTAATATAGATAAATTTAAAGCATGTTTAATACAGACCACTTATATTGTCTTCAAAAAACACCAAACACAAAAAAAAATCAGACTACTTGAGAAGGATAGAACTGAAAAATAGGAGAAGGAAAATAACTACATAAAATAAATTAAAAATATCACAGTTCCAATTGTAGAAAAAGATAAAATATTTAAAGATAATAACATAAAAAAATCAAAGGAAGATGTGTTTAGTGAGTCACAATACATGTGTCTTAAAATAGAAAATTCATTGACGATGATGAGAGAAGATTATGAAACAACTTTGGAAGTTCAGGTTGAATCACTCCATGTTATTGTGAAAACTATCCCTAAGAAAAAATTTATATGTTTTTACATATTATTTTAATGAAACCAAATATATTTACTATAATATTATAGTTTCTACCACAAAAAGTGGACTAGTAATGGATAAATAACATCATGAAAACTTCACACCTATACTATGGAGTTGGATTGGAGCTGTGAAGAGTGAGTCTTTCATGGTAGGTGTAAAATGAATGATGGAGTTTACATAAATAGTAGTAAGGTGTTAAATAATAAACAAATAAATATTGTGAAATAGATAACATAGAAGTTTATTTTTGTGTTTTTGAACTTTTACGTGAAAATACTATGTTAGTTATTATATCATATCCCTTCATTATAATTATAATAACTTAAGGAGTAGAAACTCTGGAAATAGAATAGGAAAAAACATAAAGGGAGAAATTATTTTAAATACCCCAACCCTATTTTCCTATACTCAATGGTTACATTATAACATTTTTTCTAGATATAAGTTGTTACATACTAAATTAATTAACAGTTTAGTATAAAAATAAACCCAGATAATACTTGAACATCACATTACATTTTAAAATTTAAATACAACATATTTTTTTCATCAAGAACACCATTATTCCATTTAGAATATCCTTTATTATCAACAATTATTAATTTTCTCACAACATAGGGAAAGGAATCATAAGAAAATGTGCGATCAAATGCATAGTAATGGTATATATACTATTGAATCTGTCATAACTAAATATGGAATAATCAATATGTAATAGTAAATATCTAAAAACATATTACCTTTAATCAATAACTTGATCATGAAGAATAATATGGATGGAATACATGATGATAAAATAATTACCTATAAATTATCATATGGTCATGAAACTTATCCAAATATATCATAACTAAAAAATTAATAAAATGGGAATCAATAGGTAATCTCATAATTAAGGAATACATAATGTTGTACCTCAAAAACAAAATTTTGAGGCCTCATACTAAGAAAACCTACATAAATC
Organism: Viscum album; assembly: GCA_963277665.1. Taxonomy (NCBI): domain Eukaryota; kingdom Viridiplantae; phylum Streptophyta; class Magnoliopsida; order Santalales; family Viscaceae; genus Viscum; species Viscum album. The sequence goes on from OY728121.1 coordinate 1,708,748,708, forward strand.
AATAGGCCCTTGGAAAAATACCCAAGCTAGTTTGTCTCGTGAGACCTACTGATTCATATAGTGGTTATACCAAGACATGGTAATCAATTATGAAGCCCAATGTATTCCTCTTATGAAAGGGTTCAAACAAAATCAGTATTTATAATTTATAGTGAAAAACAATCAAATGAAATGTTAATACATAATCTAATAAATAAACACAATCTTAACCCATATAGAGTAATATAAAAAATAGTTTCAAAATATTACATCACAAGTAATGCCTTATATACAGAAAATAATTGTAACATATATGAATATACTTTAACAACATCAAAGCTATATTTTTTTGAAAATACCCATTTATTTTTGAATAAACTTACTCAAAATTTATAATTTTAAAAAATAGTTAAGGAATAAAACTATATTTTAATGGAACCTTTGAAACCTATAAATTATGATTTAAATTAATGAGTGGTCATGAAGGTGGAAATTATTTCCATGTTGTATAATTCAAAAAAATATCCCTTTCACACTTTTTTAGAAAATGGAAAAGAACAACCTTTTGAAAATGAAAAATAGATTCTATTTTAACAATTATATAACAAAGGGTAGAAATGACTTCAATAAATCATTTGTGAAATTTTAAAAAAATTATTCTTTAAAACATTTAATGGAAAATATGGATATGGAAATAAAAGACTCACGCTAGAGTAAAGAAACAAAGTCGGTTTTCCCTTAAAAACAAGGTTTTGGTTACTTGAATGTGTTAAATAGTATGAAATTAATGAAAAATGCTATTTTCCATAAATAATCATAGTATATAAAAATACATAATATTCAAAATTAAAAGGTCAAATAATTACCCCAGCATAGTTTTTAATTGAACAAATCATGAAAAATGATTAGATTGTGAAATAAAATCTTACATCTTCCTCTGCATGTGTCATAACCTCCAATATAATAAAAAAAATTATTATACATCTATTATAGAACTATATTAATAAATATAACTTATTAAATTATTTATTAATAATATTTTACAATCAATTTATTAATAATTCATCATTATAATCAAGGTTTCAAGTAATAGCTTCTTCAGTTTTCATGTATGTTTTGGTTCTATAGTTTCGGCCCTTGTACTTTGATCATGGTTACATAATATACATAATTGTACTCATAATTTAAATATCATATATATTCATTATATATATATTTATATTTATCCATTAAAATTTGTGAGAGAAAAATGAATTACACTATTCATGGAGACGGTAGGTCGTACGTACACATTAACACAATTTTCATTTTTTTTACTGATGGAATGAAAGAAAGTTAAATATTATTTAAATTTTAAATAAAATTTATTATATAATATATATTCATTAAATATTTAATTTTTACCTTCATTTTTAAAATATAAAAAAATTCATATTGCTTCTCGGAGGTCGTAGTCCACACGTACACATAAGCGAGATTATCGTTTTCCATCAGATTTGAAGGTAATAAGGTAGAAGTGATTCTTATTTATAGAAATATAGTTATGTTATAAATAATCTATATATATATATTGAATATATAATAATATCCATATATAAGAGGTGTTCAAGGAAAAATAATTACATCGGTTTGTGTGTTAGTTGATTGTCAAACACATGATGAACTGTTTCGTATCTCATTTGAAGGAAAAGGGGACGGATATAGGTTTTTTTAAAAAATAATAAAATATAATTTTATTTAATATACATTCGTTATTATTTTATCAAAATTTGGTATTATTTTAATGTGTAGAAGAAATAATAAATATGATGACACATGGTTATGAACTATACTTATTTATTGAACCTCTTTGGGTTTATACATAAAGCCTTCATATAATGGTTTTATAATCAATAAAGGACTCTAGGTCATTGGAAGGGATGTTAGTAAGTTAATTTTGAAATTACTAGATAAAAATTGAACTTTTAGTTGTGTAGAGGAGATTGGAGGAGTTTCCTTTTATATGTTGTGGAGGGGCCCCTATGAAATTTCCGAAATGAATACAAAATGATAAAGTCATTCCAAATCCAAATCCCACAAAATTTCCATATATTTTATGGTGGCTATTATAATTTCAAAATATTTCCATCCAATATTATTTAGATAAGTTTAATTGGAAAATTACCCTTATATTTTGGTTTGACCCCCCCCCCCCCCCCCCCGCACCAGGTAAATATGTTTTTAACATTAACTGTTGTAATTAATTTATAACTGTTTTCAATAGTAATTATGAAAAATAAATAAGTTGAACCCTTTAAATAACATTAATTATTATTAATAAATAAATAAAATTAATTTTATGAAATTAAATTCATTTAATTGATATGATTTAACTTAAAATTAAACCCGTATGCACGACAAAAATGAAATTTAACAAATATATTTTTTGTAACTATAACTAGTGTTTATATAATATTTCAACATTTAATTTTTTTCAATAAAATAAATTGAATTATTTATTATTTAATTAAACTAATTTTAATTTTTTTAAAAAAATTAATCAAAATACAACTTTATAATTTCTTTAAACAAAAAAAATCGTTATCAATAATAACCATTATTTTTTATTGTTAAAAATAATATAATCTTTTTAAAAAATTATGAAAAATTCACCATTATATAATTTTAAAACGTTTAATAAAAAATTTAATTTAAATTTATCAATTACATTTTCTGAAAGTAAAAAATAATAATTTTAAAACAATTGTAAAAAACAATATAAATCCGATTTTTAGAAAAATATATTTTTTAAGCATAAAACTAGATTTTTACTTATCAGATGATTAACAAAATATTATGTGAATGATAAAAACATTATATGTATAATATTCAAATTTACTTAAAACAAATCTCTTTTACTGGTTTATTTAATTTATTAATATAATAATTCATAACATTCATAAAAATAGTTTATTAGAAAAACATTTCTTTCACTCTCAAATGTTGTTTATTTTAATTTCAAATCAATTGATATCCAAGGAATTTATATTATCCATGTGTAAATCATATAATTTTCATAATTGAGTTATTTATATTCATAGACAACAATTTCATTGATATGTTATAACTATAAAGTATACTATAGTTCATTTATACTTAGTGTTGATTGTATTGAATGTTATCAAAGAGATTAAATTTATTTAAAAAGAAATATACCATAAAATATCAAGGTGTTTCTTTCTTCCCTAATTCAAAAAAATATCTAATTTTTTTTAGAATATCACCTCAGAAACAAATTTGGGTACTCCTTCATTATATGTTCTTCAGGTTCCCACATCACATATTCTATGATATAATTTCCATACAGTACCTTTACCAGCCAAGTCATCAGATTCTTCAACACTTATTATCTCTTATCCAAAATCAGGATTATATCTTCCCGGTAAGAAATATCATGTTCAAAATCTATTTATTTTTAGGTGATAATGCATGTTTTGTCTTTCATGTACTTCCTTTAAAATTAACTATGGAACCCATCATGTACTTTAGAGAGACATGAGGCAATTTCCAAATGGTAAGCTATAGCTCCAATTCTTTCTATGATTTCAAAATGTCATATGAATCTACGGTTTATTTTCCTTTACTTAAAAAACTATATAATAACATTAAATAACGATACTTTCATGGAAATATGATCTCTTACATGAAATTCTCAATGTTTTATATTGTCATCAGTGTTTCTCTTTTTCCTATTTTGAGAAACATTGATATGGGTTTAAATATTATTTAGATTTTTTTCTCCTATACATGTTATGGGCCTAAAAGCTTAATTTCACTAGTTTCATCCCAATATATGGGATTGAGACATCTCTTATCATATAATCCTTTATACAATTCCATTTCAATACTTTAATGGAAGCTATTATTATATGTTAACTATACCAAAATTTAATATTAATCCTACATACTATGAAAGTCATAAGACAATGTTCATATAATATACTCTAATGTTTCGATAGTCCTATAGTACTATCCATTTGTTTGGGGGTGATATGTAGTGCTGAAATAAAGTGCATTATCAAAAGCATTATAAAGTCATTTTCAAAATTTCAATGTAAATCATAGATGATGATCATAAAAAATTGAAATATGTACTCCATGAAGTCCTGTAAAATCATTAATATAGAGTTGAAAGTTGAAATAAAGAGGTAAATCCTCTATTATAGTGAGGAAATGTGAATATTTGGTGAGTCTATCAATAATAAACCACATCGAAAAATTCAATATATAAGTATTTCTTAATCTGGTGATGAAGCCCACAATAATTTTATCTCATTTCCATGTTGGAATAGTTAGAGGTTTCATGAAACCAAGAGGATAAAACCTCTTAGCCTTCCCCTTTTGAAAAACTAAGCATCTGGATACATAATTAGCCATTACTAGAATTATATTATCCCTCCAAAAAAGTTCTTTCATATATATATATATATCTTTGTTTTAGCACAATGTATTGAGAAATTTGATCTATGAAAATTATCTAAAAATTACCTCATCGGCTCATTTATAGATGGAACACAGAGTTACTTTCCAAATTTAAGAATTCCAACCTCACAAATAAATTATACTTGCATTCCAACATTCATGGATTCATTTTTTTAAATACTCATCATCAGGTTAGGAAATTTTTATCTTACCCAATAAATATTTTTTTGAAATCATTAAAATGGATGGACCTATTCCATTCCATAAGAATTCCCATATCCATTTTAATGGATCCATGAATATAGGATTCCTATCAATCTTCATATTGGTCAATACTCTTTGATCATTCCAAGTCAATGCATCTAATGATTTATTATCCTTCCTTGGGAGGTATTTTATTGATATATAACTATACATAAGTATCTTAACCCATCTCATATGCCTCATATTGAACTCAATATATGAATTGATATATTATATACTACTATAATCCATGTATATCTCACATCATTCACCATTCCGATTATCATTTTTCATAAGGATGTAACCAAATGCTTTCTTCCATTCATCAGTGTATATCAAAAATCCATCATTTCCTAATAGTAAAATGAAAATAATTTTATTCACTAATATATTCTTCAATTATTAAAAAATTCTCTACAATCATTTTTTCATATAAACATAACACCATTTATGGAAATCTTGGTTAATGGTTATCCAATCAGTAATTTTTTTCAATAAATCATGGATAGTAACTTTCCAAACCAAGTAAAATATGTACATTGATTATTATCATTTTTTATTACAATATTGGACTTCCTTTATATTTATTGGATTGTATGGGATTCCATTATTAATGATATAATGGCCAAGAAAAGAAAATTCTTGATGTAAGAATTCAAACTTACTAAATTTCTCATATGAATATTTTCTTTTGAAAGTCACAAAAATGATCCTCAAGTGATTCTTATGATCCTCATAACTTTTGGAATTCACAAAATTATTATTAAGAAATACCAAAAAATCACCATGATATTCATTGAGTACTATATTCATTAGATTCATAATATTAGATGGTGTATTAGTCAATCCAAATGGAAGTATTTTAACCTTGTAAATGTCAATAACTAATTCAATATAATATATTTTGAATATATTCAAACTTTACTCACAACTAATGAAACACAAAAATAAGGTAAATAATTGAAAAATATTGTTCTCTAGGAATTTGATTGAATGAGTCATAAATTTGCGGTAGAGGATATATGTTATTTATTATAATAGTATTTATTTCCATGTAATCAATGGAAATCCTCAGAGATATGTCTCTCTCCTTAACGAAAAGAACATGGGCTCCCTACGGTGAAACAGTAGGGTGTAGAAATCCCTTATAACCAATTCCTCTAGTTATTTATTTTACTCAAATAATATCATAGTATACATTCTATAGGGAGTCATTGATATTGTTCATATGTTAGGGTTTATATTAATAGAAAACTCAAATTCACTCTCTATTGGATTTCCATATTATTCTTTAGAAAATAAATCAATATATTCATGAAAAAAATGTAAATCCTACATTTGATGATTACTTTTTCAATCTATAGTCTGGGTCTGATTTTATTCGCCAAGAATATAATCCATAATATCTACTAGGGGTAGATCTTGGCATGAATCAGATGATGAATAATCCCCTTAAAAATATAGAATTCTTCATATTCATCATGAATTTTAATTTAATTATCTTTGAAATAATTTTTGGCATCATATTTTTAAAGGCATACCACACTAATGATTATATAAAAATGAACAATAGGATTAATAATTATGTTGGGATGAAAGCCCAGTTATGTGTTATAATGGGAAAATATAGACACATCCTTATTGTGGTGAAACATAAAGTAGGGGTATTGAGAGATAAATCCATATTTAAGATTGTAGGGAAAAATATATTTCTCATAGAGAGAATGAAATATAATAAAAGAGTCTGAAGATAGATAATCATATAAACCATTACCTAAATTTTATTATATAATTAAATTACCATCCAACACAACTTTGGGAACATCAACATCTATTGTTGTGATCATATAATCTTAGCCTTAGTCCCTTATCATTTTTTGGGGGAAATTAATTTTATGCCATAGATAATCATTTAAGTAGTTCCACATATCCATAGAGTTGAAGCATTGAACATTGGTTGAATAATTCATTAACTAAAAATCATGATCTCAATGGCCTTTCTCTCCAAACTTAAAGAAAACTCTCATTCCCAAGAAGAATGTTCTATAGTGTTCCTTTCCACATTTATTAAAAGTGGTAAATTCCATACTTACCTTATTCATTATTATCATATATATTTTTTTATAGTGCCCATAAACCCTCTTATAATCATTCTTTAATTCTAAGAGAAATTTCATGGGGAATTATTTTTCTATCTTTATAAAACATTATACTATGCCCCCTTATGATGAGAATTTTTGGGAGAGTAATTCAGTTAGATAGATATTATTAATAACATGAAATAAATTTTCCATATTTTTATATGTATTACATATGTTTTCCAAAACATTCATTGTTAACCTTGTAAATTTTGCTTCATAATTAGAAAAAATTACCTCTTCCATTTATCTCAGGAATAATAATTTTCTCTCCGTATCTACTCATTGTTCATTAGGAAAATATTTTTCGAATAAAAGTTTCTTAAAATACATTCATTGTATGATAATTATTTTCTCCCCATCCTGAGTGTTTTTAATCAATGACCACCATTGATCTTTATCTCTTGATATATTTTAAACCTCTATGAAAAATATCTGAATTTCATTACTTCCCTAACTGAGAAATAACTTCTCTAAGGAACCTATCTATTAATCATATACAAATGGATTTTTTCCCATTAAATGATGATTTTTTTTTTGTTGGATGAATTTGTATAGTAATATAAACCTTGTTTTATATCAGTAGGACACTCCATAAGTTCAGGGTTATTAGTCATAACCTGATACATCTACCACAATATAGTCATAATTGGTTCATATCTAGCTACATCACTTGCTCCAACTTCATTATCATTCCCAAGGGGGGAATACCTAAATAGACTATGTGGATTGGAATGGTTTGCATTAAAAACTATATGATAAATTTATAAATAATTAAATTCACTTTATTAAATCATAACTTTATGAATCATAATTTATAATTTCAAAAAATGTGAAAAAATGTAAAATATATTGGAAAATTTATGCATACAAAATCTCAGAATCATAAACTTCATTTCCATTAAGATATTTTCAAATAATAAAAATATTTTCAAATCCATTATAATGATTATTAAGTAAAATTTAAATTAAACAAAGAATATCCTAGTGAGTGTCAAAATAGGTGCACAATATGTGAACACTCACTATTCACCATAATTATAGTCTAGATATTCTAAAACCAGATATTTATCAGGGTTAATACGCCAACATTCATCTATTACAAAACAATGTCCACTTGTAGTATCAATATATAGATTTATTTCTAGGAGAATAACATAATCTCAATCTTACCAAAACATTATGATACTATCCTATACTTATAAGAGTATTTAAATTAAGGCATAATGATATATTCTATAATTTACGTTTTCATAATTCTAATTCCCAAGGCTTTACCTAAACATTCTCTAATACCTACTAAAAAGACCATGTCCCTACAAACTTTAGTGATTCATTTATTAAATTAGTACTAGATATAAGTTGTATTATCCCAAAGGGATAAATATTTTGATTGATATGGAAAACTATATACATAGTGTGTCTTCACATTATATTTGAAAATTATAAATACAACATAGTATTTTCTTTGTGAACACCAATATTACCTTTATCATATACATATATATCAACCACTAAACATTCTCTAGAATCATAGAAAAAATGAATATTATACAGTGGAGATCTCATATGCTCTATAAGGGTATGTGTAAAATTGAATTTATCATGAATAAATAAGGAAAAATGAATACTGAAAGGTTAATATCTAAAAATATCCATTTAATCAATAACATAAGCAGGAAGAACAATATGAAAGGATTAAATGATTATAAAATAATTCAATATAAATATTTACATTATATTGAAGCATATCTATGGTTATCATAAATATTCAAATAATAAAATGGGTATCAGTAAGTAATCTTACAATAAGGGAATGATTAATGCTGAACATCATAAACATGGCATCAAGTCCTCATTCCATGAAATCATTCATAAATGGAAGTAATAATCAAAATACATAAGATAAATTGTCTCATGATACCTAAAAATGAATAGAGGGTCTATATTAGGCTCTTGAAATCACATAATAAGACCAAATAATTCCTCATTTTAATGGCGTGAAATGTAATCAATGTAAACATTCATATAAAAAACTAGAATAAAATATATTAATATATTTAATAATAAATAAAAACAATCACAAACCATACATGTTAATATGGTTAATTGTATCAAACTATTACTTCACCACTAAATCACAATTTCTACAAAATAATACAGACATAGATGAATATACATTAAAGAGTTCGCTGTGATATTTCTTGACGAAAATAACTAGTTCATTTTTAAAATAAATATTCAAAATTTAAAAATTTCCCAAATATTTTAGAAAGAAATTTTTCTTTGGAATAAAATTTCAATTATTAAAATGAATATATAAATAAATTATTATTCATGATTGTTCAAAATACTTTTCATTCTATATATGTTGAAAAGCATTATTTTTAATCTTTAGTAAAATTTAAAAAAATTCCTCATTAGAAACATTAAATGAATATTTTATTTAACCCAATTTGTAAAACATGGGTAGAAATTTTATTAATAAATCTTTGGAGAAAAGTGAAAATATATTCTTTATATCATATTAGAGAATATATGGATATATAAGAAAAATATTCACAATCATGTTGAAAAAAATGTTGGTTATCCTTAAATAAATTTTTTTGGTATATTGAGTACCTAAAGAGTGGACAATGAATTAAAACATTTAATTTACATAAAAAACTAAAGGATAATAAAATATATTTTTGTTAATATATAAATATCAAATAATTCTCTTAGTGGAGTCTTTTATATAAACAATCCTAAAAAATGATGAGATTGTGAAATAAATTATTACCTCACGTCTAAATTGATTCATATTTCTCAAAACCTCATATATTATAAATATATTTTTATAGTACCTATACTCATATATCATATAATATATTATTTACTTATAATATTTCTTCACCCATTAATTAACAATTCATTGTTAAGATCACTCTTCATAGAAATAAATACTTTTATGGAAATTTTAGTTTAGTGGTATCATTCATTGTACTATGATCATGATTTCATAATTTACTAAATTTTAAAAATGATTTAAATATAATACATATAAATTATATATATATAGTTATCCTTAAAATTTAGTGCTAGGAAAATGATTTACAATGTTCATCTAGATAGTAGGTCTAACGTACACATAGACGTTGTTACCATTTTTTCAAAGGATGTAATAAAAGAAAGGTAAATAATAATTCAACATTATAGAATAATTATTATATCATGAATATATTATATATTCAAAAAATCAATCATTATTACCATAAATTTTAAAATAAAATTAAAAACATATCACATTGGTTCGTAGAGATAGTGGTCCATATGTATGCACAAACGACTTTATTATTTTCCAACGGGTTGGAAGGTAATAATTTAGATGTGATATTATTATCAAAAAAGTATAAATTTGTCATAAATATCATATATATATATATATATATAATAAATCATTATATCAATTTGTTAGAGGTGGTAATGGAAAAAAGGAACTAAATCGGTTTGTGTGTTGGTGGACTGCCATGCATGTGATTAATGGTTTTCATTACCATTTGATGGAAGAGGGGGTGGATATAGGTTATTAAAATATCATAATAAAATATTAGTGTGTGGAAGAAGAATTTTTTTTCTATTTTAAAATATTTTTATAAAATATGAATGGGTCAGTGGAAAAAATAATACAATGACATGTTTTTAAGAACAATACATACCCTCTAGAGAACCTCTATAGGTTTATACCAAAATCCTTCCTATGATTGTTTTATGGTAATGTTAAAGACTGTTATTTATTGGGATGGATTTAATTAAGTTATTTATCAATGATTTTATGATCCAAATGACCATTTATGGGTGGACAGGAGAGGACAGGGGTTCCCATTTCTAAGTAGGGGAGGGGACCTCCGTGGTTATTTTCTATATAAATAGAAAATGATAAATTCATTAACAAGTAAAATGAATCCAAATTTCCATATATTATAATGTATAATAATATAAGTTCTAAATATTTCATTCTAGTATAATTTATATGATTTTAATTGAAAGAAAATCCATATATTCTGGTCCCCCCCCCACCTTCGGTAAACCTGTTTTAACCTTAACTGATGTAATTAATATTTTACAATTTTTACAATTAATTAAGACAAAAAATTATGTTAAAGTTATTTAATAGTATTAATTATTGTGACTCAAAAATTGTAATTCAATGTAACAAATTCAGATAATATAATTGAAATAATTTAACTTAAAATTAAACCTATAAGCAAGACTAAAATGTGGTTTTCCAAAGAAAGGTTTTCTTAAATATAAAAAGTTTTTTTATCAAATTGAAACATAATATTGATTTTAATGATCTAAATTGTGTTAATAATAATATAATTTTATTAATATTTCTATGAAAACAGTTTTTTAAAAAAATAACTTCGTGAAAACTTTAAATGAAATGATAGTTTTCAATATAAATCAGTATTATCACTATTCATAAAAAAAATTAATCTTTTCTAAAATTCTTAAAAATTTAATCTAAGATAATTTTGAAATTATTATTTAGAAATTTATGTTAAATTTTATTAATTAATTTCTTAAATGTTGATAATTTTAATTTTCAAATAAGCATGAAGAACACGATGATATTGATTTTTATAAAAATAATTTTATTAAGCATAAAAATGAATTTAATTATATCATATATATAGAAAATTATTATATGAATGATAAAACATTTTATTGAACAAATAATATATAAATTTGATTAAAATAATTCACTAGTTTGGATTATATTAATCTATTTAGATGTAAACACATTACTTTCTTTATAATAGTTTTTCAGAAAACCTTTTCTTTTGATTTCCAATTATTTTTATATTTAATTATAATCAAATTATAACCAATTTATTTATTTTATACACATATAAAGAATAAAAGTTTTATAATTTAGTTATTCCAATTCATTCCCTCTGATTAAACAACCTGGTTATAACGATATTCTATATTATGGTTTATTTATACTCAATGTTTTGTGTATCTTAAGCTATTAAAAATAATAAATTTATATAAGAAGAAATATACCAGATAATATTTTAGAGTTAAAAATAGCCTTAAGATAAATATTTTTGTGTCTAAATTTTCATTATGTCTTTCTGATTAAATCTAATTTTAATGTATAGAATAAATCTATTGAAGAGAAGACCAATGTGGTATTCAAGTTAATGAATATATGAAAAATCTTCATGAAAAAAAACTATATGTTTATATTGATTATAATGATCATATAATTGAAATTATACGTAAATTATTTTGTTAAAATTGTTTTATTACAAAGTAAATAAAAATAAATCATAATAATGTGCATATTCTATGGTTGATCAAGAAAATTCCCTTGAAGAATCAAAATTTCATTCCATGTTTTGTAAAATAACAATCTAAAAAAACATGAGATGTTATTTGGGTTTTGAAATAATAATTTAAATTACTCAAAATATAGTTTTATACTATTTCAATCTAAAGTGTAAAAGCTAAATAAGCTAAAAACACTATGGAATGTTCTTTCATGGTCTATATTAAGAAGAATCGAAAAAATAATGTAGTTCAGAATTGAAATATAATCATGATTTCTATATAGAACTATGTCAATATATCTAGGAATTAAATCATGTAATGTCCACCTATGGTTATAATTTAAATAAGGAAGGATATTTTCTAAGAGGAAACTCTCAACCATGTAGCTTCCACTAAGGAGAAAAAAGATTCAGTATATTTCTTAATCTTTTTTTATATTTATATATTAGAAATTTAATGTGATGAATAAAATATGAATAAATAAATATTTTATTTCTAAAAATCATGGTATGTTTTACTTATTAGGGTTTTTATGACTCCTAGTAATATTTAAACTGATATTAAAAACAAATTAATTGAGTTTATAAAGATTTTACATACTAAATATTTATGGAGTGCATCCCATGAGGTGGAGATGAGAGTATCAATCCTAAAAAAACTTATAATTTTAGGTAAAAAGCCTATTTTTTTAATAAATTATAAATATTTAGCTATGATAAACACTTAATTATATTTTTTATCAAATCATTTCTCATTTCAAAGGGGAATCATGCTGACATAAAAATAGAAACAAAAATTCTTACATAAAAATATTATTATTTATTATAAGTTTAGTTAGTGTTTATATATATAACTTATTATAAACCTCATATAAATAAAAATGTTAGATAGGTATCACATATTAGGTTGTTTTATAGAAAACCATGATACCCATGTTGATCACATGTCCATATAGTTTTTTTAAATTTTTACTCATTTCAAAATGAAATATTATGTTATCCTTCTCCCATAAAAATATGACTTTATATCTCAAGAATGAAATATAATTAAAAATATGTGATTAATTTTAAAAATTGTGGAATAAAAGTAATATGTGGATTAAATTCCCTTACTTATACAACATTTCATTTATTTTAAACAAGTTATAGAAAAAACATTTACATTTGAATTGAAGTGGGGTTTGATAATAAAATAAAGGGAATTGAATAAAGAAATTTTATTAATGAATTTTTTATTTTTATTATTTTTATTATCATTATTTAATATAAATTAAATGTGTTCTGAGGTTTGGTGATAGAGGAGCATCACAATGATTAAGATAAATAATCTTCCCCTGTCAATGCGGATGGATTATTGCTTCCTAACAATCCTTTTAGAATAATTTTGAAGAAGTATATTTTGTATATAATTATTTTTTATCTCTTATTAATTATAATTGTTGAATAGTGATTATTTTATTACTTGTATGAAGGAATCATTTTCTGTAATATGTTTATGAGAGTTGATTGAATCTAGGTAAGGAAGCTACTAAATGAGTTAGGAGAAGTTGGTTTTGATTCTTGATGAAATCGAGAAACTGGGTTGAATTACATAGTTAGATGAAAGTGTAAGAAACCAATGAATGATTATTACATATATCAATTTCTATATTAGTTGTATGTAATCAATTAAATTGATGTTGATTAATTCTGGTTTTGATGATAGAGTGGATGGGGATGTCATTTTTTATTAAAATACTCAATGTTGAGTATTTATATGATACAAGTAAATGGAAATTGATTTGAAGTGTTTAAGGAATATTTTATTAGTTTAAAATTTCATGTATGTTGTATTGAGATTTATTCGAGTGGATAGAAAAGTTTTGAGAAGGTTTGGGTTGAATTAAAATTTCTGAAAATTAGCTTTGGAAATTTTGAGTTTTGATTGAAAATTTGACAAAGATAAATTCCATATGTAATAGTAACTCTATAGAAGGAATAAATAATAGGAATTGTAATTGAGTATATATGAGTAACTCTGATGCATTCATAAGATTCATCAAGAATATATGGACCAATAATTGGATTAGGATGTGAATATATAAAAGTCGATTTTATTCTAAGAGAAGATGGAATTGAAAGAAGTATGAATACATAATATTAATTTTGTAAATAAGTAAAAGTATATTTGGTGGTTGAATGGATTTATAGTAATGGTATTCGATGACTAAAATTAAAAATGGGAATACAGAAGAGACCTGAAACTATATTAAATAGAAATACAGAAAATGGGAAATTCCTACTATGAAATGTGAAATTAAGTTGGAGGATATGTACAAATCAGTGTCTAGAACATTAACTCGAATAAATTAGTAAAAATTAAGTTTGATAATTTCTATATGATTTTTTATTATGTTAACACAAATTATTATGTCTCATAATTCAAAATATAAAATTTCAATGGTTGATGAAAACTCATTGAACCAAGTTGAAAAATGGATATTATAATCTTTATATTGGGTAGATGATTATGTTGTGATACAGTATGAAATTTAAATAAGAGTTAAATCTAGTTTTATAAAATCATATTCAATCACTCTATGTATTAAAAGATCATATTGTGGTGTCTATTGAATGGTAATGTAATAGCTCAATATTTTATATATATTTCCATTGAAATAATCCTGATGTATTTTATAGTTTACCTTACCCACAACCTCGAGTCTAAATGAACAATAATAAAGAAATATTTTATAACTAAGGACTTATGTTGGTATGTGTGAATTTTAATTACCAAATTATGTATGATGTATTGTAAATAATGGAAATTTATTTATTAATTCATAATTAATAAACACTCAATTTATAGTAACATCATTTTTTTGCTTCAAAAATATGTTTTTATAAATGGGTTTTTATTTAATTTTGCATTAAGGATCGTTATAATTAATTTATAAATATTAAATAAATTTCATGTTCTTAATTTAATTTAATTTTTAAAATCATCATGTCAATCGTATCTTAGGCTAAATGTTTAAAATACTTCTAAAAAGATTTATTTTTAATTGAATATTAAAAAACTAAAGACTGTTTATAAAAATTAAAATTACATTTCAAGTAAAAGTATAACTATTTTTATTGTGATATTAAATTATTCAATTATAATTTAATTATTAATACAAAAATTAACTAAATAGAAACAATTATTCTAATTTTTTTTGTATAAGTTATTTTTTGGCATAAAAATACATCTTTCTAAAAACTATTTTTATGCCATTAATGTTTTTTTATATTAATAAATTAAAATAATATTTATTTTTTAATGGATTTCATAAAATTAATAGATTATATATTCAAATATATATTTTAAAATTAATTTTATTGTATTTTATTAGATAAGGAATGGAAGAAAAATCTGTTTTATATGTAAAAATGCATTTTTATAAAATGGGATTTGGTTGCGTTTTTCACACTTATTTAAAAGTTAAATTTTCAAGTGATGAATTTGAATATATTAAAAAGGATTAAATATTTTTATTAGTCATAATTAATATAATTAAATATGGTAACAATAAATTTTGGCCATAGTGAATATTAAAAATAGTAAAATTTTATTAAAATAGTTATGGTTAAAAACGGTTTTACCGGGGTGGTTAAACCAAAATACAATTATATTATTTCCACACATACTTTTATAATTATTATTATTTCCACACATACTTTTATAATTATTATTTTTTTAATTTATTTTAACCTTATATTATCCTAAATTCAATTTAATTTCCATTTTTAACCAATTTCAAAAGAAATTAACCTTATATTATATAATTCATTTAATAAATTCCATGTGTGTCCCTCCCTTAACATATAAAAGGGAACTTCTTAACCTCCATTTCTAACACAATTTTATCCTTCTATATCAATAAATCACCAAAAAACCATACTATATTTCATCCCTTCAACATAGAGATTTATTTTATTCTCCAATGACCAATCCTTCAAGGCTTATGGTGTACGATAAGGGT
Organism: Viscum album; assembly: GCA_963277665.1. Classification (NCBI taxonomy): domain Eukaryota; kingdom Viridiplantae; phylum Streptophyta; class Magnoliopsida; order Santalales; family Viscaceae; genus Viscum; species Viscum album. The sequence continues at coordinate 1,708,764,854 of OY728121.1, forward strand.
ATCTCTTAAAGAAGAGATATTATTCTAAAACAATATCATTCAATTTAATTTATCTTTATAATTATTATAAACTATTATTATCCATAAAAACATTTTTAATAAAATTTCATAAATATACATAGATTTTAATATGATTATGTCACTACCATTTATGACATATTCTCCGTAAAATGGTATATAAAAGTGCTTCATGTGCACACATTTGGAAAACTGCCTCCAGAGAGAGATATGATTCTTCTTCCATAACCATATTTCATTGATGGTTATTATGATGGATTTAATGTTTATATATGACATTTATGATATAATAATTCTTATTCAATTATAATATCTTATCTACTTTCTTATTATCTGATCCATTAGAAAGTTATAATGTCACTCGTGTGTACTTCTAGACTACCACCTCCACAAAGGGATGTGATTCAATTTTCATTTTTTTACTTGGATGGTTATAAAGATATATTTTACAAATATATATCATATAATAATTATTTGATAATGTTTAATTATCATTTACCTTTCTTTTATGGAATCTTTAAAAAATTGGAAAACATTACTTGTGCGTACATGTGGAAAACCACTTCCACATAGTGAAGTAATTAATTTTTCATCACAACATTATATTAATGGTTATAAATATGTGTATAAGAAATATATGTAACATTTATATCATTATTAATAATATTTATTTTAATTAAACCTAATAAAACTGCAAGGAAAATAACTACTGAACCAGAAAATAAATGAAAAATGAAGCGGTTAACACCAAAAATGATGATGATTGTGAATGGTTGCTAATGAAAGGGTGATAAAATGTCATAAGTAAACCATATATTGAATTATAACTATCAATATGATTATTTTATATATTTATAATATATTTAAATTTATTATATAGGAACTTAAAGTGAATATGAAGCAAGATATACTTGTTCTGAGGGTTTTGTGTTACAATCTCATTTTTACCAGGATTACATGTGATTAAATTTATGATAAAGAAATTATATAATTTTTATATCCAAAATATTATTTATTTCCTTATTATTTGGTTAATTTTTGTGATTACATTTTTTACATTTATTTAACTCTCTTTTTGTACACAGGATAATGAAAGAATGTATTTAAGGAAAACTGACCTTGATTTTCTCTTTAGCCGGAAATAGTTTCCACCATGCCAATATTTATTTTAAAATTACTTCTAAGATATTTTTACAATTAGTAACATATTATTCAAATTAATTTTTAACTATAAGGGTACTTTATTTAACACGTATAAAAATGAATCTCCTTATCATTTTCAAAATGTGTTACTTTTGAATTTTTATCAAAAATCTGAAATGAATTTTTCTTTTAACATACTCCACATGAATGGATTTACATGAAATAGTGAATAATAATTTATCTGAAAATTAATTTATAATTTTCAATGATTTTTTACAAATAAAATATTTTATATATTATTTTGTATTTTTTTATTTTTAAAATAAGTTATTCAAAAATGGAAAATGTGTTTTTTTCTCAAGAAACATTCTATTGATATTTTAAAGGTATATTAATTTATAAAAACATACTTTAAAGTTTATTATGATAAATTGGGGTTATGATCCAACATTAATATTATTATTCTTTCTCATAATAGTTTATTATTAAATTGATAAAATGATTTTGAAACATTTATCCTTTCAGCAAGTTATGATATGATGAATGTTTTATGATCTTATGGAACAAATATGAATGGGTTTAATTATGAGATATGTAGGACTAGAATTATATATCCCTACAATATGTTGTATAAATTAATATATCTCATGATATTATAATGACTAGAATTGGCAGTGAACCTAGATTATGAAAGGAATTTTTTCCAAAAAAAATGGTATTTGGAGTGAACCTTGTCTAATGAAAAGAGGGAATGGTGAGTAAAATCAGTCTACTATGATAGTCTTCTAAGTTATTCATTTCTAAAAAATTAATTTTATATTTTTATGTGTATGGAAAAAACATATTCCAAATTCTTATGTTTTGTTCTCATGAATTGTGATTGATTATTGATTATTCCACACTCTTTTGTCCTATATTTTTTATTTTAAAAACCATACACCATGTTTCATGATAAACTATACTTTATTGATGGGGTATAATTATTATAAATCTAGATCATGTTCTCATATCGTTATTCTAATCTTATCCTCACTCTTGAGCATTGATTGATTTGTCTTTTTTTACCTTATGGAACATCTGATCTCAATGTTTCTTATGTTTACCTTCCTCTTGTTATGATGAAAGGTTTTAAGTATGATATATCTAGTAGGGGTGTTTGTTGTGAAAAAATTTCTAGGAAATAATGTTGATCATTTATGTACATTTTTTTATATAACCATGTTTACAAAGACAATACACATTTACAGTTATGGAATGAACCATATTTCTATGTAATGAATATTGTACTAATAATTTTTAAGATTTATATACAAAAATTTGTAGTCACTAAAATTAGTGTCAGAGAAATATTTAATTGTTTTTCGAAACTATGATGAGAATTTTTAGTGAGAACTCTAATAATAAGACAATGTGTATGAGAATATGCTATGTTATTCTAAAGAAAAGAATGCATTATTCCTAGAAATGCATCTCTATTTAGATACAAAAATTGGAAATGGTTTTTAAAAATATTGACATAGGTTAATAATTCTAAAAAGAGTTCGTCGAGTATATATCGTATATCATTATAGTGATTGGTGAATGAGAACTTTCAATGCACCTGGTTTTCCACTCATGATGTATATTCTTATCTAAAATGGAATTTTATTTAAGATCCACTGTGAATGATTTGAATAGATATTGACAATGGATAACCTTTGTTAAACCTATTGTGTCATAGTGTGAAAATAATTTATCATAATTTATATATCCTTTAAATGAGATCCATGATTATATTATTTCTCACTATGATTATTATTTCTAATGATATTATTTTTATTTTTAGTCAATAAATGGAACTAGAAGGAATCATGTCAACATTGAATATGAAGGAATATATAATGATTTACCTCATGAGAAACCAAATGAAATAATAGCTAGAATGTAAAACCATTTGATTATGTCTAATCATATATCTCATTATATTTTTAACAATCTCAACTTGGGAGAGTTTTCTGATCTAACCATTTAGTGAAAAATTGATCTTCATAAATAGTCTTGAGGAAATAATATTTAGATTCCACTGTATTGAGAATGTGGGAAGAAGTTCCCAGGGAAATGTATCAATTAATATTTATTATATATGGTATAGAAATACATAAAGAAACTAATAACTGAATAAATATGAAGAGTTCAATGGAGGGAAATGTGTTCCATCCTAGGGAATTAATTTTGTTCAATGTATTTTTTGTGGGGAACATGTTAATTATCTAAGTCAATTTATTAATAAAAGGGATAACTTATTGTCCATATAATGTAAAATTCTATTTATACCACTATATTCAATCATGATAATAATTTCACACACTGAGGTGGGGGATTTAATGTTGAATTTTGTAATAATTTTCACTTTTAAAACCTTTTTTGATCAATACATTCAAGAGATTTTTATCATTAATTATCACACATTACAGATATACCATATAAATTTCTCGAGTATGGAAATCACCATAGATATTTTGAATCAACCTATGACTTTATATAGTTATGAGGATTAATATGAAATTATAAAAGAAATTACATACAATTTATGGGCCTTTATTTCAAATAAAATGTGGTATTTATCATAAATGGTTTGGGGAAACCGAATATCGATGATATGCATATTTTATCAGTTTTGGTAGATGTCTTTCTGGAGGATTTATATATTCTTCCTCCTAATCCAAAAGTTTCGTTTTCAATAAAACTCATACCGATTTCTTACACAATATCAAATAGTACATATAGATTTCCCTCAATTTAGTTATATTAATTGAAGAAGAAACTCTAGGAGAATCTATTGAGGTATTCATTCATCCAAGATCATCCCCTTGGGGTGAACCTAAACATTTTTTAAATATAAATATAGATTAATGAGAATATTCATTAATTATTTGGAAAAAAATATCATTAATAAGAATAAAAATTTATTCTCCATATTAATGATTTTTTAGATCTATTTTGAGTAGATCAATATTTTTACATGAGCTATCTTCGATAATGATTCTAACAGTTTAGGGTAAAAAGTAAAGGCATACCAAATAAATATTTCCATTGAAGTTATAGATACTATGAATATATAGTGATTCCATTTGGTCAAAAAATGTCACTATCTTTATGGATTTAATCAATTGAGTCATTAGATATTAACATGATATCTTTTTGTTTTTATTTATAGAAAATATTCTTATATATTGCAACCGCAAGTGAGATCATTAATATATGGATTGTACTAAAACCCTAAATGATGGATAGATTGTGTAAAACATTTAAAATGTATGAATTTTTATTATAGGATGTTTTTTTGTTATAAAATATAAACCAAGGGAATATTGTTGAATCCATCAAATATGGAAGATTCTAAACGTTCCCTTAGACTATCCCTTGTTACTAAGAATAGTAGTTTTCATGAATTTGATGGATATTATCAGTGTTTTAAGAATGATTTCTCTTAGATATATAATCCACTCACCATGTTAACTCGTATTGGAGTTAAGTGACTTTGGACAGATAAATGTGATGAAAATTTCCAATATGTGAAGAAAAGGTTATTCAGTGAACCTGTGCTCACACTAACCAATAGTGGATAAGGTTAATTGATAAATTTTAATGTATCATAGAATATTCTGGGATGTTTTCTTACATAGAATGATGTGATGATAGTCTATGCCTCATGAAAATTGATGTTTCATGTGAAAAATTATCTTTCTCATGATTTGGTGTTGGCATAGGTAATATTTTTATTAATGAAATGGAGGAATTATATTTATGAAAATGGTGTGTGATATATATATTTTAGGTATATATTTTATATTGTTTTAATGTACTGATTTGTGGATAAAATTAAACAATCTTTCCATGTTGTGAGTGTTTTGACATGTTTTATGTCTTATGGATGGAAACATTTAATATTCGAAAAATGAATAAAAAGTAGTGGAAATGGAGTAAAGAGGAATTTCATGATGCAAATGAAACGGTATGAATCCCTATTTTTAAAAGAGATTAAAGATAGAAATTATGGATTAGAACCAGAACATGTCTTGTACAATGATTGTGAAACGTGTAATTTCAATTTGAGACATGCCACTGGATAGGCTGTGAAATGACTACATTTTTTGATTGAGACGTACAAGTTGTGTACCTTCAGTACATGACATGACGGCAGTTGTAAAGACCCATAATTCCCATGTAATTTTATTAAATACATGGTAATTTTATGAGTCTGAAAAAATTAACGGTGCATGTTTCCGAGGCCCGGATTGCTCGAAATAAATTTCTGAACATTTTTTGAGGTACGTTCAGTAAACATGCGAGCATGTTTTGGTAACATTTGAACAATTTCTCGGAAACGAAATCTGATGAAACCGTTGAACTCGCTGTGCCAATATTCTTTTAAGTAGACATTTACTTTGACAGCTGTTGGTCGAGGTTGAAAGTTAATTTTTATATTTTTTCATGGAAATAATAAAATAAAATAATCACACATTTTATTTTATTTGTTTCAACCACCCACTTATGGATATTATGGTGGTGGGAAACACTTATGTTTTATTCTCAAAATTGAATGCTCGGTGGTGGGGACCACCTGAGCCTAGCCTCACTAGTGGATATTATGGTGGTGGGGACCACCCAAGGAATGAAACCTCTTGAACTCCATAATTACGTGGGGATAAACCTTTTGAGCTCCCCACCATATTATACTGACCCTCCCCTTAATTTATAAATCCACCAACCAATTAATAAATTAATCATATTTTCAAATTATGCTAACGTAATCTATTAAGATGGAAAATCTTCATATTGGGTGCAATTGGTGGAACTCTGGGAAAAAAGGGAGAAACATAGAGAATTAGGAGAAAATATCTCCAACGATGAATGTCAATGAAGAACTTCTTCTCCGAATGAAGAATGCCATCGAAGAACATTCTTCAGAATCAAGCATGAGAATAACACATGAACTGAAAATCGAGGAAAACGCAGACGATACTAACATCTATCTTTTCCCAAAGATTCTTCTTTTTTCTCGTGACTCTGTTGATGAATCATTAAAGGTATGGGTTTATTTGTGTATAACTAATTTTCCCCATGTTATTCCCTTGATTTCTTTTTTGGGATTGGGAATAAATCGTTGTTGGAGGTTCTAAAACTTGACATAATTCTTCAATTTTTTGTTGAGACATATGCTACCACCCTAACATAGATGGTACGGGCTAAACAAACATGACCCAAACCCTCCGCAAACGTTGTGATGATTTCTGGTGTTGAACGCGATAAAGACGACGGTGAAACAACACCGCCCCGTGGCCACCGCTGCTTTGCGACCTACACTAACTCACAACACCTCCGCGGCCGAGCCACTACGCAACACTCGCGGACTCCCAATGGCACCCACCGATGCCGCCGACCAGGCCGAGCCACCACCATCTCTGGGCTGAGCCGTCGCCGCCGACCAGGCCGAACCGCCGCCACAATCCGCTAAGCCGTCGCTGCCGTCTATCGAGCTGCCGCCACCATCTCCTGGGCTACCACCATAGTCTGATGGGTCTCGCTGCCCACGGATATTCGAGCAGCCACACCTGCGGCCTTCCAAGCCACCCCAACCAAGCCGCCCACGTCCCTCAGCGCTACTCCGGTCGATCCACATGTGGCCCTCAACACTTCCTCATTAGAACCCCCTGCATCCATCCACACCGCCCACGCCCCCCCGCGGCGATCCGACCAAGCCCCACATGGCCCTCCCTACCGCTCTGACTGAGCCACCCATGGCCCTCCGCACCGCTCCAGCCGAGCCACCTACTGCTAATCCACATTAACCGACCCATCTGCATCCGATCCAACGTGGCCCCGAGTTTCTCCGGCCTATCCGCCTGTGGCCCTGAAATACCACGGACGAGCCACCCCACAGACCGACCCACCAGAGTTATGCCTCCCCAAAGCCTCTGGCATGCTGGCCGAGCCACCCCAGTTGAGTCTCCATGTGGCCTTGCGCCATTTGTGGATGAACCCCCACAAACCCTTGTGGCATTCCAGACCACCCAAGAGGGCCAGACCAAACCCAGTAGGTTCGGGCCGAACCCAATGGCCCAAGCTGCACTTCGTGCCAGGCCAGACCCAGTGGGTCGGGTTGGGTTAACCCAAACTGGGTCGGCCTGGGCCGGGTCTTTCCGACCAGATCAGACCGAGCCTGGGCCCACTATGATCCATTTAGTTCTTTTGGCCATAACATTGGAACCAGATGACAATTTGAAGAACCATTAGTGGTGCTTCAAATCTTTGAGTGAGACTGTCCCTTTGTGTATATTCCACTGGAATTTTGGGTTACGATAGGGAATTGTCAAGTTGGATCGAGCACGAATCCAACTGCACCCCGAGACTGAAAGGATAATTACTCATAGACTGGGCATCCGATTGACGCGTTTTCTGTTGTGTTGAGACCCCTATGATGTGGCAGACCATATAGATACATCTTTTTGGGACTTCGTGGAAGTTGGAGTATCAACCAGTAGATTGTGGAGTGGATCTTCTTGGAGATGAGAAAGCATAGTGGGGGAACCCAGTAGCTGGATTAGACTTGAAGACTTTTGTCCTTTTCAACTCGGAGTGACTTGATAGGGAAAGTGGGGAGATCCTCTGTGTGATGTGGAAGGCCCATAGTGGGGAATTCCTATGTCTGACTTGGAAAACCCAAAGTACTCAACAGGTGAGGTACGTTAGCAGGCCACCGTGGGGAGTTCCTCTGTGTGACACAACAGACCCACAGTACTTGACAGGATGAGTACCTCAGCAAGTCACGAGGGGGAGCGCCTCTATGCAACGCGACAGTCCCACTATGGGGAGAGCCTCTGTGTGACGTGGCAGACCCACGATACTCGATAGGAAGAGTACCTCATCAGTTCATGGTTAGTGGGAAGTGCCTTTGTGTGACACGGCAGACCCACTATACTCGATAGAGGAGGGGTTCAATAGTATCTGAGGTTTTCAGTGATGTGTCTGGGGATGTTACTGGTTATTAGAACTAAAATAAATCCTAGTGTAAGATGAGTCAGAACCGATATGATTCTTCTTGTATGAGATAGATTACTTGATAACATAGGTATATGTATATAAATATACCTATGTAGGGTTATCTATTTATTTCATACATTGTGGATTATTCTTTGTGGATTTTTTGAGACCTTAAGGGTCTCGGGGTCCCTACTGAGTATCTATATACTCACCACTACACGGGATATGCCCGCACATTGTTGTGGTCGATGCAGACGACAGGAAGTACTGACAGAGGCTATGAGTACCAAGACTGGATGGAACTTGGAGGATGGCCATACGACGTGTCGGTATGCAGAGGAGATGGGTGTACATGGAGTGCTGAGGAGGCGATCTGTACCAACCCTTATGGTACAAACCTTGGAGGACGATCCAATAGTTATCATTTCTCTTTCTTAAATTGTATTTTCATTTAGTTTTACTTTTATCTTTACTTTTGGACTTGTATTCCTGAACCTTTTACTTTCATCACTCTATTGATTATATAGTTTTATTGTGTTTGTATCTTATTGTGTCCTTGGTTACGTGAGTTTGCTGGTTATAAAGGCAATTACTTCTAGTTTTTAGGGAAAATGCATTTAGGTTCTTGTCACTAGCCCCCAGACTATGGAAGTCGGGTTTGGGGTAGTCAAGGAACGGGTTTCGGGGGATGGGTCATGAATAGAAGTAAACGTTCCAAATTAATGAATGTGATTTGCGCAAGATTCTAACAGATGCAGAGGTAATATAGGTACGGAGTACAAAACGGGTAACTGAGGTACACTGCATGTATGTTGTCAAATTTCCAAAAATCTCATCTTAGAACCATACACATGGCACATAGACTCATAAATATCATATCTCCATTACACATCATGTACTCATAGTACACAACATGATGGATTTTTGGAAGAACCCAACTGATACCAATAAATATAGTCATTGCATGGTGATTTGGGGCATTTTAATTTGGTTAGAGACACAACCATTGAGGGAAGCTATTGCGCCTCCACAAGATCTATTCTTTTATTTTCATTAGGTTTTATTTTCTCCATCCCTATAAGCCTCTCATATCATGGATGAGGGGGTAATTCTCCCATGTTATAGGGAAATGTAATCGCAGTGGAAGGTTCATTGGATATAATTTTTTTTAATTTATGTCCTTGGTTTTCATAATTTTATTCATAAAAATTAAAATTCCTTCCTTTTTATTTTATCATGACCATTGTTATTCTAATCAAAAACAGAATATTTAAATTGTGGAACTGACTTCCCTAAATATGTAATTACCCATGGCAACTTTAGGGGAAATAAGATTTAAACATCTTATCGAGATAAATATGATTCCCCAACACCCTAAATTACAGAACCAGGGGAAATAAGGTATTTTCATGTTAAGGAGGAGGTAAAATGATCATATGGCCTTCCTCTCCTTGACTCCAATCCCAATCCAGAATCATCATATTTTAAAAATATAATTTCACCTAAACCCTAATATTACATTACCCCAACTTGATTTCCATATCTGATCATAATCCAATCAATCTACTTTTCTGTTGTATTTTCAAACCCAATGAAATCAATCTTCTATCACCTCTTTCATAATTTAATAAATTAAATCTTTTTTAAATTATAATAAAACTAATTCACCATCTCTTATTCTTCGACCTCGAGCTTCTACATCACAACATTTTAATAATCTAGTAGCATAATTTTAGTTTTATAAATTTTGTTTTTTTATAGTACCATAGGAAACTAATGAGGTCGTGTAGGTCCATCAAACTGGCATCATTGTCGGGGATGGTAGCATTTTAGTTTTTTAGTATTTCAATTTTTTTATTTGAATTCAACATTTTACATTGGGTATATTTTCAGTTATTTATCAGGTTTTTAAATATTTACATGAACAACAACAACACATAGGAAAAGGGTAAAGACACCATCATATTAACACATTATTTAGAACCAATCCTATATTGTAATGTAGAAACATCAATGGAGGGGGATGAGAAACATCCTGCTAATGATATTTAATGAGATATGGGGTGCGGATTCTCAGTGACTTTGTGTGGATATAATACATCAGACTACAGCCAAGCATTATAGAACCCCCATCACTACAAAACACTTTAAGATCATGTTGTAAAAAATTTCAATGATCACAAATAGTGTTCAATTCACCGTTCTTCCACATGAAGATTCGTACAATAATCTGGGAGACATCCTTGAGATTTTTGATACATTTCAATTCTAGAACATTTCAAGAGATATTGTATGAATACTTTTTTTCGATTTTCAATACCGTATAGAGCTCAATATTGGAATCAGAGACTGCCTGCACATTACATAAATACATTGCATGACCTGGAAATGATCATTGTCACTCTCTTTTTTCCACCTACTAAAATAATGGATATATAGTGAATCATTACAAACCTTATCCAATTTTATGATGAATCTTAATATTTTTCTTGGGAACGGTATAAGGAAATGACTCATAAATTCCCTCATTAGGGAATAGAACATTGGATGCTAGTAAAACATTTTATAAGGATTTATCACATGAAAAGAATTAAATTTTTAATTCTACTTTTAGAGGATCCATAATGAAAAGGATACCTTGTGTGACCTATAACGTTTTGGATGAGATGGAAAGAAACATTTTCCAGCTGCAAGTAGAAGAAACTCAGCGGAAAGGTTCCCATGTAATCAATAACAATGATTGGAAGATTTCACAACAAGAGATGTTGACCAATAAGATGGAAATCATGATGGGAACTCATAAAAATCCCAAGGTGCATGTATTTATGATGCAAATTATGGTGACTATAATCATGGTTATCAATTTTAGGGAAGGAATCGACAACAACAACTAGGTCAGGGATTTGAAAAGATTCTACAAGGGAACCAACAATACACGTTGTAAGGTCCATTCATTGGAGGACACATTAGAACCAGCCATGACTTCTTTTGGGGTTTCACTCAATGATATAATAGAATAACCATTATACCGAAATGCTAAATTTCATAATCTGGAGCATCATGTTGGCCAAATAATCGAGAAATATAGAGATAGAAAATGGGGAGATCTTACAGGATTCAATGAATAATTCACATATTATCCTTGGAATGATTTATAGCTTAGAAGTGGGGAGAAAAACAATGAAATCGGAATAGAGATTTCAGGATGACCTCCATTGGAAGATAGAGAATACTAGGAAAAAGAAGTTTCTTTTGAAAAGGAACATGTTTATAATTAAGAAGAAGAAGAAGAACCACCTCAATAAAAACTAAGGATTATTTTTCTATAGAGGATAGTACAAACCATGAACAACGTGCAGAGAGGAATTTTTCGTGAAAAAATAAAACATTCATATTAATATAACTTTTGCAGAGGCTCTTGAAAACATAAAAATATTTGAAAAATTCATGAAAGAGATATTAATAAACAAGAATAAGCTGGATGATATTGGAATCATCCCACTCACATGGGAGTGTTCGGCAGTGGTATCAATGGAACGAACTAAGAAGAAAAGAGACCAAGGTAGTTTTCAATTCCTATCTTTATCGTATCAAACCAATGTGGGAAGGCTTTGTGTGATTAGGTGAGAGTGTCAATATTAGGACTTCAGTGACATTCAATAGTTTAGGATTGGAAGGCCCGAAGCCCACAAGAGATTCAATTCAATGTCAACTCAATAGTAAAGCATCCACGAGGACACATCGAAGACCTTCAGATTAAGGTTGGAATGTACTTCTTCCCCATCAATTTTCAAGTGATGGATATGGAAGAGGAAAGGAGACCACTAATTCTGGGAAGATTGTTTTTATCCACTGTTCATGTGCATATTGATGTTCATAATTGAGAACACTTTCTGAGAGTTGGAAGTTATCAAGTGAGTTTCAACATCAACTAGGCAATGGAGAACTACAATGGGAAAGAGGAATACGATTTTGGAGGAAAAATAGCTGATGTAGAGGATGTCAATGAGATTGAAGAGTTACATGAGTTAGATGTTATTGTAGAAGATGCTCATGTGAAAATGAAAGAGAAGCCAAAGAACAAGGCTGTTGAAACCAAAGGAAGGACTGAATCCACCAAATTTGAGAAATGACAATATGTATTAATGGTACATGAATAACCATTGAATTCATTAAGATTGAGGAAAAAATAATAATTCAGTCAAATGGAGATCAAGAATGTACTACCATCCAGAGGAATCATGTTGTTTCAGAGAAGAAGTATAAGGGTCAACCAATATGGATTGGACATAACTGAGACCATTCATGGACCCCGAAGAGGTAAAAAAATTCAATCATCGGTTACATGAGTTGAAAATTAATAATATTAGACTATTACATTGATGTTAAACGAAATCACTTCCAGGAGGCAACCTGAGTTTTTGTTTTTCTTTATTTTATCTTTATGAGGCATCCATTTTATCTCTCCAAATATTTTAAAATTAATTGAAAATGTCATGTTCTTTCACTTGTTTATTTTTATTTTGCAGGATCACCAAGACCCATTCTAGCAGCAATTGGTAGGATAGGGTTGGCAGAACCACCAAAACCATGATTGAAGAAAACTTTTCATGGGGAGAAAGAGTTTAAATTATTTATTTTTCTACCATATTACCCACATATTAAAATTTTTAAGCGATTTAATTACCAATTCATGACTTCACTTGAGTAATTAATTAATCAACTAATCTAGGAGACATAAAATTACATCTAAAATTATCAGGACATGTATTTAAATTACTTTTTAATTAAATTAGATTAAGAAAAATGTGAAAAAGAATTAGTAGAGATAATAATGTTGATTAGGATCTGATAAATCAGGAATTAGAGGATCATTTTAATCATTGTAGATGAAATATTTCTAAGAATTTTATGTTTATTTAACTATTAAAATTTTTATTAATTTATTAAATTATTTATATTCATTTGTAATAGTAAATTACCCAACCATTTGTCTCTTTCCTGAGACATCCAATGAGCCTGATATTTTCCATTCATTCTATTTTATATTTCTTGCGAAAATCGGGAATGTTTTCTTCTAGAACTACATTTGATACATATCAAATCTATGACTACGTAGAATCACCTTTAATATGAATGAGGCATTATTTTTTTTATCCCTTTTACTAATTCCCACCTTGCATTAATCCTTTTTAATCCCGTAGAAACCATGAATTTATTTGTTAGGAATTGATCCATGTTACAAGCGAATTTTATCCATTCCTAACTACATATATATTTTTTACTAATATTTAAAATAATAAGTCTGGGGGAGGAATATTTAGGAGTATCAGGATATTCATCATTGAAGATATGATGTATAGGGTTCTACATTATGATATGGGAGAGGCCTTAACAAATTTTTTTTGTATCTTTTTATTCACCTCTCTTGCTAAGAAATAATAAAATTGGGTTGTGTTTTTGTAGGATAAAAAATCACCATTTTCTAGACTAGGGATTTTTTTCATATGTGGTTAGGTGATGGACGTGAGATTAATCCTAAGAATAAAATTTGAAAAATAAGAAAAAAATATATACAAAAAATATAACAGTAAGATAGGTTGATTCTATCATTATGATTACTTGTATCATTGTCCCGCATTGAGCTTTTGGGGGGGAAGAGAGATATTAAATATATAAAGGGAAACATTTATTGAGATTATCTTTTTATATGATGAAAATTATTTATAGTTAAAACTTCATTTTGATATTTATTGTATATATCATTTACCCACCATCCTTGAATACTCATAGTCATTTGATCTATAAAGGCTAATCCATCATGATTAAATGTGATTTTTTCTTTACTCGGTGGAGATGATATATGCCTTGAAATCATATGGTAAGTTACATGTTCTTGAGGTATGTTCATCATGTAATTTAAAATTTTTAACTGATGATGATAAGAAAATTCATGTGAGGTTGATTGAATGTGGCATGCATATGGAAAATTAGTTGAAAAATGAGAAATTATAAATAAAAAGTCTTATTATTTTAAAAAAGAAAAGTAAAAAAATTGGTTATCTTGTTTCATTGAAAATTGAGATGCTAATGAATTTTCCTTTATAATGATCAAAAAATTTCTTTTACATTTGATAAATTTATTTAATTGAAAATTAATTTGAATCATTTTAATGTTGACATCCTTTGTCGTATTTTGAGATTCCATCCTTGATGAAAAGTATGTATTCAAGTGTATGGGGATTTGATAAGTCAATTTAATGCATATATTTTATAGTGTTGTATTATATTAATTTTTGTATGTAATTGAATAATATTTCCATTTTGTAATAATTTTGAATGTTTTTATGTTTTATTGTATGAAACATTGACTATATAAAAATAGAACAATAATTAGTGGAAAATGGAGCTACAGGACAGTTCGCAGTGCGAGAGAAGCAAAGAGACATTACACCAGATTTTTAATAGAGAAGTAAGAAGTAAATTTGGGAGAAAAACTGGTACATGTCCTTTACTAAGAGTACACGACATTTAGTTTCAGTTTGTGACATGTCTCTGGAATGGTTTTCACATGAATAAATTTTTTGAATGACAAGTACATGTCATGTACCATTAGTACATGAAGTGATGGAAGTAAAAGTTCCAAATTATACAACTAGATTTGTGAAAGATTCTCATAGACGTGGAGTCAACATAGATAATGATTACATGACCTGTAACCCAAGTACACATTGTGTAAGTGGTAAAAAAATTTAAAATATCAGTCGAGATCCACACATGAATCACACGGATTCAAAAAAATTGGATCACCATTACGTGTCGTGTTCTCATAGTACACATCATGACGAAGATCATGCAGAACCCAATTGAAGCCTAAAATATATGCAATGGCTGGTGCTTTGTGGCATTCAAATTTAGTAAGAGACACATTCATGTAGTGAAGATGATGAACCTCCATGAGTTCTTTTCTTTTCTTTTCATTATGTTTTATTTTCTCCATCCCACTAAAGCTATCATATCTAGGATTGGGGGGGGGGGGTAATTCATCTATGTTATATTGAAATATAATCAAAATAGGGAAGGTGCATTGGATAAAATTATTTTTAATTTGAGTCTCTAGTTTTTATAGTTTTGTTCTTCAAACATCTAATCCCATTATTTTTCTTTTATAGTGACCATTGATATTCAAATAAAAAATGATATATAAATTGTGAAACTGACTACCCTAAAGATGGACTGACCATTGTCAACATTTGTGGATATCATGTTTAAACATGGTATCGAGATAAACTTGATTCATCAACAACCAAAATTATCGTACCGAGGGAAATATGGCATTCTCATGTTGAGTAGATACCGTGATCATTGATCATTCTCATATTGACTTTGACACCAATCATGAATCAAAATATTTTAAAAAATTACATTTCTCTTAAACATTGATATTACATTACCCCGACATATTTTCCAATTCTGGTCACAATCTAATCAATCGGCTTTGCTTCTGTCTTTTCAAACACAATCCAATCCTTCATTTCCAAGTTATTTCAAAATTTAATAAATTTGATATTTTTGAAATTATAATAAAACTAATTCACTATGTATATGTGTTCGACCTTGAGATTCCACATCACTGCATTTTATTAATCGAGAGGGATAGTTTGAGTTTTATAAATTTTATTTTCTCATCATACCCTGAGATACTAACAACACCCATTGGGGAAATCAATGTGACATATATACTGATCATAAGATTTTAATGAATATATTCACCAAGAAAGAGTTGAATATTAACTATAGAATTTTTTTGCAATAGATTAAAAATTATGACATATCAATAAATTACCACATACGAAAAGCAAACAGGGTAGATAATGATTTTATTTGGAAGGATTATATTAGCTTATCAATAATTACGATGACAAGAAATATAATATTTAGGTATTTGAAAATAATGGACCTTGAAATATTGACAGAATTTGATAAATATTATCTTAGTCAAATGAGTGTCCAACGATCCATACATGTGAATATTAAAGAGGTGTAGAAAGATAATGTGGAGCTACAAATGAAAACGGAAAATGATCATAAGTAAAATTATGATTTCTATGGAATCGTAATGTTTTGGCACAAAATAGTATTATGAAAAATACTAGAATTAAATAAATATTTTAATCGAATAAACTAATATCTCAAAATTATATATTCATCCTGGATGTGTGACGATGTATATAAACAAAAAAGATTATTTATTGTGGGATAACATGAATAATGATATAGGATATTTTATATATTGGGGAATGGTGTGTCCCCATTTTATGGCATAGAAATAGAATTCCATTTAAATGTTTCATCTATTACACATACTATAATAGAAATAAAAAAACTGCAATCTTGATTTTTCCAACGGACTCCCTGAAATGTCAAATGTCCAAAATGATATTTTGGTTTCAAGAAATAACTTTATGAATACACATCACTTCATTTCTATAAAATAAACTTTCTATCTTGATCAAATTGTTAGGAAATACATTAAATAAGTTGTAAGAATTTATAGAGTACCACATTCTATTGTATATGAATGAGATATGTGTTTTACATGAATGATCTAGATAATTATTTAATACGATTTAAATAATGAGTTTTCTTTCAGTACTATCTATCATCCTCGTATGTATTTTCAGCCTAAGAGGACAGTTTGAACCCTAGAGTATATGTTGATATTTTTTTATCTATGTTCTAAATGTGGTTGGTATCAACACGTTCTTCTAGTTGAATTGTCTTATCAAAATATCAATAATTTGATAATTTAGATGGATCCTTAAGAAAACTTTTATGGAAATAATTGTGGAACTCTAACATAATTGGATCAAGATGGATAAATAATTTAATTAGTACTTGAGTTAGATAAAGGAATGGTGTAGAATGTTAGAGTCCTTCAACAACAAATTAAAAAAGATCTGATTTAAAAAAAGAGATATGCTAACAATCATTCGTGAGATAGAATTCAATATCAGTGAGAAAGTATTCTTATGAATTTATCCATGGAATAAGGTAATGATATTTAGAAATATGTAATAGTTGATCCCTAGGTATATTGGTTCTTTTGAGAATTTTTATTAGATCCAGTTGGTTTCATTTCTCATAGAGATTGTGTTAAATCTCTCTTGAGTTCATGATGTGTTCCATGTAACTCTCTTGAAGATGTACATACACGAACCATCACATGTTTTAAACATAGACGTTATAACACTAGAGAGGGATATTTTTCTATAAATAAAAATTGATATAAATGATGTATTATAGAGTTATTGTTCCTGGAAATAAGACTGTTAATCTAGTTAATGTTCACTGAAGAAATCACAATTATTTGGAAGTTACATGTGAACCTAAGGATGTGATGAATAAGATATATCATCGTTTTTATTATTTGGGTTATATACGTTTGATGGAGAACTTCATTTCCGAAATTTATAATGCATCATCCTAAAAATATTTTTTCTTAAAAATGGTTTTCTAATAAATGATTCACACAAATAAATTTTAATTAATTTATGATTTTATAAAAAAATTATTTAATTAAAATAAGATCATTTTTTAAATCATAACTTCAATATTATCTTAGGAAATATTTTTAGGATTTTTTTAAAGAGATATATTTTTAAGTTAATAGAGAAAAATGTTGATTTTTATAAAAACTAGAATTTATTTTAATGTAAATTTCCCATTATTATTTGAATTTGAAATTAAATTTTTTTAAAAAAAAATTTTAAGTATAAATAATATAAATAAATACCATGTAATATTCATTATAATTTAATTTTTATAAAGTATTTTCTGGGAATAAAAATAAATGTTTCTAAATATGCTATTTTTTTTCTTCATAAATTATATTATTCTCTATTTAATAAATTTTTTTTATTAAATTTATATATTATATATTCAATAATATACTTTTTCATAAATTTTATGATATTTTACTATGTTTAAATGTATTAAAATAATGAATTACTATTAAACATTCATTTTTCAAAAACATGTTTTTCATTTATTTTATTAATTTATTAAAATTTAAATTCTACCAATAATAGAATTTAATTTTTTTAAAATGGATTAATTTTTTTGAAAAATCATAAATAATATAATTTAAACGGTTGAATGTAATTTTTTACCATAGTGAATAGTAAAATCATTAAACTCTTTTTACCACGGTTAAGGTTAAAATATGTTTACCTGGGGTTAAATCTAAAGATAAGGTTGGTATTACCACCCACACTTGTGTGATTCTTATTTTGTGAAGATATTTAAAACTTATATTATACAACCATATTATTAATGTGAATTTTATATCACATTGAATGAATGTTACATTATATAATTGGAATATTTTAATAAATTTCATGTGTGTCCATCCCCTCACTTATAAAAGAAATCCTCTTTTCCTTTATTTTTCAAATAATTTTAGCAATTTTATATTGATGAATCCAAGAAAAAATAAAATTATATATTCATTACCTTCATCATATATCTTTTTTATTATAATAATACCAATCCTTTATGTATTAAGGTATGAGACAAAGAAGTCACTCATAGAAGATGTACAAATCTTAACAAAGATCATCCAACTTATTTATTTCTCTACTAGTTCAAAATATTTGGTTTTAAAAAACATGATTATTAGAGTATTACAAATATATTCATATGTTTTTAGGATGATGTAACAACCATTTTTTCACCTCTTAAACATCAAATATAAGATTAAATTATCGCTCATGTGAACATGTGGACTACTTCCACACCGTATAAATATATGATTCATCTTCCATCAACATATTTCACGAATAGTTATTATGATGAATTTCATGTTATATATTATATTAATAGAATTATTTTTCATCTATAATTTCAATATCTTATCTACCTTCTTACATTATGATCCATTGGTAAACGATAATGTCGATCGGGAGTATGTATTGGTTACCACATCCACGAAGCGATGCGATTCTTTTTTCATTTCTATTTGACATGGAGGGAAATAAGGTATATTTAATTAGTATATATGATATAATAATTATTATTAATAGGGGTTTTATTATTTAATTATCTTTGGTTCCATCCTTTAAAAAGTGGAATACATCACTGATGTACACCTGCAGACTATCATCTTCACATAGTGATGTAATTTATTTTTCATGATTTAATTTATATAAATGATTATAAATATGTATATAATGAATATAAATATCATTAATATCATTATTAACATGATTTAGATAATGTAATGCGGATAAAACTTTAAAGACCATAACTACTAAATAAAATTTACATGAAAAATAAAGTGTTTAGTACTGGAAATGGAGATGATAATGAAGGGTTGTTAATGAATGGGTGATAAGATGATATAAGTAAGAAATATATGGTATTATTTTTATAAATATGGATAAATCATATTTTTTTAATAAATTTATAATTATTATAAAGTATCATAGATCACTAATGGTGTAAGATAGACTTGATGTAAGGGTTTTATGTTATAATCTCATTATTTCCAAATTTTTATGGGTAAATTTCTGATAAAGATATTATATGATAGATCTCTATAAAATGTTATGAATTTTACTCAAATACATCTATTTATTTATATTACTTGTTTTACTATCATTTTCCTCTCTTTATGTTCTTAAGATACTGAAACTATATATTTGAAGAAAACTGACCTTGATTTTCTCCTTAGTAAGGTAGCTTTTCTTGCATGTATATATTTTCATTAAATTTTTTTCAAGAATGTTTTTAATAGAAAAATATGATTATTTAAAATCATTTTTAACTATATGGTACTTTTTTCCAAGTCTTAAAAGTAACATTCTAATCATTTTCCAAAAATGGTACATTTTTACTATTAAACAAAAATGTGAATGGAATTTTTCTTTTAACAAAAACTGCTTGAATAGATTTCTCTAACATCATTAAAACTATTTTATTTGAATATTACATTATTTTCCTTATCTATGTTAAAATAAAATTGTTACCATTATTTTTTTTAATTTTTTTACATTTTTAATAAGTGATTTCAAACTCAAAGGTGTATTTTCATCAAAAAATCATTTTAGTGATATTTGAGTTGTATTTTAATCTATAGAAACATGTTTTTTATTATTTATTGGTTATATGATCTAATTTTACCATATTTTTTTTTTAAATGGATGGTTTTTTATTATGATTATGATATATTCATGTAACTCGTATTCTTTCAATGAGTTATGATATGATGATATGGTGAATATTTTATGATATTATGTGTTTTCATTATATGATAGGTGGTCTTGGAATTATATATAACTCTAATTAATTGGGTGTGGAAGGATTTCTTATGAGATTATATGGATTGGAATGGGGACTGAACCATGTTATGAAATGATATTTTCCAAATAAGTTAGCCTTAGGAGTGAACCTTGACTAAGAAAATATCAATGGATCTGTTTTTAACTTATAAGAAATTTTAAATTTTTGAGGAGTTTTTTCAATGTTAGATGCATAGTTGATGTGTAATTATAGTTCCTAGGGAGGCCCAGTATTGATATAATAAAATAAATAATTGTATTATAATGGGAATGAGAATTTTTTCTCTGATAATTAAATATATCCAAAATAGTTTCTTAGATGGGGATTCAAATATCACTATTAAATATAAAACGTGTGTTTTAACCTAATTGCAACATAATATTTTTCTGAATCAGGTTCTTTCATAGAGTGTAATCATTATCAAATTTAATGAATTAAAAGTACTATTTATTTCAATTATAATTATTTTTCGAACATTAAATGACACCTATATTTAAACCATCTTATGGTGATTCACTAGTGTTAGCCTTATAACTCTATAGGTAAATGAGGGGATGGATCTCCAATGGTGAGGGTGCTGGGATATGGTAATGCTATATTGGATCGAATATTTGAGTATCCTAAGGATCATCTCCATCAATGGAGTACTTATATCCTAACAAGGACAATAAATTATAAATGGTATTCATCATCTATCAGTCTAACCCCAAGTATTGGCATATGGATTTGTGGTTTTATAAATATTTTTAGATTGAAATGAAAAAAGATTAATTATTTCATAAATTAATTCATAGAAAGATCTCAGCTGGTTGATCCAATGTGTGTTTCTCTTCCATAATCGTGGAAATAAAGTTATATTCAATATTGGATTTATTGATTTGATAACCTAACTCATTATCAGATTCCATTGATGGTAGACAAATATGATTGACCATTTATCGAGAAGTAATTTGTGTTTATGTGTCTTTGTTCCCCTGTTATTGACGTTTCTCATCAATATTTAATTGACTAGTGATTTGATGATAGCAAGGAGGATTGATCATTCCATGTTTGTAATTTAGTATAATGGATAGTGGTAACAGTTTCAGCTTCAGGTTTTGGGATATATGAAAGATACATGGAGATGAAATGGTAATCTACTGATGTTTCAAGAAATTATTTTTTTATGATTTGGATTGATTGGATCTCCCCAGGGAGAAATGATGGGAGGCCCCAAGTGAAGGGTCCCCAAAATTTGGCCACTGGAAATTACAGTGACTCGATGTTGGTGTAGATAGTGTGGTTCCCATTAGTTACACTGTCTTATGATTTGGGATGAGATTGTGACTGATTTTCCAATGATTCATTTCTAAAATTTTACTTCTAACCAGCCATAGAATATTTTTATCTATGATCTGGAAATTATAATGTGACTCCTTAAAAAATCATAGGAAGCAGCAGTCGTACAGGTGAAACTCTATGATGATTTGGAATTTTATTAAATTTCCCAACATACACAGTTTTTTTTATAAGAACACACATATTGTACTCACCTATATATGGTTGATACGTTTTTCGGTGATATATATATCACAATACATATGGTCGGACCCACAGGTTATGTGACCCGACACTTCTAGTTGAGCTATGTTCTGAAGGCACATATTCATGACCCTGTGTGGTTAGAAATGTTTTGTACCCTAAGGGTAATGTTCTGTATATGTATAGGGATTACAGAGTTATGCACCATGGGTACACACCCAGTACAATTAGGAATGATAATGATTATACATGCATGGGATGGAGTATATGGTCCTACCACAGGTATTTTATATATGTTTTGTACCTCATATACATGTCATTTTGTTTCACATGGATTTCCCAGCAGTTTCTTGGTAGAGACAAACCCAAAAATATATATAAGGTCACGTGTTGCATGTCCCTATGTATACACCTTGTCATTTCCTTAATATCTTCCACCTTAGAAATATCCTTTTTAGACACTTGGATTTGGGCAAGGGAGTTTCCTAAACAAATCATTTTTCAGGTAAAATGTGATGGTTGAATTCATTATAGAATAAGATAAATTAAATGATGTGATTCTTGTGTCTTTCTTCTTTCAACGATGCTTGGATGATAAAAGTGATCGGGTATTTTTTAGAGGTACATGTGGGTTGGAACCCCCATTTCACAAAGGTTAATAGTTCACATAAACTCTGATAAAATTTGTAGTGTTTCCCGCACCCGACCCCATTATATAAGGTGTGTTTCCCCTATCTTGGAAGTGTAACCCCCCAACCTCCGAGATCTAATACATGATGGTCCTTCACCATTGATTGTGGATTGAAGTGGTGAGGTGCTAGTCCTCTTCACAAGTTCATAAAAGGTTATCTAAGATAAAATAATACACATTATAACACCTTATATTTGGAATAAAGTGGTGATGTTTTTCTCCTTCACAATAATTCGTGAGAGATTACCCAAGATGTGAGTCTAGAGATGGTTCCCCCATGTCTTCTGATCATTACAGTGAGTTGTGAGTCTTCTACATAGTTTATTATATGGTTTTGAATGATTATTGGAATCAGAGAATGGCCTTCAGAGGTAAAGGATGAATCATAATTCGTAGCTTGGCAATAGAGATGTATATCGCCATTCTCTCTTAATTTGGGATTCTTGTTGATAATATCAAGGTTATGATCATCATTTTTGTGTCATGTAATTATTAGTGTGCCCTCAAGGTGACAAGGTAACTACTCTCTCTTGATTATTTTTGTTTTCTGATTTAGATTTATCCTAGTCGATATAGTTATACACACCCCTATAGTGTATTTTCTTACATGTGTCATGTATTATGTAAATTATTAATTGATTAGTAGTGACTAAGGATGACCTAGTATCATTGGATCTTGGTAGTATGTGGTGGAGCTGGATGTGTTTGATGGTTGGACTCAGGGTTCTGGATTCCATCTCTCCCCAAATCTACTCTCTATAGTGGATGTTGATTTGATTTCCACCACATTGTATTTCTATATAGGAATGCATTTTTTTCTTTTTATTTAATTTTCATTATGATAATTCACTCATATATGTAATTTATAGAGAGTATTCTATTAATTATTACAGTATATATATTATGTAAATTGTTTTAACTTTACACTATTTCAAGGAGTTGGTTGTGTGTACGCATAAAATTACTTTATTCTAAGACCTCCATTTCATGATTATTCCTACCCGGAGCTTGTCGCTAGCCCCTAGGATATTGGAGGAGGTCTTGGGGTGTCTCAATTGGTTTTTCACTAGCTATAAATGCCAAGTGGGTTAGGTCATGACATAGTGGTATTAGATTAGTTCATACAATGACCAGAGTTTGGAGGTGGTCTAGTACTAATTTTTTATCTGGGATCTAGGTACATAGTGTAAATGTGTATTGACTTTAACTTGCATGCACAGAAACCTATAGTTGTTGTGGTGGCTGATGTATCCATTTACGAGGACATTGATAACCTGCTTATTAACATGTGACATGTACAAAATTTTTTCTGAGTAAACATTGGTACATGAATCATATACGCGTTTGTTGTGGTTTTTAAATATTTATTGAGTCATCTCCATGTATATTCTCTTTGATCATGGTAGATATTGATATTTTTCATGATGTCTCTATGAATTCAACTAACTAGGATTTCGAGATAGTGGTGTGACAACATCCAGTAATGTTATAATACCTCGATTCTAGGAACCACTCATGAGGTTCTCCTCTTGGTCATCATATAGTAGGGATACCACTCGTTATGCATTGCATAAAACCTACTCTAGTTTTCCAACTAGATGATCATCTAAATATTGAGTAGTGGATGGCTCCAAAAGGACATTTTAATAGTGTGTCTAATATTAGCACATTTCATGAGTTTCAACAATAGAAATAACTCATGTTTTTCCATGATACATACCCTCAGGTAGTGGATGATTGGATCATGGTGGTGATCCAGGTTTTCTTACTTGTGCAGACCCAGAACAACCAGATGGTTACACACATGACAAGTCTACTTCATAGAGATGTAGTTTGTATTAGTGTTTCCATAAGATGACGTAACTATGTTGATTGTGTGTCATTATTTCTAGAGTTAGAGACCATCGACGTTTTCTGGTGATTCACACCCCGTTATCAAGTAATAGAGGGATGGAATGAGCCTATGGTGTAAAAATTCACACTTTGATTGGACCCCTCCATGTGTTTAAAATGGAAGTGATAATTTATAAGGGTTACATGGGTCATCATTAGAGACTCTTTTTTATTATTCTTATTGTGGATTCATACACGCAATGAATAGAGACACTTCCCCACATTGGGATGTGTTCTTATAACGTGATGCCAAACTATGTAGGTGAATTAGTGTTTCTCAAAGCATATAACTTCAAGGTGTGGTGGATGATTTTCTTTGATATGTATTCTTAAGGTTGTTTGGACGTGATATGGACTATAATAAGGCCATAGTTAAGGTGTTTAGGTGTTCATTTGTAAATATGCCTACGAAAAAAAAATTGTGGCCCCGAGACTCCAGGTGTGATCAAGGTATTACATATTTATTATCTTATCTTGATGTAGTTTGGAATATAGTTTCATGCCACATTTCCATTAGAATATCCCATTTTCAATTAGTAGAAATAGAAATGTATCCTTTTATCTTTCCCATTGTGTTAGTAGGAACTTGTAAGGAGGATCAATGTTCATAATTTTTTACTAAATGTCTGACATAACTCTGGGAGTAGATAGATCTTCTCATAGAATCTTTCCATAGTTTTTAGTGAGGTCCTAAAATGTTTTCATTGGTATGAAAAAGATTATTATTGTCCCTATATAGTTGAAAAAAACTATTGTGGGCCATAGTGTACCCCATTTAGTTGGATGGAACATACCCTTCATGAGCTACAATCATTCCTAGAAATGGCATCACGAGATCATGTGTAGCTGGATTTATATGCCTCCTTATAAGTTTTATAGTATGGCCCATTTAACGGCAGATGTTATTACCCTTCAATTACTACGATAATATTACGGAATGGGGACATTTTTACCTAAGGATGTTTTAGGATGACCTCCCCATAATGATTTTATTTTCCACATAGACTTGCACTATGAACGGATTGATATTTTTGATAGAAAATCTGAAGACCCCATGTTACATTGAGAGATAAAAGTGATGTTGGGGAGTTTACAGAGCATTTAATTGATATACCTAGTGTCTGAACCTGGTCAAACCTATGTTTTTTACAGAAGAGGTAGATGATATCTTGACTTTGGGTTTGTATTTACATTACCTAAATCTGGTGACTTCTAGGAGAGGCTACCCACCCTTAAGAAATGATGACTTATTCTCATAGTGTTTTGGGGGGAAGTTGTTCTCATGGTTTGACCTCGAGTTGTGTAATAACTAGATCTGGGAGTAAGAGGAGGATTTTCCTATCATGTCTTCCTAGTGCCTCTATGATTTCTTTGTGTTAGTTTTCATACCATTCAGCAAGATGAATTTCCCAGATGAGTTGGTGGGACTTATGAACTTGATCTGTAACCCTTCTTGGATCGATTCATGGTAGTCTTCTTTGATGGAACCCTCATGTACATGGAGTCATTGGTGAAGCCTACGACACACCTGATTATGGTATGTGATATTCTCCAATAGTACCACCTTCATGGGGAACTCCAATATTAATAGTTCTAGATTCGATTGTTCAATTATTTTAATAAGTCTTCTTAGGAATGGGGGTGATAAACGACCCAATAATGGTTGAGTAAGTTATATCCCAATATCCACCCAAATCCATGGACATCGAAGTAGATTCTCATAGTGAAGTGTTATATATATTGTTTATTTGTGAGGTGATGGATTAGTTCACCTCTTTTTAGTTGTCACTTATGGGAGATAATGGTGAAACATTTCTCTAGTTGATCGTTTTTACCCTTCTCTTCTTCATCATTTTATGGAGGCTAAGTCTAAAGATACCAATTGTGAGATTTTACATGACCAGGTATCCATAAGACATGAACTAGATGCATTTTATGAAGGTACAGATCATGTAAACCTTATTTATGGATGGAAGATGGAACCAACCATTCATTTCGAGGAGGTGTTATAGTGGTTTTTTTCCTATATATTACATCATGTAGAGGTGATGATGTACTCAGATTCTTTGTATGTGGGATGGGTTACTGGCAATGTTGTATCTTATCACTCTGTTTATCTCTCAACACATCATCTATCAGTCAGTGAAAGATGATGTGCCTGAATGGATGTGGAGATGGGAAGGTTTCCTAATGGGTTTCCTGAATGAGAATTAAATGATATGTTAATGGTCATGTTCTATCTAGTTGATCATATATTGACTCACCATGTTGACCCACATCTTAACTATCTAATAGTAGAGCTTAGTGAATCATTTGGGACTCTTGTGAGTGCAGGGGGTAGTCCAACTTTATGAATTTTCTTCAATGATCATTTCATATCATCATTATCACTTCACATTATGATTAAGGAGATAAATTTTGATACCATTAGGACTCATTTCAATTGAGAATACTTTTTCAACCATGAAGATACGAACATGTATTGAAAACTTCTTAGGTACTAAAGAAAATGCTTTGGGTTTTCATGATTGTTTTGGATCATACCTAAGAGGATCATCTACCATCAATGGAGTTTTTGTATCAAATCATTTATCCCTCCACCATTTGGGTATCACCAATTTAGTTCACGTACATGGAACCCTACAGGTCACATTCACTAAAAAATAAATCTATTTTCCAACATGGGTATATCTATTGGTAAAATTCCAATATCTGGCGGTAAAATGTTTTACCAACAAAAAATGAATTTTCACAAAATTTTTTGTATAATCTATGTGATGAAATGTTATTGTTATAGATAAAATAACTCTCTTATAATTATATTGATAACAACAGATAATTTATATGTTGGTCAAAATTCATAGCTACAGATTAACATAAAAATATTATTAGCTCGAAATGTTAAAATTTTCCATTCCACTTATTTTATGCAACACCAACAATTAATATATGTTTTTAAATTATATTTTGAGTAAAATATTATGAGTATATTCAAATATTTGTCCCCAAATTTTGATATTATATTTATTATTCTAATTAAATTTAAAGTATTTATTATATTTATTATATAATAATTATAATATTATCTTATATGAACATTTTAAAATCAACATTAAACACCATGAAACATGTTAAAAATATATTTGATTGTATTTAAACTTGATGATATTTTAAATGAAGCTCCAAACTCATTCATCTTTTTTCATTCCATGGTTCACACTATCAGTGGGTCATTACAAGAAATAATCATCTACCTCTCTACCATGAAATTATTTTCATACCGGTTCCATGTCACAAAAACACCACCCAGGAGTCACCTCTATGACATCATCTACTCATGATTGACAACATCCCAAAAGCTCAATGATGCCCACAAACCAGCACCTCAATGATGACCCTAACAACAAATAATAACATAAAATCTTACCAAAAAATAACTAATAACAAAATGAAAACAAGAAATAAGTATAATTAATTTATGTTTTCTTCCCAAATGGTTGTCCAAAATGAAAATCTACAGGTGAAATAAATACTAATTAAAACAAGACAATTAAGAGAAAAAATAATAAAAAACATTATAGTTGGAATATATAAAATCTATAAATTTGTAACCATTCACTCAGCCAAATCTCCATAAATTTTTATTTCCATGAATGATAATATAGTTCTTGATGTTCTCTAAATAATTTGTTATTGTTTTCATGGTGGCGGAAAATATTACGACGTACCATCAAATATTATGACCCAACTTAATTTGTTTATTTCTATCACGCATCGATTGTGAATGTCTTGGATGGGTGATTCACATATAGTTCACCCACTCAGCCATGACATTGACACAATTACTGGTAGTCTTTGATTGGTATGACACAAAACAACATAAACAAATGCAATGTAAAAAAATTTGAATAAAGGAAAAGGAAACATGGACCTTCTATAAGATTATAATGAAGTATTAACCTGATTAATAAGATCCTTAATAATTTCAAGGGCTTATGGATTTATGATAACATTTAATTTGCTTCCATGTTGTATAGGTTCAAACCCATAAAACATTGAAAAAAATATTGGAACATTAATTGGATGACATTCCAAATAAAACATTTTCTTACAAAAAAATATTTTCAAATCAAGACTCCATTATTTTCCAAACTCAAATGGTCCATGGCCCCGACGCATTTTGTAAAGTTTTAAATAATCCTACATGAAAAAATTGAGAAACTTGCAATGATAGTTATTATACAATACTGCAAGACTCCAATTATCGACATCAACCCCATGATCCCCATTCTAAAATATACAATGAGCTCTATAATTCCATATCATAGTGATCATATGTTTCCAATATTACCAAATTCCAATCTTATATTCCAACAATAAATTTTTTATCTATATCTTGGATAATATAATGTTTTATGGGGACTCAAAAAAATAATAAAGGATAGAGAAACATCTCAAAAAGATAATCCCACACTACAAAAAATTGTTACAGCATTAGTAGGGTTTAAAACACTATTTCTCCAATCAAGAACACATCAGTAACTATCATCAATGAATATTCAACACATGATTAGGTAATAAGGTGTGACTTGATAATATCTCAACGTAAATAGTCGAATCTAACATAATTTTCACTATCAGTGGTCTACAGTCATTTTTCAATCCTAAAAAAATCTCTTAAGGATAAAATTTTATTTCTTGACAGGATTAGGATGCATATCAATGTGTATGATCATATTGTAATTCTTATTGAAGAATTTCATTGGTTCCAAATTTACTATCAAATTCATGGTTCTATTATCATATTTAGCACTCGATAGTTCTAATGAAATAGATGGAAGGGACCACGGTCAATTATTAAAAGAGGTTGGAATTAAGTATATAAAAGTTGAAAAAGTATTCGGCAACCAAATAGAGGATTAAAAGGTTCTTAAAGGTGTAATGTTCAACAAATACATTGTATCCCCTGAAGAATAATAAAATGGTTGTGTACTCCTGCAACATTATTCATGATTTTTCTCTGGAGTAAAATAATTGGGATAACCGAACAAAAGTATAATTGGTGAGAGAAGATGATTGGGGGCATGAAAAAATGAAATGTACATTGAGAATATATACATACATATCCAAAATTTGAAACCTAATTGGGATATAACCGAGAGAGGGATAAGTGAATTGGAATTCCATTACTTAAGAAAATTTGGAGTTAGAGTTGTTAGTTTATTGTGAAAATATGACATGGTAGTAAAGGCTTGTGAAACAGTTCTTTTATATAGACCTAATGAATATTTGGAATCCAATGTGGGATCAAAAGATGGGATTTTTTAGGAAAAGTGGTTCAATGAATTATTTCTTACCTTTTATCATTTTTTTGTGGAGTGTTTGGTGCAAATAGCTTGCACCATTCTTCCATGGGGTTATATAATTGATCTTCTAAATAAAGTGTAAAGTAAATTTCATGTTTTTACGCCCTATGAAGAAACATTCTCAATAATCCAAAGCTGATTCCTGGTAGTAGTGCTACTTGTATTACCATGTCTTCCACATTGAAGTATAAGAGATCATCTATTAAAGGAATTGTGAAGTGGCCTTACAAAGATGTTGAAATTTATTTTGAGGGATTACATAGAACCCTAGAACAAAAAAGTGGAGTTAATGTGATTAGGACTATGCCATCTCTACAAGTAATGAATGAAAAAGTTGAAAATGAATGGATTGGAAAAGGCGGGATTATGGGTTACATTGATGATATGAAAGAACACAAAATACAGGATTCCTATAACCTAATGGAACAAAATATATTGGATGATTTCATAGATAATATTGTTATAAAGAAATTGAAGATTAAAATTTCAATGAAAACATGAATAAGATAGTGCTTACTAAGAGTGTGTAATGATCATGAGCATTAAAGTTTCCAATTATGAGAAACCATAACACTAAGGTAGAATCATCAAAAAACATAATGAAGAACATTAAATAGGATATCATGTATCATAATTAAATTCCTATCATTGAAAGGCCATAAAACTAACTCTTCTTTAGAATCTACATTGCTTCAATGACCAACTCCGCTGAACTATGAACACAACCACTAATTACTAAAAGCACTAACACAAATGAGATAAACAACTCCAAAAAAATAACTAAATCTAATAAAATAGAACCAAAGAATAATGGTTTACCCATTCTCATATACTCATCAACCATATAAAAATAACATGATTTCATAAACCCCAGTACTGCAAAGTACCATAATTAACATGTTTGATAAATCATAATAGAACAAAAAAATGAAGGAACATGAACAAAACCTCAACATTTGAAAACAAAAATAGAATGAAACAAAAGTTAATAAAAATAAAAATATGAATAACTATTAAGATTCTCATTTTTTATGACAGCTAGAGGAGATACACCTTTTGTACATCGAAATAATGATGAACACATGATCCTCATCATTCACTAACCTACTAGATCCCCAATCATAGCTATTATAACTAAATAGGTAGCAGAAACAACACTATAGACAAATAAATAGGAAGTCATAAAAATCCTGGAAACTGAAACTAAATAAGGATCGTATAATATAACCATGTTACATTTATGATTTGAACCGTGAGGAGAGAGACCCATATAAGCAATCCCAACTCTTTCTACTTTTTTATTTGATAAATAATTGTCATGTGAGCCTTATATATTATTTGATAGATAGGGGACTAGTACATAGGGACCACAAAGCCTTCTCATACAATATAAATTAGAAAGTAATTCCCCTACCACGTGAAATTATTACCTGGGAGTGGCTGTGTTATTTTTGTGTACTAGTAATAAGGGTTTCCACATGTAATGTGCACCACCTGATGATTTGTGAAACGCAACATCCCTACCCATTAATGCATTCCTAGAGGGATTACTTTATTCAACATGCCTTATAATTGTGTGATTTCACTAACCATAGCTGATGTTCATGGATCCTTCCCATGTCTGTGTTTGTCCATAATGTCCATGGAATTCATTGGTCCTTCCCCTTACTACATCTGATGACAACGAGAAATAATGTATTCATTCAATGATGCCTCTGTTATCTCATATTCATAGCACATCATTCCAAAAATGTTGAAATACTCGCACCCACTCGCTGAACTAGTTTAGAAAAATATGGGGATAATCGATCAAAAAATTGCAGGGGCAGTGGATTGAACCCCCACTATATACAGATTAGAAGCTAATTATGCTAGATGACCTATTATTTATTAGCCTCCCCATGCTTGACATGAAGAAACCAAATTTAAACATTGTCAAACCCGACAAAAATTAACTTCACCAATTGTATGATATTTTGAACAAGTGTTTTTCTAGATACATTATTATATGCATTCTTCATTAATTTTAAAATGTTAAAGGTAGGTATAAAATCTATTTGAATATCTATGGGAAATCATATAAAATGGTATATCATAAATTTTCATCCAAAATATTGTCGATTGTTTTGAGTGTTATCTCATGAATGTCAAGCCTGGCCTAAAAATGTAATAACAAAAAAAAATTGGTTTCCATGCCTTAATGAATTAATATTATTGTTGACATCCGGTCATTTATCTCAAGGAAGGTAATTTAATTACTCTTCAATGTTTTTTATATTAATGAATGGTTACAATAATGTTTGTTATATACAAATGAGATATTAAAAAAATAAAAGAAAACTACACTAGAAAAAAAACATTGATACATCACCAATGAATTAAAAATATGACCTCAAACAAGATCTAATGATATATCAATCAATCAAAATTAAAATTGTCACATATAAAATGCCAAAAAGCTCATCTGTTACACCTATAATCCAATGTTATATAGCTTTAACCCACTTTTTCTAACATAATTTAATAGCATCTCCATATTTCAGGAATAGAATTTTGAATCAATTTCAAAAATCAATGAAATAAATTAAATCAAACAAGATCAAAAGGCATGTAATTAATTGAAATCATATGATTAATAATAATTCAAGGATTAGCTTCATTATTCATGGTATATTAGAAAGTGACAGAATTTATGGTTACAGCACAAAAATATATGAATTAAAACCAGAAAACATATTATACTTACTGTGGATGGATGATTTTAATGCAACAAGAAAATAGATTATACTTATAGAGGATATGAATACATTATTTGTCTAATGGAATAGAGAAAGTGAACATAGAAAAGTATACTGAATCTATATATTATGATATTGAAGGAATGAGAGAGAAAAAAAGAAAAAAAAAGTAGCACACTGGACAACATAATACATCAAGGAATAAGAAATAAATGATAATCTGAAAGTCTCTATAGGGTAATTATACAACCTTATAAAACTTCACTACTTATACTAACACTACTGTAAGTAGACAGCTACATACTACCTACCCGAATAGAGAAAATATGGCATAAAAGAACCTAATACTACATTATCATGAATCCAAACTATGAATCCCAACCATGAAAAGATTACAGTGACCAGGACTGAACCACATACCTAATTATCAACTGATGTTAATTTACATCAGTGATAGTTATGTCCCCAGAATATTCCTCACCATTGTATCAACTGAACTCGTTATACAGAATCTTTTTCCATGATCAATTTAACCTAAATAATAACTCTAAAAATAAAATGCTTATTCAATAGGAACTGTTAATTGAAACTGTACATGAATCATCCTTTAGAAAACTTCATTTTTCAGGAACATTTGATTTCTCAAAGATGACATGCACTTATCAAAATTTGACTAGAAATATTCAAACATCATCCATCCTCATAGGTGGATTTCAGGCACCACAACCTATAACCCCTTCATGTACCAGTCAATCGAAGAAGTTAAACCTAAAATAATCAAAATTGATCCCCTTGGATGGATTTAGTATACTGGATGGTGGTGGAAATAGCTACAGACTAGACGTGTGGTAATATGAAGCAGGTCACCTGTGAAGTGGTCTGTGGAGAGGAGAAATGAGGAGGGTAAGTGACAGGAACACAAAATGAAGAAAAAGATGAATGGAATGTGAACGAGGGGAGATTAACTGAATGTAAAATCTATGAAATAATGATAAAAAACTTGGGTGGTGATAAACAGGTGGTGGAAGAACCGATGTAGATGAATAGGGGTGGGATTATACGGTTTTCAGTGCAACACCAGATTTAGAAAACTGAATTGCATCAGGTTTTTATCATGATGAAATTGATTTGGGAATTGGGGTTTGTTAGGTTTTTTGGTGTAAAGTTAATAATTAAACTTAGAAGTAATGGTTTTTTAGAATAATAATTTAAATGAAATATCATAATAAATATATACATATATATAATGAATTTTGAATTTATATGATTTTTTTAATAAAAAATATATTAAATACATATAACTAATATATATATGATTAGATCCATAAACAATTTATATCATTTATCAATAATTTTTTATAATATATAAATATGTATGTATATATGTTTTTTATTCGAATATGTGATATTATTTAATAATATAATTGAAAAAACTATAATTATAAATGTTTTTTTGTTAGAAAAAATTAAGAATAGCATATGAAATTTTTGATAAAACAATTATTGGTAGAGTTATAATAAACCTATAGATTAAAATGTTAGTAAATGAATTTTTTGGTATCATTCATTTAAAATAAAGAGATATATTTTTTGGTAATAACATTTGTTTTTACCTTTAAATATTACAAACAGAATTTAATATCTATGGAAATTACTCATTTTTACCAATATATACATTATCTGTTAGAATTTTTTTGTTGGTATAAGTCACTTTTGTTGCAGTATTTTTTGTTTGTTGGATCCAATATATGATAGCCTTTATATGTTAATATTTGGTTCTATCGATGACTGTGAAACTTTAGGTCATGCTGGGGAAGATTATGACTACCCAAAAACATTAGTGGTTCTTTGTGTATAGACAATTAAAGCCTATTGAGTTTGAAGAGGAGAGCATGTGATCCTATAATCCTCATATCATCAGGTATTATATGGATTTGGCTGGTAAAATAGTCTATATTTGAGGTTCATGGGCCTATTTTCTAGTTACAGCACTGGGTAGGAAATGTAGAATACATCTTGACCTTGTGACTGTAGTTACACCCAATAATTTAATTTTTTTTCACGTGACAAAACTATAGAGATATGTGAATGACTAATTGCACAATTTAGTCTAGGGGGAGCTGGGAGTCAAGGGTGGAGTTACATTTTCTAGGTTTCAAATGGATTTTGAGTACCAATAAGAGAATATCAATCATAGGAAATTATTTCCCTCAGCATCATGACTATTAATAACACAATCTCCTTTAGGGAAACATTATAGAGGGGGAGACCCTGATAAGAGATCGATATCCTCAATTCTGGGTTCGTTTTCTCTTTTCATGATGGAAATCCGTGATTTTAGAGAGACTTAACAACAAATTTTTCCTTGTAAGGAATTGGAGTATTCTTAGAAATATTTTTGATTATATTAACTAGGTCATTGTGGAATTTATAGGATCATGGATTCCTTATATTCATATAATAAAATAAATAAATATATTATATCACGTCAAAGAATTTTTTTCATAAATAATTGAAAAAACATTTGAATGGTTTCTTTGATTTGAATTATAATATGGTTGTTAAATCTATAATCAATGTTTTTGCCTAAGTGAAATATAATCTTTTTTGGGGTCATGCGATTAGATATAGTGTAGTAATGGGAGAATTAAATGAATAAAATTAATTATTTGATTTATTTTTAATTATTTTCCAAACAGTAAATGAAAAATAAAAATAAAAATTACCATTGTGATTTCCGAAGGATTAGCCACAAATCCTTAGTGGGAAATGAGATGATGGAGGTCTGTTGGTGAGTCTGTTGGTGGATGGATACGAGATCAGGGATTGCTGAATAGAGTATCGTGAGGATCATCA
Organism: Viscum album; assembly: GCA_963277665.1. Lineage (NCBI taxonomy): Eukaryota > Viridiplantae > Streptophyta > Magnoliopsida > Santalales > Viscaceae > Viscum > Viscum album. The sequence goes on from OY728121.1 coordinate 1,708,800,445, forward strand.
TAATTTTTGGAGTTCTTAGATCTACCAAATAAAATTTAGAAATGTTATTTACTAGTGATTGATCAAACCCTACAGTTTAATGTTTTGAATTTTTTTAATCCCTATTTATGTTTTGAGACAAAAAAATTAATTCATTCACAAATTAATTCCCATATAGATCTCCATCGGTTGGTCCAACATCTATTTACACTTACCTAATATAGTAATTTGAGTTATATTCAATGTTGTATTTATTGATTTGATAACCCATATCACTATTGTATTCCTTTGATAATAGAAAATTGAACAAGTCCATTGATCAGGACATACATAGTGTTAATTTGTCATTATCCCTTAATTAATGTTATTTTCCATCCTTATTTTGTTGACTTATGATTTGAAGATACCCCAAAGTATCGATCATTATACTTTCATTCATTGGAATAATAGATCAAGTTAATGGATTCAGATTTGGGTTTTTCATGATGAAATAGAGGCATGAAAAAGACACTATAATTCGAAGATAGTGTAGGTAATCGTGGTTTTGTGTGCTCGATGGAGTAGATCTCTCTGGGGAGCTATGATGGGTGACCCCATGTATAACATCTATGATCCTGAAATCTTGTATCCGGGGTTGAATACATACACATAAAATTTACATCTTTGTTACCAATGAATTTGACCCAATTATCACCATCCAATACATAAAATATCTAAATTAAAATTTGATCACTTAAATTTAAAATTACCTCATAAGATTATAGTTTTAGAGAATTAAGTTAAACTATTACATAACAAAAAACCATGTCCTTAAATTATCATTTCTCCCACGAAATCCTAATTTAATTATTTCAAATTAAGTCATCATCATCATCCATATTAGTTACATTTTTAAATAATTCATTCAAAAACATTTTGGATAACTTGAGGAAAAGATAAAAAAATAAGGGTGAGCTCAAAATATCATTAATGGAAAATGTAAGCATTAATAATTGAATTTAATCAATGAACATAGGATGATTATAAGGGTATGATGATATAATCATATTTCATGAGAAAATAATAAAATAAATCATACCCATTCATTACTAATCATCAATCATGATACATGGAATATGTTTTTAAAAAAGGAAATAGTTATAAAAATCAATAATAATGAGCCATGTGATATCAAAATTTATTAAAGGAATAATGCTCGGGGAAAAAATAAATAAATCTTGTTCGTATCATGGAACATCATCTTCATAGAACAAATACAAAAGAAACTACATAACATTTATAAATGGAATAAAAATATGTTCAACTTCCAATATAATTATTTCGATAACATAATATTAACCCATTACTATCTGGGAGCACCCATAGTATAAGCTATATTAGACTCACCTAATGTTATTTGGGTGAACCCATCATATATCAATGTCCAATAATCATATATAGTGTATATAAATAGTGAATTTTATCATAAAAATCAAAAAAATAATTCATTTCATAACCAGGTAAACCAATGGAAATAAACAAAACACCATAATAATCTATTTTAGTAATTATTTACTAATGGAAAATAAATTTGTTCCTTAAAAATCACAAGAAAATATGATTAACCTGTGGAAAATAAATGGGTCTCATGACAATCTATTTAAAAAAAGATTAACCTGTGTAAAAGAAATAGTTTCCATACCAATAACTTTAAAATAATCAAATTCCATCCATAGAAACAATGAGGATAGTATAATTAAAAGATATCCCCATTGGAGAATAAGAAACATAAATGAATGTCCTCTTAAATGGAAAATGATTTTTAAAGATCTCTTGACACATTTCTTTAAGAAAATAACATTTTTAACATCAATTTTAAAAATTAAAATTTAGTAAACATTTTAGTAATAATTTTTCTATTAAAATAAGGCATTATAATTATAAAGGAAGCCTTCAAAAGTAATTTAATCATTTATTGAAGAAAATATCTATTCTGCTTTGAAAAATATCTCTTAAAACATTAAAAATATTTAAAATAATTTTATTTAAAAATAACCTATAAAATTTATAAATTAATCTTCAAATAAAATAATGGTTATTATGGAAAGAAATTATATTCATATCATACACATTATAATAAATATTCCTTTCCCATTTTTTGTAAAATCCAACAAAATAGTTATTTAGAAAATGTTATGAAGATTATTTTAATAAAATTAAAAAGTAAAACATGGGTAAAAATTTATTTAATAGATCATTTTAGTAATTTTAATAAAAATTGAAAACATTTTAATAAAAAAATGGATTTGGAAGAAAAAGGGTTTTTAACCGAAGATGTAAATAAAGACAATTTTAAATAAAAACATTCATTTAAATGCTTGAGTACATAAAGAGAGGATAATTATGGGAAAACATGTATTCTCATGAAAAAAAATATATTATATGATATTAAAAGGGTTTCTTTAGAGATATATCATAATATTTCATCATTGTAAGAATATTTGTAAACAATCATGACAAATGATGATAATGTAAGATAAACCTATTACAACATTGGAAACATTGATTCAAGAACCACTAGAAGTAACTAAATTAAATTATTCTTATAATTTCATTAAAATAATTATATTGCTGATATAAATTTCAAATGGTTAGTATATGAACAATAAAAAAATAAACTAGTGGTGAATTTGAATATGCCTCCCATAAATAAAATAGAATACAAATCTCTTACATTAACTCTAGAATTCCTTTTTAAACATTAGATCCTCATATGTACTAAATATATGTTAATTAAACATATATTATAAAACCATAATAATATATATTAGACCATATATTATTTACTTCAGACCATTTATTACCCATTTATTTCCAATTCCATGTTAAAATCATGTTTCAGACGATAACATCTTTTTTTCAAATATGTTTTAGTTATTTATTTTCAGTCCTATTACATAATATATAGAATTTTTATTACATAAATAAAATATTTATACACCAATTAAAATTTTATGAAAAATATTTACTGTTGGTTTTGAAAAATGAAGTATGTTACGATCATTGAGATGGTATGTCGTACGTACACATATATAACATTTCTATTTTTCAGTGATAATTATAGAAAGGATTTAAATAATATTTTATATTAAAATAATATTCATAATATCATATTATATATTTAAATATACAAATAAATATCATCAATTTTAGTGGGGGTGAAAGGAAAGAGACACATCGCTTCGTGATAGCGATTGTCCACACGTACACGAATCACATTATCATATTTTAGTGAGTGAAAAGGTACAAAATAAAATGATATATTATATTTTAATAATGATAAAAATATAATTAATATAATAATTATGTCACTTATATTAAATATATTAATTATATTTATCATTATTACCTTCCATACAATGCATTAGTGTAAAATGAATCACATCGCTTTGCGATGCGGTAGTCCGCCGTATAAACAAGTGATGTTATTGAATCCCCTATTTAATGGAATGTGAAAATTTTATATGTGATATAATTGATTCAAATTTATAATTATGTTATAAATATTTTATATATATATATATATGTTACATCCTTCATCAGACCCAATTGTGATATGTAGTCATGGGTATTTGGATGACATCGTTTCGTGAGGTTGTTGTCCTCCAAACACACAAATGATGATTTTGTAACGTGTTTGATGGATGTTGGGATGGTTGTAGGTAATTAACATAAAATTAAAACTTATCAATATATTTATGATACAAATTTTATAATATCATCATGGTTTAAAAATTATTGAAGTAGGTTGAGGAAAAAATTATATAAAACCTCTTGGTGAAAAACATTACCGCGTCTTTAGGTTGTCCCCTTAGGATTTCACCAATGAAATTACAAGGATAGATTTGTGACCAAAATATGGATTATATAAATATATTATGTAATTTAATAATTTATTTGGTTTTTTATTTTCCAAAAGAAATGTGTTTTAATGTGTGATGAGGATAAGAGAAGGGGTGGTATTTTATAAGTGAGGTGAGTAGAACACTTGTAATGTTTTGAAAATAAAAAGGTATTACCATATTTTTTATATAACAAAAGATTAAAAAATAGAGTATTATTGATACTTATACATTATAGGAACTATATATATAAATTCAATAAATTGTATAAAAGTTTTATGCCATTTTATCCCTCATCCATTTAGTTTAACCGCCAGATAAATCCATTTCTACCTTATCATCGATAATAAATATTTATTTTTTTCATAATACATTATGGTAAATAATTAATTTTTCCTTATTATATAATATAAATTATTATTATTAAAAATATTTAATATAATTTACAAAATTAAATTCACAAAAGTGTAAAACATTAATTTAAAACAAAAACAATAGGCTGGATGAAAATCTATGTTATCAAGAAGTGTATTTTTAAAGAAAAAGATGATTTTATATTAACTATATGACAAATAATAATAATTATATGAATCTAAATTAAATTTTATTTATATATTATTAATACCTTTAATTTAATTAATTCCAAATTATTAGTTATTTTAACTAATTAAATGGATAAACAATATACACTTGAAAATAGTATTTAGAAAAATCTCATTTCAAAACTGAATGATAAACTTATACTGATATCCAAAATGATGTTGTTTAAAATTAAATCATGTAAATTAAATATAAATAAATAATTATTATTTTAATATATATAAAAAAATATTGTTACTTTTAAATTTTTTAATTTATTTATATTAAATTATTTTTTTATAAAAAAGTTATTTTTCACTATTAACTGAAACGAAAATTTCCCAAAATATCCCAAAATATATTCCAAATTATATTTTGATATAATGATTTAAAAAGTTAATTTCATTTTACTAAATATATATTATAGATGTTCCCAAAATTACTTATAATATATTTTCATGAAATAAATAAATATAATTTTTGAAGAAAAAGTATTTTTAAAGAATAAAATATATTTAATAAAAATAGATTGATTATTTTAAAAAAAATTGCAATAAATTATATTGGGTAGTATATATATATATATATATATATATATATATATATATTTGTGTGTGTGTGTGTGTCAAAAAAATATTTAATACTATTCATACTTGTTAATTTAACAGAAATGTCATAATGGTTATATATATCACAAGTCGCTTAAGCTCGGTGTTTCCTGTCAAATATGCTATCAACATAGTTTTCATTTCTAAAATATTTTGGTGTTACATCCTTCCCTATTAAATAAATTATTCTATCAAAAAAAATTATATTCGTAGTAAAAGGTTTCAAATATGAAAATACATTTTTAACCCATTTCATAAAATGGCATAATAAAACATCCTCTTCATGAGAGATAAAAGTAATGTTGAAGGTATTATGGAATTACACATACATTGTATCAAAATTGAGGAACATAAGTGTATATTAATACATAACATTACCTTAATATTGAAGATAATATAAACCGATCAAGTCATAAATACTTTGAAACATATGTCATAAAAATATAAATGAAAACATCACATTAAACTGAAGAATTACATATACTTCAACCAACCAAAACATATTATAATATTTCATTATTCATATTAAGATATCATCACTCAAAACATCAAAGGGGTGTCCATGACATTGAAAATATGATCATACTTAATCATATAGACCCATGATGGTATCCATAACTCTTAAGACGACCTCACGTGAAATCATGGTAATATCCAAATTAATCTAAACCATTCATATAATATTAACTATAAAATCCTCTAACTTGAACTCCACTATCTGGGGCTGAACTCAGAAACATGGCATTTCCAGATTTGATACTGAAGAAGGTGACCCAATTTTCACCATCCCAAACATAAAATATAAAAATAAAAAATTAGGTCACTTACATTATGAAGGAACTTTTAGGTATATAGTTTTAGATCATTAAGGTAAATTCTTAAAAAAAATACCCAGGTCTTCGAATGATCATTTCTCCCACATTACTGTGGTTTACTTATTACACATTAAATAATATTCATAATCTATATTAATTAATTCTATTCTTAATTCATTAAAAAAAAATATTTATAACATAAGAAAAAGGATACATAATAAGGGTGAGATCCAATAATCAGTATGAGTAATAATAACTATTAAAATTTTAATTTAATCAATGAGAATAAGAAGAAAATAACTGCATGATGAAATAATCCTAGTTCCTAAGTAAATAAGAAAATAAATCATAACCATTATTACCTGATTATGAAATAATTACACATGGTATAAGTATTTAGCAATGTAAAGAGTCATAAGAATCTATAATCATGATCCTTTTGATATCAATCTTGATCAAAGGATAAATTATAAACCCATGGAAAACCTAGATAAAACGTGTTGGTATCTTAGAACATCATTTTCATAGAAGACTTACAGAACCCTTAAAAGGTAATACCCATATCTAAACATCCAATATAATTCTGTAGATAATATAATCGTTACCCGATGCATTGGAGTGCCATCTCAGTGCACCCATCATATAAGCTATATCGGGCTCTCTCGATGCTATATGAGGGAACCCTTCAAAAACAATATGCAAGAACAATAAAAAAACGTCTATAGATATTTAATTTAATACTAAACCACATAAAAATAATAATTATTACTTTCATAACTTGATTAACAAATATAAAGGAAATTTATTCCCAAAAAAACTCTCTTTGTTACAAGATTAACTCATGAAAAATAAATTAGTTACATAAATATCCTATTGAAACACAATTAACTCACGTGAAAGAAATGGGTTAAATGATAATAAATTTGAATCATGATTAACTCATTTAAGAGAAATTCTTCCCATAAAAATATCTTTGAAATTATCTTAATCTACATATAGAAATAATTAGGATGGTATCATTACAAAATATCCCCTTTAGAGAACAAGTAACAACAAATAATGAAATATTTGATAAAAATTATTTTGAAATATCACTTCGAACATTTGTTCAATAAAATAACCATAATATGAAAATAAATTTCTCAAAACATTAAAATTTATTAACAATTTTATAAATCTTTTTTCATGTTTATAAACATTGATAATTATAAAGGAAGTTGTGAATTCATTTAAAACATTTCATGAGGAAAATATTCTTTCCACGTTGTATTTTTTGAAACATAAAACACATTAAATGTACATTTATTTTAAAATAAACTATTAAAATAAATAAATAATATTCCATGTAAATAATCATCATGACAGTGGTAAATCCCAGTCATTCTGTACATGTTAATACAATGATTTCATTAACATTTTTATTAAAATAAAAAATTGGATTTTTTTTTTTGTAAAAAAAATCTTGATTCCATTAAAGATTTATAAAAAGTAAAACATGGGAAAAATTTATTTAATGGATCATTTTAATAATTCTAAAATCATTTTATAAAACATTTATTGGTTTTTGAGGGAAAAAATATTTTCAACCAAAGTGAGAAATAAAGATGATTATTTATTAAAAATGTTCATTGAAACTCTTCTGTATATAAAAATAGTTGAATTAATAGAAAACAAGTATTCTGATGAAATAATTTTATGAGAATAAATTTCGCGAGTTTATTTTGTGATAGGTCATAATATTTCATCATTTGAATCATAGTCGTAAACAATCTCGATAAACAATGAGATTATAACATAAAACTCATACCACTTTGGTAACATTGAATCATTAACCCTGTGAAAGAATAAAATTAAATTAAACTTATAATATCATTAAAATAAACATATTAATGTTATAAAATCTCTAATATGTAGTATATATACCAAAAACGAAATAAGGGTGAATTTTCATATGTCTTTCAGAAATAAATGAGAGACTAAAAATCATTTTCCTTATGTCTCGAAATCCTTTCTGACGATTCAAAACTAATATGTATTAAATATAATTTTATTATAAATGTATTATAGATTCATAATTCTACATATTATACCATATATGAATTAATTGTGACTATTTATTACCCTTTTTATAACCAATTCCATGATAAAATCATGTTTCGGGTAATAACTGCTTTTTTTTCCATATATGTTTTGATTTATTATTTTCAATCCAATAAATATGATATTGGTTCCATAAAATAACAAATAAACATTAAAAAATATCATATTTATATAGAAATTATACTTTTAATACCCATCGTGAAATATTATTCTGAGAAATGAAGTACTTTAAGATCACGGAAATGCTAGGTCGTAAGTTTTCTTGAGTAATGCTTCCATTTTTCAATGATTGTTGTTGAAATAAGGTATTTAATATTTTATCTTTAAATAATTATCATAATATCATATTATTTATTTATTTATACTTAATCATATTATATATGTGTTGTTGTCATGAAAAGAGAGGGTCACATCACTTTGTGAAGGCGATAGTCCACACATACATGAACTACATTAACATCATTCAGTAAGTGAAAATGTATGAAAAAAATATAATCTTATAATAATTATAAATATTTCATTAATATCATAATTTATTCACTTATTTCATATACATTTATCAAATTTTTCTTTATTAACTTATATGTAAATCATTGGTTAAAAAAGAAGCAAATCAATTCATGAGGTTGTAGTCCACCACACACACGAGCAATGTTATCATTTACCCTAATGAATAGACATAAAAATCATTATATATGATATAATGACTAAAAAGTTTAATTTTTTTATCAATATAATATACATACTTTATATTCATCATCATACCCATTTGTGAGATATGGGAATTGGAAAACAAATGATAGCGGTTCGTGACACGGTAGTCTATTGTACACACAAATGATGATTTCATAACCCATTAGATTTATGTGGGGATGGTTTTAGGTCATTAAAATGGATAAAAAAATATCATAACACATTTTATACTAATTTTATTATATCATCATGGTTTAGTAATAATTAATGGAATTTGATGAATAAATAAAATAAAAAACCCCTTGATAAAGAATGTTACCTCTTACTCGGGCAATCACCTTATGTTTAAACCAAAATCATTCCATGGTATAATTTATGTCCAAAATAAGTATTTTATGATGATATGAGGGATTTTTATAATTTATTTGGTACCTTATTGACAAAAACAAACATTATTTAATGTTTGAAGGGGAGTGGAGAGGGTGGCCTTTTATAAGTGTGGTGATGGAACACTTGTAATTTTTTGAAATGAAATAGGTGTACCCATGTTTATCACCTGAAAAAAATGCTCAAAATTGATAATTATTACTATTCAGGCATTATAAGGTCTAAATAAGCCTATAAAATATATTTTGGACAATTTTTAGGTTTTTTTAACCCTTATATGTTTTATCTAACCCCTTAGTAAATCCATTTTTACCATAACTATGGTAATTAATTTCATTCTATTATCACTATTAATCATGTTAAAAAATTAATTTGAACTTATTAGAAAATATAAATTATTATTATTCCTCAAATGTAATACATTTTATAAATTTCACTTCACATAAGTGGAAAATTTTAATTTAAAACAAAACTCACAGAGGTGACGAAAAAGCAGGTTTTCTGGAATTGGATTTTTTGATAAAGAATATTATTTTATATTAACTCCCTAACTAAAAATAATAATTATATTATTATAAATTAATATTAATTAACATATAATCTATACATTTAATTAAAATAATTCTTAATTTGTGGGTATTTTAATTAATTAAAAATGATAAAGATTATGTAGATTAAAACATTTTTCAAAAAAATCATTTTTAAACTCAAAAAAGAAAGTCTACTAAAATAAAATATAAAGTTGATTAAAAATAAATATTTGGGATAAAATTTTACAAAATAATACTTATGTTACTTTAAATCATATTCAACACATAATTTTAACATTATATTTCTTAGTTTATAGAAAACTATTGACATTTTTAGATCTGTATTTTTTACCATTCAATAAAAAATTAATATTTTTTGATAAATACTGAAATTTTTACCGAAGTAAATTTTAATATAAAACATTCAAAAATTAATTCCATGTTATCAAATAAATTTTATATAATATTAAAAAAATAATTATAATATTTTTTTAAAGAGAAAATATAATACTTTTGAATGAAATATTCTTTTGAAAAATAAAATAACTTTTTTGAAAATTGATAGGTTATTTAGAAAACATATTACAATAATTAATAATGAGTAAAATATATGTATATATATATATAATTCATAATTTATTTAATAGTATTCATACGCTCCAATTTAATGGATAGACTATAACAATTATATATATTGCGGGTCATTTAAACATAGTTTTGTTTGTCAAATACGCTATCAAACATCTTTTTTGTTTTCTAAAATATCAGTGAGCTACAATGAGTGTAGGGTGGAAAAAATCCAATAATCGGAAATGATGGGGAATTAGTGTTGGAGTGGACGTCAGGGTTCCCATGTGTTGGATTGCATAGTGCCTTAGGATTTGACTATCACCAAATTTCTTGATGAAGAAAGGATAGAATGCAAATTCTAGACAGCCATATTGGATGGTCAAATCAGATCCATTCATTATGGAATTATTCCCGACGGAATTATAGGCACTATCATAGATATAGGAAAAACCATGTGTATTTTTGGATAATCAAGATTTTCATTACATAAATTGTGTGTTGTTGAGGAACACATGTCTTGTCTCCCCTAGATGTGGATACAAGGGCTTTCGGGTGAGATAAATATAATGCATCACGTGTTTGTGCCTAAATATCATGTGACCTAACTCAAGTAGCTAATCCATGTGTCTAAGTCACATGTCCTAGACCCTGTGTGGTTAGATATTTCATGTACTCAAGGGGACATTTCATGTATATTTATGCGGATTGATGAGTTGTGTACATTGGGCACATGCCTAATGAAATCAGGAAAGGGAAGAAGTACATATGAATGGGATAGAGTACACAGTAATACACACTGATCATGCGATACATGTTGTGTACCTAGTGTACATACCATTTAGTTTCACTATTCTTCAAAATAAGTATCCGTGTAATGACACTCCCATTTATCCAGGTGAGGTCACAAACTATGTGACCCTATGTACCTGTCCCGTACATTCCTCAGGAAGATACACCTTTCATATATCCTTTATTTAGACAACAAATATGGTCCTTTTATTATCCAATACTGAGCAATCTTCTCCGCAAAACATGATGTTGGCCTTCATTTTGGAATAAAAGATGTGATTTTATTTGATGCGAGAATTATTATTGTTTTTTATGAACATACATGAATGCTATGATCAATCCATTATAATAGGGATGATGGGTTTATAAACCCCTCTATCACACCAAGGCATAGTCCCCCCTATACTTTTACATGGGTAGGGTTTTAATCTCTTTTACTGTTAATGGATTTGTTCCTCTATCTATTCAGTTGCACCCCTATCTTCGAGCTCCAGAATGTGCAGGTCCTACAATAGGAATTGTTACCCAATGGGTATGGAGCGTATTGTCATGGTGTGGGTCCTCCACATGGATTTCTGATATGTTACTTGAGATATGAAACTATATATTATTCCCCCTCAGTTATGGATAATAATGGAGACGTAATGTCCCCCCCAAACATTTTCTTGATAGGTTACACGAGATGAAAAATTGAAGATTGTTACACCATGGATATAGAGCATGCCAGTGATGTGAGGGTACCCCACAAGATTTATTATATGGTTGTTCATTTTCTTGGGTATAATATATATTCCTTTGGATCGATAGATTGTATCATTATTCTTATCTAGTTTGTGGAGATGGATGTCCCCTTACTCTCTTCATCAAGGATTCTTTTTTAGTATATTGGAGTTATGATTAGGGATGGTGTCTCATTTACTAACTATCATTCACTCCAAATGATGAGAGGAATACTATCTATTTATAATTGGTGTTTAGTGTTTTCATGAAATTCTACTATGTATGTTTATACTCACACCATCAGTGTATTTTTCTTCATGTGTAACGTATTTTGAAAATGATAGGTAGATTATAAATGACTATAGTGGACCTGGTATCAGTGCATCCTAGAATTATGTGGTGGAACAAATCATATTTGTTGTTCGGACTCTATGGTCTAGAGTTGAGCTCTCCCTTGTTATACTTTTTTTTATGTTTGTTTACGTTCCCCAATATTTCTAGTTGAGAATTTATTTTTCCCTTATATATCATTTTTATTTTAGTGATGTATTCTAATATGTTTTTCATATAGTTTATTGTGTTCATTGTTACAATCTAGATGTATGTATGTTATTATAATTTGAAATGATGTCATGGAGTTAGTTTTGTGTGTCCATACATGTACATTAGGATAATTCCTCTCATTTTGTTATTTCACCTACTTGATACTTGTCACTATCTCCTAGCATATTGGAGTTGGGTTTAAGGGGTCACACTCAATCTTTCTACCTACCAGGTGAATATCAGTACATTGATTTGTGAAATAAATGAAGTAATAGGGTGTGAAACCAATCTTTTATGTCAGTCTTGGAAGTGAAGCTTGGGTAGTGAACTTATTTTCTTCTCTAATGTGAATTCCAAAAACAATTTCCTCATTATTATTTTATGTTTTCTTGGATTATGATTTATTATTGATGATTCTACAATCTTTTTTATTATTTATTTTGTTTTATAAAAACCATATTCCATGTCTCATGACTAAATATCTATAACTAATTGTGTATTATTATTGTAATTCATTATCATGTTATAATATCCTTATGATTATAATATTCTCGACAAGGATCATTGATTGGTATCTTCTATTTTTACCCTTATTCTACAATTGATCCCACTCTTTCTTAGTCATCCCTTCCTTAGGTTATGAAGAATGATTTTAATTATGATAGGTATAATAAGGGTTCTATTTATGAATAACATAATTCAAAATGATATATAACTTTTATGTACAATTTATTTATGTAAAAATATTTCCAAAGACACTAAACCATTATCGTTCTATCATGGATCATATTTATATATAATGAACATTCTACTAATAATATGTATTATTTATGCATGTAAATTTGGTGTCTATATAGGGAATATAATTTGGGTTATTCCATGGAATAATGAGTTTCATTTGATACCTTTCCCTATGATATTTAGAGATAATTATTCATGTCCTAGTTGAATTCATTGTATATTGTGAATGTTTTTCCTATATTATATAACATCGTTATATATGATTCCATGTCGTTTTGATATTCCAAGATGTGGGAATGAAAACTAGTGTAGAGGGAATAAAATCTTGTTGATTGTTTATATAAGAATATTCATGGAAATTCAATTTGTCATGTACACATTAAATAAAAAGTATTATAGATTTATTTAAATTAATTTTGAATGAGAATTGTGGGAGGATATTATATAGATGAAAATTAGGAGATATTTATATTTTTAAATATATAAAATATATGTCATCATGATTATGTGTATTTGTACATTGATCACAAAATAGAGAAAAAAATGAAAGAGGTGATCTGATATAAATATTTCTAAGAAAAAATTAAATATATAAAAGACGGATGTAGATGAGTAAAATTAGGAGGGAAGAACTAATTCATATATTAAAAATTATAATGATCCATATGTTCTATAATATGGATCATAAGTAGCCTTTATATATCCTTATGTTGTAGAAGTTTATTTAAAATAATGAATAAAAATATAATGTACTACTTTTGATACATGATGAACATTAAAACAATGAGTTTAGTAAGGAATGATGTTGGTGTGCAAGGAACAAGCTCAGGATATCTATTATAAATTTAAGACCTATTAATAAATAATAAAATATTACCATTTTTGATGTAATTAAATCTAATGCAGCTTGAAGATCTTATTCAATAGTTCATTGAAAGGACCCATTATACCCTTGTTTGTGGAAGTATAAATAACTAGTCTGGATACTATAAACTATAAAGAGATTATCTAATGAACCGATCCAGTGATGTTAAATTATTTTTTAGAGATATAAAATAATATTAACATATATAATATTGTCAATATGTGTGAGTTATTGTGAATTGAACACTACAAGGTGTAGGTACCCGCATTAGGACTGAAACATATAAAAAACCCTTGGATGATTTATAGTTCCTTCATTTGATCTTATTTGGATAAGGATAATAATTCAACAAAGGGTGAACCGAAAATTTAACCATTATTAGGGGTTAATTTCTTGAAATAAATTATATAATAATGTTTCATTGAATTAAACCCACCAGTGATCCAATGGAATGAAAGGGAACTTATATAAGGATCCATATACTTCATATTCAGGTATAAATTAGTTCATGGTTTGTAATCCAATCCATAGTCTTTGGTTAAGGGTTGATATATATCGTATGATGTGACTATTCATGTAAATAGGTTGAAGTAAGTATGGTCAGGTGTCAATGTGGTGCGATTACCACATGATGACCTAATAATTATTTTTTCATGTGATACATTATTATTGTATTTTACTCATGAATACAAAGGTATATGATGGTGTATCATATGGGAAATTTTTCTATCCCAATTGAAATGAATTTCTCAAACACTACATAGATAACACAATGCATGTGTGGACCTTATGTCCTGAACCAAAATATAATTCCACAAAAACGGAACTTGAGTTTGCCTATAGAAAGGCCCAAATTGCATTCCTAATCCCCATGGATGGAAAAAAACAAGGGAACCCTAAAAGAAACGTTCGGAATGACATCACACAAATAAATGATAAAAATTAATCAAAGTATCCCTGCAAAAATATCAACTCATAAAACCAAGACAAGTGCATATGGACATTAAAATAGAAAAGAGATTTATATAAGAACCAATACTTAGAAATTCAATGTATGTAGAAACTAATCAATAAAATACATATCAGACCATAGTTACAAAATAAAAAAACACCACTACTACAACCCATCTCTAGGTGGTCCAAGACCACTCACCACATCTTATATGAACTTCCTTTGGATAACCAAGCACAAATACACAAAGGGGAGATGAATATAAATTAAGAAATTAATAAGAATCATGAATACTACATGAACTATGGGGTGTATGCTCAATTTGAACAGAAAAATCCCAATAGGACCCCGTTAAAGATTCTATGTAATTTCTTCTAAAATTAATTCAGATATACTAATTTGAATTACAATAATAAAAAAATTATTATAATAAAATAATATTAACCATGCCACACTTTAAAAGGGATAAAAATAAATGTAAACATGTTATGAGAAATAAAGAGTTTGAAACCATTCCTTTTTTGTTTTAAAAATTAATTTTGAAATTTCAGGAGAAACATTCCAAAAACTGTTTAAATAAAATACAACTTTTCGTAAAATCATTGAAAGTAATTTTAAAAATAAAGTCAACTAAGCATAATGGAAATTTTAGTTATAAATATATATATAGAACATTACTAAATATCAATGTAAAACACCGGAGTAATGAATGAGTCTCATATCTGTAAGAAATTATTATAATGAAGGAAGTCAAACATGGAAACCCTAGTGCCACGTATTGATCAAGAAACTAAATTCATATATCTAGCATCAAGAGTCAAGTTCCAGGGGTCATGTTATATGTCTAAATCCTAGATATAGTAGTGATTCCACCTAATTTCATCTAATATATTTCATGATGGACTACATGAAAATGTTGTGTCCACCAGGTACAAAAGATTCTCGATTCCTATTTTCATATACATCGACTTCCTTAGAGTCCATCCCTAGACTAACACCACATTATATAAGAAGTTAATAGGTTATTTGTGAGTCTAAAATAGCATAAAAATCTTCATATTTCATCTATCTACCTCAGTCTCCCTTGGACAATCAGTAGAGGTGAGTGAGATACAACTTATTAGGATCACACTGGGGATCAATATTAACATCAACATTCACAATCAAAATTTCATTAAATAAAGAATCCTTATCTCAGACTCACCACTAATATACCTCATAGAGAACAACCACATATTTCAAAAATCGGCATCATGTGCACCAAGAAGGATTCATCAAGGGAAAATTTTTATATGGTTATCATCATGGAATTTAACAATAATATCAATAACTTCTTAAAATAAAAATGGCACTTTAAGAGAACCCAAATTGACAAGTCAAGACATTATCTATTAAACAAAAAATAACATTAAATGATCCATTTAAAAATGGAAATACATACATTATTCCATTAAAACCAATTTTTATTTACAAAACAAGCCTTTAATAAAAGAAAAAAATATTAATCAAAACAATTAAATGGTTTGAAATATATGTTCAACTAATATTTCAAAAACATTTCATAACAAGTGATTCATTAAATCATTAAAAAAACATATTCTAATTAAATTCACATTAAACCATGTGGAATAAAATATATAAAATCTTACCATTTTCATTAAAAAAAATTTACTTTAAAACCCATAAACCCATTAAGATTAGAAAAAACCAATTTTCTTCAGAAAAGGGTAAAAAACTCTAAATGAAACAATTCATGTACAATAAATTTTTCATCAAAAAGGGAAAATGATGATTTGAAATGAAAAAACCATGAATAAATAATTTTAAATGGAACATATAAAATACGCATGCATAACATGAATCATAAAAAAATAAATTTCATAGAAACAGCAAGCTCAATATATTTTTCATTGAATTACAAAACATTTGAAATGTGCTCCCTTGAATATAAAATTTCAAATGATGTGAAATAAGATCTAAATAAACACTATAGATAAATATTCCAAATTAGATCATGATACAAACCACATATCTTTTTATTTCTATGAAAAGTGTGATAATCATAACGAATGATGAATAAAAGTAAATAATGGTAACATACCTTGAATTATCTAATTTTTTTTGTCTCACATGCAATTGAAATAACTATGTAAAGGGAAGAGAGTCAAAAAAATCTACCTTGTATGGGCTCTGTTTTAATATTATAAGACGTAGGAGGAATAATGGGTCCTATAATAGGTGTTTCAGGTTTTAAATAAAATATCACTGTAAAAATTTTATGTTTCATTGGTCATCTTCATGATTTTGTAAAATGTGCACCAATCATTTATTTATTCTTGTACACTGGTGAATCTACATGATATGGCTACAAAATTTTAGTAATTTTGTGCCAACTGTGTGAAAATCACAATCCAAAATTTTAATTATGATCAGAATATATTGTAGAATATATAATAATTAATTTTATAGAACCTTTGTTCAATCGAGTTATTTGTCTCAAAATAATTAGAGAGGCTCAGATTCCATTTAATTATAATGGAGGGGAAAATTTTTCTCCAAATTTAGTGAATTATCTCAACCTAAAACAACTCAATCCATATGATATCTCTATTCATTTAGAATAAATAAAAAAATAACAATGTAACTTTTCTATATCAAAACTAATTTGACCATGATATTCTATACCATATTCAGAGTGATCACTGAGAAGCACTTAATGTACTCTTTCCTCATATTATATCCCCCAGATGGATAAATCATCCATCACATGGGAATTATATTTTATTTCCCATTGTTTTTCTAACTATAGAGTTAATTATAGAAAGAGAGAGAGCATTGAAAAAATTTATATGGTCAAAATCAGTCACTACAAACACATTTTATTAGCCTATTTATATATCTTAGGAGGCTCTTCAACACCCCAAAAACATCATAAATATTTGATAATAATAATAATGTTTAGAAACCATTTTTAAAATATGGACATTAATAATTAAGTAATTAACTCATTTATCCTTTCATATTATATCATAATGATTCCTCTAAATTATCAACACTTCATAATCAATCGAACAAGATAGCTTAGAGTAGGATAATTTTCTTGAAACACACATTATCAAATAATATTTTCATTGTGATGTATAACACTATAAAATAGTTCCCCTCATTATATCATAGTTAAAAAAAACACAGATAATGACATGGGGAAATCCACTATGACATATTTCTTCCTTTAGTCCACATTTCTAACAATGATAAAAAACTAAAAAAAATGTTTTATTAAATTAAATTAAAATCGATCTCATTGTTTAAAAATAAAAAAATAATGTTAAATCAAACCTAATTTTTAATTTTAACTGATATATAGTTGAAAAGTTTAATAAATAATTAGATATTAAATATAAAATAACATAAATACAATAGAAACTTTTTCATGAACCTGTCTAGGATATCATCCAACCAAAAAACCAGACCCAGCTCAGGGCATAGCCTGAAGGCCATTCCTAATCCCCACATGATGGAAACTTGTGTATAAGCATCAAAGAACTCTATTGGGATGTATTTTCCCTTGAATATATGAATCAATATCCACATTAAAACAAATTACGAAATTTTTATAGAAATTCATATCATCATCCATAATGAAACTATACATTTACAATTATTCCCAAAACCAAAATAAACAAAAATTAGGTTTCAGAAAAAAAATAAACAAAGGCATTTCCATTTCATGTGGTCTGAAACCTCTCTATGTCATCTTCGTCAAAGAAATTCCAACTGATATTCAACTACAAATATTTCCAATGACCACCTCTATGTAAATACTTTCCCTTAACTGAGTCAGAAAAAAGAAGGTCTACCCACACCCTAGGGGTGTATGAGGGGTGAAATATCACTTTCCTAGTAGGATCACATCAGATGTTCCATTCACACACATTATAATAAAAATAAGAAATCTAGTATAAAAAATGTAAATAAAATTATCTTAAAATATGATTTAACATTGAAAGAAAAATAATTCATGAACTAAATAATAGAAAGAGTTCTAAACACGACATAATGATCATAGGAAATCCCTATGTAACTTGGGATGGTTGGGACCTAGAATCCTTGTACTCGTGGTGATCAAACTGGGACATAATAGTTTGTTCTACTACTCGATCCAACCAATTCACATCATCATTGTTTAGTTAGTGTTGTAATATAATCCTACTTGGTAGGGTTTGTCATGAATAGTGCACTTATCCTAGTTTACCCACTTATCTACACATGATTCCCATGTTCTTCACCGCATTTTGTGGAATAATAGTATCCTATTTTAAACAAACCAAGCCATGACATTCCAAGCATACAATTTCCAACTATTTCCAATGAGGATAATCCACTTTATAGTATCACACACACTAAAACCCTGGAAAACACCCATTTTTCAGACATAAAATTTAGAAAACAATATTAAAGAATACCAATATTTTTAAATTATCAAATAATATCACAATGTGTAACCATCTATATTTATATATTTAAATTGTTTTAATATGGATGGAAGCTAAAAGACAATATGAATGGGGACCCTACGTAACCAGTAAAACACAACAAACATAAAAACTTATTCCAAAAAAATTAATATTAGACTAGCCCTATGTCAACATAGCCGCCAAAGAGAAGGAGACAGAGAAAAAATGAAGAGGCCAAAAGGAGATGATATGAGACACTAATTGATGATTATTGGAAGTTACATTATCATAACACATACAAAAATGAGCCATGAAAGAGCTGGATAAGTGGGTAGGTGAACATAGGGATGTGTGGGTCTAATGGGGAAGAAATAAAGGGTTTATATGGTAAAATTAGGGAGGGGTAAAATTAAAAGCAAAATAATTTTTAAAAAATAGGAAGCCTATAGGGTTTGGTTGCATGGTCTATTAGACAGTGTGCCAACAATGTTTGTGCTACAATCACAATAGGTGGAGGTTGAAATGTTTGGTCCACATGTACTCCCAAACCATGTTCCAAACTACATGGGATATTTATTGTCATAGTTTTTTCTATATTATTATTTGGGGGCTAGCCCATGGCTGTGTGCCTAATTATGAGAGATCCCCAATGCCACTATCAAGACCTGCATAGTTTTGAAGGGTAGGTTCGTAGTTTCTACTATCCATGAACCTATTTTCAACCACCTTCTCTCTCCCTAAAAAAGTTCATTTTTCAAGAAATAAAATAAAAATTTATACGAAATTTGAAAAATATAAAATAAATGAATAATACCTAAAAAACCATGGGTTTGAAATTTCTCTTCACCATAAAAATTTACTCCCTTAGAAAGTTAACCCATCATACAATCAAAAAATAAGTGGGGGTGCTTCTCCTCTACCCAGGATATCCATTTTCATGTCTCATAACCCACATTCCTATGCTACCATAGGACCCAGACAAAAGATATAGTTCTTACTCAAAGAACATTCACCTAGGAATCCACAAATTGAACTAGAAAATTGATATGTGATAGGTCAAGTTCCAAATTGAGCTCTTCACAGATCACACATGAGACATATCTGAATTATACTGATTCTACTATGAGACCTGGGAATATCATTAATTTATGTCATCAACATTGAATGAAATTACATGTGATATTCCACCTTGCATATCCCCTTGGTAATATCAAAAGGTCCAACAAACCTCAATATAAGTTCCCCCTATTTCCTATGATAGAGATGTACCAAGTGAGGTGTTAATTTCAAAAAACATAGTAACTCATTGAAAATTAAAATGATTTGTGTAGATGATTGGATTGATACTTATAATGAATCTGATCTTCAATAAACTGAATCTTGATTTTATAAATTTTGATTGTTGTATCCTACCCACTGTTCAATCCTACAATATATTTTTTTTACCTATGTCTAGGAAAGTGGAGGAAAATATGGATGACCATACAGTTCTCCCAAATGATCCATCTTGATTGAGGATTGGTAACATCTACTGTAAAAAAATTCCACCATTTCAATATGGTAGTCCCATAAGACCGCAAATTCCAACACACAATAATGAAACATTTCTTCTAAGATATTTTTTTTAACATTTACTCTAGTCAGCTGTTTGAGGATGGTATGTCATGCAAAACCTGACCCATGAACACATTACCTTCTAAAGGCCATCCCAAAACCGTGAGGTAAAATTTGGGGTCTCTCTTAGGGTCCATAACAGATATTGGACAGTGATTCCTCATGATCTCATAAAAATAAAATCTACCAAACTCATCCAATATAGTGTTATCCTAGATTAGTATTAAATATTTATTCTTTATTAGGTGATCAATAACTATCCAACTATATTATTTATTCATGGTGTATTGGGTATCCGAGTAATGAAATCCATGGCTACCTTGTCCCTTATCCAATAGGAATAAGAAAAGGATACATAATTCCTGAGGGCTTCTACTACTCATATATGACCTACTAATAGGTATGGAATTTGAGATAACAAGTTAACCATATCCAGTATCATACCTGAAAACCAGAAATAAAAATAGACATCATGAAACATATTGGTGGAACCAGGATGAATGGACCAATAAAACTGATAACAATCATTCATCACATTTGTTCTCAAAAAAAAATTCACAATATAGTGTCCAATGAAGTATATAATTCCTTCAAAAGGTAAATACCATTCACTAGGAACCTCCCCACCATTTAAGACCTATGTATACCACTATCACAAGTAATGTCTTTGATGAACCTCCTGAATCATATCTAAAAGAGAATGGGTCATGTACACACTAGCTAAGAACATACCTCCACTAAATTCATTATCTTCTAGGTGCATCAGAATAAAAATCCGTATCATATTTCACACAATTATATAATCTTTTAGATATTGGGTAGGTAACTCTCTACTTAATACATCAACATCCCCATTTCCATTTCCTGGGGTATACACAATACTATTTTTCAATACCTAAAGGTACTCTATCCATAATCACTACCTCAAGATAAAATCCACCTAGTAGAAAATATATGTCAATATTTTGTTATCTAATTAGATCATAAAAATATCCCTATAAAGATAATGACATAAGTATTCAAGGGAATCCATCACATCTACGTGATCAAGGAAATGGGTTGGGTAATTATTTTCATGTGGTTAGAGTTTGTTAGAGCTATACACCACCACATGATCACTCAGTCTAAACACATATCCCAAGCCCATAACTATAGTATCATAATAAACCACATAATTATGTTCACACTTAGTAAATATCAAGATAGTGGTGTTGTCCAACAGCCTCATTATCTACAAATAGACACTTGAATTTCTCTAATCCAGGATAACATGAATCATTTCTTGGTGAGAGCATCCATAGTTGAATTAATATGAGAGGAATACATAATGAATAGCATGTAGTACCCATCCAGACATAGAAAACTCTTGATCTAAAAAACATTCCATATCTATTCCCATGATATCACATACTTAACCTTTTCTAGTTCAACTAAAGCCCCATGTTCCAAGAACACTTATCCCCAAAACATAACTTCTTGAATCCAGAAAGCACACTTAGAAAATTTATCAGCATGATGATGGTCTTTTACAATGCTAAGAAAAATCATCAAATAGTGCTTATTCTCTTCAATTTGATCTCAAATAACCAAAAATTTCATCCACAAATACCATGAAAAAGTGGTGAAGCATCTATGAAACAATTGTTTCAAAATGTCCATAAAAACTACATGATCATTTGTTAATATAAAATTCATATATTGGTACATGAAATTTTTATACCTATTTTAGAATATTGTTTTGGGAACAAATTCTTCTCTCACCAGGACCTAGTGATAACCTAAATACATGTCAGTCTCTAGGACCCACCTTTATCCTTTTATCTAGTCAATGATATGAATATTATTGGGAAATGGGTATTTTTTATTGATGGTGACCTGATTTAGATTTTGATAGTTGATACACAACTAGAGAGTAAAATTTACTTCATATAAAAGGGAACTAGAGTAGCCTATGGATAGACACATGGGTTAATGAATCCTTTAGATTCCAAATAAAACAAATTTTTTTAATTCCTTTAATTTTGTTGGGGGAATGTGATATATAAGAAAAGATACTATTGATTTCCCTAACACCAAATAGATGTTAAAATAAATATACTTTTTAGTAGGTAAACCTAATAAATCCTATTGAAATACCTCATCAGATTGACATAAAAAAATGGGAAGACCACTCATCAATAAATCAATATCATCATCTAGTAATATGGATAACAACTAATAATCAATAATATAAAACTATGGAAGTAAAGGTACAACTAATCGTCACCAATAATCCCGTCCTCTATGAAAAAATTAGTGCTCCCATCATGGGAAATGAAATTCACAGACGAATGATGGCAATTGATATGGGCCTTAAAATACATCATTCAGTCAATACTTAGGATCATGTCAAAGAGGTCAATATCCAAGTTATGTAAATCGTACTTCTGCTTGAATTATGATAAACAGACAACACACGGGAGGAACCAAAAATCCTACTTCTTTATTCTTCCATGTAACATAACTAACTACAGGGTATACGACATAATCTATGTCATGTCTTTTAAAAAAATAAACAAGAAATAAGAAATTATTGAATTAGAATCACCTGTAGAAACAAAATTAGTTACATTGGATGATTTAAAAAAACTAATACCTCAAATTATCACAAAACAGGTATATTATTCCACTAGTTCTTGAACCATTTCATGAAGGTTATTCACCTCTATCTGTACATATTAATGACTATTGACCTACGGATTAGTATTAATTTGAATCAACCCATAATAATATCCACCCTTTCCAACATTCCCAG